>CM060915.1:1025073039-1025700897 GCA_030737875.1 Allium sativum | reverse complement strand
ATTTACAGCTACAAATCTATGAATAAAACTAACATGACGAGCACTTGAAAAACCGGTAACAACCCAGAGTGGTTACTATAAGACAATCAGTTATCCCACATCAAAAAAGTGGAAGTTATGTTCAACAGATGCAGAAGATGTGGAGCAAGAATGTGGTATTAATTATGCGATAGATGCAATTGCACATGAAGAATGATGGAACAATTTACCAACATGGAGTGTAATTGTTCTAAAATGGGGAGTAACTTGCTTTTGTGAGTTTACTAGTTGCATCTGATAATAACATGGATTCCGGGATAATACATGATATGCAGGCTTAGGAAGAAGGATTCACTTGGCCTAACTTTGTTGTATTTCTTATTTAATTTCTATTTGTAGTTTATGTATCTCAGGCTTTTGTTTGTTTGTTTTTTTGTTTAAGTAGGTTAGTTTTCTAACCTGGCTATGTAAGTTAACCAGCTTGAACTTTAACCCGGTCTTCTTCACTTTCTACTCAATGTTTTGGGCCTTTCTAGTTTTAAATAGGTTATATTTGCTCTCTCTTTAATTGCAGGGGATGCCATAAATTATACTGCGAACTGTGACAGAGTGAAGCCTTAAGCTTCTTTATTTCATTTAACATTGGGTTTTTTTATTCGAACAAGTTTAATTTCCAATTTACAAAAAAGTATTAATGAGAATTTATTTTAGGTTTGATAGCGAATTTTCTGTGAGAAAGATAATTTATTAACAATCAAAAGATAGATACAATTTAAGCCAAACAAGCATTGAACCATGATTATCAAGCACTTGTACAACAAATGACCAGACTACTAAATAGAAGACTCGGACTCAATATAACCAAAACAAACTAAGCCGGACAACAACTCAACGTCAGAACAAGAAGAGAAATACCAACCAATACATGAGGAAATACAAACTGATGTCATGACAACTAGCATTTGTTGCATCCATCATAAACCCAAATTTCACATAGCAAACTTCATTTGAGGATCCATATGCTAAAGCTATCATAAATCCAAATTTTACATAACGCGTTCCATTCATTTTAAGGCAATAAAATCATGTATTTCCTAGAGCAACCACCTTATTAGCATAAAATGGAGTCTAAAATATTTGAAAATCTGTGAGTAAGGTACAAGATTTCATATAATATGTCATCATACATAAGAAGAATTTTTACAAAACTGGTATTATTTGTATCCTAATTCCATTGTAAAGGTCTTCGAAGGTAAACAGCTAATAAAAAAACATTAATTCAGAAATGATTCCATATTTACCGTATTTTTTAACAATGAAGCTCGTAGGTCCTTTAGCAAGTCAAGCCCTAAATTTGCAGCGGTGGCAGACAGCGACAGCGACTGGTGAAATTGTGGTTGATGCGGTCGAGTCGGAAGTGTCAGTGATAGTCCTTCGTCGATCAAGGATATGATGAAGGAGATCGATTTGGAGGCTGAGCGGCTTAGGTTGAAAAGATATAATATTGGCAGCGCTAATTTAGGGATTTAAGGAATAACTTCAGGAGGGATCGAAAAGAGGAAAGGATTTTGAAATTTAGGAAAAGAACAGCGAGATCACGGGGAAGACGGAAATCTATGGGTGCGTTGGCAGTCGTTTCCTGGCACGCTGGATTTTTTTGTCTCGTCCAACGCGTCGGACGCAAGAACAAAATTCCACTGTCATTTGGTATGTAGTTGTACTGATTGCATGTTAATGTTATGTGTATTGTACTGGTTTGTTACGTAGTTGTTACGTAATGTGTACTGTTATTGTTCATGTTAACGTACTGGTTTGTCTTCACAGTGATACGTTAATGTTCATGTGTATTGCAGTTCATGTGTACTGTTATTGTTCATGTGTACTGTTATTGTGCTTGTTTGTTATGTTCATGTGTACTGCAGTTCAGCTAGCATATCATATCAACGTGCTAATATGCAGAGCTTGTAAGTTATTAACCTATAATTCAGTATTCTAATATGCAGTTCAGCTTGCATATTATATCAGCAAGCTATGTGCATGCCATTGCGGCATATATGCATTACAACGTGCATATATGCACATCAGCAAGCTATGTTCATGCCATTGCGGCATATATGCATTACAGCGTGCATATATGCACATCAACATATAAACATGCATATAAACTTGCACATCAGCATATAAACATGCATATAAGCACTACACTGTCATTAAAACACTACAACATTACAACACATCAATGCATATAATTCACTATCATTAAAATACTACACTGTCATTGCTCATTCCCACAAAAAGGCAGTACAAGATTACGACATATCAATGCATACACTACACTATCAATGCATACAATTCCAAACCCCTAAACTACGTCCCAAAATAAGCCATCGCTATACACACAACAATTCCAACCACGATCCACGACAAAGCTAATGCAACTGCAAAGAATTTTTCTTGTTTCTCATGTTTTCCACATTCAACCTGCTTTACGGCTAACTCATTCCTCAAATATGCCACTAATTCATCGGATTTTTCCATCTTTTGTTTTTGTTTCCGCAGCTTATCTTCAATGCTCTTCTTCTCCACATGCAGCTGTGATATAGTCCTTTCGTTTTCCATAAATTTAACATGCAAATCAACCATTTCAGCATTGTTATTGCTGTCACAAACTTCGTCTTGCCACAAAAAATAACCACAATCGCCAGTCTGCAATTATCGTTACCCACAATTCGCAAATCATCAATCAACATTAGCAATTCCAAAATTATCAATTCGCAAATCAGCAATTACAAAAAGGCTACCAAAACAAACCCTAATTTACACTTACAGGCCACATCGAGCAACCAAAAAACTTCTTCCCTGCATTCGCACCAGCGTTCACAGTCCTGAGCCTTGCTGGAATTTTGTGGTGGCACTTGTTACTCACTACCGCCGCCCCTGATGAACTCGAAATGGAAGACAGTGATTGAGTTTTCATTGGAGTCGAAAAATGGAGCAACAATCTAAGAAACAAATTGCAGAAAAAGAAATGATGTCGATTAAGGAAGAAGAAAGATTGAATGAAGAAGTAGAACAACTTATCACGTCAGATTTGATAAAGTAGAAACCGGCTGTAGCAAGTTAATGGGGTAGTGGGATCAATTTGGGAAGACACCCCCCAAACTTGGGATTATTTAAATAACGCATACTTAAACTTCGGATTATTTATGTCAGATAATCCTTAAAAAAAATGTAGTGTAGATTGAAAAAAATATATAAATAAATGATTTGACAAGCTGAGCAATAGTGGTGAATCTTAAGATAAGCGAAAACTTAAATAAATCTGCATTACATAGGTGGGAACCCAACATTTTAAGTATTTATGAAAACTTGGACAAAATTGTATGATATTTTTGTAATGATTTATTGTAATGCTTGAACTCACATATATAATCGTTCGTGAAAATATGAATAAATAACCAAATATAACACTGGTTTTCTCGATCAAACGTTTATAATATATATCTACATCATCAAATTTTATATCATTGTCAGCTTTTATTTGTGTATATAACAATGTAAGTTATGATATAAGATGAGCTAATTTGTTTTGCATGCCAGTTACATAGCAGGATAATCAATTCTAAGCTTGAAGAGTAATATTGTCAATGTAGCTAGCTATGCTCACAAAACAAATTTCTAAACAAACAATGCGTTTTTTCTCTGACGTGTGGTTAAGTTTGATCCTTTTTTTTATGGTGTTTGGTGCATGTGTGTATGATACAGAAAGCGGTCTTTTTTGGGATGAATTTTTAAGGTGCTGGATAGATTTGCATTGAGTTATGCAAAAAAATTGCCACCATTCAAACAACAATGCATTTTTTCTTTTGCAATAATTTGATATTTATATTTACATGCTGCACTACAGTCTACAGCATGTTTGAAATTAAATTTTATGCATAAACCTGCAATGACACTTCAACCTTTATTTTTCAAGTACTCGAAGAAATGGCAGCTTAGAATCTTAAGCTTAGTAACTTATACAACAAATTATAGGCTTTAATGTAGTCACACTTTGTGTTATGTATAAGCCATTTAAGACTTTAATGTCTGTTGATTTGTTGGAAAATTTGGTAATATATCTACATCAGTCAAACGGTCCCTAATGTTTGCTTATACTTTATGAATTTACTAGCTGTATTTCTAATGATTACTCAAAGCACAGTAGTTGAGCATTACAGAACTCCATCTGACTGCGATGGCATATATATTCGGTGGTGGACAAAAATGGGAAATTTCAGATATGACAGTCTCTAGAAAGCTTTGAATTTTGCCTGTATCTACTAGAAAAGTTGATAAAAGTACAAATGTAAAGACTTATTTGAATTGTAAATGCTAATTGTAAAGCTTTGAAATTGAAATTGTTGAATACATAAGAATTCGGTATTTTGATTATATGAATGAGAAATCTAATATTTCGATTCTACATTGAAAACCGTTGGTTTTACCGATTAAATATTTATCTTTAGTGGATTAGGTTCAAATGAAATGTACAAATTATGAAATTTGTAACAAACAATACAGTTATTTTTACATTGCTACATGCATCGCATACAAAATATGTTTATTTTCTTCCTACCTTAAAGCTTTTACAGCTAATTGTTTCTTATCAGCATTATACGTTTAGCCCAGAACTCGTTCTTTCAAATTTGATCCAAAAAGGGTACTGGTGTTTAAACATTTAACCTCACTTAAAGCCTGGCCTAAGACTCGTTCGAGAGATAGATAAAGCCCATGGGTGATAAAGTTGGGTCCAATATAGATTTGCATAATCAGTGAATTTGGAATCATGCCATAAATGTACGTCAGAACCATGACGAAGATATGCCAAAAATGACAAGTGAAAGCCGCGTTATATCTGCCCGTATTCTTCAAAATTATTGTTTGAGACATGGTTGGTTGGTGTCATCCATTTTGTATGATATATTTTGCTAACGAGGTGGCATTACACCCTTTTTTCTGTCCATATGTAGAATACACGTGAATAATCGTATAAAGGACGTTATAAATGTTTTAGATGCTATTGAGGATTAAGGTACCGTTTGTTTAGGTCGCTTACTTCTGAATGAGCTTCTGAATGTTGGTTCATTCAGCGTTAAGAAAATGCAAAGTTGTTTGTATTTCCCTGCCATTCAGTGAAACTACCTCAATTCAACGATCTATTATTAAGCGAAAAAATGGATTAGCTGAGCATACCAATAATACCCCTGTTTTTTCGCTATATAAAAAGCTTTTGTACAACCCACCTCACTAGAGAGCAGCAAGCTGCTGAAAAACTTCATTCAAGAGCAGTAAGGAGGAAGAAATTACATATTATTATTATAATATAATGTAATTCATGGTGAATTGTTTATATTATATATGTTGATCCATGTAGCTGGCTTTTTGCTTTTTGGATGAATGCATTTATTATATCCAGCTATCGTATCCATAGTTGCTTTTATGTGTACTGTTACATTATTTTCAATTAGTTTATTATATTTTGGGTCCATTCACCACCAAACAGTCCTTTTGGTTTTCGAAGGCATTGTAGCTTTTATTTTACTACATGTTTCTCTCTTACATATTTTTTTGCCTTGTCAAAAAGCTGACCATCATATTACAATAGCTATGATTTCAAGTATTATGGCTATGATTTTATTTGTCATGTTGGCTATTAAAATGTGTGAGAGTAATAGGTAGAGTATTTAATTCTGCAACAATTCTGTGAGTATTGCATGATTTCCTAATATTGAAGTGTTTTCATCTCAATCTCAAACTTTCATGGCAAATGTAGGTGATGAAATCATCGATCTCCTATAACTTCATCTTTATTTTAAATAATACTTATCGATAAACTAGCGAATGTATGCATTTGAGGTTATTTTATATGTGCGCATGACAAGTATTTAGCTTGATTGAATTATAAACAGACTAAGGGTGATTTTGTCAATGGAGTACTCGTTTTAAATAATCAATTTTCTATTCAGCAACGAATCAAACAATGTTTCTTTTATTCAGCATTTAGCACTTAGCATTCAGCATTCAGCCACCAGCATCCAGCACTCAGTGTTCAGCGTTCAGCATTCAGCATTTTGAGTGACTTGAAGAAACTACATAAATCCCTAAGTAGTAGTGTGTCCAAAGCCATAGCCAAAGATAAGAGGTTTCAAGTTATACATCACAAAGTCTTCAAGCTTGGAAAGATGAACGGTCCAAATTAAGCTGAGTTATACCGTCCATGTGTACCAGAGGGGAGGGGGAATGGAAGAAAAGAGAGCGAAAGAAAAATGGGTCAGAAATAAGTCTGGTAAGTCCAGTGATTATTCAGCAAGTAAACTGATAAGAGAACCATGACTTGAATAAGCTGGACACAGGACAATAACAAGGAAATAAGGTAACATAGGATAAGGCAAGACAAACAAGGCAAGATAAACTAATTATACTATCGCACTCATATCCATATTCTCTGCACCTACTAGATATTTCAACCATCATCATGAGTTCAAATGCAGTGATCCTTTTTTATCGATCGGCTCCTACTCGCACGCATTTACTACTTGTGTCATACGGCCCCGTTCGATTGTAGATACATGTGCTGGTCCCACCATGGGGTGTATCAAATCCTATGGTGGCGACCCGACACGATTCAAGATGCACAGTGTATAACTACTGATGCCCAGTGCCTGCTTTTTCCACTTCGGAGTACGTGCACGCCCGTACTCCGTCGAAACCTACACTGACGCACCAACCGTCGTTGTTTTGACCGCTTATAATCAGCCCAGTAATCATGCCCTACTCTGCCTAGTTCAGGGTACCATGATACATCTATGTGGGTTGCTATTGAAATGGGTCCCCATTACTAGGGTTTTCTAATCAACATGTTAAATGGGTTAAGTGTCCAAGTTAATCTAACCGTACCCATCAGTTTAGTTAACATGTTGTATTTGGTTAAGTGTTGCCTTAATTAACTTAACCCTACCATTCCTGACTTAGCTTTAATTCATTCATTAAAGCACCAACCACTCACATTAGACAGGTATTGTTGCAGTTACTGGATGTGCCGGTCGGGTCCGGGCAGTTTTACACCGCAACTCAGTCTAACCTCGGGTTCTTTTGGGCTCGATGCACTAACCTCCCACATTAGATATATATTGTTACGGTTGCTGGATGTGCCGGGCGGTTCCGGGCAGTCTTACACCGTAACTCAATCTAACCTCGGGTTAGGCATATTCGTCTTTTCTAAATTTACATATTTACCTCTTTATATTTATATGCAAATTATTGTCATTTAAGTCAAGCCCCATTTTCCCTTAAAATCAAGTTCATAATTTTAGGTACAAAAATTTATACCACTTTATGTCATAAAACATTTATGAGCCAAGTATGCCAACTATATGTAATTTCATGTTTTTCCCCAACGTTACCCCCGTTAAACGTTCGCATAAATCACATAAAATGTTAGGCTCGATACATTGCCTAACTTATTCACAAAAGGGGAAAAAGAGGAACATGTAATAATTCCAACATCATAAAAATATGGATCTAACTACACATGTATCATATGAATTTGGCATAGAACAATATACATTTAATTATGAACTTGCAAATTTAAATCTACTCAACATGAATCATGAAATAGGGGTTTTACATAGAACTACATAAACTTAAAATTAGGCAAGTAGTTGCGAACTTGCAAATTAGTTGGATCAAATTTAACATGAACCTAATCATATTAGCATGTAGTTTAGGTCATATATGTGAACATGGTTGAACTTGCATAAACATAGCAAAATTCCCAAATTGTCATACAACATATAGGTGTCATTACCAAATCATACAACTTGAAATGTCATTGCCAAATTATACAATATGGTATGTCATCGCCATATTAAACAATATGATATCCATCGCCAAAATTATAAAATATGGTATGTCATCGCCAAATTACACAATATGATATCCATCGCCAAATTATAAAATATGGTATGCCATCGCCAAATTACACAATATGATATCCATCGCCAAATTATACAATATGGTATGTCATCGCCAAATTACACAATATGATATGCCATCGCCAAATTATAATATGTCATCGCCAATTTATCATCAAATTACATACAACATGGTCACAAACTTAACATGATAAGAGTCATAGTCTTAATCAATTCAGTTTTAACAAAAAGGATAAGCATAAATTTACATAGGGCGTTGTTCTACATCCAGTTATTCAGTCACAATTCCAATATTGTTTAGGTCTAAATGATAACTGGTCTTACAAAAAGGAGACTAGTCTTGCGTTCTGAGATCTGTATTCTGAAATTGAATAGCTCTCCTTTGTTGTAGATGTTGAATTCTCTTAGTTGAATTAGATTTGATTTGTAATTACTAACTTGCTTTCTAGTTGAAGGTGAATGGCGGCTACTCTAGGTTAAGTTCTGACAGCATGACGGTCTTAGGAATATTTTTGTGTGGCGTAGGGTTAGATTTAGGTTGCTTATATAGAAGTTTGATTTAATAAGAACCGTCAGATCAACCCAGGGCAAATCAAAGCCATTCAAACCTAAGAGAACCAACCAGAACTTGCCACACAAGCCCTAATGACACAGCAAATCGTCACAGGAAGAAACACGTCAATTTTCAGATCTGGCCCGAGGGGGAGGTCGACCCCCTGGTCGACCTGTATGGGGGGAGGTCGACCCCCTGGTCGACCTCCTGGTCGACCTGGCCTTGGGTGGGAAAATTCCCGCCCAGCCCGCTTCTGCTTCTGATTTCGAATTTTGAATTTTCTGAACTTTAATCTTAGCTGTTTATTTAAATTCTTGAATCTTCTGAAGGTCATAACTCCTGCATACGGAGTCTGATTTACGCAAACTCGGACTCTATCTCAAGCAGAATTCCGAGACGAACGTAATGGCGTAACCCGTTTCCCTTAATTCTCACATTTGTAATTAATTATTCTTTGATTCATTACTTTAACGTTTATAGAAAATACAGGGTGTTACACTATCAATATGTTTTAATGCCTTCTGAACGCAATGGAATAAGTTTCAAATCCCAATTCCAAAGTCTCTAGCAGTTTCTTCTAAAACTTGATTATTTAATTAAATTGTATACACAAATTTCTACACGTTTTCAATTCTTATGATCAAACAATAACTCCAATGGCTGCGAAATTTTAGATCTTAGAATAATTTACAATTACGGATCCAATAAAATTAATTTCATCGATTTCCGAGATCGATTGCAAAATGACAATTTTAACCAGTTCATTAATATATTAATTCCCCATTCTTCGTTTATTCACCTTTAAATTAAATTCATAGGTTTATGAATTCTACTCAAATCAAAATTAAATTCATATAAATTTATAAATCAAAAATCATTTATTGTGAATCCAGATTTCATTATTTACAATTTCAAATTTTATTTCAATTAATAACTACACCAATCAATCTCATTAAATATATGAATATTAAATTCCAACTTCTTAATGGTCATCTGTATAAACAAAATCATGACTTTAATTGCAACCAATACCTGTCACTACTATCAAAATAAGTTGAATTTAATTACTTAAGCAATTTACTTAAGTTTTTCCACCATACAATTTTCAGAATCAAATCATTAAAATTAAATTATAAATTTATTAACTCAGTTTAACATAAATAATTCAATACTAAATTTGAAATCTCAATATTTAACAATACAAATCAATCATAGTTACATTTTCAATCAATGCAGGTTATTTCAGTTATAACTGGTATGAAACTTATTATACAATTAAATGGATCTATATTATTATCGTAGTCAATGCATTAAAGTATTCAATATAATGGAATTCCAATAATTAGTTTATCCATTTTATATTGTTAATTCAACATAAATTTCAAATTCCATTATGAATAGATTATCAAACACTGTCATTATCATATATAGCTATTGAAATTCAATATTTAACTAGACAAGTTAAATTCATACATTACAAATTCACGACATAAACCATAAATTTTAATATTTACAACAATTTTGTTTAAAATCACATTAAATTTAATATTTTAAATTATCGCAAAATCTCGGGATGTTACGTAAACTGGCGAATTTTATTAATTCTGTTGCTAAAGAAGATTAGAGAAGTAATCACTTAGCGGGGATAGCTCAGTTGGGAGAGCGTCAGACTGAAGATCTGAAGGCCGCGTGTTCGATCCACGCTCACCGCATCTTTTCTTATTGTTTATGATGGTCGTCAGGTCCTTATGCCTGGTGACCTTCTGTGATAATGGGAATTTTTTGCTGATTTTACCGAGATCGTTTTAAGTACAGCTTACTTGATTTCAGCACTTTCTTTTTTCCAATTTCGATACAAGCATGTCTTGGGAAGTTGGTGCTTTCGACTTGTTTTAATACGAATTTTACTACGATCATCCTCATAATTTTCTTATTTCTCTCCGTTGCACTACTTTCTGGTTGAGTAGTTGGACTGATTGTGTGTCTAATATATATTCAACAAACTAAATTTGTGATACGTTAATGTAATAAATTTCATGAAATCATGCATGGTTTTTTAGTCACTGAAGATCCCTCCTCATATGCATTTATGTGCATATGTATATGTATGTCCCCATATACACATATTTCCAGGATTGAGTGAAATGCCATTTTACACTTTTTTCACTAATCTCGAAAACCTTTTCATTTCCAATCATTCTCAAAACTGTACGTCTTTTACACTTCTCAAAATTAAACAAAATATACCGTTTCATTTTCATTTCATACTCGATGATATGTTAAATACTGATCATTATTGTTACAAATCAAATATTATTATGTTAAGGTTTTTTTACTAATTGAATTGATGTTGGTTTATAATATTTGTATATATTTTACTCAGCACTGTTATTTTCCCTCTTTTATAATTAGTTTTGAGATGTTTCATTTATGTTAGTTTAATCTCTCTCGCTGTTATACCTCATTTTAATTCAGAATGAAATTAATTCCTGGTAATTGTTTTTGTAAGTTACCATCAACCATGCAATTAATGAATTAGTAAATTGTCATGAAATTTGATATTTATGTATGCTTAATTTTCTGCATGTAATCGAATATTTACATTGCTTTTAAGATTTCTGTTTACTATTTTGTAGTATATTTGATGTAATCCTCAATGGAAGTTGTATGCCTTTATGTTCACGAATAACTAATTTGGTATAAATTAAAACTCATTTTGAACACAGTGTATTTTACTTAGTTTATTACCATATTTAGTTCATATTAACAAAAGTAAGATCACTTGTATGTCTAGTATTTTAAGAGGCATAGATCAGATTTCAGTTTATTTTTTCGACAAGATCATTTGAGCATATGCCATTCATTCATTAGTTATTCAACTTTAGTTTGGCCTGGCGTCAACTCATGCATCAGTTGGAAAGACTGCCATTATTTCGTGCGCAATTGTTATGTTACTAAAAAACTACAAAGGTTCACTTATCCTTCTCCAAATAAAGTTTCTAAATTTACTTAAAAGGATTCTAACATGTGGGTTTGTTAAAGTTGATAAAGAATAAAAAAAATTGTCGATATTAAGGTGTGTTCGGCTGGGCCAAACAGACCGTTTGCCCAACAGCTCAAAATTGGGCTGTTGAGCACCGACGCGTCGGAGTCCAACAGCCGAATTTTGAGCCGTTGGATATAAATACATATTTTTAATGTATTTAATTAATAAATTTAAGTTTTTATAAACTTCAAAAATTAATAACTTGTGCTAATAGGATCTGTTTGAGATGCGTTTTTTTGCGTTGTGATCGTATCGTAGTGCTATACGTAATGGAGTTGGTTTGAACTGAATTGGAATAACTTATAATTTTTCAATTTATTTATTTATTTCTGCAAATTATTGATACATATTATTTATTAAATTTTTTTTATTAACCATCAATTAATTAAATTACAAAATAAAAATAAGATGCTCCACTTAAAGCGCCAAACACATTCCCCGCTAAGTAGAATTCTCTGCTAAAATTCTCCGCTTAAGTTTGCGCCAAACACACCATTGCTTGAAATAAGGCACTCCTGACTCGTTGGTTATGAAATAAGTTAGTGTGTATCAGTTTAAGAACATTTGTTTTGTTTTGTTTTATTTTAGTTGAAGTCAATAATCATCATCTTCATCACTACCATCACCATCATATTTTAAATTTTATTTTACCTTTATGTATGCTTTCACATTTAAATCTCTTTTTGCTGTTGTTACGTGTGTGTTGGGTTTGCTTTTTGGTTTTGATTTTCATCTCTAGCCAGTCTCATTTTATTCAAGATTAATGACTTTATTGTTGTAGCTAACTTAGATTTTTGCGCATAACACTGGTTGTTTTGTTGGCATAAAGGTACCGTACACAACGTTGGTTGTAAGATTGGAAAATACCGAGAGTGCTAGGGACTGTTTGATGAAGTGCATATTAAAAAATAGGAATATCCCTACTAGTGAAGTATGTGGCTACATGAGTGAAACAGACTTATTTTGTGCCGTTTAACAAGCGAACGAGAAACAAATGCAACTCTAGCATGTTTGGGAGATGTAGGATACAGCGGAGGTTCGTCTGTCCCTTAAATGAAACCAACGTATTTATTTACCGATAGTTAGTGGATGAAAAGATAATAAAAGTAAAAAAAAAATGTAAAGACTTATTTAAATTGTAAAGCTTTGAAACTACATTGATACACCATTAGTATTGCCCCAAACAAGAATACTGTAAACAAATACCCTAACATACACAAATAAAAATGGACATCTCGTACGGGTAACACTACCAGCCCGACCAACTAAAACATCAATATAAACATTTGTTGAAGAGAAAGACTGAGCTAACGCACACCTTCAAAATAAACTCCCAAATACGTGAAGCTAGGGCTGAGCGTTCGGTCGGTTTGGTTGGTTTGGAGATAAAAAAAACTCAGACCAAATTGATACCGGAAATTTTTGAAACCGAACCGAACCAATTAATTTCGGTTATTTCGATCGGTAACCGATTTAACCGAACTTGAAGAACGTAATATTATCCGAATGATAGATTCACTCAAAGTAAAACATAAATTCAAATTTGAAGAAATTTTATGTAGTAAATTTAATGTTTATGATAAAATTTGATCTATTTGCAACAAATAACTTTGTATTATATAACAAAAATAATTATTTAAAGTACTACAATACCGTAAAATTAGATAATAAATTAAAAGTTCGGTTAAACCGATAACCAAAAAAAAAAAAAATTACAAACTGAATTCAAACAAATTTAATTTTAAAACCGAACCGAACAGGTCTAAATGAACCAGTTTGGTCGGTTAATTCGGTTCTTGCTCCTACATGAAGCAATAATGGCGAATCAACTCAGATCTACATCGCTGAAGCCAGTTACTTCATCGATCCCCCGTCCCTATGCATGCTAGCGGACCCCTGGCCTAATTCCCCAGTCTCTATGCGTGCAAGCGAACTCGACTGGCAAAGAAGATTAGGGCAGTAATTATTAGGTGAGGATAGCTTAGTTGGGAGAGCGTTAGATTGAAAGATTTGAAGCTTACGTGTTTGATTCACGCCCACCGCATTTTCAACAATCATTTCTAAAGGTTGCCAGGTTCATGATATCTGGCAATCTTTGGAGATGATTGTAATTTTTTGTTAATTTTACTGCAATCCCTTTCAATTCAGGTTGATTTCAGCACTTTTTCCCCCAATTTCACTACAAGCATGTCTTCAGAAGTTGGTGTACGAATTTTTCTTCAAAATCATCCTCATAAAATTCTTATTTCTCTCCGCTGCACTACCTTCGAGTTGAGAAGTTGGACTGATTGTGTGTCTAATATATGTTCAACAAGCTAAATTTGTGATATGTTAATGTAATAAATTTCGTTCGGGGATTTTTGCCACAAGGACAAAAAGAGCAAAAAGTTTACTCAAAAGGACAAGAGGCAAAAAAATTGCCCAAAAGGACATTTTCTAGTGCAAATGGTGGAACTCAGGGGGCCTCTTGTTTTTCCACTTTACACTAAAAGTTGGCCTTTTGAGCAACATTTTTTGTTCTTGTCCTTTTAGACAAATTTTTTGCTTTTTTGTCCTTGACACAAGTTTCCTGTTTCGTGAAATCATGCATGGTTTTTTAGTCATTGAAGATCCTGATACGCAGGGACGAAGTCAGGATTTGGGCTAGAGGGGGGCGAATTTAGGAGGGGGCGCAATTGTTTTTTCAATACAAGTCAAGAAGTATAAATACATGTAAAAACATTTTAAAAATGATTAAAAATGGCTATTTTTTTATAGTGATACATGAATTTACTCAAAAAAAACAAATCTTTTAATGATATTATGGGATCAAGGGGGTGGCATGGCCCCTACTTGCCCCCCTTGGCTTCGTCCTTGCTGATACGGATCAACCCAAATATACTAAGGCACTATTAGATAATAAAAGATATACTGTGAAATGTATGTATTTTCCTTTTGTTCCTTTGTTTGTTATTTCGTTACAACATGTTTCATTTTCTGCAATTTGTTAGGCAAATTTGTCCCCTAGTGCCACGTAGGCAAGGTAGGTAGAGAAGAATGCGCATATATATATATATATATATATAGGGGCAGGTTCAATGGCACCCCAAATAGTGAGCACCCCTTTAGCCTACCACTTTTTCACCACATATTTCCTCCCTCTCTCCTTCCACTCATTCTCTCACCTCCTACTCACTTTACATTCACTTTTTTTAATATAAATGGGTGGCTCAAATTGAGGTGCAAATGGGGGGCTGAAATTCAGGAGGGCTCCCTGATCCTATCCCATATATATATATATATATATATATATATATATATATATATATATATATATATATATATATGAGATAGAATCAAGAGCACCCCAAATAGTGCAGCACCCCTTTAGCCTCCTAATTTCCACCACATATTCCTCATTCTCTCTCTCTTCCCACTAACTCTCTCTCCTTCCACTAACATATTTAATTATAAATGATTGGTCTTTATTAAGGATCAATTGAGGTGCCACAAAATAGGGGTGCTCTGGAACACTCCTATATATATATATATATGCAATTTAAAGGTATCGGATATAGAAAAATATTGAGAAACTTCTCTTTCTTCTTCAATTCATCTTCCTCCTCTGCTAAACTGCTGCATTCTCTTCTCTCAAACTCAACACCTATCAGATCCCTCCTCATATGCATTTATGCGCATATGTATATGTGTGTCCCCATGTACATATATTTCCAGGATTGAGTGAAACGCATTTTACACTTTTTTCACTTATCTCAAAAACCTTTTCATTTCCAATCATTCTCAAAACTATACGCCATTTACACTTTTCAACACTAAATAAAGTATACCATTTCATTTTCATTTCATTCTCAATAATATGTTAAATACTGATCATTATTATTACAAATCAAATATTGTTATGTTAGTGCTTTTATACTAATTGAATTGATCTTGGTTAATCCTATTTGCATATACTTATCTCAAAACTGTTATTTTTTCCCCTTTCATAATTAGTTGTGAGATGTTTTATTTTTGTTAGTCTTATCTTTCTTGTTGTTACACCTCGTTTTAATATTGAATGAAATTAATTGACAATTGTTTTAGTAAGTTACCATCAACCATGCAATTAATGAATTAGTAAATTGTCATGAAATTTGATATTTATGTATGCTTAATTTACTGCATGTTAACAAATATTTACATTGGTTTTAAGATTTCCATTTGCTATTTTGTTGTATATTTGATGTAATCCTCAATGGAAGTTGTATGCATTTTGTGCCTTTATGTTCACAAATAACTAATCTAATATAAATTAAATTCATGTTGAACACAGTGTATTTAACTTAGTTTATTACTATATTTAGTTCACATTAACACAAGCAAGATCACTTGTATTTTTAGCAGTTTAGAAGGCATAGACTGGATTTCGGTTTATTTTTTCGTTTGAGATAAAGGCCGTGGCATTTGAGCATATCCCGCATATTTATTAGTTATTTGACTTTATTTTGGTCTGGTGCCAGCTCATGCATCAGTTGGAAAGATTGCATTGTTTCATGCGCAATAGTTGTGTTACTAGTATTACCGTACAACGGTGGGAAAACCGACCGTTAAAGTGTTCAATATGAACTATAAAATCATTTATTAAAACTTATTTCAAGTAGGATTTTATTAAAAAAATTATAGGGTATTTTAAGAGAAAATGAAAGTAATTAAAAAAATGTAAATTCAATTAAACTGAATTTCTAGCCGAATCCATCAGAATAACAGAATTTCCAACCAAGCTTTAAATTAGCATATAACAGCTTCACCAAGTGTGACATGATAACAATACATCCAAAACCACATAATCAACCACAATCAGATCAAATAAATTAGCATGCTTAGTTGACAATTAAATCAAAGTTTCAAATCCCGTTCCACTAAAAAATTGAATAGAATAAGTTTTACAGAACCAAAAATGAACGCTATACAATAAAGTCTGGTAAATACAATAAAATTCAAAAATAGAACTAAATTTATTTTCATTCAGAGAAAACATTTAAAGCAATTTGCATCAGGAAATTTATTTTCATTCATCAACCTTCTAACACTGTGTATTTGGTTGATCTGCTTCAGTTGAGTTTCCTATTAATTCAGTTACCATTGTAGTTTTCTCCTCTACAACAAAGGGACTATCCAAATAAAAATAACGGTTAGTCTATATTAAATTTTGTATTAAGGTATGAAAATAAAAATAAATCTCACAACTTATACCACTGCAGTTCTCATTGACCTCAACCTTGATTCTCTTTGCCTTCAGAACGGCAAAGATGCCTTGATATTAAGGTATATCTTCATCATGTCCCTTCTCTTCAATCTGAAAGGAAAATGATTTAAGGTACAAAATACATAACATTCTCACAAGATTCCAATATATAAACAAAATTATTTTATTTATTCTATGATGATGTGGGACTAGAATCCCTTCCCTTTTCTTCATCTTTCTTATAGAAGAATGCCCAAAACTACCTTGTTTTGAAGTTTTACAACACAACTAATTGAAGAAGAAAAAACCTTTGTGCAAGAACTATTTTTTCGCTTGTTTCAAAGAAGATGCACTCTTATATATTCATAATAAAAGAACGATCTGAAGTTACCTCAATCAATAACTATTTTGCAATGTTATCGTTCATGATGCATGTCATCATTCGATAGGTTTACAAACTTAAAATTATGTTGATAAAGTCTTCAGCAACAGGGAGGCAAACTGAAGGAATGTGAATTACAGTTTATTTACAGCTACAAATCTATGAATAAAACTAACATGACGAGCACTTGAAAAACCGGTAACAACCCAAAGCGGTTACTATAAGACAATCAGTTATCCCACATCAAAAAAGTGGAAGTTATGTTCAACAGATGCAGAAGATGTGGAGCAAGAACGTGGTATTAATTATGCAATAGATGCAATTGCACATGAAGAAAAATGGAACAATTTACCAACATGGAGTGTAATTGTTCTAAAATGGGGAGTAACTTGCTTTTGTGAGTTTACTGGTTGCATCTGATAATAACATGGGTTCCGGGATAATACATGATATGCAGGCTTAGGAAGAAGGATTCACTTGGCTTAACTTTGTTGTATTTCTTATTTAATTTCTATTTGTAGTTTATGTATCTCAGGCTTTTGTTTGTTTGTTTTTGGTTTAAGTAGGTTAGTTTTCTAAGCTGGCTATGTTAAGTTAACTGGCATGAACTTTAACCCGGTCTTCTTCACTTCCTACTCAATGTTTTGGGCCTTTCTAGTTTTTAATAGGTTATATTTGCTCTCTCTTTAATTGCAGGGGATGCCATAAATTATATTGTGAACTGTGACAGAGTGAATCCTTAAGCTTCTTTATTTCATTTAACATTGGGTTTTTTTATTCGAACAAGTTTAATTTCCAATTTACAAAAAAGTATTAATGAGAATTTATTTTAGGTTTGATAGCGAATTTTCTGTGAGAAAGATAATTTATTAACAATCAAAAGATAGATACAATTTAAGCCAAACAAGCGCTGAACCATGATTATCAAGCACTTGTACAACAAATGACCAGACTACTAAATAGAAGACACGGACTCAATATAACCAAAACAAACTAAGCCGGACAACAACTCAACGTCAGAACAAGAAGAGAAATACCAACCAATACATGAGGAAATACAAACTGATGTCATGACAACCAACATTTGTTGCATCCATCATAAACCCAAATTTCACATAGCAAACTTCATTTGAGGATCCATATGCTAAAGCTATCATAAATCCAAACTTTACATAACACGTTCCATTCATTTTAAGGCAATAAAATCATGTATTTCCTAGAGCAACCACCTTATTAGCATAAAATGGAGTCTAAAATATTTGAAAATCTGTGAGTAAGGTACAAGATTTCATATAATATGTCATCATACATAAGAATTTTTACAAAGCTGGTATTATTTGTATCCTAATTCCATTGTAAAGGTCTTCGAAGGTAAGAAGCTAATAAAAAACATTAATTCAGAAATGATTCCATATTTACCGTATTTTTTGACAATGAAGCTCATAGGTCCTTTAGCAAGTCAAGCCCTAAATTGCAGCGGTGGCAGACAGCGACAGCGACTGGTGAAATTGTGGTTGATGCGGTCGAGTCGGAAGTGTCAGTGATAGTCCTTCGTCGATCAAGGATATGATGAAGGAGATCGATTTGGAGGCAAAGCGGCTTAGGTTGAAAAGATATAAGATTGGCAGCGCTAATTTAGGGATTTAAGGCATAACTTCAGGAGGGACCGGAAAGAGGAAAGGATTTTGAAATTTAGGAAAAGAACAGCGAGCATGCGGGGAAGACGGAAATAGAACTGAAATGCAGCAAGACACGAAAGCCTGTTTTTGGTGGCTCAGAGAATTCTGGGCAACTCATGCTAAGCAAACCTCTCCAGCGGTCGGTTTAATTAAAAAACAACAAAGGTTCGTTAAGGCTGATGAAGAATAAAAAACTTGTGATGTGTAAATGATAAGATATAGAAAGCTAAAAGGAAAATCAAGAGCTAAGAAGAAGACATTACAGGGAAAAGGAAACAATTCGAGAGAGAAAGAGAGCAATTACTATTTCCCATATCCATGATAATCCAAATACAGGTATACTTATTGCATGTTTTACTTTTGCTTTTTGACGTGGCCTAACAACCCACTTTTTCCTATAACAGAATTTACTCAATGAAATAATTTGCTAAAACAGAATTGAAAAGGTGAATGATTACTCAGCACAGCACATGTGCTTCTTGGCGCCAATATGAATTTGCATTAATCCATCAACCTTTTTGGTACTTGAGTCACCCTTTTGGGTCTGCTACTTGCTCCTTGCCTATCTGCACTTGTAGTATCATTATTGCCGTGCACATCAGTAAACTGAATGGTTCTTACATATTATCTACTATTGCTAGCACTTGTGATATGTAAACTGAATGGTTCTTACATATTCAGACTAAGGGGGTGTCAAAGTTAATTAAGAGCCAAAAAATTAGGCTGCATTTGTTTCTAGAAAAAAAGTGTTTAATGCTTAACTAAATAAGCAATTAGAGGTCATTAACTTGTTTGATTTCAAATAAATAGTTTCATTAAGCTCTTGCATCCACTTAATTGAATACGCAAACATTTATTGCTTATTGGAAGTGTTTATCACTTAGTGCATTATATTTTTCAAAATTATACTCATATACAACATGCAATTGGATTATTAACCTTTTTTCCTAACTATATCAAACAGCTAGAAATTTTTAACCAACATCAATTTTGTTTCCAATTTTATCCGCTTCTATGGTAAGTTGATTAATTATCATTTTTGCTTTGATTTTAATTTCATGATGTAGTTTTCAATCATAGAAGTTACATAAAATTTATTGACAATTTTTTTAATAACAACTAGCAATGCCTGCATACAGTTCAAGTTACAATATGGTAATTTATAAATTGTTTGAAAAGAATGGAGATTTAAAAAAATGTAATGTAGGTTGAAAAAAATATATAAATAAATGAATCGACAAGCTGAGCAATAGTGGTGAATCTTAAGATAAGCGAAAACTTAAATAAATCTGCAGTACATACATGGGAACTCAACATTTTAGGTACGTATTTATGAAAACTTAGACAAAATTGTATGATATTTTTATAATGATTTATTGCTATGCTTGAACACACATATATAATCGTCTGTGAAATTATGAATCAATAACCAAATATAACACTGACTTTCTCGATCAAACGTTTATAATATATATATATATATACATCATCGAATTTTATATCACTGTCTGCTTTTATTTGTGTATATAATATAAGTTATGATATAAGATGAGCTAATGTGTTTTGCATGCCAGTTACATAGCAGGATAATCAATTCTAAGCTCGAAGAGTAATATTGTCAATATAGCTAGTTATGCTCACAAAACAAATTTCTAAACAAACAACGTTTTAAGTATTCGGCCATCGGTATTGAACAATAAACATTCAGCATTCAGCCTTACACATTCAGCATTTTAAACAAAAGATAGCTTAGTCAATATAATTGCTTAAAATATGACTATATAGTTGCTTGTAGGTTGAGAAATAAGCTAGTGTACTACTGTCCATATAAGATCATGCATTTTGTTAGTTTTAGTTGAAGTTGATAACAATATAGCTCATTAGTGCTTTACCGTTGAAGCTCTCTTTTCCCCTTCTCCGTCCGAAATCCTAACAATGTCTTATGACCGGGATGTAACAGGGAACCGAATGTAGTCTGTAGCGGTGACTATTATATTTTCTGCACTATTAGTAAATGTAATAATTATATTATGCCGACAAAAATTTTGTTGTAAGGTTCAAAGCCGTGACTTGTGGTTAAGTTGATTTTCTTTGATGGTGTTTGGTACATGTGATACAGAGAGCGGTCTTTTTAGGGATGAATTTTTTAGGTGCTGGATAGATTTGCATTTAGTTATGCAAGAAATTTCCCACCATTTCAACAACAATGCGTTTTTTTTTCTTGCAATAATTTGGTATTTATATTTACATGCTACACTACAGCATGTTTGGAATTAAGTTTTATGCATAAACCTGCAATGACACCTCAACCTTTATTTTTGGAGAACTTGAAGGAATGGCAGTTTAGAATCTAAGCTTAGTAACTTATTCAACAAATTATAGGCTTTGATGTATTCACACTATGTGTTATGTATAAGCCATTAAAGACTTGAATACCAGGTCATTTTTTGGAAAGTTTTGTAATATTTCTATATCAGCCAAACGGTCCCTAATGTTTGTTTATACTTTATTTATGAATTTACTAGCTGTATTTCTAATTATAATTTGATAACTCAAAGCACATCAGTTGAGCATTACAGAACTCCAATCGACTGCGACGGCATGTATATTTGGTGGTGCACAAAAATGGAAAATTTTGGATATGACATTTTCTACTAGAAAATCTTTGAAGCTGAAGACGTGATAAAAGTAAAAAATGACAGTTTCTAAAAAGCTTTGAAATTTGCTTGTATCTACTAGAAAACGTGATAAAAGTAAAAATGTAAAGACTTATTTGAATTGTAAACCTTTGAAGCTGAAACTGTTAAATACGAGAATTTGGTATTTTGATTGTATGAATTAGAAATCTTATATTTTGTTTCAACATCCGAAAATTTTGAATTTTAAATTCTAAAATCAAAAAATTGAAAGATGATAATTTTTGATGTTGAAGTTTGATTCTTGAATTTAAGATTTGTTGGTACGAAAAATTGGGTTTGCGATATGGCCACTACAATTTGGCAAAAAATGTTGTTAGCACTCGGTTGCACCCCAAATGCCCCCGATTTGCTCCTCTCATTTATTTTAAAGAAATGAGTGGAAGGTGAGAGAATAAGTGAAAGAGTAATTGTATGATGGAAAAGTGGTAGGCTAAGAGCAATCCCAACGCGGAGTCGGTTGCTTTTCAACCGACCCCCAACGAAGGGGTCATAGACTGGATCAAAGCTGCTTCAGCAACCCTGAAGGGTGTTGGAGCGACCGAACGGTTGCTTCAACAACCGAGCTTAGCCGGCTTTGTCAAAACCGGCCAAGCAGGTTGTCTTTAACATAGCTGGCTAAGGGGAGAACTAATTTCTCCCCCTCTTAGCCGGCTAAGGGGTTAAAACCTTAGTCGGCTTTGTAAAAGCCGGCTAAGGCTTCCTTGACACTCTCCCCACTCCCCCGTTGGGGTTGCTCGTGTCAATCCATGAAGAATTGATGTGGAGCAACCCCATGGTTGGGATGCTCTAAAAGGGTGTTAAGTTTTTGGGTTGCCATTGAAATCCGCCTCCTTAGAATTTGATCATATAAGCGTACAGGTATTTAAACATTTAACCTCACTTAATTAAAGCCTGGCCTAAGGCTCGTTGGAGAGGTACATGAAGCCCATGGATGATGAAGTTGGGTCCAAATCCAATATGGTAGTCCAAATATAGATTTGCATAATCCCTGGATTTGGAATCATGCCATAAATTAGCCTGATCACATTTAAAATATACGTCCACACCATGAAGATATGACGAAAATGACAAGTGAACGTCGCGTTACATCTGATCTGCCCGTACTATTCAAAATTATAATTCGAGACATGGTTATTGTGTTAGGATTTCAGTATACTTTAACAATATCCAATTGCAAAACCCTAGATCCAAATATGTAATCCATATTGATTTAATTGAGAACAAATCAGAAATAGATTAGTGGAAGCATACCTGAATCCGTAGTTAATCATGGCAATACCTGAATCCATATTTGGTTGCCAAGAAGAAGATATAATTTGGTTTGGTCTTCCAAATTGACACAAATCATAAATCTGAAATCAGCTCTCCGTAGAAGAGGTTAGAGAGTTGCTAAGGCTTGTGTAATTCGGGGACCATAACCCTTTATTTATAGAGTTGACATTTTGTAATTTGGCCCTTCAACAAATTATAAAATACCCCGGTATCTACACATTAGACTCATGATAACTTAAACTTTAAGCCTATTAATTCTAATCTAAAATTAGATCACTTTAATTAGGCTTTACACCAAAATAGTACAACACATTTTATTTTACATATGTGACCCCATTGTCGAAATATTCTAACATTCTCCCCCCGGGCCACATATGAAATAATCTTAAAATGTGTTTAACTTTATGAGCTCCAAAATTTGCTATTTATAACATATGGTATATCTGAAACAATCTCGTCCATTAATTGTGTTGACAAAGGATCAAAGCGGCATTCGTTACATTTATCGTAACTAAACTCATCAATGGTCGCATATATCAATACAATCAAATGACACAGATCAATCATGGATGTGTAGCATGGAAATTACATGAAATGTGATCTATACATGTCTATTTCCAACTGGTCCTTCTTTAGTGAGATCAAATGTTTAATATTTAAACAACCTAAGTGCAAAGAAAAATTCATTACTTTATTTCTAATCAGAAAAAGAGCTTGATATGCATATATCTGTAACTGAAGTATAGAGTAATGAGTCATATGACAATACCGAATACAAACTCCCCCTGAACCAAAATATCCTTACATAAAAGTTACACCAATTGAGCCACATGCTCATGAAAGACCTTAGGTGATAACCTTTTGGTAAGCGGATCCTCCATAATGGAGTTTGTCTAAGTGTGCTCTATGAATTACAATATATTTTGCACTCTTCCCTTATTGGAAAATAATATATTCTTTACTGTCACAATATTATTTGGTCTTTCAATTCTTTATCTATAACTGGAGTCTTGTGACAAAATTTCATTATTATTTTCCATATTTGGATGTCTTATAATTAACCAAAGACGATATTTTCAAAATGGCGAAAAAACTATAAGTGCCTAAATGACACTTTTCCCTTATATAGTTTCACCAATAAAATATATTATCATTGCTAGAAGTGGATCTTTTACAGTAATGACATTCAAAATATCCGGATCGTAATTCTTTATGATCTCCACCCGATTCGATCTTTTGTCTATGAGCATATAATCTTTTATTTTGTCTTTTAAAGATATATCATAACCATTTTGGCTACTAAATCGTTGATCCACTTTTAATATTAGTAAAGTATCTGCCAAATAATACACGCATATCCATATGTGTATATACATTAGTATGCATTAGAATTCACACTGCAAATGCATGAGAAATCTTTTGCATTTCTTTAATTTCAAGAATGGTAGCATTTATCTGTTTGGTAAAAGAAAAACAACTGAATCGTAGTTTACATACCAAATCTTTTAAGCATTTATCTTCCTAATACTTTTGTAATAATCCAAATATCACCCCATGAACAATAATGGTGTATTTGAATCCCAAATACAAAAGACTAATCCATAAATGAGTTTCTTAAGTAGTTTCACCAATGTCTCCATTGAGAAACATAACTTTAATCTCCATCAGATATTGTCAAAAGTACAAAATGTAGTAAGCTCCAAAGCGATCGATTCTAAAGAATCGTTTACTAAGTCCAAGATGAAACATTCTTTAAAGAAAATAAAATTTCTTTTTAATAATAGCGATTTCAATAAAAGTGTCTTATAAAATTCAATATTACCCACTTGATCCCTTTTGGCTTTGAATAGTTATTCATAACCAATGATCTTATTACTTAAGTAGAGGGAGATTTCAAACTTTATTATCCATATAGATTTATGCTATATGTTCATTTCTTAAATCCACATTTTAAATTAGTACCTTACATGGATTGATGTAAGTCCATAGCATCATCTTTATCAATCCATTATTTATCTTTATGAAGAAATACTACACAATAATCTAAAATAGCATTTCTTCCCCATTTAGGTGGATTTCCATAGTGATCTTTGCATTATGAGGTTGTTGAGTTTGTTTTCTTGAAATAGTAACCTTAGCTTATAGAAAAAAATTATCTTCAACGTCGTCTTATTATGGTTCTTAATTTACTTCTTCCTAATAAAAGAAAACAAATCTTAAACTTTAAGCGAAGAAGCAACCGCAGTTGAATCAAAGATAATGATTCTCTTTAAAGACAATGATATTACTTTATTTCTCCCCCCAAACTCAACATCCTCAAAATAACTATTGCAATTCCCGCTTTAAAACTTATCCTTAGTGTGGGTTCATAAAAAATTATAAACTTTAAATCCCTTAGAATATCAATAAAGCATTTTCTATCTTTATGATATCTCAATCTATAATTCCTCAGTAAACTGAAACAAATAATTATATTAATCACCAAAACAAGATTTGAGATATCATTACACAAACTATTTAGCATAAGTAGCCATAACTTATATATCAAACAATAAGAGTTTCAATTACATAAGATTTTGAATTTATTCATAAATTAACATTACTATTTCTTGATGAACAATAATAACCTAATATGTTCACGTTAGAAATATAAAACCGAAATCAGTCTAAATGACAGCATAAAAAAATATAAAATAAATCCAAAACATTGACTTAAATCTCAATAATAATTATAAAATATCAAGTATATTTTACTTTATATGTCTGTATATCTCATTAAAGAAACAACTATATAAAAAAATATTCGTATGTTATTTCTTTTCTTTGAGATCCTTAGCGACTTATTAATCCTTATACATACATTTATTTACAATGTATATCAAATGAGTACTTTTCAATCATCAAAACTTCAATCTCTATTTTAATTACCAAAGCGCTAAATTAGCCCAATAAGATAACATATTATTCTTAAAATAATTTTAATATTTAAATGAATATACTGAAGATAACACCAAAAATAACAATAACTTGAGCGTTTTTAGCTTTGAAGCAGTATCTTTTTCCGTATAGTACTCATTTATATTTCTTTTACTTTGACTTTATGTAATCAAGCACCACATAGAGTGCTTGATTTCCCTTATTGTTTTCACAAAAACCGTTTCCATTCTCAGTAGATAACTTATACAAAATTAGTTATCGTTACCTATAGCACATCCTTGAAAACTTCTGAAGTATTTACTTAATGATCATTTAACTCTTGTCTTTAAATTATATCACCTTTCAATATTCTTCATAACATTATAAGAATATTTAACCGTAGTAGGGTTGGCTGTAACCTCTTAGTTACAAGAGTTAAATCTATAAAGTCAAGAACAAATAACATGCTCTCATACAAATCCTTATATTTATCCTAAAACAAGATGGAAATATTCTTTAAATTGACAGATAATTCAGTTAAATTAGCTGAAAATGAACAAAAAATAAAATGAAGATTGAACGTATATGCTCATAGCCAAATATCAACCATAGTAAATTCAAATAATTGGTAAGTCTCTTCTCAAGATACCTAGTACACATTAATATCAAATCTTTGGACAGTAATATTAACTGTAAGTGGTACTTTTGTTGTAATGATCAAACACTGGCAATAAATTCAAATCAAATAACAACCTTCCTTTGGGCCGATTAATTATTCACTCGAAAAATCTTATAACTGTCACGTATTTATCATCACACATGTGTAAGCGATTCGGCCAAATATTAGTTTTCCTTTGGGCCGACTAATACTCACATGAACAACTACACACAAATATCAAATATTTTCATGAACCACCAAAATATAGAGGTCACTTTGGTGACATATTATTTCAGTCAATTCACTATGTATGTAGGATATTTACGGTTATAAAGAGACGCCAAAATTATATTTGAATTTATCCTTAATATATGTACAATGTATTTTGAGTGTTATAAAACACTCTCAATGCTTTAGGTCTATATGACATCTGAAAAACTCAAAATTATAATAACGACATAACGAGTTTTAGTCATAGTTGTCATAATCTGTTGCTTTAGGTATGTAGTTACATTCATGACATTTCCTTAATAAATATGATACAAGACATCATAAATAAATCACGATATCATATATGAATGTCATGATCAATTACCATATAAAATTATGTGTCAACGACATAATAAATATCATACTGAATAACCTGAATGACTGAAGTAACCATGATGTATATCCGAAGCATAATATAACATGTGTTTTTTTATACTGTCAACCGAACCAAACCAAAAAAAACTTTTTTTTTAAAAAAAAAACCGTAGAAGCTACTGTAGTTTGACCATAATAAAGTAACATACCGATCATCATCTTAAAACATAGGTGAAATGGTCAAAGATTCAAACATGATAGCTAATTAAATTAAGCAACACAAATGCAAAATATTATATACCAATCCCAAAAGGCATAAAATAAAAGCATCATGATAGGTTACCGAAACATCATACACATGCCATGAAACATTATTTGTGTATGACAAATAAGTTAATGTGGCATGTCCTACATCCGTACAATAAGCAATAATTGTTCCAAACAGTACACATGGTATATAAAAAAAACTTTTTTTTAAAGCCCGTAAGGATAGCATGAGATTCGCTCAGTTGAGCTTCCGAAACTTTATGCATTCGGTTATGTAATGACGGTCGGAACAAAGCCCCCCTTCCTAGCACGCATATGAGCTGGCACACAACTCCCATATAACAAAAGGAATCCCTGATGTTACGTGCCTACCAGCTCATATTTGTACACAATTCCTTCAATATATTCCGTGATGTGGGACTACTGTATCCAAACCATCATCCCTCCTTAACAACATGCGAGGCAATCCTAACAGTCTCCCACTTGACTCGCATCCTACGAGTATCTTTTGAGAGCACTGCCTTGCCCGCATGGCCCAATCCGAACCTTCGGCTCTGATACCACTGTTATGTAACGACGGTCGGAACAAAGCCCTCCTTCCTTGCACGCGTATGAGCTGACACACAACTCCCATATAACAAAAGGAATCCCTGATGTTACGTGTCTGCCAACTCATATTTGTACACAATTCCTTCAATATATTCCGTGATGTGGGACTATCAATTCCAACCCGTCATTCCTCCTTAACAACATGCGAGGCAATCCTAACAGTCTCCCCCTTTCTAATTGAAGATTAGCCTAATCAACATCAAATTAAGGAGGAATAGCATCAAAGCAAGGTTACAACTATTGTGTTGTATTGGGAACAACGCCAAACAGAGATTCATTTCAGATTTGGTATTTTATTTGTGGCCAAGGTGAGTGATTTGCATAGTTCCTCACTAATTATGGTTAATTAAGGGTAATTAGTGTTAATTAGAGAATTTAAACATGATTAAATTTTGGAAAAATATTTATAAATTTCGAAACATTGTTTTAGGCCTCTGTTAGGAAATTTGGTTAAGTTTTGCTAATCGTATCATTAGTTTTGCTTAAACATGCTTAAGGGAAAATATTGGATTTTGGCTATGTTTGATCCGTTTAACCTTGTCATATTGTTGTTTTGGTGTTTGTGGTCACTTCTATTTGATGCTATGACTGTATGGTATGCTTTGTGATCGATTAAAAGAGTTAGATTGGTTGAAAACGGCGTCGTATGGTGTAAAATAGTCACTGGAAAAGTTGCAGGAAGCAGTGCAGGGTTTCAGATCGGATCGGGTTAGGGCGCTCGGGTCGGATCGGAGAACTGAGAAGAGAACCGAACCGGATCGGAACCTAGTACAAGAAGAGAGCTTGGCAAAAAGGAAGGCCTTTCGCATAAGGGTTGGAGTTGGTATTGGACTAAAGTTGGACGTGGGATCGGATCAGATTAACTGGAGGAAAGAAAGGCAGAACCGAACCAAGGCAGAAGCACCGAACCGAATCAAGATAGTGAGATAGCTGAACCCAAGTGACATGGAAGCACCGAACCGAACCGAGGGTAGAGCTCCGAACCGAACCGGATGGCCAGGAAGTGGAGCAAGCCGAACCGAACCAGGGAAGGACAACCGAACCGGATTGGTGCTGTGATTACGCGACGACTTTTCTGAAGACCAACTCCAATTCGACCAAAACCCGATATGCAAAGGAAGTCCAAATAGGAAGTAGAGCTCAGGATCCAGTTGGGAACCAACGAGTTAACTTCATGAGTTGGACTTTGCTGCGGGACGTGTGCTAAGGGGTTGTCGACGTCTATAACTTTGGATCACTATGTGTAGGGGGTACGTGAACGGATTCAGGGCCACAGTGGCCTAGGTACGACTAAAGAGCTACAGACCAATGAAGTGGAGTCATTTGTAAAGATTTGGTCATGACTCCATGGGGCAAGCTTGGTAGTAGCAGTAGTTGTACAAGTCGAACTCTGTCACTACTTCGATGGGTCTAGTGATTGACAGTGGTGGATATCGTATGCTTTACGCACTGAGTGAGAGATGTGAGGATGGTTGCTATATTTGATTTGTTTGCCATCATTATGACATGCACAACATGAAGGAGATAATAGATCTAATCCATATAGATCTAAGACTTAACCCAAATAAAAAAAACTTTTTTTTTCAAATTATTAGCTACAATTAATAAACTCAACCTATTGTGAAATGAAAACATAACATATAAACCGTATGAATTGAAAACACAATTCAACCTTTGTTCTGAAATGTCAAAACAACATGTATAAAAGAAAAAAAAATCCTAATAGAATCAACAATGGTTGGCTTTGATACCACTTGTTAGGATTTCAGTATACTTTAACAATATCCAATTGTGAAACCCTAGATCCAAATATGTAATCCATATTGATTTACTTGATAACAAATCAGAAATAGTTTAGTGGAAGCGTACCTAAATCCGTAGTTAATCATGGCAATACCTGAATCCATATTTGGTTGCTAAGAAGAAGATATAATTTGGTTTGGTCTTCCAAATTGACACAAACCCTAGATCTGAAATCAGCTCTCCGTAGAAGAGGTTAGATAGTTGCTAAGGCTTGTGTAATTCGGGGACCATAACCCTTTATTCATAGAGTTGGCATTTTGTAATTCGGCCCTTCAACAAATTATAAAATGCCTCGGTATCTACACATTATGCCCACGATAACTTAAACTTTAAGCCTATTAATTCCAATCTAAAATTAGATCACTTTAATTAGGCTTTACACCAAAATATCACAACACATTTTATTTTACATATATGACCCCATTATCAAAATATTCCAACATGATGTCATCCAGTTTGTATGTTATATTTTGCATACGAGGTGGCATTACACCCTTTTTCCTTTCCATATGTAGAATGCACATGAATAAATGTATGAAGGACATTATAAATGTTTTGGATGCTATTGAGAATTTAATATATACTTTATTAACATAATACAATTTTATCTACGTTAACCGCTTGCATGCTGTTTCCACTTTGCGGTTTATTGTTGCCATCTATTTCCATGCTGCTATCGCCAGGTCGGATGAAGTTACATTGCCTGTATCATTTTCAAATTGTTCGTTAACGTTTCCAACATCACCAACCATTGTCTTTATTAACTATATGCCTTGTTTGTTTTGGTACTTATATCTTCTCCGCTGAGCAGAATTTTTGTAAATGACCAAAACATGCATAATTTAATTCTGACATACCAATGGTTATGGTATCCACTCATATTCCACTGGCTGTATGGACATCAGGTCGTTGTCTTCAAGTGTCACTACCTACCTTATTAGCAGGGCGTAGCCAAGAATTATATGATGGGGGTGCCAAAAAAATTTAAACAAACAAAAAAAAAATCATGTGGTGTGATTTGAGAACTAAAACATACTAGCTTTGTTGACTGAAACTGTAATTGACTTTTTGTTATAACAATATATATAATTATGTGCTCATTGAGCTGGTCCACCTTATGTATTGAGCATCATGTAGAAGGATGAATCTTGATTTTATAATTATAGATATAGACAATATCTATTAAACAAATGTGTTCACTGAGCTGCAAGTAGTCTTGTATATTTGGTGCGCTGTTAAAACAAAAGCATATTGGTTTGTTAAAAAGAGAACAAACTAACATTTGTTCAATACAATTATGAAATCTTGGGAGGGTCATGGCCCCCACTGGTCTCGATTATGCTACGCCCCTGCTTATTATTAGGAAAACTTAGATTTATTATCAATTTCCATTAGAACTTTGGCATATGACATGCCGCCTTTATAATACACTCCTTCATTGAATTTTTTTCCATTTTGACAGGCATACCGACCAATACGAAGGCGATGCGATTTATCCCTTCTATGGACCAAAATTCTAGTCTTGGCCTTGGAAAATGAACCCATGCTGGAATATTTTGTAAAAATTCCTTGCAAAGATTCAGATCTAGCACCCATTTTTTCATCGTCATCAATCTAAGGTCATACAAATATATATGGACCTCCTTCTAATACTGGTCTATCACAGTCTATTTTGTTCACCAATTCAACCACAAAAAATCCATTTTCCTTGAAGTATATTTGAAAACTGACGCAATTAAGGTTTCCATACTCATTCAATGTACGGTGTTTAGCAGAGTTTAGAGTACTCTACCACATACATGACAATTGAATTCTCCCAGTTTTTAATTGCTTCGTTTTTAGCATCAGAGAAGTTGTTTTTTAGCACACCTTCTGGATTAGAAATTGCCTGGAGAATAAAATTGTAGTGGTGCAGAAATTGGAAGTTGTTCACGTAGAATAGCTTGTTAATTTCCATGATCTGAATTTGGGTAATTGAGAATTGCGAGATACATCAAGATGCACATGTGAATCCAATTCATGTAGGAGCCTGCCGTTCCATGAAAGTATAATAACATGACTGTTACGTACCCCTTTGCTCATAAACATGCTTTGAATTGTGGATATAATTCAATTCACAAAATAATACTGGTATAACCATAATACTAATAGCTGCACAACGGTGATAAAACCAATCATTTGGTTACATAACTTAAAGGAAAACAATTTGTAGCATTTTTAAATTAAACGACAATAACATGATTGATTAGAGATATTGCAGTAGAAATGTGATATAATTATAGATCTGTACTATATTTTGAATGAAATGGATTTTTGAAGAAATTTTAAACATAAGATATTGAGCCATTGAAAATATTAAAGAAAACAATTCTGAGAAAGAGGATATATTGCTTGAACTTCAAAAAAATTGATTGTATATAAATGACAATAAACAAACCTTCTTAATAGTTGATTTGGTTTGTTTTATTTGGTTTAATAGGTCGAAATTCAGATCCAACATTCAACTTCCATGTTACAAGAGAATGACTACCTAGTAAGGTTCACTGTTCAACTATGGAAGCTAATTTGAAATTGAATGGTCATTCAGTGTACATTCGACCATTCAGCTTTGGGTTCGTCTGATACGCGTTCTGATGTATCGAAATTTAATTTGATGTTACATTAATGGATAACCATTTGAGTTTCACATGCTTATTTAATAGATATCTAATGTTGGATGTCTTTAAATGGTTGCTTAAATTTCAAGGCCCTCATAATGTTAGATGCCCATCAAATGGATATTTGATTCGTACATTTTCTCTCATTTTCAGTTGTGGATATTCAGGGCATCCAAATATTTTGAGTTGAGACCATTGAAGATGATCTCAACGTATTAAACAAGAGTTTGGATCTAATTATATTTTCTGAGTTTAATCCAGTCGAATGTGTAAAATTATAAAATAAGTATGGATCAAATATACGTTAAAATTAGTTATAGTTGACTCTGCTTGTAATCTTTGATTCGAAAACGAGTTTCACAATGCAAAATGCACCATTGAAGAGAAAAGGATGATGGTTTTAACGTATAAAATGTAACAACTCGCATTGTACGTTTCGGAAGATCGTAAAATATTTTTATTTTATTCTCTGAGGGTTGGATCATTTTCATCATTTAATATGTTGTTTATGGGGATGTGAGACATGTCCATTATTTTTACCGATTTTGTTTGTGACCATTTTTCCCATGTCAGTCTTGTACAGGGCATAACTTTTGACTTAGGTTGAATCAGAGGGTGATACATGTGCCATTGGAAAGGAATTGATGATTATCTTTCCGTAGACAAGTTACATTAAGGATTAGGGTCACCGGTTTGGGGGGAATCGCTATTTTAAGATTTTTCAGTTGGTTTTTCAGGTTAGAGAGCCTAATGGGCTGAATTGGGGAGGCCCGTTAGTTGGTTGGTGGAAACTGTAAATAGGGGGTGAGAGGTATGGAGAATAGGTTACTTCTCCCATTCTCTCATTTGGTGGCCTTGAGCTCCTTCTTCCTCTAACACCTTTCCACCATTAAAATCATAATCCAAGGAGGGAAATCATAGATCTACGTCATTGGAGGCTAGATCTGCATCAATTAAGGCAAGGATTCATCGGATCAAAGTGTTTGGTGTGAGTTGCTTGCTGTTTGGATTCTTATTTCATCAATTTTAGCTTGTTTTGGAGAATCAGTGGGTGATTTACATCTCTCACGTGGATTCAATAAAGTGTATGAGAGTTTGATCATGTTTTTCATCCATTTCAAGTGTTTTACCATAGATCTATACCATGACAAGTTCATTTTCATATAAATCACCCTATGATCTCATTTAGTAAGTTTAAATCTATGATTCTATGTTATTTCTATGCTATTCCATATGATTATGCAAGCTAGATCCATAGTTTTGTTCATATTTGCATTTATAGTGATTTTGGTGAGTTTCACATAATTATTGATGAAATTGCCAAAATGGTGACGTTGTTGGTTTCATAACATGTTTATGGTTGTATTTGGTGAATTGGTTGAGTTAGTTTCGTCGATTGTATTGATTGCACTACAAGAAATATGACCTTTACCTACCAATAAATATGGGTAGGTAAAGAGAACCTTTATCTACCAATATTCAAAGTTAAAATTTATTGGTAGGTAAATATTATCAATGTTATAAAATTGTTGAAGGATGATTATCTACCAATAATTATAGGTAGGTAAAATGTATTATCTACACATATATCGTAGGGAAAGTTTTTTTGCGATTAGTCCCTACATTTTTTTCATATCATTTCATTAAAAATAATGCTGAGTTGTGTGATGATGTGTCAAAAACGTATATTCTAGCATTTTTTTTGAATTGAAGATTTCATTAACATATCCTAGCAATGTTTTTTGTAAAATCATTTCTTTATTAATTATTAATAATTATTTTGGAATATGAAATAATTAACAGTTAATGAAATGATAAACAGTAATTAAATTGTAAATAATTAATGTTAAATAATCATTTATTAATAACTTATCATACATTTTTTTTCTAAACAATTGACTATAAAAGTTTTAACTTAAATTATTTTTTAAATGATTCACAATTTCACACTAATATGTCATCATCTGAAATGACTAAAACATATTTTCTCTAGTTTATTGTAGAGTCGCAATCCATACCATCATCTCAGCTTATTTTAAATCAAATCCAACGGTACAAATCTCAATCCACATGATCACTTTTGTGATCTCAATCCACGTAATCGCTTTTGATTGGCCACAAAATAAACCACAAAAACTGCCACTACAAATAAATACCAAAAATCTTGATGACAACTATTTATTATAATTTCTATATCTACATATCTTAATAGGGAAATTCTATTTGTACATGATAAATTGCTTTAGATACACCATGCTTTTTTTTAAATCATATATTCCACTTTTTGTTTAGTATACACCATGCATATTACTAAACTATCCTCAAGCCTGAATAGAACAAAATAAATTTCTCATTTAGTATCTTCTGACGTGCATTGATCGAACTAAGGAATATTGATTTCTAAAATTAATGAATTCACTTTTGCAACTCAAATTCAAATCCTTAATTGGATTTATATTTATTTAATTATTCATATATTAGAATTTAACTTTAAATTTTGAATAATAAAATATTAATCTATTTAAATTTTGACTTTAAATTAAAAACCAATTTAAATAAAATAAAAAATGTGAACTTAGTACACAATGAACCATACTAATTTTAGTACTTCATTTGTAAATTTATTTTTGTGACTAATTTGGAATGCATAATGTTAGAACTAACTATACATGAATATAACAAGAAAGAGTATGAATAAAATATAATTCTTAAATAGAAGTTAAATTAAATTCACTTGATAACACATAGAAATTTCGATTATTTTATAAAAGATTTTTAACGATTGTGTGTGATGTGGGCATATGAAATTTTTATTATTTAAATTTATTTTCATTATTTTTTAATAAGGAAATTTTTGTCTTTAATTTAATTAAATTTTTTAATGATGTAGGTAAAGTAGTTTACGGTGTATAAATTGAACTTGTCATCTTAATATTACAAAGGTTAAATATGGCAAAATTATATAAACTCCGTAAAATTTAAAAATATCGAAAACAAAAAAGCTTGTGTAGACATAAATTATTGCAACTTATGTATAACACAAATTGTTATTATTGTTTATATTTAAAAATTTATTGTGTGATATTTTTCCTTAACATATGCAGGTTTCCATTCTAGCTACCATCCAAAAAATCTCTTTTGATTGGCTATAAGTTGGGACCATATCTTGCATCGATATCTCCATAATTCAAAATGGCTCCTATTACGCATGTTCTCCTTTTTTTCATTTATTTTATCCCAAAACCGTTCCCCCCAACATGTTTCACCGTTACCTCCTCTTCATTTATTTCTTCCCCAAATATTACCCCCTTCTCCTTTCCATCATTGTTCCTATTCCACTATTCCTTCTCAAATTCTTTCCTTCTCATAAAATCTGCTACAACTTCCTTTTAATTCCCCAATTTCTTCAATCCTAATATTTATCCCTTCAAAAACTATCTATCATCCATCATTCAAGGTTGGGCCATTCTTCTTTCCTCCATGACACCAGATAGCCCTTCCTTACTGTTTACGTTTTTCCTGTGTTGCAGGCGACAAATTTCTTCTTGCCTTCATCGTATGTTCCTCTACCTCTCAAACCTCTGCAACGACTAACTACCTTTGAGGTAATCTTATGCTTTCGAATGTTTGTTGCTTAGTATATGATTTGTCACTTTTTTTACGATTTTATTTTCTGTGTGTTTCCAAGTTTGATATTTGTTGGTTTTCATCTTGATTACTGTGTTTTTATTTTGACAAAATGTTGATTAATGAGACTTAATTTCATTTTAACCATTCTTTGGTGTATATGTATCACCATGATACTTTTACCTTTTTTTTTCTTTTTTTTTTTTACGTCTACCTACCATCATCTCTTGACTTTATATTACGAATAATGCATACATGCTGCATTGCATATTAATGAATTTAGGCTCAAGTTGTTTTAAAAAAATTGTCCTTCTTTCCTTTGATTTTTAGCACAAATACTTTCTTTTGTTTATTTAGAAACATACGAATCCAATGCTGATGATATGTTTACCATTTGGAAAAACATGGTTCTATTTTTAGATACAAATATATTGGTCCTATATTTTTGTTTTTATACGTGTGTCAACCTATTGCTGTTGATATAGAATTAAAATAACAAAATGAAATGAAGTGTCAACTTTGACTAAAAACTGTATTTACTTTACTTTTTGCCCTTTTATATTTTTTGATACTAATACATACTATTGTTGACTGAAAATTGTATTTTTTTTCCTTTTATATTTTTTGACACTAATACATACTATGTATTTACTTTTTGCTTATTTCTACTTATTTTGTACCATTTATGTTTGTTATTAAGGTACAACATCCAATTTTTGTATAGTACAAGCAAACAAAGGAGTTATTTTATACCATTTATGTTTGTTATTTATACCATTTATGTTTGTTATTTTTACTTATTTTATACCATTTATGTTTGTTATTTCTACTTATTTGGAGTTATTTTATATCATTTGTTTGTTATTAAAGTACTGACATCTAATATCCATGTAGTACAAGAAAACAGAGGAGTTATTTTATATCATTTGTGTTTGTTATTTTATACCATTTATGTTTGTTATTTCTACTAATATTATACCATTTATGTTTGTTAATTCTACCTTTTTGGAGTAATTTTATACCATTTATGTTTGATATTAAGGTACCGACATCAAATTTTCGTGTAGTACAAGCAAATGCAGGAGTTATTTTATACCATTTATGTTTGTTATCTTATACCATTTATGTTTGTTATTTCTACTTATTTTATACCATTTATGTTTGTTATTCCTAGTTACTTCGAGTTATTTTATACCATTTGTTTGTTATTAAAGTACTGACATCCAATTTCCATATAGTACAAGAAAATAGAGGAGTTATTTAATACCATTTGTGTTTGTTATTTTGTATCGTTTATGCTTGTTATTTCTACTTATTTTGTATCGTTTATGTTTGTTAATTCTACTTATTTGGAGTTATTTTATACCATTTATGTTTGTTATTAAGGCACTGACATCCAATTTCCATGTAGTACAAGCAAACACATGAATTATTTTATACTATTTATGTTTGTTATTTTATACCATTTATGTTTGTTACTTCTACTTATTTTATACCATTTTTGTTAATTTATAATTGATTGTCTCCATTTATGGTTTGTAAATGTAAGCATTTGTGAAATTTCACTAGTTTTTGGAGTTTCCTTCTTCTATATTTGGTTATTTTCATACTTGTGTGTATTCAATCCATTTTATTTTCAGAAACATGACCTGAAGTAGCGATGCATCAAGTACATGTACCTCTCCAGGGGAAGGTACAATTTTAAGAGAATCACATAAGAGTTTCAGATTGAATATGATGCTTGTATCATTTATAATATAAAAAATGGAATTGGCTACTTCCTTATTTGTTTATTGGTCTTTTGTAGACGAGTTCAAGCTGATATTATTACAAATTCGTCAATGGTAGCAAAAAAAGAATTAAATTGTTTCTTTTTCAATTTACTATGTTATTTTACTATGACAGGTACGACAAACGACTGGACAAATTCTGGAGTAAGAAGCCAATGACTAAAACTAGAGTGATAGCGTGAGGGACTGTGTACATGTATATGAGTGAATGAGTATCTAGTAAGGAGTCAATGTATACGAGTGAAATGTAGAGAGGAAGTGTATGTATAAGTGATTGTGTAATAGTGAGGAAACAAATGTGTATTATTCAAAAATGCAATAAATATTTATTTGAATAAATATTTGTTATTTGTTTAAAAATAAATTCTTTGTTAAATATTAAATTCTTGTAAATATTTATTTATATTAAATAATGTCATATGGCCTAAAAAATGATGTCATATGCACTAATCAAATGATGACACATGGACAAATTATTGTTTGACACATGAACCAACCATTAAATGCTAAGTGTCAGACTTAATATAAGCCATGTGTATACTACTACGACAACCATGTCAGCCGCCATGTAAGATGAAACATCATCAGCCATGTAGGATGACACATCATCAAACACATCAGCTGATGACTCATCATTTTAGTCATAACATAGGGGGGTCCATTGATTCTTTTACCTACCAATAACAATAAGTGTAGGTAAAAGTCTTTCTCTACTAAGCTTTACCCACCAAGCTCTACCAATTCAATATTGGTAGCTAAAATATATTACCCACCATTATGTTACTTTTACCTACGCTTACAATTGGTAGGTAAAGGCCCAATTTTCTTGTAGTGTTGGCGGAGTTTTGGCTGAAATTGGAGTTGCATTGGAGTGGTGCAGGTTTTGGGTTGTGCGTAGAGGAGGTCGGTCGTGCACCATGGTGGATTTCTTGGGAAACAAGTCAGAAATGCAGGATCGGTCATGGATTTGAGACGGATCTGGGATGGATCGAGCATGGATAGATCGTGCATAGATGACTCGTGCACGCTCTAGATCTGCGATGGATCAGTGACGGAATGGATCGGTTATGGAATTGTGACGGATCAGTGATGGCACGCACATGGATGGACCGCGCATGGATGGATCGAGCTTGCGCATGGTCCAGATCTGTGATGGATCAGTGACGGAATGGATCGGCCAGTGATGGATTTGTGATGGGTCGGTCAATGGATCGGCCAGTAATGGATTTGTGATGGGTCGGTCAATCATGAAGGGGTTGGTCAGTGTCGGTCAGTGACGGATTTGTGATGGGTCGGTCGATCATGAATGGGTCAGTCAATAACGGATTTGTGATGGGTCGGTCAGTAACGGATTTGTGATGGGTCGGTCAGTGACGGATTTCTGACGGATCAGTGATGGCTCGCGCATGAATGGATCTACTCAGATCTGTGACGAAATAGATCAGTGATGGATCGGTGACAGATTGATGCAGAATTGAACCAGGGGATATGATAGCTTTTCAGAAGTGCTGTAGAAGGCTATTTTGACATTTTAGCCAGTTTTTCATAGCGAAAAAGCTGGAAATGCTATGAAATGTAGTATCGACCAAATGAAGCTTGTTTTTTAGTCGACGATGGTTCTAGATTCAAAGAGAGTTCAAGTAGGAATGATCGAAGTGATGTGATGCATTCGTTGATTGTTGAAATGCAAGGATGTGGTGATAATTCAAGGGTGTTGAGATGGTGGCTTCGGTGAGAGTCCAGATGAGGATGTTCGAAGTGATGTGATTTGTTCGTTGTATACAACGAATATGGAAATGACTCAAGGATGTATTGAGTTCATGTGAAAGAACGAACCAATGATGTATTGAGCTCGTGTGAAATAATGGTTGCTCTAAAGTGTTCTGAGCTTATTGATAGTCGCAAGTGAAGATGATTAGAGATACTGAAGGTCGGGGAATTATCGTTGTCGTAGGTTCTAGCGGGCTTAAAGCAGGGGTATAATAGGGGTGTACCTAAAAGACCGGATGTAGGTCGAGTACCCTGGGTGTCGATGAAAAGACCTAGATACATATCGGTGAAAAGGCGTATGGGGTTTTTCTAGAACCGGGGTTACCATTAGCCCTTGACGGATGGCAGTATGGGCCAGTCATACGATTAATGGTGGTTTCAAAGCAGGATTGGCAGTGATAGCCAGAGTCTATCATGGATGATTGGTTTCTTTGTTTGTACCGTCTCACATAGGTTGTCCAATATCAGAGAGATGTTTCTTAGCTACCTGTCTGATATTGGTTTCGGCCTTTGGGGCTTTTGCTTGAGGAATGTTGAATTCGATTAAGATGATTTACGTAAGATATAAATAATCTGGATGATACGAGTGTTACTGATTAGTTGCTTCGGTTTACCATGATTGAATGGTTGTTCTGATTACTATGGATGAATTATTGTTCCTTTGGTTGTATGGATTGTAAATGCTATCACTGTCCGATGTAGGGAAGATGGGAGTGGTGTTCTTCTTAGATATTGTGGGTAAATTAGTCAGTTTATTTATCCATTCTCATATGCTCTATTGATGAAGTTAGTTAGCTGTTTTATCGCTCACTAAGACTATTATCTGACTCAAGGTTTTATGTTTCCCTCTTATTACCTTGGGATGTTCATCCAATTTTGGATAGACAAACTAGGTGACAGGTGATAGCTTAGTAAGGACGATGTAGCAGTTCGGTGGCGAGCAGGAGGCTGGCGTACTATCTCTCTTACTATATAGTATTTGGATTTCTGCTATTTGTTATTCTACTCTGAGTGCTGTACTAAGGCAAATTTGTACAGACATATGTTGCAATCCTGGTGTAAGGATATACTTTCTTGTTGTTTTGAAAGTTTGAGATTTCTGCTCAAATATGTTTCACTAATATTACCAGTTGTATTGTTTTACTATATTTTATCCTTGCGCTGTGAATTCTACGATAGGTTCCGTTTGTGTTTACCTACTCTGATGATTGTCCATAGCTGTCGTGCACATCTTTCAGTGCATTGTTCCTTTTATTAAGTGCGGGGGCTGTGGGCGGTCGTCACATGTGGTATTAGAGCTCTGGTCAACGATTATGGCCAAAGTTCAAAGACGTAATTACATATGAGAGACGTATTTGTAGATTTTAGTTGGATATTTATTATATATATTAGCATATATAGTAGTAGCTTTTGTACTTCTTTAGTAGTTTATCTTGTAAGTGGACTAATCATTCTATGTTAGATTTAGAATGAGTCGTCAAACCTCTAGGAGTGAGTTTGGAACTGGAGGAGTAGGAGATGGAAGCCAATTGGGAGCTTTAGCAGTTGCACCAGAATGCCTGGTTATATTTGGGGCGGCCATGATGGCAGCGGCTATGTTAAGGATACCCATTCCGAAAGTGGCAATGGAGCATAGTGTTCCTGTGCAGGTACCCAGAAGGGATTTGTAACGACACGGATTTTGCCCGGACCTAATCGATCGCAAAATCGACCAAGACCGTTCAAAACTCGCATATGTTAACTTTGGGAATACAATTCATAAGAACAAATAACAATAGACTTTTATAGACATTACAATAATGTTACATCAGAGTACAGAATATCAGAGTACATCAATTAAAGGAATGATACAACGGAAGTTAAATTACAATACATAAATACAATACACAGCGGAAGGCTATAAATGCTCTGGACACAGCTTTAAGCTTCAATCCAGGATCCTGCTAAAAGAATAGATATCTACAAAACAAGCTACTCGACTGCCCGTGTGGAAAAATATGGGCACCCGAGTTTTCCAGTGAAACAAACTACAGGTCAGTCATGGGACTGGTATGAGAAATCTTAACTAAACTAATCTAATGATAAGGCTAATCACAGGACCACGCCGCTAACGCGGAACGGGTTTACTCCATTGGATTTCCAGTGCATAAGTAAAGTAAATCGTTCAAATAACGCTATGCTTTTTAGAAAAAATGAAACCATTATAAGACCCAAGTCCCATCACACAATGCAACGCAAACCGGAGGAGAGGGTTTTACCTTATAATGGTCAAAAGATGCTTGATACGGTAAAACGGATTTAGTATTAGTGTGTATATATTCTAATAAAAACATTTCAATCATAATGTATTAATCATAGACGGCATGGGTACCATATATCATGTCGCCATACTAGTTCTACATTCAAAACCGCAAAGTCGTATTGGAAATTGGATTTCCATCATGAGTCGAGGCTAGGGGCAAGCTCCTCTCCGATTCGAGACACTCCAGCAAATGCCTCAGGATCCCCCGCAGTGAACCCTTGGATGCGGTAGGGCCGGTCCCCGCCTATCGGCAGTGGATTGGTTATGCCTGAACACACGTTTCCCGGTTCCTTTGAACCTATAATATGACCACTATCGGCCTATAAAAATCCGAGGCGCCTCAAAATCCATCATCCACATAAGTAAAATGCCAAGCCGTGTTAAAGCACTGACACTACCACTAGCTAGAAAGAAACGTGTGCACTCCCTACAGTCCATATCCTGTTTTTGACTCATACCGGGGTGTGAGGCTCGCGAAGTCACGATATACACAAAGCTATGCCGTAATAGGCTATGCTTTGATCATCCCACAAGGCCCTGCTTTTCAACAAAAGCCTTGATCATTTGCATCTTGGCGTGCCACATTGACAATTCACGCCATGCGATCAATCACTATTAATATATACCAGGGTGTTAAGTGGAGAATAAATCCTCCACCACCAAACAGACATACATTAACAGAAATCGATTTAATTCACATGGAACGAAATCCAATGTCAGACACGCATCCATTTACTAGCTTATGCTCTGGGTCTGAGAGAAAACCAAATCCGAACAATCAACAATAGTCCGGACGGCCACCACTGAAGCCCCTTCAAGGTAGCTACTCCCATCAAGCGTCTCTATAGCAACACATCCATCCGATTTGAAGATCGTCGGTCTTCAATCACCGTCTTCATCTTCGACTCTTAATCGTCATAGTAATTATTCGGAATGGGTTAAACCCGGTCTTCCCGAATAACTCATGTATTTTATAATTAAAAATCAAGTACTATAAAAACACATCCAACGCCACATTCCAATTCAGAATATTCTTCTAATAAAATATTCGTATTATTCTGTCAAAGATAAATCCTTTAAGTTTATTCTTAAATCTTTTCTTTTAAAGATTTATTAAAAACTCCAATTTGGTTTTAAATATCAAAATCATTATTTAATGATTATTTAATTTTAAGAAATTAATCTTATCCTTATTTGAGTTAAAGAACTAATGTCATTTAAAACATTGTTCACGATAAACTCAAATTCATCTCCATTAAATAGGGGATTTTCATAGAAATCAGAACAATGTGTAATCGATATGAATTTCTGTATTGGGCTATTAATATAAATGGAATAACGGCAAAGCCTTTTAAATTCCATATATATTAACGGCCTTCTTTTACAGAAGCTCATCTCGAATATTATTAAATCAAATTCCATTCAATCCCAATTTAGTATATTAAATTGGAAAACTTTACTCTTGGAAAATATTCCATTTTAAATCTTAATAAAAGATTCATAAATCCCAAATTATATTCCACTACAAACTGGGTTAAAGAACCAGTGTCGTTTAAAACACTGTTCACGATAAATCCAATTTACATTTCATTTTATTCCAATTATCAAATATGATTGAAACTCTAAAAATCTTAATTAAAAGATTTATTCTTTTCTCAACTGGGGTTAAGAACAGTGTTATTCAAGACACCATTCACGACAACCCAAAAATCCAATTTATTCTATTTAATTCCAAGTAAATATTAACTTATTGGAAAACTTTATTAAATCTTAATTATAAGATTTGTTCTAGTTAATAACTAGTTCATATCGATAAAATATATTTTTATCTCTTCACTATTGGAAATTTTCATCTAAATTCCCTTTAAATCATTTATTATGATTTTACATAATATTTCCATATTTTTAATAATTTTATTTTCGCTCGTACAGTCGGTTTCCAATAACGGCCACCGAACTGCATCCATAGCGACCTTTTCTAAATTTGATTTGGACATAATTCCAAATCCAACCATTAGATTTTAAAACTCTTATATTCATTGAAAATCTCTTTTCGATACGAACCCAACGGTTCCGGTTTTAGGAGAATCTGACGGTCGGATCCCCCGTTACGTCCATTTAAAGTTAATGGTCGAAATTCGCGAACGGTCGCTGCGCGGCGCGTTCTATTCAGGCCATTAAATATATATATATATATATATATATATATATATATATATATATATATATATATATATATTTAATATATATTATATCGTCGATTTCTATTTAAAACGTACTTTATAAAATATTTATAAATTCGCCTTAAAACAGTTTTAACTTTATTTCAATTTAAAGTCTAAATTGAATGTTTTATTTTCTTATCATATTAAAAATATTAATATTTCTAAAATATCAAGTTTACAAATGACTTCTTTTTAATATTCATTTTAAAATGAATACATTAAATCGGTAAACACGTTTGGTTTAAAATGGCGTTTCTATTTAAAATAGATTAAATAGGCCAATTCAATTTCTTATTCATTTGTATTTTATACTGGGCCATACCTCCCACATTAAGCCTGTGACTTATGGATGCTGGATATGCCGGTTGGTTCCGGGCAGACTTATCCCATAAGTTGGGCTTAACCTCGTGTCATGACCCGTTTCGTATTTTTAACTCAACCCTTTCCATTGTGACTTTTTAACCCATATAATAAAATCTTTTGAACTTTAAAAGATCAAAACCATTATTTTATTTCTTTTAACTGAATATTATATTAAAATATTCTTTTAATTCAAAATTGGAATGGGACCCAACAATTACCATATAATTTAATTATATGGATTTCAAACACCGCAATGTATTCTACACTAATGATAAAAATCATTAATAACATCCAAACATCCAAAGTGAATATTAATACTGTATAAGCGTCAAATAAATAACGCTTAAAACTAATCACAAGGGAGATGTGTGAATATCATCCCAAGACCCGTGTGAGGTTTTCAACCAACACATAACATATAACAAATAATTAAATAAATTATTTGTGCACTTGGGCGATGTGTAAAAATTATCGTCCCAATCAACATAAACAAGTCAGGAAACTTGTTAACGGCAGTGTAACATATTTTTGAATTCCAACATAAATGTTTATTTCTAACATAAATGTTCTTTTAATTCTAACATAAATGTCGTTCTTTGATTGCTAACATAAATGATATTTTTATTCTAATTAACTATTCTTAACAAAATGACATATTAATACAACATTTTATAACTAAAAGGCATTTTTAATCAAATGCAACATTTTAAAATAAAAATGTGACTTTTCTATGTACTCTAACATTACATTTAAAATGTGAAATTTTAAATGTAAACATGTTTTTATTTAAAACATGACTTTCTATATTCTGTTCATGATATTTAAAATATGATTTTTAAATGAAAACATGTTTTACATAACATGTTTTTATTTAAATGACATGTTAATTCTAACCTTAAACAAATGACTAGTTTATTTCTAGATAAACACTTTTAACGAAAGCGATGTTTTAATTCTAACTAAGCATTTTGACGAAAGTGTTCTTTTATTCTAATACTAACGTTTATGAAAAAAAATGTTCTTTTCATATATTGCATTAAACTAGAGTTTTTAATGTTACCATGTTTTACATTTTAAAACATGAACAAATTTTGTTAAACCATTCATTATATTAAAATATACGTTTTAATGTAAACATGATTTATAAGTTTAAAACATGGAGAATTTATATTATTCTACTCTTTTTGTTAAATGACATAATGAAACCTAGTCTCTTTATTTCATTCTTTTTATTTTAAAACAAGTGGCGACAAAAAGACATTCTTTTTGTTTTAATCCATTTTATGGTAACAAATGACAATAAAAATACATGTTTTATAATGATCCTTTTACGTTGAAATATGAATTCCAATGAGAAAATAATTTAACATGACAATGATTCTTTTTAATGTCTTATTAACGTTAAAAATGTAAAGTTAATGTGTGCACATTTTTATTTAGAAATGATCATCTTATTAAAAATAAAGTTTAATGTAAAAACATGTTTCATCTCATAACATGTACAATTTTGTAAATCTATTCATTACACAGAAAATAAAGTTTTTGTAATGATGTTTCCTATGACAAAATTTGTTTACCTTCATAACATTAAAATGTAAATTTAATGTGAAACGTGTTTTCCTAATATGAACAAATTCTTATGTACATTCAATACATTAAAATATAATTTTAATGTAAAACTTGTTTTCTAAATGCGAACAAATATTTATGTACATTCAATACATTAAAATATAATTTTAATGTAAAACTTATTTTCTAAACACAAACAAATGTTTATGTATATTCAATACATTAAATTATAATTTTAATGTAAAACAAGCTTTCTAACACGAACTATTTTATTAACATACTTTACATTTAAATGTGGTTTCCAATGTATTCATGTTTTACATTTTAAAACATAAACAAATTTATTCATAACACTAAAATATATTTCCACCCCAATCACAATTCATTTTCATTATTATAACCAAAGTCAAACATACCAAAATTTCAATTCAAGCCACATCACAACACAACCAACATTTCAATAAAGATATACAACATCACATGAACTTTATGAAATAAAATATAAATTTCACATTTCAGTAAATAATTAATTTGAATCATAAAATAGAAATCTCACAAATAGCTTTCCATTCAGATCAGTTCAGATTGGAATTTCCCTCAAATCATGATTTGCTCCATTTCAGTTCTGGACTGTTTCATAGCGAAGCCCTTGTCCATACGAGTTCAACGAACTTTGTTTCGTTCGATTTCGTTTCTGTTTGAAGAAGTTATTGTATTATAAACATTTGATTTCAAAAAAAATATGAAATAATTAAATAATTAATTAAGGATTAATTGCATTGGTTAAGGGACTTAACCCCTTTCTTCTTCGTTCCTTTCTGTTGTACATTGAAACCCATATCGACCGCCAACTCCTCACTTGCGCATGCCGTACGAGGCATCAGACCTCGATCCGAGACCACCACACTGACCACCATCGAGCCACCATCCATCGCCCAGAAGGACCCCCAGCTCGCACCGCACCATTGGTTAGCAAGATCTCGAAGTGTTCTTCGATTTGTGGTTAGAGATTTGTTTTAATTCAAGACATTTAGGGAAAAAAAAGAGAAAAAATAATAAGGGATTAAGTTTGGAGGAGTTCGGCCATTGATTCATAAGGAAGGCGGCTGGAAGAAGGTGTTTAGGGTTTCGTATTCTATACCATATATATACCTTAGGTTATATATATATTAAATAATATTTAATTTAATGGGTGTTTATCTTATCTTTTCTTTCTTGTATTTAACAAAAGGATAAAATATGGCATATTTATTTTATTCTGGAAAGATAGTCTTAATTCATGCGATTGATTTTGTTGGTGCAAACATTGATTACCTTTTTATGTTCAACGTACCTCTCTTAATATCAATATTTCCCTTACATGTTCATTATTTTCTAAATTTAAACCATTCTTTTCTTTTGCCCAATATTCATTTAGGCCATTAGTGTTTACCATATAAGACTTGTATCCATTTATAACAATATGTTTAATTTACCTAACGTTTCCATTCATCTTTTATTCTCACGTATATTCACAGTTGATTATTCTCTCAAAATTTCTTTCTAATTTTTGTCCTTCCCTAATCCTCGCAAGCTTCATATTAAAACATTATATATATATATATATATAATTGTTTGCAAAAGAGAGATATCAAAGAAACAAAAGGAAATAAATTATTCTTTATTTAAAAACGCATGCAACATGTATTATTCTCATTTTTCTTGTATTTAAAAACGCATGCAACATGTATTATTATTGTTGTCCTTATGTTTCTGATAAGGAAGTGATGATTCAATACTTAATGCATAAGTGGAATTCAAAGTATTTCATTTGATGTTGAAATAGGTCAGTTAAGTGCTTAGAGATTTTAGACATACATTTAGCTAACGCTTCCAATTCTGTAGGAAAATGTAATAAATGAACTTTTAGCGTTAATGTTGTCTCACTTTTGTCATTTGAAAATATTTCTATTGATGCCTGTAGTATTACTAGAATTCTTCCTTTTTATATTTTAGCGAACGCGTACTGCGTATAAGCAACGTTGTTCGTTTTAAATTCTAATATTATGAAATAAATTATATTAATGTGAACGAAGCAGCGCACGTTTCTTATTTCACAATTATAGAAGAATTTCATATCTAATTACAAATAATTGTTTATTAGAAACAAATTTGAAATCATTCATTAATCATAAAATTTATATACAAAGTCATTCAATAGTTTAATAAAAAAAATGAAAATTTTAAATTCTGACACATTTTTCATTAAAATTTGTTAAAATAAAAATTTTAAATTGGTCCTGATTTTCCGGGTTGTTACAGGATTCTGCTAAGCGACAGAGGGACTATTCTCCTACGGATGAAGAAACCTTTATTAGCTCAAGTAATTCAAAGAAGAAAAACAAGAAGAAGAAAATTAAGAAGAATGATCTATGCTTCAACTATCAGTTAAAGGGACATTATGCTAAGGATTGTGAGAGACCAAGAGCCGAAATGAATTGCTTTAAATGCGGCAAGCCTAGACATAAGAAGATAGACTGCCCGGATTTTCTAAAGAATAAGCAGTCGGAGGAAGCATGTGTTGTGGAAGTAACTATGATCTCTTATTGCATTCCTAATGAGAATTAGAAGAAGCTGCTGCGAATTTAGATATGCTTTCTTCCAAAGGAGTCGTTGAGTTCTATTTGGTATTAGAGAGCCGTCTTCTTTTACCTATAATAAGATTGTATCATGAACTAGTTTGGAACATGGAATTGTAATAGACCTTTGGTTGTGACTAATCTAGTATGGGTTCGTCTGCTCTTTGCATACTTTGTGGATCTAATATAGTTTGATCAAGGATGCTTATTTATGAATGGATGCTTAGTGTGACTTTCGCTGGGTTTAGGATCATCTTGGGCCTGGATTGGGCCAAGAGGTTCGCGGCAAGGGTGAATTGCGAAAGGCTAGAGGAGAAAGTCGGGAATGTGGAAGGGTGAAAGGTGTTGGTTCAGGGTAAACCCGAGGATGGTGTGTTTGTGAGTTGTTATATTCGTTTGTGATTCCACAAGAAGACTTGTCATCTGTGTTAATTGCTAATGAGTACAAGGACGCCTTTGACGAAATCAAAGGGTTGCTGCCGCATCGTAAGATCGAGTTTAGGGTCTATTTGGTCGAGGGTGCTAGACCAATCATTAAACTTCTTAGGCAGATAGGGCCTAAGAAATAGCAAGAGTTGGAGGTGCAAGTTCGTGACCTTCTTAGGAATGGATTCATTCGGAGAAGTGTTTCCGAATGGGGTACACCGGTCATGTTTGCAACTAAGGCAGATGGCTCTTTAAGATTATGTGTGGACTATCGCGAGCTGAACAAGGTGACTAAGAAGAACAAGTATCCGTTGTCAAGGATTGATGACTTGTTTGATCAGCTTCACGAAGCCAAAGTGTTTTCTCAGACGGATTTGGCAATGGGTATTCATAAGTTAAGAGTGGCCTACGCAAGTCGATAGCCAAAGCCGCATGAAAGGAATTACCCAACTCATGACTTAGAGTTGGCGATGATTGTGTTTTCTCTGAAGATGTGGAGACATGACCTGTTGGGGGTTCGGTTTGAGTTGTTTATGGACCACAAGTCATTGAAGTATCTTTTCTCCCAAAAGGATTCGAATCTTCGGCAACAACGATGGTTGGAGTTTCTGTCATCGTATGATTTTGGTGTAGCCTATACTCCAGGCAAAGGCAACGCAGTTGTAGATGCATTGAGTCGAAGACACGCGAGTCTGGGAGCGATGTTTTCGGAATGTAAGAGCCTCGGGTATTTGGCAAGGTTTGATTTCAAGCTAAGATGCGAATTAGAACCTAAAATGTTGGAAAGCTTATCGATAAGACCTACACTTATCGAAAGAGTTGGCGAAAGCCAAAAGCGAGATGCTAAGCTTGTTGAGTTTTTCCAGAATCTAGAAGCAGACGATAAAGAGTTCGAAGTCAATAGAGAAGGTTGGCTTCAAAAATAAGGACGACTAATTATTCCTGATATTGATGGATTGAGAGATGAGGTTCTGATTGTAAAATTCATTTCCAAGTGTATGGACTGTCAGTTAGTGAAATCTAAACAGAAGAAGCTGAGTGGTTTGCTTCAGCCATTAGAAGTTCCTACGTGAAAGTGGGAGCAAGTATTGATGGATTTTATCGATGGACTACCTAGAACTAGGGCAGGAAACGAAGGGATTTGGGTCATCATGGATCGTTTGACCAAAAGTACGAGATTTGTTCCTGACAAGTCGACTAGGACAGCATTGAAATTGGCTGAACTTTATGTGAAATGGTTAATCAATTCCATAGTGTCCCAAAGATGGAATTTAGGGGATCATGGGAGGACCATCCACATCTTGTTGAGTTTGCACATAATAAGAGCTACTAGTCGAGTATTGGGATGGCACCATATGAGGCGTTGTATTGGAGGCTGTGCAATTCTCCAGCCTGTTGGTTAGAAATTGGAGATAAGTTGATACTTGGGCCTAAGATGATTAGAGAAACCTCAGATTGTATCGAGATCGTTCGGCAACGAATGAAGACAACCCAAGATCATCAGAAAAGTTATGCCGTTAGACGTCGTAAGGATTTGAAATCCGACATTGCAATATTTTTTTCGTAAGGATTTCTCCATTGAAGCATGTGGTCTGATGCGGAAGTAAAGGAAAGTTAGCTCCTAGGTTCCTTGGACCATTTCTAATAGTTGAGCGAATCAGAAAGCTCGAATATAGATTAGAGTTACTCAATAAGATATCGTGTGTGCATAACGCTTTTTGTGTATCGTTCCTACGAAATATTCGCATGGTCCGGATGTGGTAGTACCTACGGAGTAGTACATCGACCTTATAGTTGGGTTCGTAGTTATGAAATCTCGTAAGACGCTTCGTGTTATGGCGATACACGAAACAGCTTAGGGAAAGACATTTAATTTAGTTAAGGTACAATGGAATGGGGATGACGACGACATTACGTGGGAGACAGAGGAGAGTATAAAGACAATCCAACCAAAAGTCTTCATTCGTATGACCGATTGATATCGCGCCATCATTATTACTCGTTGATTTGTTGTTATCTCTGTTATTGTTTGATAGAATTCCGCGTGCTAGGATAAGGCTATGGATGTATGGTTTGATGGTTGCTAGTTTGGGTGATAGAATTGGCTCCTCATGGATGATAATCAAGCGGAATTGTTGTGATTGCTTGTGTTTACTTGGAATTTCAGGGGCAAAATTCTTAAAGGAGGGGGATGTAGCAGTCCGCATTTTACGTATCGGAAGTTCATAAAATATTTTATTTTATTCTCTGAGGGTTAGATCATTTTCATCTTTTAATATGTTGCTTATGGGGATGTGGGACATGTCCATAATTTTTACCGATTTTGTTTGTGACCATTTTGCCCCTGTCAGTCTTGTACAGGGCATAACTTTTGACTCAGGTCGAATCAGAGGGTAAAACATGTGCCATTGGAAAGGAATTGATGATTGCCTTTCCGTAAAGTGGTTACATTAAGGATTTGGCTCAGCGGTTTGGGAGGAATCGTTGTTTTAAGGTTTTTCAGTTAGTTGTTCAGGTTTGGTGAGCCTAGTGGGCTGAATTGGGGAGGCCCATTAGTGGGTTGGTGGAAACGATAAATAAGGGGTGAGGGGTATGGAGAATAGGTTACTTCTCCCATTCTCTTATTAGGTGGCATTGAGCTCCTTCTTCCTCTAACACCTTTCCACCATTAGAAATCATAATCCAAGGAGGGAAATCATAGTTCTACACCATTGGAGGCTATATCTGCATCAATTAAGGCAAGGATTCATTGGATCAAAGTGTTTGGTGTGAGGTGCTTGCTGTCTAGATTCTTATTTCATCAATTTTAGCTTGTTTTGTAGAATCGGTGAGTGATTTACATCTCTCACATGGATTCAATTAAGTGTATGAGCGTTTGATCATGTTTTTCATCCATTTCAAGTGTTTTACCATAGATCTATACCATGAAAAGTTCATTTTCATATGAGTCACCCTATGATCTCATTTAGTAAGTTTAAATCTATGATTCTATGTAATTTCTATGCTATTCCATATGATTATGCAAGTTAGATCCATAGTATTGTACATATTTGCATTTATGGTGATTTTGGTGAGTTACACATAATTATTGATGAAATTGCCAAATTGGTGATGTTGTTGGTTTCATAACATGTTTTTGGTTGTATTTGGTGAATTGGTTGAGTTAGTTTCGTCGATTGTATCACTGGCGGAGTTTTGGTCGAAATTGGAGTTGCATTGGAGTGGTGCAGGTTTTGGGTCATGCGTAAGGGAGGTCGGTCGCGTACCATAGTGGATTTCTTGGGAAACAAGTCAGAAATGCAGGATCGGTCATGGATTTATGACGCATCTAGAATGGATCGCGCATGGATGGATCGTGCATAGATGACTCGCGCATGCTCCAGATCTGCGATGGATCAGTGACGGAATGGATCAGTCATGGAATTAGGACGGATCAGTGATGGCTCGCGCATGAATGGATCATGCATGAATGGATCGTGCAAAGATGGCTCGCACATGGTCCAGATCTGCGATGGATCAGTGACGGAATAGATCGGTCAGTGACGGATTTGTGATGGGTCGGTCGATCATGAAGGGGTCGGTCAGTGTCGGTCAGTGACGGATTTATGATGGGTCGGTCGATCATGAAGGGGTCGGTCAGTGACGGATTTGTGACGGATCAGTGATAGCTTGCGCATGAATGGATCAACTCAGATCTATGATGGATCTATGACGGAATGGATCAGTGATGGATCGGTGACAAATTGATGCAGAATTAAACCAGGCGATATGATAGCATTTCAGAATTGCTGAAGAAGGCTATTTTGACATTTTAGCCAGTTTTTCATAGCGAAAAAGCAGGAAATGCTATGAAATGCAGTATCGACCTAACGAAGCTTGTTTTTGAGTCGACGATGGTTCTAGATTCAAAACAGAGTTCAAGTAGGAATGATCAAAGTGATGTGATGATTCCGTTGATCATTGAAATGCAACATATGTGGTGATAACTCAAGGGTGTTGAGATGGTGGCTTCGACGAGAGTCCAGATGAGGATGTTCGAAGTGATGTGATTTGTTCGTTGTTTGTTGTATACAACAAATGTGGAAATGAGTGAAGGATGTATTGAGTTCATGTGAAAGAACGACTCAAGGATGTATTGAGCTCATGTGAAGTAATGGTTGCTCTAAAGTGTTCTGAGCTTATTGATTGTCGCAAGTGAAGATGATTAGAGATACTGAAGGCCGAGGAATTATCGTTGTCGTAGGTTCTAGCGGGATCAAAGCAGGGGTATAATAGGGGAGTACCTAAAAGACCAGATGTAGATCTAGTACCCTGGGTATCGGTGAAAAGGCCTAGATACGTATATGTGAAAAGGCATATGGAGTTTTTCTAGAACCGGGGTTACCATTAGCCCTTGACAGATGGCAGTATGGGCCAGTCATACGATTAACGGTGGTTTCAAAGCAGGATTGGCAGTGATAGCCGTAGTCTGTCATGGATGATTGGTTTCTTTATTTGTACTGTCTCACGTAGATTGTCCGATATCGGAGAGATGTTTCTTAGGTACCCGTCTGATATTGGTTTCGTCCTTTGGGGCTTATTCTTAAGGAATGTTGAATTCGATTAAGATGATTTACATGAGATATATACAATCTGGATGCTACGAGTGTTACAGATTAGTTGCTTCGATTTACCATGATTGAATGGTTGTTCTGATTACTATGGATGAATTATTGTTCCTTTGGTTGTATGGATTGTAAAAGCTATCACTGTCCGATGTAGGGAAGATGGGAGTGGTGTTCTTCTCAGATGTTGTGGGTAAATTGGTTAGTTTATTTACCCATTCTCATATACTCTGTTGATGAAGTTAGTTAGCTATTTTATCGCTCATTAAGACTGTTGTCTGACTCAGGGTTTAATGTTTCCCTCTTATTACCTTGGGTTTTTCATCCAATTTTGGATGGGCAGACTAGATGACAGGTGATAGCTTAGTAAGGACGATGTAGCAGTTCGGAGGCGAGCAGGAGGCTGTCATACTATCTCTCTTACTATATAGTATTTTGGATTTCCGCTATTTTTTATTCTATTCTGAGTGATGTAGTGTGGCAAATTTGTACAGACATATGTTGCAATCCTGGTGTAAGGATATACTTTCTTGTTGTTTTGAAAGTTTGAGATTTCTACTCAAATATGCTTCACTAATATTACCTGTTGTATATGTTTTATTATATTTTATCCTTGCGATGAGAGTTCTACGATAGGTTCCGCTTGTGTTTACCTGCTCTGATGATCGTCCATAGTTGCCGTGCATATCTTTCAAGGCATTATTCCTCTTATTAAGTGCGCGGGCTGTGGGCGGTCGTCACATAAAATAAAATAAAAGGACGATTTTTAAATATTTTCTTCCTTTTGCGATATATATCAAAACCTTTTTTTTATTTCTTTTTTTCATTTCGTTAAATGACTAGGATTTTATAATACATTCTAATCTTCCGGCCATGTGATGAAATGGAAAAAACTCAAGTCAAACACTTCATGAGCTTTTAAAAATGATGTCCTTTTAAAGTGAGATTTTTTAATTGCTCCTCTTCTTGGTGCTGCATGTAATATGCGCTGCTTCTACCAACTGAAAGGTTGATACGTGATGCATAAGTTGGGTTTCATTAATGGTTTTCCCTAACTATTTGGTTCAATTTTACTTTAAAATGAATGTTACTGTAGTTCATCTGTACAACTCTTCATATAGTCTCACTTGAGTGTATTTCATGAGTGAACGTAAGTTTGCAAGAAGTTTTGCCAGTGATAAAAAATGAGTATGGATGCGAGAGCACTTGAGTGCTTTTTGAATAATATAGAACAATAGTAGAATTAGACTAGAATTATGTTATCAATCTTTATGAAAACAACATGTATATATAATTGATTAAATATTTCTATCAAAGGTTACAACTCTTTAGATATTTCCATTTGATCAAATATTGCAACCATTGATGAAGGGATGTAAAGGAGAAAGAAAAAGAGAAGGGTCATTTTAAATATGGCAGTTATGCATGTGGTCAGACGTTTGGTTCAATATGTCAGACGTCTATCTTAGCTGTGGGAAAATTCCTGAGATTTGCGTCAGATTTGATTTGGGACTCGGACGTCTAGTCTAGTTCAGAAATGTATTTCAAGAAACAAGTAAGACGGTTGGTCCTTATTTCAAACGTCTAACACATGTATGTGTTTATGTATGCATTGTGTGTCAGACATCTAGACATTAAAGTCATACATCTGACTTAGTTAAAAACCAAGGATTTGAATATTTAAATTAAAATAAATAAATAAATGAATGCATAAACGTTACAAGATATCTAATACATAATATACTCAAATAAAATTTCCATACTATGATTTTTGAGTGTGCTTCTCTTGATGGAACAATTTCATAGTTTAAGGCCAATTCTTAGTATTTTGTATACTTATACATGGTCAGATAACATGATAATATATGGTTGTTACCAACTAGAGCCATGGTAATGGAATAAGTAGTAGGAGCATGTCATATAACACTTATTGATTGCATCAAACTACAAAAATTGTTTTCATAATATGTACCACACATTTAATGATTTTTTAGTGTTGACTACAAAATTATTATATGGTATTTGTTTTCATAACAAAAGTGATGCACCAAGACATACAGAGGAATCTAAAGTTAATAGCAATTATTTTTAAATTATATACTATGCCATACTATGAGAAATAATTTTTATTACATGATTATAAATCATATGGTACTGATTAATTATATCCTAAACAATGCAATGCACCCATTTAGTGGGATTATCCTATGAGTTGATGCAGACCCATACATATTGATATATGCAACAGCAAGTCAATTAATTATAAAATTGTCCCACTTCCTTCGTAATGTTCACCGTCATAGATATGGACATGCATATTTGATACATATGTGTAAGTGTATGATAAACACATAAAATATGAAATGAAATAAAAATGTAACATGTAGTAGAAATCATTTGATTTGATCGAATTGGTGATTATATTTATAAATCTATGTGTACACACCTAAACATAAACAAATATTCAATTACTTAAGTCACTCCTCCCTAGGATACATAACGAAATAACAAAAAGTAATCAAAATTTATTGGACAAACTATGATTAATTATGAGTGAAGTTGAGTTGAATTACATCTATAATCTCATGTACTAAAAAATAATAGTTTGCAAAACTATACAGGATAAGAGTTCATAAGAAACTCCACATATCCTAGGCCAAGAAGATGGTAAGTTATGTGAGTCAAAAGTCTACAAATAATAATTGCTTGTGAATGATATGGTATGAATATTCCAAAAAAGAAGTTTGTGAAAGGCTGTTATTGATGGCATATTTATATTTTGTACATAAGTTTTGTACATTAAAAGCAAACCAGTTTTGTAGAAGAAATTCATAAAATGTGTGTATAAATTTACACTTATTCCACTACATTTTGCACAGTTTTCGGCCATGACACCAATAAATGTGAACACAATCCCAAGGCTATGAAGGATAATGATGTGCAGGAACTGGTTGCCACACATATTAGGAATCATGCTCCTATAGATCATAACTACAATAAAGTTTTTTCTAATGCAAATCAAAGTAATTGAACAACAGTGAATTCAAAAGAAAAAAAATATCGGAAAAGAAAAGGGGCGAATAACAATAAAGAAGATGTTGCTTCTAAGGAGGGTAAGAAGGCAGATGTGAATCCATTTGAAGCTTTAGCTACTGAAAACACTGATAAGACCAATGGGGATGATACAGTTTTGGCTGAACAGGCAACTCAGATTATTATGGAAGCTGAGAATGATGGATCTTCACGCCAGGACATTTTAATTAATACAACTTCAGGCCGTAATCATGGAGCTTCTATACATGGAAAAGGGGTTACAATTGGAAACCAAAACTGTTTGAATACGACTGGTATTGATTTGAATGATACATTCCTTGGAAATTTATTTTGTGGCAATGAAGAGGGTTTGATTAATACACATACAGCTGCCGCTGATTTAGGAGCGTCCATTTCGTCATCACCTTCTTCCTTGAGAAAATATTTCTCTTCTGTCCTAAATGCTACAATGTCTGTTCCTTCTTTTGTTAGTACGACCAGTACATCTTATACTGCTATGTCATCAACATCACCTTGCTCTCACCTGGCACCTTCTTCTCACTTTATTCTTCCTCCACCACCCAATGTTAGACCATCTACTGCCTCACCACTTATGTCTTCATCAGTGAGTGGTAAGAAAAAGTGAAGCAAGAAAAAGCAACAATCTGATGATGATGATTTGAATTATGGGTTAGATTATAAACCAGAAGAAGTTATGTCAGCAACAAATTCAAGAAATTTGGAAGAGATACCAGAAACAATCCCACTTATATGCTTGGGTCTCTTCAATTTAAATCAGCGAGATTTGTTATTCTTAGCATGGTGCAGTTGTTTTAGATATTTTAATTTGTTTAAGTCATTTTTCTGCTGGCGGCTAGAGTATTCTTAGCAATGCTGCCTCTTTGGTGGTTTGCTGCACATTAAGAGATTCTGTCAGTTGTAATACAGTTTCTGTTTTGGTAGTCTAAGGCAAGATAATGTCAAGAGTCTGTATTAAGCTTTATTTGTATTCTTTAGATGTTACTCTTGAAGTAGTGAATAAAAAATTTCACTTGCCTTTCAAAAAAAAAAGAAGCAAATATAGAGTAGAGAAATTTATTTGAGTAATTATTAGTAGTAAAATGGAATAACATATGATCCAACGATAAAATATTTTTGTATGAGGTGAAATGAAATTAATCAAACTAAACAAACATATTGCATTAAAGTGCTTAACAATTAATCTCGTACATTGAAAGAAACTTTGAGTTTCTTATCGACATGTGGAATATTAATCCTAGGTTGTTTAATCAATCGTTAAGAGTACTGAATCTATAATATGGTATGATGTGCAATTCCGAAATAAATTTCATGTTAATTATCAAAATATGGTTTTGTTGTACAAGGAGATATTATTCACTAGCCGGGATTGTGTCTTAGAGAGCATCACTAATGCAGCTAGAATATAATAAACAACATTAACAAGAATAACATTGTAAATTTCAATAGTTGTAATTAACATAATGAATTTGATAATTAGTATACTCAAGTTAATTTAGATTTACCCACAAAGTTATAACTTGGCATGACTTTATGCTTTGGTACGTGTTGATGCCAAAGAGCGGCACAAACACTTAAATAGAAACTTTGAAGAGAAATAAATGAAGAACTAACAATGAAAATGAGAGAAAATGCAATCACAAACGAATATATAGTGGTTCAATGTTAACAAGCCTACGCCCACTTTATAATACCTTATATAACTTGAGAAATTCTAGTATAAATGGTGGAATAATGGACAATCCCGAGTACATGGCAATTACAATAAGTAAAGAGACAAAGTAAAGGCAAAAGGTCCTTTTTTGAAGCTCTAGACGGTTATTTATAAGTGATGGCAAAGGCTGGTTCAGACCATCCATGTGGCGGTTGATCCGAACGTGTAGGAAGATGGTGAAAGTAGTATAACCGCTGCAAGAGCGCTTCTATAGGGGGATATTTGATTGGCTCGCTCATATGTGATTCGATGTCATACACGTGGCAGCCGATCCATCATTCCAGGAGCTAGTGAAAGTGGTACTTTTGTGATGGAGAGATCTTATAGGAGATTCTTCGACTCAGAAGTAGAGGAAGCAGTAAAAGTTGAGTGATTCTCGAGTGGATATTTTCCCTGGCTAGACCGTGCCCGAATCGACATGTCGAGCCAAATAGTCATCGTTCTTGGATTAGCACTATCTTCGAGCCAGAGATTGGTAGCATTGTTTGAACCGAGCTAGAGGCCCTCACATGTCCAGCCTCACCGATCCCGGGGTATGCCGATCCAAGGGATAATGTCATTTTCTTGGTATTGCTAGTGTATGGACATGCTTGACACGAGCCGTGTGATTCTTAGCCATAAATGTTTGAATCTTTGACGACCTTAGCAAAAGGTAGGTGAACACTTTACCCCCCAAAGCATGTTGCATCGTAAACGGAATGTGCTTTGAATCCGTAGAGCTTCTCCTCTCAGAGATGCCATTTATTCTTAGAAAGGAGACGATGATAGGTCATGGCGAATCGTCAGCTCCCATATGTGATTGCCCACACATAGTTCGTTGCCAAATGATGTCACTATCTTTGCGCAAGCTGGGCGTGTGGTCAAGTCAAACCATCTTCCATACACAAGTCAATGCATGGTTCTATCTTTTAAGTCATGAAGGAGCATGGGAGTTTCTCTTCTTCGTTTTCTTACTCGGTTCGATGGTTGAACCAAAGTTCAGCTCGTTATATCCAACTTGCAATATGTCGAATTAATATGTCGATGTGCACCTAGTCACATCAGACCGGGTCAATGGTCACTTCAGTGGGATACGAAGAGTCTCTCTTATACATTATAAGTAGTTGGTCTATAGTTTTACCTTTTAATTTTATTGCTTTGAACCGAATTTGTTCAAAATTTACGAATTGGCCCCAACTTTAATCTAGTCCCAGTTTCGACCTTCGATTCTCTAATCTGCGTAAATCTCGATAGGTTCTTGCGTCTAATCCATGTCTTTAGCCATAATTTCACGTGGATCAAATCTTACAGTCTTGTTTCTTGCATTCTTCGGTTGTCCATTGTTGGTGGTGTCAAAGGAGGTGATGGATTAATGCGTGAGAATGGATTTGGGGTTTGATGAGCTGAGGAAGACGATAGTGGAGGTTTGAAGCTTCTAATATCAACATGGAGGACCTATAGAGGCTGTGAAAAAGAGGAAATGGGTTAAAAAGTGGAAACATCTTCAGGCTTTGGTTTGATTCAAAGATGGGTTGATGAAACATGGGAAGCAGCTGGATGAAATTGTGGAAGGAAGGAGACCGTAGCCTTGGTTCGGTGTAAGGGATCATCGAACCAGTGATGTTGTGATTCAGAGATGTTAGTAACCAAAATTATGGAGAAAGTTTGGAGGCCCAGTTCAGTATTGTTGTGAGCCGATTCGAGGAATGATTTGTTTGGACGAGTTGGTATTAGAGGTGGAGTCTTTAGTGGTTGTCTGGGTCGAAGAAGCTCCTTATCGATCCGGGAAAGTCGACTCGAGAGTTTTCGACCCGAACGCACCAATCTGAGTCTGACTGAGCCAACCCTTGGACTTAATTCTAATGTATTAACCTAACCTATCAACTGCACTGGCTCCTCACGATATGATAATCGTTAATGAATCAACTCTTAATCAACATCTGAATAGTTAGGATAGAGCATATCAGGACATAACTTGACATTGCATAGCATATGACTTTGAACTATCTGAACATCTGGACATAGCTCCCTGGAATAATATGACGCAGAACCAATGACTATTGAGATACGGTGAGATTGGGAACAATGGTCTTCTGAGTCGAACTGTTGCATATTTTCAATGGTTTTTTTACTTGTTATTTCAGTATATCTTCACTACATGCACTATACTAGTACACACAAAGTAGGTAAAAGTTCATCACTCTAACTAATGACATTTCTTAGATAGAATAACAAACATGTCTAGACGATACTCTACCAAATTTTTTGAGTCTGAGAAGGGAAAACCTACTCGACCAGATCCTGAAAAGCCATCCAGCTCTGGGATGGAATCAGATGATAACGTTGAACAAATACATCATTCAAACTCATAAGGGAGAGAGAAGCGCATATGAGGAACTTCAACGAGTGAAGAGGAAGAAAGAGGAGGAGTAAGTTAAGAAGGAGCTCCTGATTCTAGTGAGGGAGGAGTAGCTGAGGAAGAAGCATAAAACATAAGATTCCCTGGGAGGATATCCAGATTCCAGTGGCGGGCGAGATTGCCCATAATCCACCAGAGGGTTTTATGATAATAAGTTGGCAAATGTGCACGGTTGGATGCATCCCTCTATTCAGCCCGTTCATTGTTAACTTTCTTCGCTGCATGCAGCTAGACACGTTACAGTTACACCCAATGGCGTATTCCTATTTATTCTCTTTGTATATAGTGTATAAAGAGCTCCTGGGTCAAGAGCCAACCTTTGACGACGTCATCTTCATTTTCAATTTTAAACATTAGAAGGATATAACTCCAACTTTTCTTTATTTTGAGTACGCCCGAGACAAGGAAGTCAAGAGGGCTTTAGCAAACTCTGAGATATCAGACCCGAGTGGTCCTATCTTCCTTTACAAGCTGCTCGCGCTATAAGATGGATTCAATGCAGTTAATGTCAAGCCTTACCTCAATTTTTTTTATATCTCACAGTGAAATTTCTAACTTATACTACCATTCGAAGGTGTCACTCTGGCCAAGCCCATTGGCCAAGAATATAGTGACCAAACGACCACTTTGCGGAATGCTCCGACGGATAGTTGGAATGTCAAGAGAAGCATATCTGATGAGTTCTTGACCGCTTTCAGTTGCTTGATCCAAACCGTCCGTGGGATACTCAAGCTCTGGTTGTAGCAAAAGCAGATGATGTGTCCCCAGTCAGGGGAAAATAGCAGTGTCTGTGCCGCCAATTGGTGGGAAGATGATAGCAGCTCGTCCTTAGGTCCGGAAAAAGCATGGCAACAAAATAAAATACGCTCAGGCCCAGTCAGGACCAAAAATAAAAGGAAGGCGGAAAATGACAATCCTTGAGAAAGGAGTCAAAGAAATCCGTTGTAACAACCCGGAATTTCTGAACCAATTTAAAATTTTTATTTTAGCTATTTTAATGGGTTTTGAATATTTAAAATGATTTTATTTTAAATAATAACGATTTAAAATTTATTTAAATTGAAGTAAGAACGTATAAATTTAATTAAAACGAACTCGTAAGGATGCGGTAGTTTGAAAATTTGATTTTAAACTTTAATTGAATATTCATAATTCAATATAAATCAGATTTCAGTAAAACAAGAAATGTTGGAATATTTTGAACTGTAATTTTCTAACGAATATAAGAAACTGAGATTTCACTTTATAAATAGTAAGCTATGTCCAGTTTAATTTAGAATAGTCGCTGTGGAATTTATATATATATTTTAAATTGTATATAGCCCTTAAAAATAGCCATTTTGCAAATGACCTTTGTTTTCGATGAAACCACTTTTGTTCTATCCAGAATGTCAAATTATTGTCAGGTTTAAAATTTCATAATTTTTGGAATTAATATGTGAGCACAGTAAATTTAAACGTGTTTTTAGTTTCAATTTAAATTTAATCGACCAGTTAAAAGGCCATTTTCAAACGGTCTCCAAATTCGATGAAATTAGTTTTGTTAGGACCATATCATCAAAACATAGCTAGATTTAATTTTTCTGTAATTTTAGGATCCGTATGTGTCCCTGGTAAATTAAAATGTACGTTGAATTCAATATTGACCTATATATTAATTTATATTTTAATTTTAGCAAAATATGATCTAAATAGTTGAATTGGCTTACGAAACATATCCCATTGTGTCCGGAATGGGGGTATTAGGCTAGGTGCAATAGTCGTTGGGATTCTTTTGGAGTTAGAAGCATTAGCGAAGCAATTTTGGAATTAAATATTAATATATATATATATTATATAAAGCCCTTTTTCTCCTAGAACCCTAATTCATTATCAGACCGAGTCACCGCCACTCAGAAGGAACACTCCCTATCGTTCAAAAATTCTTTCTCTAATAACTTTCAATCTACAGCAAATTGATAAAAACAATCAACACGAAAATCAAAGGGCTATGAGCGATCTTTATTTGATACCGAGGTGATCATTGCTGCTATACAAAATCGAGTGAAACGCAGGCCTAAAGGGGCACACAGTTCGAGGTAAGCTAGGGGTTCGAACTGGCAGTCGTCGCTGGGGATGGTGTCTCTCGTGAAGGGCTTTCAGGTGGCGTGCTTGGATCTCGATCCGGTCGAGCGGTGGAGGCGAATGGTGGAACCCTGGCTTTGGTGAATGGGTTTCGACGTTGCTGGAGTGTAAAACAGAAGAGGAAGTTAATTTAATTTAATTAATTAAATTATTAATTACTTCAATAATGTAATTAACATATGAATTAATACAACTCTCTCATACGATGTTGGAATCCAATGAAACAGAAACCATTGGAATCGTGACAGCGTGTACTATATTCTAGAGCTAACTAGAAGAATTTTGGAGCTAGCTACAAATTTAGGAGGAGTGGAACCCAATGTGATATTTCTGAATTCAAATGAAATGGAAAATAATATATATATATATATACATATATATACATATATATATATATATATATATGCGTTGTATAATATATATATATATATGTAATGTGAAAAATATATATGTGATGTGAAAAATATATATATGCTGTATAATATATATATATATATATATGCGTTGTATTATATATATTTGTGTTGTGTTAAATATATATACGTAGTATAAAATATATTTGCATTGTATAAAATATATATGCATTGTAGAAAATATATATGCGTTGTATAAAATATATATGCGTTGTATAATATATATATGTGATCTGAAAAAAAAATATGCGTTGTATAAAATATATATATGCATTGTATAATATATATATATATGCATTGTATAAAATATATGTGCGTTGTATAAAATATATATACGATGTATAATATATATATATATGCGTTGTGGAAAATATATATGCGTTTTGAAAAATATATATGCGATGTATAAAATATATATGTGCGTTGTATGAAATATATATATGCGATGTGAAAGATATATAAAATAGTCATGTATTGAAATAAATATTGGTTGGCTAAAAATATTATTTAAATTAACATATATATGAGATATTTATAATGGTTATATATTGAAGTAAATATTGGTTGGCTAAAAATATTATTTTTAACATATATATGAGATATATAAAATGGTCATGTATTGAAATAAATATTGGTTGGCTTAAAAATTATTTTTAACATATATATGAGATATATAAAATGGTCATGTATTGAAATAAATATTGGTTGGCTTAAAAATTATTTTTAACATATATATGAGATATATAAAATGGTCATGTATTGAAATAAATATTGGTTGGCTAAAAATATTATTTTTAGCTTATATATGAGATATATAAAGTTGTCATGTAATGGAATAATTATTGGATTGCTGGAAATATAATTTTTAACATATATATGCACTGTATAAAATTGTCATGTAATGCAATATTCAATTTTGATTTAAAATTGAAATGGAAGTTGGAATCGTTTTTAAAACGAATTTATAAATGGTTTATAAAATACGTTTTAAATGGAAATAGACAGTATATTATATACATATATATTTTGAAAATATATACACACACACACACACATATAATGGCTTGAATAGAACGCGCCACGCAAAGACCATTAGCAAATTTCAACCATTAACTTCAAATTGATGTAACGGGAGATCCGACTGTCGGATTCTCCTAAAATCAAAACTGTTGGGTTCGTAGCGAAAAGATCTTTCCAATGAATATGAGAGATTTAAAGTTGAACGGTTGGGTTTCAAAATATGTTCAAATCAATTTCAGAAAAGGTCGCTATGGATGCAGTTCGATGGCTGTTATTGGAAACCGACTGTAAAGGCATTATTAAAATTATTAAAAATATGGAAAAATTGTGTAAAATCACAACAAATGATTCAAAAAGATTTTAGATGAAAACTTCCAGTTTTGAAAAGATAAAAATACATTTTTATCGAAATGAACTAGTTATTAACTAAAATATTAATCCAGTGTTTTTAAATAATTAAATTAGATTTGTAAATGGTTTTTGAAATAACCAGAATTTTCCAACTTATGAATTGGAAAGGATTTAAATGGAAATAATCTTCGGAATATTTCGATATTGGATTCCGTGATTATATGGATATTGTTGAGGAATTTGGAAGATATAGATATTGTTATTCCTAATATGATATCAGTTAGTTTCAGAATTTATAAGCCGATATTATTTCTATTCAGGGCCTTGTGTTTAATATCAAATTGGATTTTGGGGTTTATAGTGAACAATGTTTTAAATAACAGTTGTTCTTTAACCCAATTCACAGTGAAGATATAATTTGGAATTTATAATCGTTTAAATAAGATTAATGGAATTTTCCAAAGTAAAGTTTTACAATTTAATACATTAAATTGGAATTAAATGGAATTGGATTTAATAATCGAGATGAACTTCATTAAAGGAGGACCGTTACTATTTATGGAATATATAAGGCCTTGCCACTATTCTACTTATAGTATTAGTTTGATACAGAAATTTATATCAATTATATACTGTTATGATTTCCGTGAAGATTCCATTTTGATGGAAGATGATTTTGGGTTTATCATGAACTTTGTTTTAAATGACATTAGTTTTTTAATTCAAGTAAAGGCAGGATTAATCTCTAGAAAGTTGAATAATCATTTAAGTAATGAAATTCATAGATTAAAACCAAGAAGAGTTGTAATAAATCATTAATTAGATTTGAATGAATAAATGGTAAATAAATTTACCAAAACATGAGATGTGATATAAACCAAATATATTTGGTTGTTGATATTGGTTGTGATTGATTGACTGTTTGGAATGTGCTCGACCAGTTTTTGAGCAAAATATGCTTTTACATTTAGCATTGGGTCGGGTAGAAATATTGGTACGCTAACACTTTGTGAAACACTTCACGATTTGACTATGAGGTGTTTAGCGGTGTTGTTGTTTATTTCAAAATTAATGAATGATTTTGAAAAGAGATTTTCTTAAGTGAAAAGAAATGTTTTCCCGATTTTAGACAGGGAATGTTTTATAAAAATATTTTATAAACAGAAAGGATTTCGAGGGATAAACCCGATGTTTCTGAAATGATTTAGAAAGGTATTATGGTTTTACATTGTAGTTCAACACATAACCGAGTAGATGCTATTGATGATTTATCTGTTTGGTGGCGGAGAATTTATTCTCTTGCTTAATACCCTTCTTTGAGATGTACGAGCTCAAAGGTTATGTGATTAATAGTGACTGATCATATGTGTAAATTGCTGATGTGAAGTATTATAAGTATAGTTTGAAAGTACTTGTGATTATTATGTTGTGAAATGAATTTCCCTACTTCGGGATATAAAAATGATTTAGTATGTGGCTAAAGATTCGGGTAACCCGAACGACTAAAAGTTTATAGGCATTCTACGATGTAGCCTACTCCATGTGTGGGAGGTGCACATGTGTGTGTGTGTATATGTATATGTATGTAGGTATCGAGTTGGTAAGGTGCGAACCCGTTGCCTTGTCTGAGGGTTGAATACCTCCCGATATTTGGTTGCATATTATTTGTATGCATTGTAATGCTTTGGAATTCATATTTCCAAAGATTTTGGTTTGAAATCCCGAAGTGAAATCTACTTTGATATAAAACCTAGATATGTATTTCAAATGATTTGAAATAAGAATTCAGGAATAAAGTCCAAAGAAATAATTTCTGCAAAGATAATTGGATTTCGAAAATCTAAATTAGGATTAAGCCTAAATGGGTAGATTGAGGAATTGCATGTTGTATGATGCATTATAGATCCATATGTCTACTATTTGCGTAGTTTGTTTATGGTATTCTCGGGAGGAAACCTGTTCCGTGTTATACAGCGTGGTCCCTTGATTTACCCAACATAAAAATAAAGTTAATAATTGTTTTAGTTCTCACACCAGTCCCATGACTGATTCAGATTTTATTTTTTCAACTAAACTCTGGGTGCCCATATTTTCCACACGGGTAGCTAGTAGTTTGGATTTGCAGATATTTCTTTTCACAGGATCTTGGATTACAGCTGGGGCTATATTCGGAAAGCTTTGTATCTGTATATCTCTTTCAGTTGTGGTTGTAGATGTTTTCCGCTGCACATTGTATTTATGTATATATTTTTCGCTGTTTTGTAATTTAAATCTCTGATATTATTTTCCGCTGTATATTGTTTATTTGAACTTTGAGATTCTTGTACTCTGATGTAAATTGTTGTAATATCAATGAAACGTTCTTTGTGTTCTGATGTGTTGTGTTCTCAAAGCAATCTGGGTTCTTCTGTCTCTTCAGGGATCGGGGAAGTCTAGGTCATTTCATCGACCCGTAATCCTCTCAAAACACCATCTTCTCATAAATCTCCAGCTCCCGTTACCCCCATCAGAGGGTCTCGAGTCATCATTTCGGTGTCTAGGCGATTTTCCTCTACCGGATACCATATACTCATCTCAAGACATGGACTCTGCTTCATTCTTCCCAAAGTCTGTGGAAGAAATAACTTCTATCAAGGCTAGGGAGACAACTGCTACAAGCACGACTTCGGGCTCTGATCCGTCAAGGGGAGGGGGACTTAGGACATACATGACACAAGCACTGCATGGCGCATCATCTTTTTCTTCTGTGTATGCTAAGTGTTAACTTGAATTCTTTTCTTAAATTATAGGTTCCACGACGAATGGGATGAAGTACCATAGTCGATTTGGCACTAGTTTGTGCAGGAGAAGTTGTGGTAGCCAAGCTTCCTCTCAGGAAAAATGAGGCTAGGAATATAATGAGAGGCGCACTCGTGAAAGTGAAGAAAGAGAGTGTGAGCGAGAGAAAAGGTACCGGGAGGACCTGGAAATAAACGAGAAGGAGAGAGGCCTTGCTAAGGAAAAAGAAAAAGGGCATGAGAAAGAGAAGCATCATCATGACTCTGTTCCTTGCTCCAACGATATGTCTTCTCGGGGAGAAGAAGAAACAACCAGTGCGACACTCTCAAAAAAAATGTCTCTTAGCATGGACTTTCCACTGATCCACTTACCTATCACAATTTGTTGTTTCCAAAGGTTGGGATCCCATTGCTATCGCAAAGCACAGAGATAAAGGACCTCGGCTATACATTCCTTCTGGACAACAGATGAACCCCAAAGAAAGGAAGGAGGAGGTAGAGAAGGCATTTCCCCAGCATTATTTCTCTCAAATGTTGTTCTTGCCTAATTTGCACCCAATCCAAGAGTCATTTGACGATCAGTTTAGGACAGTCATCAACCTTATTCTTGCATAGTATCGGGAAATGTTAACCTATTCGAGGCGACTATTTAAGGTAATCAAAGGCTTGGAGATTGACATTGAAAACACAAACCAAGAGTGGGGCATGGAGAAAAATATTCTTGAGCATACAAAGAAAGAATTGATAGAGTGTGAGACTCAACTGGGAAACACCAAGAAGTTATATGACAAAACCAAAGCGGAGCTTGATAATATGCATGTAAGATGTGCGTGTAAGACTCAAAACTGAGCTTAGCCAATGGTCATTTCTAACCAAGTCGGTCAAGGATGAGATGCAGGTGGTAGAGGAACATAACAGGTCACTTAATGCAGGAAATGAATGGCTAAGAAGGGAGAATGCAAAACTTCAAGCTTAACTTGTAGCCTCCGAGAAAGCCAGAAAGAAAGTGGAGCAGATTGCTCATGATGCATTAGAGCCATCCTCTAACCAAAATTCAACATGACATAGAAACTCAGAACCATATGGCGAAGGTGGTGGAGCTAGAAAATATGTAGGAAGAATTCGGCAACTATGTGCTTACATTCTTTGCCTGAGATCTCCAGTATCGAGACTTGTCATGGGTTGTCGATTACCCACAAACACTACCCGATACTTGGGAATTGTTTGCGGATGAGGAGGAGATGGCTTCCACAAAGGGTATGGGAAATGAGGAGGAGCTAAGAATCAATTCCTGAGGGATGATGAGCCAGATCGGCTTGTTGAGGGTAGGCAGATTTTGAAGGAAGAGGAGGACGTTGAGCGATTGAAACTAAAGGAAAAACATTTATGGAGGGGTAGCCTGGCATGAGTAAAGGCAGAGCAAATCCATGCAATCAACTAGTCAACCTACCCCAGTTGCGGATCCTCTTATTAAAGAAGCAATCTTTTTGCCTCATCCATCTCAGACCTCGAAGACAGTGGAGAAATATAATCCAAACAAGCCGGGGTTGGTCCCACGAAAACCTCTAACTCCTATCCAGGAAGTAAGGACTGCTGCCAAACCTGGAGACGTTCCTACCGAGAATATTCCTCTTCTCTCTTCTCAATTCCAAAAAGTTATTATGACATGCCGCCTAGCAATCAGGCTTCCACTCGGGAGACCCATCATGTAACAACCCAAATTTTTAACAAACAATAATTAATTGAGGAATAAATTGATAAAATAAATATTAATTAAAAAAATATTGAGAATTGAGAAAAATGGATTTCACCCCTGCATCTGTTACGAAACTATGATTCAGATAGACTTTTAGTTTGTGTAAATCGGACCAGAAATGAACAAGTTATGATCAATCAAAATTTGAAATTAAACTAGAGAATTTAATTAATAAATAGAAAATAAAGCAACAGTAAATGGGCGACCTGATCCTTAACTGGGTCGACACATGGGTCGACCCATTTCTAAGGTGGTCGACCCAACTTTAAATGATTGTGGATAATTCTTCCGATGTATTGCTGATGTGAAAAATACAATGAACCTGGACAATAAATCAAATGAACCTGGACACCTAGCTCTACTATAAATAAACTACCAATCCTCACTCTTTCCCCACACCTATCCTGCTTCATCTTCTTAGCCTCAACATATAATGTTTTGAAAATAAAATTGGGGAAAAGTCTAGGTGCTGTCAAAATTATAGATCTGAAAGGATATTCTGCTTCTACTTCCTTTTCAAATACCTTTTTTTGGATCTACAACAAATTTATGTGAGTACCACTATGATTATCAAAATTCTTTTAAGCTAATCTTAAAATAGGTATAATAGTTGTTACAGTGATTACTAATCTGAATAGAAAGGATTTTGACAATAAAGCATATTGGATCTGAAAGTTACAGTGTTTATAAGTTCATTTTCACGTGTTCTTATTTATTTTAATTATTGTCAATTACTTGTTCCTTTTTTAATTACTATTATTTTATATGTACATTCTTCTTCCTTATCCCTTTATCTGTCATTGTTGTATTTTACAGTCTTGTAATGCCTAATTATTCATTATGTACATTTCTGAGCTTAGATCCATTTCTCCTTTTCTTTTTCTTTTTTTTTGCGCTAAGCCTAGACCAACAAGAGCCTAGGCCTTTACCATTAGATTTGCATAAAATTGGAGTAATCTGTAATAATATTAATAAGCGGACTAGCATATTAAGAATTGGTAAAATAGGGATGTAAATGGGATAAAAAAGAAAGAATACGTTCATGTTAATTTGAGAAACATATTAATTTTTCATTGACATTAATTTAGAGAATATGTTCATGTTAATTTGAGAAACATGTTAATTTGTCATTGACATTAATTTAGAAAATATGTTCATGTTAATTTGATGCAACGACCCAACTTCCGAAAACTTTGGAAGTCGTGCCATTATTTAAGAATAAGAATAGATAAAAGATAAAACTAATGAAAAACATAAGAATCTCACAGCGGAACTTGAACAAAATATAATATCACATAATACGATACATCAGAGTCATAATACATCATAGTACATTACTTCAGATACCTGGATATATTTCCATTACAACTTACAAACTTCATAATTATATATAGATACTGGAAACTGACTTGCAAACTTCATAGATATAATACATAGACCGCCTTGTAGAATCATCCCATCCAGTTAAGTCCAAAAATTTATCCAACACTTGGTTCACTTGTCTACTCATAACAAGTGTTATGAGTACCCAAGAGTTTAGGGAAAACACAGAAAAATAAACTCCGTGTCAGTTAGGGGACTGGTATGAATAAACGATTTTAAAATAAAAGTAAAGAAATAAAATGTATCTCGTAAGACCACGCCGTAAGTACGGAACGGGTTTTTACCTTATAAAAACCAAATCTGTTTGTATATTTAAATTAGATATTATGATAATGTCTAGGGTTTTCCACAAATAATTTAGAATCTAGAAGAATGCTTGCATCTCACATTCTACTATATAGTATACAAACAAAACCGCTTGGTTCTTATGGATAATGGATGTCCAACTATGACAAGGTATGGAACTACCTTCCGATATTGTATCTCTAGAGAGGAATACATTGGGTTCAACAAGAACATCTTGCAACCCGGCCCACACATAACTGACCACTCATTTCTCTTGAGTGTATCGAATATATTGCCACTGACGGTTGGGCCCACATAACCGCTATCCGAAGATACATAAGCGAAAGAAGTAGCAAAGTGAATATCCTATAGATGGTGATAATACACCCTAATGGGAGTGACCCACATAGCCATGCTGCCTGCCCGATTTTTGTCATTTTCGGTTTGTGAAGCTTGAGGCTAGACTTAGCTTTAGACATATCAACTCTTCATTTCCTTTGAATGCCACATCGTCCAAAATCTGCCAACCACTAGTTGACTTCTCCAAAAATATGTTACGGGTACAAAGCTAAGAGAAACGAATTCCTCCGCCACCAATATAAATACGTTGGGAGAGATCAATGTACGTGATTGGGTTAGACATACTCTGTCAGAGATTTGTCCATACAAGTTGTTCTGGGATTGAACAAACTGAAGGCACTATTATGTAAATCCATCTTAGGCAATTTCTACCTAGGATTAACAGAACATCCCTTGCAGAACTCCATCTTCTATAATCTTGAATGATCTCTGACTCGTATAAACCGGATCGAAGTGGAATATAGATTCCGGACTCTTCGAAACTATCAACGTTGATATCTTTTAGGGTCAAGTGATATTTAATGGAAAACAGATTATTATATTCAAATTCGATATTTCATTTGTTGTTAATTTGAGTTTGTAATTCATTTCCTGATTTAAAAACAGTTATCCACCTGAGTTGATTAAATTCTATTAACATTCACTGATTATTTCAGAACATTTGACTTCAACAACAATACCGACAGTCGACTACCTCCCTGTCATATCATTGATTATGATACATCAGATTTACATAAATCTCTCGGTCTTAGAGAATGACTGAGTATATCACCTTTCTGTATTATTTAAATTATTCAAAACAAATAATTTAATTACACTTAAATTAAATATAAATTTGATTAATAAATTATCCATGAATGTTAACTTCACATTTTATTTTGGTGGCTTTTATTTGTTATTACGAAGTTAATATACTTGTATTACTTCTTATATTTGATTTAAACCATCAACTAAATTAAGCTTTATAAATTTGGGAGTTCAAAACAAAACATTTATTTTATTATAACAACATTATTTTAGATTCTCCTTTCTTGATTTAAATTTTTCAGAATGACTAGTTTAAGTATTAGATAAGTTAATTACAACTTTGGTTGATAAATTATATATTTAACTTCATATTCATTTTGTTGTTACGAAATCAATATATTTAACCCACTTCATACATACATATGTATATTAAAACTTTATTTTTAATAAATTCGGTTATACACTTTGGAGCTTTAAACAAAACAGTTATTTTATTTTAACTACATTGATTTCTTTTCTTCCTATTTTTCTTTCTATATTTTCTTCTATTTTATACTTCTTTCCCACTTTTCCATCTATTTGAATCTTCCCTTCTCATTACTTCATTTCTTTTTGTTTCCACTTTAGCCCATTCAAGCCCATAGCCCAACTACCTCCCTTCTACTTATTATATATTTCTACAGCCCATATTCTGGCCCACTTCCCAGGCCCGTTCCCCTTTTCCTTCTCTTCTTTTCTTTTATTTAAATTTCTATTTTCTTTGTATCCGACAAGCCCAAAGCCCACTTCCCCCTTTTCCTTTCTTCCTATATTTTCTTTATTTCCTCTGGTGGCTTGACAGGCCCAATTTGCCCATGCACGCAATTTATCATTTTTGGTCACCTGCTACTACTTTTTCCCTTCTTACTTTCTTTCCTATTGCTTGGATACATCTAACCCTCACTGATCCATGCCAACGTGATGTATTATACACATACAGGTGGACGTAAACTACTGATGAATAAAGAAATAAAAGTTACTTCTTATTGTTTATTTAAATTTGTTCAACCATGTTAACCGGAAACGCGCCCATAGCCCTTAACATGTTCCTACGTTTCTTTTCCCCTCCGTGTTCTTGATCAGTGAATGTGGCTGAATCCCTCGGCTATCACTAACACGGACCAGATCGAGGAATAAAACGTTCATTTTTATATAGGAATTTCTTTATTCCTGTATATTTAACGTTTCGTACTTTCCTATTTTTGAAAATTTAATGAATAAACTCTAACGACTAATAGTGGTATTCTTATGTAGTTATTTTGTATATATAGTACACTTCTGTTGATTATCGTCAGCAATGTTCATTCCCTTTTTGCTGACCTTAACTTATCCTCTCAACTAATATGAATCTTGTTCATATATACAGGTAGAATATAACTGATGATGGGTTTGAGAAATAAAATTCCTTCTTTATTTAACTGTTTTGGGTTGACATTTTATTACACAAAGAAGTGCCTCCTTCCCTTCTGGGATAATCGCTGGACTATTTTTATCCTATGTGAAAGCCTTATTTATAGTTTCGTCAATTTGGAGAAGTTCACGTACATAAGCCTAATCAGCCTTAAATAATTATGGTAACAAAATTTCAATACCATCTCTAGATCCTAATTAACGTCCTTTATGCATGATCCAATAATTCACATGTAGAAGTATAGTCAGTTGTCAGTTCTCAAATGCCAATATATCCATGATTTAACAAGGAGGTCGAATGATGGAAACAAACCAAATTTGTTCCATAAATTTATGAAGAAATGAAATACTTTTCGTTCATTCCTTTTTACGTCAAACTTCTTCTTCCTGTCATTGCGAGATACACTTGTTGTTGAACCATCATTCGACGCTTATGTTTCCAAACTTCCACCCATCCATCTCGCCTTGGTATGTTGTCCTCTCCCTCTATTTCTTTTCGTCGCCTTCTCCTCCTGTTGTTCCTTTGCATACCACTTCTTCAGTTTTTGTACTGGCCTGAGATTCAAAATTCTCTTTGCATCGACAGTCCAACGTTTTATTTTTCACTGAGTGAAGGAATGTAAATGAGTTGCTACAGCAGAGTTCAAAAAAAAAAAGATGAAAGAATCTTTTTTTATCTCTCACCTATAGTACTTTTCCATAACATGCTTATATAGCTTCTACAGAACATTCTAGAAAACTCTATAGATGACCTTTTTTAGAGAACTCTATAGATGACCTTTGATTACTTGGTTCATGAACCTACAATAAATAAATATGAAAGTCCTTTGATTACTTGGTTCATGAACCTATGATAAATAAATATAAAAGTGCATTAATTTCAACACTCCCCCTTAATGCACTTGTTTGACAACTCCAATGCGTTCACGTAAGTAGCAGAATTTTTCTTTTGGAAGAGCCTTTGTAAAAATGTCTGCTAGCTGTTCTTGAGTCTTACAATATTGTAGCTGTATCTCCCCTTCTTCAACTGCATCCCTGATAAAATGATATTTGATTGCAATGTGCTTCGTCCTCTCGTGACACACTGGATTCTTAGCTATAGAAATGGCTGATTTATTGTCATAGAGTAGAATTGTAGCTTCCTTTTGTTTTTCTCTAATATCTTCAAGTATCCTCCTTAACCAAATTGCTTGAGATGTTGCTTTTGAAGCTGCCACATATTCAGCTTCAGCTGATGATTGTGCAACAACTTTCTGCTTCTTTGACAACCAGGAACAAATGTTTGTTCCAAGTAAAAATGCATAGCCAGATGTACTTTTCATGTCATCAATGCTTCCAGCCCAATCACTATCTGAGTAAGCAATTAGATTCAGATTTTCTCCATCTTTCTACAAGATCCTATAGTCAATTGTTCCCTGCAAGTATCTCAGGATTCTTTTTGCTGCTCCAAAATGTGTTTGACTTGGGTTTTGCATAAATCTTGACAGTAGAGTTGCTCCAAACATTATGTCAGGCCTTGTTGTTGTAAGATACAACAAGCTACCAACTAAACTTCTGTAATGAGAGCAATCTACTTTTGATGTTCCATCATCTTTTGATAATTTTTTACTTACAACCAGCGGTGTTGAAACTGGCTTGCAATTTGACATTTTAAATTTATCAAGGATACTTTTTGCATACCACTTTTGTGAAATAAAAATCCCATCTGCTCCTTGTGATACTTCAATGCCCAAGAAATAATGAAGCAGCCCCAAATCACTCATCTCATAGGACTTCATCATGTGTTCTTTAAAGCTTTCTATCATCACTTTATCATTTCCTGTAAAAATGAGATCATCGACATAGAGACATACAATGAGGATCTTGCTTCCTTGTTTCTTCACATACAAAGTTGCTTCATTCTTGCTTCTTTGAAATCCATTTTTCAGAAAATATGTGTCAATCTCCTTGTTCCATGTACGAGGTGATTGTTTAAGTCCGTAAAGGGCCTTTATGAGTTTGTACACTTTGTTTTCTCCCCCTTCCACCAAGAATCCTTGTGGTTGCTCAACGTAAATTTCTTCATCTAGCTTTCCGTTTAAGAATGCTGACTTAACATCGAGCTGGAAAATTTTCCATTTCTCTTGTGCAGCAAGAGCAATCACGGTTCTTATGGTTTCAAGTCTTGCTACTGGGGAAAATGTTTCTGAAAAATCAACGCCGGGCTTTTGAGTAAAGCCTTTAGCGACTAGCCTCGCCTTATGCTTTTGAACTTCTCCATTTTGATTTAATTTTGTCTTGTAGATCCATTTTAACCGGATAATTTCTCTTCCTTCAGGTTTGTCTACAAGCTCCCATGTTTTGTTCTTCTCAATCATGTGCATTTCTTCTTCCATTGCTTGCTGCCATACTTCAATTTTCTCAGCTTCTTCAAAATTTTCTGGTTCAGTAAACACAAAATTACAAGATTGATATATTTCACTCATTCTTCTGAATTTTCTTGGTGGAGTTTCATTCTCATCCTCTGATTCAGATGTGTGAGTGTGTTGATCTTGTTCTTCTCTTTCTTCAGTTTCTTCATTTGTTTCCAGAGAACTTGGTAGATTGACATGTTCCACTTGTTTTTCCTTTCCAATCCCAGGCTGCATTTTCATCAAATAGAACATCTCTACTAACAACCAATTTGTTAGTTTCAACATTAAAAAGCCTGTAACCTTTAGTCTCCAGAGTATAACCAGTAAAAATACATTTTGTACTTTTATCATCAAGTTTAGAACGTTTCTCAACAGGTATATGAACATAACCAATGCAGCCAAATATTCTTAAATTACTTACAGATGGTTTTTCCCCACTCCATGCTTCAATAGGTGTCATGTTTCTTACAGCTTTTGTGGGACACCTATTGAGGATGTACACAGCTGTGTTTGTAGCTTCAGCCCAGAATGTCTTTGGCAGTCCTTTTTCATTCATCATTGACCTGGCCATTTCAACAATTGTTCTATTTTTGCGTTCTGCAACTCCGTTCTGTTGTGGACTGTACCCTGCTGTGAGCTGCTTCCAAATGCCTTCATCTTTGCAATATTCTTCAAATTCTTTAGAGGTATATTCACCTCCTATATCACTCCGTATGCACTTAATGTCACAGCCACTTTGTTTTTCTACAAGGGCTTTAAATCTCTTGAAAGTAATGGATGCTTCTGATTTTTCCTTTAGAAAATAAATCCAAGTCATTCGTGAAAAATCATCAATAAAAATTATAAAATACCTTTGTTGCCCCAACGATAGTGTTTTCATTGGACCACAAATGTCAGTATGTATAAGTTCCAAGCGTCCTTTTGCTCTCCATGATTTTCCTCTTGGATATGGGATTTTGTGGTGCTTTCCCATGATGCATCCTTCACACGGGTTCTTTTCATTTTGTATTTTGGGAAGGCCGTCCACCATGTTCTTTTCTTTGAGAAGCTTTAATCCCTGAAAATTTAGATGGCAATATCTTTTATGCCAAAGCCATGATTGATCTTCCACCTCAGCCTTTAGAGAATTGTAGTTGAATATTAGTGGAAAGTTCCTGTTCCTCTCCATCTTTACTTCTGCAATGGCCTGTCTCTTGTTTTTTTTCTCAAAGATTCTGCACATATTATCCTCAAATACAAGACAATAGTCATGTTCCAAAAGCTGTCCAACACTTAATAAATTTTCTTTTAAATCTGGAACAAGAAGAACATCTCGTATATATTTGACTCCAGATTTTGTGTTGATAGCAATTGTTCCTTTGCCTTTTGCTTCTGCAACAGCTCCGTTACCCATCCTCACCTTTGGGTTGTTGCATCAATCTGCACAAAGATATTTTTATCTTCACACATATGATTGCTGCATCCACTGTCTATATACCAGGCTTTCTTGTCTTCAGGAAGGCTGGAATGACAAGCATAAAATATTTGCTCTTCCTTGTTGTCCTCCTTTTCTTCTGTAAAATTTGCCTTCTCGACAATTTTAAATCTACAGTCTTTTTCAATGTGGCCAAACCTTCTACAATAATTACATTGAGGCTTACCCTTGAACCAACATTTAGATGTTATATGACTGGTTCTTTTGCAGATGTTGCAAAAAAAATTTGGGTTAGAACTTGTACCTCTATAATTCTGATTATTTTTGTAAGTTCTGGAATTGTCTTCTCTCTTCTTCCTCCAGTCTGACTTCTTTTGCATCTGGTTGTAACCACCCTTCTTTGTAAATTGTTGTGGCTTCACCTTTGCTTCAGATCGAAAAGCATTTTCTGATTGCTCAGCCTGTTTAAGTCTTCTTTTTTCATGTGCTTGAAGAGAGCCCATCAATTCTTTTACGGACAACTTAGTAAGATCTTTTGTTTCTTCAATAACGGAAACAATATATTCATATTTATCTGTTAAACTGATCAAAATTTTCTCCACAACATGCTGATCAGAAATATTATCACCATAGGTTTTCATTTGATTCACAATCTCCATTACACGAGCATGATAACTTTGTATATTTTCAGAATCCTTCATTCTTAAATTCTGAAAATCTTTTTTAAGGGATTGGAGATTAATGCTTCGTACCTTTTCATCTCCATGGAATTCACCTTCTAGAATATCCCATGCCTCTTTTGCTATTGAAGCTGTTGATATCCTTGTGAAAATTGGTTTTGTGACTCCCATCTGAAGTTTGCTCAGTGCTTTTGCATCTTGGCGACGAGACGTTTCAATTTTCTTTAATTCTTGTTCAGGCAAGTTTGTTTCATCTTCAGGTTCTGTAGACCCTTTCTCCACAATATTCCACAAGCCTTCTGCCCTTAGAACAGTTTTTATTTTGATCTTCCAGTAGTCATAATCTTCACCATCAAAGACAGGAATTAGAGATGATTCTGAATTTGACGCCATGAAATCACTTCTTGTTTCAATCCCAGATTAGAATCGAAAAACCGCTCTGATACCAATTTGAAGGAATGTAAATGAGTTGCTACAGCAGAGCTCAAAAAAAAGATGAAAGAATCTTTTTTATTTTATTTTATTTTTATCTCTCTCACCTATAGTACTTTTCCATAACATGCTTATATAGCCTCTACATAACATTCTAGAGAACTCTATAGATGACCTTTTCTAGAGAACTCTATAGATGACCTTTGATTACTTGGTTCATGAACCTACAATAAATAAATATGAAAGTCCTTTGATTACTTGGTTCATGAACCTATAATAAATAAATATAAGAGTGCATTAATTTCAACACTGAGATGGTTCATCTTCCTCTTTTATTCCTTTGTTTTACTGCTTCTTATTTCTTCTTATGTTTTTCTTTTATGTTGGCACCTTAAACAAATGTTAAACCAAACAAAGGATCCTCTCACTATAATTTTCATACGCTGCACCCATTCTCTTTGGTTTACAATGTTGCCTATTTATTCAGTTTGGCAATCATAGTGCACTAGTACAGCAGTTGGATTTGTCATTAGTAGTTTCACTCAGTTTTATCTGTTCCATTCAAATGTCTAGATCTCCAAGATATCAATTTCTACGTTATCCGATCCTCAGTACTCCTCCAGGATCAAACCCCGACCTTACAACTATCTGTTTCACCAAAATCTGCCTCATTTCCCTTTTCAGGTTATTCCAAAATATCTCCTCAATTCCAACAAAATAATACATGGTTTTACTTTCTAAATTCATATTTTGTAAATACGAAAACATACGGATCCTTGAAATTCGAAATTTAAACAGTTGAAAACTTGGTTTGTAAACCCTTTTTTTACTGTATAATTTCAAACCGTACCCATATAGCTTATTATACCATGGGTTTATTTTCAACATGTATTAGACTAAGTGAACACTTATCATAAAGTGATCAGAGACTAGTATCTACTAGGAATTTAGATAATGATTTTGAGGGTAGACAAAACCAGTATATTACCATTTGCGTACACAGTAAACATGAAAACAAGCCATCAAGTTTTATATCCAATATACCTTTAACTGTTAAGTTCTGACATAGTTCATTCATGGGTTCAAGCATATATACAAGCATCAAATGATTAGTATATGATTATAGCACGGTTTAAAAAAAAATAACAGGAAAGGATTTACTCACGATACTCCTGTTATTCTCTTTTCACAAGACATATATTGTTTTGCATCCAACAACAGATTAATATGTGAATTATATGTGTGTACCATATAAACAAATATATGTGCATCACCTAATAAACAACCAAGTGGAAAAACAAAATGAAATTTAAAGTTTACTCACAAATAAATATTCCTCTGTTCTTTGTTCTCTGCCTGGTTTCTCTCTACAGATCTATTTGATGTTTGCTTCGAGTGATTTATGAATGAAGTGTGAGAGTTTATGTGTGTATGGGTATGCATTTATAGGCAAACAAATGAATAAAATAGTATATGCTATCATAGTAGCTGTGTCTATGTTTTAGCCGTATATGTGAGTTGATTCAAAAATCATAGCTGTGTACCCCTAGGATTGATAGGAAATTACATAAAGGCTTATCAAGTCTTTAACCCCCATACTAATAGTTTGAAGAATGGAGTACAAAACTTTGTATAGCTCATGCAAGAATCATTTAAAAATGGTGCTTGGTTCATAAGCAACCTAATTTTTCTTCTCTGATATGAAAACCTAGATGCTATCCATTCTAGTGTTAAGGCTAGTTGATTTTGATATCTTAGACGTTGGCTAGTGTAGCAGTCCAGGTGCAAATAGAAGTGGTCTTGCTTCTTAAGTCAAGCTATTAGTAGTAGCCTATCTACATTTGATTTCAAAATAAGAGATTGACTACACAACACAAGCATGTACAGTTTACACAATGTTGCTTTGTCCTTAAGAAACTAGTGATCTGCTTTGATTTTATGCACATGTTGTCACTAATACTAGGGGTTAGGGCTAGTTGTTGTAGTTGATTTAGTGGGGCGGGATAGTGTAGAAAATGTGTACCAAAACCATGCGCAAAAATCATACTTAAACCTTACATAAATTCAAAATACCTAGAACTTTGTCCAACAATGTATTTTGTTTTAAAAGACCATGCTTTGCTCTTATACTAGGGTATATAGCTAGCTTGCTGATTGAATCAAGTGTAGAGGTCTAGGAGTCCATTTGTTTCTTATACATAAGGTAAATGAACTGTTTACATAAGATAAAAATTCAAATAAAAATGTAAACAATAATTAATACATAATTTACCCCTCTTAATTTACATATATACATAGTATTAAAAAGATCAAAATTTAAATTTATACAAGTTTTAAATCCAATCCTTATTAATTTAAAATAATTAATCGTTGATATATTCATTAATCAAAGTCAACAAAGTCAGCAAAAATCCGGGACATTACATTTGAGAAACATGTTAATTTTTCAGTGACATTAGTTTAGAGAATATGTTCATGTTAATTTGAGAAACATGTTAATTTGTTATTGACATTAATTTGGAGAATATGTTCATGTTAATTTGACATTAATTTAAAAAACATATTCATTTGTCATTTATGTTCATTTAGCAGTAATTGGGAAAAAATGTTCATTTCTCATTTATATTCATTACAGTAATTGGGAAAAATATGTTCAGTTTTCAGTTATGTTTATTTGATATTTTGGAAAACATGTTCATTTGCCATTAATTTGAAAAGCATGTTAATTTGATGTTAACTAGGAAAACATGGTAATTGTACTTAATATGACATTAAGTAACCTGTATCTGGAAAACATGTTAATTGGAATGAATTGTACTTAATTTGATATTAAGTAACTTGTATCCAGAAAACATGTTAATTAGAATGAATTGTACTCACTTTGATATTAAGTAACTGTAACGACCCGGAAAATCTGAACTAATTTAAAAATTTTAAATTGGCTAAAATAGTGGATTTTAAATATTTTAAATAAATATTTTAAATAATAGCAATGAAAAGTGAGTTTGAATCGACGTTTGAAAACGAATATAATTAATTCTAATTATAAACAGGGCCTGAAATGGTGCGGTAGTTTCAAATTTTGAATTCAAACTTTGACTGACTGTACCAGGTGCAAAACAAAACGGATTTGAGTGAAACCAAAAATATTTAAATCTGTTAGTGAATACCTTTCTAACGAATCTGAAAAATCGAAGTTTCATAGCGGAAAGAAAAAGTTATGGCCAAATGAATTGTCAGAAAGGTCGCTATGGAATTTATATTGCCCGTGAAATTGGCCATTTTGCAAACGACCTCGGAATTCGACGAAACCACTTTTGTTGGATCCGGGATGAGAAGTTATTGCTAGGTTTCAAATTTCATAATTTTTGAAGCTAGTATGTGAGCGTGGCAAAGGAAAACGTGTTTTGGTCAATTACAGTTAAATTGGATCGACCAGAAATGGGCCTTACTAGGGACGGTCCCGGTTTTAACTACCCTGCCGTTATGCTACCGAAATTTTGAATAATATTCATGTGTTAGAATTATTTTCATTTGTTGAAACTATATTTATTCGTTGTATAGAAAACCTTCATGTTTTGAATTGAAATTCATTCGTTGAATAGAATTCATGTGTTGAATGGTATTGTGTTTTTAAATATAAAAATCATCTTTTTATCGATATATATAAACTATAGAAAACCTTCATGTGTTGAATCGATATTCATTCGTTGGATAGAAATTCATGTGTTGAACGGTATTCTTGTTTTTAAATATAAAAATCACCTTTTATCTATATATACAAACTATAGAAAACCTTCATGTGTTGAATCGATATTCATTCGTTGGATAGAAATTCATGTGTTGAACGGTATTCGTGTTTTAAATATAAAAATCACCTTTTTATCGATATATATAAACTATAGAAAACCTTCATGTGTTGAATCGAAATTCATTCGTTGAATTGAAATTCATGTGTTGAATGGTATTCATATTTTGAAAGAAAGTGTTTTATAATAAAAATCCAATATTTATCATCGATATGAACTATATAAAATAATATTGTTTTGAAATAAATTGTTTTATAATAAAAATCCTATTTTTATCACCTATATGAAATATATAAAATAATCGTGTTTTGAAATAAATTGTTTTACATTAAAAATCACATTTTCATTATATACACGAATTGTTAAAAATAGTGAAGTGTTGAAATAGAAGACAGTTAGATAAAAATTTCATTTTTATCAAATGTATGAAAATCATATAGTTTTGAAATCGAAGAATCGATATATATATATATATATATATATAAATAGAATTGAAATATATCGAATAACGACGTTGTAGTTCGTATTTTGAAACCGTGATTTCAAACGATTATACCGGGAGATCCGACCATCGAATTTTCCTGAAATCGCAATCGTTGGGTTCGCTTTGGAAATATCTTCCCAACGGCACCAACTTTGTAAAAATCCAACGGTTGGATTGTATGGAATGTTTAATTAAAATCTGAAGAAAAACAGCGCCAGAATCGATTATAATTATATATATATATAATTATATTTAATCGAATAACGATGCTGCAGTTCGTATTTTGAAATCGAAACTTCAAACGATTATACCGGGAGATCCGACAGTCGGATTTTCCCGAAACTGGAACCGTTGGATTCATTTTGAAAAGATCTTTCTAATGATGTAAATTTTGTGAAGATCCAACGGTTAGATTTTCAGATATGTGTAAATCAAATCTGAAGAAAAACAGCGCCACGGCCGCGTTATGGCCCGAAGCGTCGTTTTGAATAAATTGGCTATTTTAAAATAAATAAAAATTGCGATAAATCGTTATAAAATATTATAAACGATATGGATGTGAAATTTAGAAACTAACTGAAGGTTGGCTAAGTCGAATGGTTTCTTGGGTATTGATCTGATGTTGGTTTCGGCCTTCGGGGTTAATATTTGGTAAATCGTTCTCTTACTGATTGACGGTTAGTGACTAATGAATTGAAATGACGCGTGTGTTGTATTTGTATAGCACTTGTTAATATATACGCGGGTTGTTCAGAAAGACCGGGTTTATCCCATTCTGAGTAACTAAATCGACGATAAGAAATCGAAGATGAGTGGTCGAAGACTGGAGATCTTCACCTCGTTTGGATGGTAACCGAGGTCCTGATTGGGAGGCATCCCGAAATATGGATAATGAGTGGTGATCTTCCAGACGTACGTGGTGATCGATGGGTTTGCGAGGTATATAGTGCCTCCGGTTTCGTTCAGACCCAGAACGGACTTGCAAATGGATAGTGTGTCTGACATTGGAATTTATTATGTGTGATTGATAGCCATCAGTTGCACGGTGTGAATTGCCTGTGTGGCATGCTAAGATGCAGTGATCAGGGCTTCTGTTGAAAAGCAAAGTCTTGTGGCGATGATCAAAGCACCGCCTGTGTGGCGTAGCTTTGTGTATAACGTGAATTCGCGAGCCTCACACCCCGGTATGAACCAGAAATGGGAGAGGACATCAGGGAGGGCCTGCATTTCTTTCTAGTTAGAAGTGGCGTTAGTGGTTTTACACGCCCTGACGAGTTTGACTTATGTGGTTGTTACTGTTGCGAGGCGCCTCGGTTAGATCGGACGATCCGGGTCCGATGGAGTAATTTGTTGGCTCATTTACACCCCAAAGGGTGGGGAAACGCAGTGTTCAGGAATTTTAATCCACATCGGTGGACCGACCCTGACGATCCAAGGGCCCACCTGAGTCTGGGTCCTGAGGGGCGGGCTAGAGCGTCTCGAAGTCGGTAAGGACTATCTTTTGCCTTGGTTCATGACGGAAATCCAATTTCCAAATACGTGACTGTGCGGTTTTGATTGTATATATATATATATATATATATATATATATATATATATATATATATATATATATGGCGACATGATATATGGTACCCATGCCGTCTATGATTGATAGTTATGATTGAAATTGTTTTTGAAACATATAAACACTAGTAATAATATCAAATGCTTTTGTTTTATTCGTATCAAGCATATTTTGGCCATTATAAGGTAAAACTCTATCCTCCGGTTTGCGTTGCATTGTGTGATGGGAACTGAGTCTTATAATGGCTTCATTTTTATAAAAAGCATTGCAATGTTTCAAAGAATGATTTGTTTTAAAGCACTGGCGATCCGATGGAGTAAACCCGTTCCACGAAAGTGGCGTGGTCCTGTGATTAGCCATATTTTAAATGTGTTGAGTAGATTTCTCATACCAGTCCCATGACTGACTCGTAGTTTGTTTCACTTTCAAACTCGGGTGCCCCTTTTTCTACATGGGCAGCCTTGTATTCAGGTTTAGCTGGCTTTATCGGGATAGCTGGAGCTGAAGATGGATTCTATCATTTACCTCTTTTTATGATGTTCAGCTCCTATTGTACATTATGTTTGTTTTCCGCTGTAGACATTTATGTATAGCTGAACTGTATTTGTACTAAGTATGATCCTGTGTACTGTGTAACTCTGATGATTTCGTTTATCCAGTATATTATTTGTTCATTATCTGGTGTATTTATTTATTTCTATTCTGCTATTATCTGTTTCTGTGTTATATTCCAAGGATTACCCTTGCCACCGTCAGTACGGGGTTTGGGGTTGTCTCATTTGGTATCAGAGCTTTGGTTAAGCTTAGTTCTGGAATATAACATATTAACGAACTCGTCAGAAATAGAACCAGTAGTGTTCTAGGACAGGTAACTCATTACAGATAGGATCGGTAATATCCTAGTATGAGTAAAGCAGAATGAAATTACGCCTAGATAGACACATTTACATTGAAGTATATGTTTCTATATTTTGAATTATCTTTTCTGTGACCTGACACTTGATCTGCCATTTGCAGAAGTACTAGAAAATGAGTGTCAGAAACAGAAGAAATGCAGAACCCGATCTAGAGGCTCTATTAAAGAGATATCGAAATCTGAACGGAGCACAGTTCTCTGGCAGTGAATCTATTATTCAAACTCAAGCTTGGGTGAGCTCTGCAGAAAGAATATTTGAGCGTATCCAGTTGAGAGATGATCAGAAAAGATTAGTAGCATCTTGGGCGCTCAAAGAAGAAGCTTTAATCTGGTGGGAAACAATCATCAAAGATAATCCAGAAGGTGATATCACTTGGGACAGATTCAAAAAGATTTTCCTAGAAAGATTTACTCCTCCTGAAGTGACGGAGAGATTATGTGATGAATTCTCTTATCTGATGCAAGGAGATATGACCATTCCTGAATATCATAAGAAATTCAACGAACTTTCTCACTTTGCTCCTCATCTGATTCAAGATCCAAAGAGGAAAAATCTGAGATTTATTCATGGCCTGCAAAGAAAATATCAGAATAGTGTGATGAGGAATGTGAAGCTTCCTTTTTCTTAAATGATATACATGGCTTATCAGTATGAAGATCTCCATAAGAAAGGTATGTTGCGCGACGAAGAAGAAGTCAGTTCGAGTAACAAAGTGGAGTCGGTGACTGATAGTCCGGAGGTCAGTGAGAAGCCCAGTGCCAAGAGAAAAAGGGCCAGATCTGGGAAAGAACCAGTAACGACCGCCACGTGCTCAAGCTGCAATAGAAAAGGACATTTGGCGATAAGTTGCAAATCTTGGAACAAACGAAGAAAGAGTGGATTTGAACCTAGTAAGAAGGTTCATGAGGGCAGAGGATGCCATAGGTGCCATCAGACTGGGCATATTGCAAAAAACTGCCCGCTATCTCAGAAATCTGAAGCAGTACATATAAATGAAGTAGCAGAGACTTCCGGGCCCTCAGCTAGTCAAGAAAGGGCTGATGTTTTGGAAGGCACGCTTAATGTCAAGAATATTCCGGTCAAAGTACTGTTTGATACAGGCACGTTGCGAAGCTTTATTGCAAAGAATGCAGCTAAGAAGCTGGATTTGAATTTGAAGAAGCTCAAGGAGCCAATGTTTGTCCAGAATCCGGTCGGGGGTTCCATCGATCTCAGTTGGGTTTGTGCAGTACCTGTCTCTTTTTCCTGCTATAAATTCCCTACTATCTCTATCGTCATGAATTTTACTGAATTCGATCTTATTTTGGGATTGGATTGGCTAACCAAATATGAAGCAGAGATTAGATGCGCCGAGAGAGTTGTTAGGGCTAAGATTAAATCATGGAATTATATAACCATACCATGTGAAGGTCAGAAATTTAATAGAAAAGACTTCTGGGCAGCTCTCGATGTTTCTCTAGGCCAAATAGAAAATATCCCTGAAGTTGCAGAGAATATTCCCGACCTTATAAAAGATATTCCTGTCGTCCAGAATTATGCGGATGTGTTTGAAGAAGTTGTTCGCTTACCTCCGCAAAGAGAAATTGATTTCAAAATTGTTTTAATTCTGAATGCAAGGCCGGTAGTTCACGCTATTCGAAGAATGTCTTTGAAGGAGAAAGAAGAACTTGACAATCAAACACGACAGCTAGTAATGAAGGGTCTGATCAGGCCTAGTTTCTCTGATTGGGGAGCAGCGGTGGTGTTTGTCCCAAAATCTGACGGTACTCTACGGCTATGTGTGGACTATCGTGATTTGAACAAGCAGACAATAAAGAATAAATATCCATTGTCGTGAATCGATGATTTATTGGATCGTCTGAATGGAGCACAGGTATTTTCAAGGATGGACCTAGCTACAGGCTTCCATCAGCTTCGTATTGCCGAAGAATGTGTTCCTATGACAGCATTCAGAGGTCCAGACCTATTCTATGAGTGGTTGGTAATGCCGTTCGGCTTATGTAACGCTCCAGCTTACTTCGTCGATTTGATGAATAGAGTGTTCAGAGGAGTCCTGAATAAATTTGTTCTGGTTTTTATTGACGATATTCTAATCTTCTCTAAATCAAAAGCCGAACATGAAAAACATTTGGAACAGGTTCTAGAAATTTTGAGAAGGAATGTATTGAAAGCCAAACTGTCCAAATGTATATTCTGGCAAGATGAAGTGAAATTTCTAGGCCACGTCGTATCGAAAGAAGGAATCGCTGTGGATCTAAGTAAAATCACAGCTATCCAGAAATGGAAACAGTCCCGTACCCCTACAGAAATCCGCAGTTTTCTCGGATTGGCTAGTTATTACCGGAAGTTCGTTAAAAACTTTTCAAAGATATCTGGTCACTTAACGAAGCTTACAAAGAAGCACTCAAAATTCAAATGGACTCCATAAAGTGAAGAGGCTTTTGAAGAGCTAAAGTTAAGATTAACGACAGCTCCAGTGTTAACCATCATCGATGGCAATCAGGATTTGAAAGTCTGGACTGATGCTTCTAGAGAAGGCCTTGGCGCAGTGTTAATGCAAAGGGGTCAAGTGATTGCTTATGCTAGCCGTCAGCTGAAGCCGCACGAGAAAAACTACATCACTCATGATCTTGAGTTATTGGCTATAGTATTCGCTTTGAAAATATGGAGACACTATCTTCTGGGTGAGAGATTTGAACTGTTTACAAATCACCAGTCGTTGAAGTATCTGTTCACCCAGAAAGACCTGAATCTGAGGCAGCAATGTTGGCTAGAGTTCCTTGCAGCATACGATTTTGAGATTATATACACTCCAGGGAAAGCCAATGTCGTGGCCGATGCGTTAAGCCGAAAGAATGAAATGATCGCCAGTTATATTATCACGACTTCATTGATAGATAAAATATCTGCTCTTCAGAAGGATGATCACTTCATTCAGAAGATCAGAGAGATAATTCAAAAGGGCGAACCCTCGAGTTTCCAAGTTGATAATGAGGGGATTCTAAGGCTGAAAGGTCGAATTTGTGTTCCTAACATTCCTGAGCTCCGAAAGGAAGTGCTGGATGAATGCCACAAGTCAAAAATTAGTATCCATCCGGGAGTAAGCAAAATGTATAATGACATCAAACGCACTTTCTGGTGGAAGTCGATGAAGAGGGACATTTCTTTATATGTAAGCTGATGCCCTACTTGCCAACTAGTCAAGAGCGACCAACATAAGCTGGCTGGATTGTTACAACCGCTAGACGTTCCTGGCTGGAAGTGGGAACATATTTCCATGGCTTCATTGATGGTTTGCCCAGAACCAGAAAAGGAAATGATAGTATTTGGGTGATCGTAGATCGCTTCACGAAGACCGCCCATTTCATACCTGTCAGATCAAGCAGAACTGCTCAGAGTCTGGCACAGATATATTTCAAGGAAATAGTTAGACTACACGGAGTGCCGATCAGTATAGTTAGTGATAGAGATACAATATTTACTAGTAAATTCTGGGAGGCATTTCAAGTAGAGCTGGGAACAAAGCTGAACCTAAGCACCGCCTATCATCCTCAGACAGATGGTCAAACTGAGAGGGTGAATCGTATACTAGAAGATCTATTGCGGGCTTGTTTTCTAGATTTCGGTGGATCATGGGAAAACCATCTGCATTTGGCTGAATTCTCATATAATAACAGCTACCAGGCGAGCCTGACAATGTCGCCATTCGAAGCATTATATGGTAGACCGTGCTGATCTCATGCTTGTTGGGTCGAAGCCGGTAATAGACTTGTGTTGGGGCCAGATATGATTCGAGAAGCTGCCGACAAAGTCGATTTTATTAAGAAACGATTACTCGCCGTTCAAAGCCGACAGAAGAGCTATGCCGACAAGAGGATAAGAGATATATCATTTGCTGTTGGTGACTATGTATATCTGAAAGTATCGCCGATGAGAGGAGTTATCCGGTTCGGTAAAACTGGGAAGTTGGCGCCCAAATTCATTGGTCCGTTTCCTATTCTGGAACGGATCGGAACTCTCGCTTATAGGGATAAATTGCCTGATTGGTTGCCTGGAGTTCATGATGTATTTCACATATCTCAACTTCGAAAGAACGTTCATGATCCAGACTTGATCGTGGAAGAAGCATCTCGACAGGATATTGAAGTTACTCCAGAATTAGCTGTGAGAAGAGAGCCGCTAAAGATCATTGGCAAAGAAACCAAAGAGATGAGGAACAAGAAAGTTCACTTAGTCAAAGTGCAATGGAGTGGAGATCCGCGAGATTGTACTTGGGAAACTAAGGACAGCATTCAGAAAGCCTATCCTAGATGCCGAGTGGATATCTCTGATTGACTCCAGTGCAAGGTACATTTACCATACTTTGCATTACCAATTAGTTCTCTACTCTGTTGTTATTTTCTTTCCATGGATGTGCACTTTTAATTCCATAGTCTGAATGATTTTAAAGAGTATAGAAATTGATTAGTATAGTTTTGAAAAGTTAAAAACAAATTGATTGTTAGTTGTGTTGTGTGATAGTAGATTTGATTAATTAAATTATTAGAACGATAGTTAATTTAATCAATAATAGAATGAATGGTAGAATTTATTCGATTAAATCACACATTGAACTGATTAGAGAATAGATAGAAATATATACTTGTGCATTATATATGTTTGAACAGGTAATTGGACAACTGTTGAGTAAAGAAATTATTTGCGAGCCCGACAAATAGGTAAACCTTAATGAGTTGGATGCGAAATATTATTCTATCAACTCCTGTGAATGCCATTGGATGCGGAGTGCTGGTTGTTCTGTGTGAAATAATAAACGTTGCCATAGGATAGTAACAATTAATTTTGAACTACATTACATGGCATACTTCTGGAAGATAGGCATACTTCATCATATACCACATAAGCATTTGGAGCTTGTGTGACGAGGTGGAAGATTTACCATACGAGCGAGAGGCTTGTATGGCGATGACTATATTTTACAGGTTGAACTGATGAATGATATGGACTATTTAAATTGTAACGATAAATTTACCAGATTAATAAAAACCCCACATGGGTCTGGAGTTGACAATAATCACGTCTCTCTACTCATTAGATACGACACATGGACTATTTATTTCCCACACGGGACGAGGTGACGAGGATTTATCCTCTTGAGCAATTAAAATACACACTCCCTCAGGCTTTGACAGGGTGACGAGAATTTATTCTCTGGAGTTATTATCAATACACGCTCCCCTGTAAACACCAGAATATATCACTATAAATATGTGTATGCTTATTAGGATTTATTGGGTACCTAATACGGCGCAATAAATTTCCAAACCTCTCCCTGTACAAAGGAGGTTATGGCGAAATTTTTCGAAAATTTCGGGTGTTAGCCAAATTTTTGAAGAATTTGAAAATTCTCAGAAACTGAAAAGTCGGAGAATGGAAGCCAGATCGAACATAGAGTTGATTAATCAAACCACTTTCGACTTTGTTCCTTTTCGGGGACGAAAAGTTTTAAGTGGGGGAGATTGTAACGACCCGGAAAATCTGAACCAATTTAAAAATTTTAAATTGGCTAAAATAGTGGATTTTAAATATTTAAAATAAATATTTTAAATAATAGCAATGAAAAGTGAGTTTGAATCGATGTTTGAAAACAAATATAATTAATTCTAATTATAAACAAGGCCTGAAATGGCGCGGTAGTTTCAAAATTTGAATTCAAACTTTGACTGACTGTACCAGGTGCAAAACAAAACGGATTTGAGTGAAACCAAAAATATTTAAATCTGTTAGTGAATACCTTTCTAACGAATCTGAAAAATCGAAGTTTCATAGCGGAAAGCAAAAGTTATGGCCAAATGAATTTTCAGAAAGGACGCTATGGAATTTATATAGCCCGTGAAATTGGCCATTTTGCAAACGACCTCGGAATTCGACGAAACCACTTTTGTTGGATCCGAGATGAGAAGTTATTGCTAGGTTTCAAATTTCATAATTTTTGAAGCTAGTATGTGAGCGTGGCAAAGGAAAACGTGTTTTGGTCAATTATAGTTAAATTGGATCGACCAGAAATGGGCCTTTTTGCGAACGGTCTCAGAAATCGACGAAACTAGTTTTGTTGGGACCGCATCGTCAAAACATAGCCAGATTTATTTTTCTGGAATTTTTCAAATCAGTTTGTGGCCCTGGCAAATTGAAATGTATGTTCAAATCAAATATTGAATGTTTTATATTTTAATCTGAATGAAAACTGACTGAAACAGTCGAATAGGCCTACGAAACATATCACATTGTGTTCGGAATGGGGGTAAAATGCTAGGGACGACAGTCGTTGGATTTGAATTGGTGTTCGTGTGTGGAAGAGGGTATTTTAGAGATTTTAAAATTTATAAATAAATAAATAAATCATTGGTCGATGCTTTTCTCTCTCCCCGCTCCTCTCAGAAACCCGACGGCGGAAATAGCTACAGACCTTCTCTCTTCTTTTTCTTTTGATCCGCTCAATGAAATCCAACACCACAGTTATGGTTTTTGTAGTACTTCTCATGATCTTCAAATCCATATAAGTATTGGATTTTTTCGTGTAGAATTGAAGGAGAATTTGAGCTCGAAAGTCGAGCCCTTCATCTCGCCGCCGTCGTCAACCAGGGCCACCGAAGTGGGCCCCGCTCCAGGCGCCAGTGCGCCTCTCTCCCCTCTTCCTCACTGCGAAGGCTAATCGTCGATCCGCTTCACCGTTTGATCGAAAAGATCAAACCTAGTTTTGAAGAATTCAGAGAGGTAACGGCTGATTTTCTTTGAACTGATTTTAACACCTTTAAACCGTTGCAAACTTTGAAAAATCATATCTTTTTCGTTTCTTGTCGAAATCCAGTGAAAAAAGAGACAGTGGACTCGTGTGGACGTCTTCTACATTCTAGAAGAGACCGCATATTTTTCTGAGCCTTCTGCTATTTTTGGTGGAGTGGAACCCAATGTGAGATTTTTAAATTATAAACGATATGGAAAACGACGATGTATAAATTATATAGTCGATGTATAAGTTATATAAGCGTTGTACACCTCTTGTATAAGCGTTGTATAAGTTGTACGTTCGATGTATAAGTTATATATGCATTGTAAGAATTATATATTTGTTGAAATAGAAGTGAAATGCTATATATATACGCCCCTCATCCACAAACCATGGACGATATTTATTGGTTGTGATTGGTGTGAAAATTGGTTGATTACGAATGGTTGATTGGAATTGTTTGTGGTTGAAATTGATTGATTGTGGTTGAAAAATACCCGTTTGTGGTTGAGAAATATTTAGTTGAAACCACATAGGATTAGTTTGTGGAAATGGAAAAAATATACATGCCGCCTGCGTGCGAACTAGATGCATGATTCCCCATTGTCAAAAGCTGCGAGGCTTTAAGGTAGAGCGAGGAGCCGTACTAGGGACGGTCCCGGTTTTAACTACCCTGCCGTTATGCTACCGAAATTTTGAATAATATTCATGTGTTAGAATTATTTTCATTTGTTGAAACTATATTTATTCGTTGTATAGATAACCTTCATGTGTTGAATTGAAATTCATTCGTTGAATAGAATTCATGTGTTGAATGGTATTCGTGTTTTTAAATATAAAAATCACCTTTTTATCGATATATATAAACTATAGAAAACCTTCATGTGTTGAATCGATATTCATTCGTTGGATAGAAATTCATGTGTTGAATGGTATTCGTGTTTTTAAATATAAAAATCACCTTTTATCTATATATACAAACTATAGAAAACCTTCATGTGTTGAATCGATATTCATTCGTTGGATAGAAATTCATGTGTTGAACGGTATTCGTGTTTTAAATATAAAAATCACCTTTTTATTGATATATATAAACTATAGAAAACCTTCATGTGTTGAATCGAAATTCATTCGTTGAATTGAAATTCATATGTCGAATGGTATTCATATTTTGAAAGAAAGTGTTTTATAATAAAAATCCAATTTTTATCATCGATATGTACTATATAAAATAATCTTGTTTTGAAATAAAATGTTTTATAATTAAAATCCTATTTTTATCACCTATATGAAATATATAAAATAATCGTGTTTTGAAATTGTTTTACATTAAAAATCACATTTTTATTATATACACGAATTGTTAAAAATAGTGAAGTGTTGAAATAGTAGACAGTTAGATAAAAATATCATTTTTATCAAATGTATGAAAATCATATAGTTTTGAAATCGAAGAATCGATATATATATATAAATAGAATTGAAATATATCGAATAACGACGCTGCAGTTCGTATTTTGAAACCGTGATTTCAAACGATTATACCGGGAGATCCGACCATCGGATTTTCCTGAAATCGCAACCGTTGGGTTCGCTTTGGAAATATCTTCCCAATGCCACCAACTATGTAAAAATCCAACGGTTGGATTGTCTGGAATGTTTAATTCAAATTTGAAGAAAAACAGCGCCAGAATCGATTAAATTTATATATATATATACATATATAATTATATTTAATTGAATAACGATGTTGTAGTTCGTATTTTGAAATCGAAACTTCAAACGATTATACCGGGAGATCCGACCGTCGGATTTTCCCGAAACTGGAACCGTTAGATTCGTTTTGAAAAGATCTTTCTAATGATGTAAATTTTGTGAAGATCCAACGGTTATATTTTCAGATATGTGTAAATCAAATCTGAAGAAAAACAGCGCCACGGCCGCATTATGGCCCGAAGCGTCGTTTTGAATAAATTGGCTATTTTAAAATAAATAAAAATTGCGATAAATCGTTATAAAATATTATAAACGATATGGATGTGAAATTTAGAAACTAACTGAAGGTTGGCTAAGTCGAATGGTTTCTTGGGTATTGATCTGATGTTGGTTTCGGCCTTTGGGGTTAATATTTGGTAAATCGTTCTCTTACTGATTGACGGTTAGTGACTAATGAATTGAAATGACGCGTGTGTTGTATTTGTATAGCACTTGTTAATATATACGCGGGTTGTTCAGAAAGACCGGGTTTATCCCATTCTGAGTAACTGAATCGACGATAAGAAATCGAAGATGAAGACGGTGGTCGAAGACCGGAGATCTTCACCTCGTTTGAATGGTAACTGAGGTCCTGATTGGGATGCATCCCGAAATATGGATAATGAGTTGTGATCGTCCAGACGTACGTGGTGATCGATGGGTTTGCGAGGTATATAGTGCCTCCGGTTTCGTTCAGACCCAGAACGGACTTGCAAATGGACAGTGTGTCTGACATTGGAATTTATTATGTGTGATTGATAGCCATCAGTTGCACGGTGTGAATTGCCTGTGTGGCATGCTAAGATGCAGTGATCAGGGCTTCTGTTGAAAAGCAAAGTCTTGTGGCGATGATCAAAGCACCGCCTGTGTGGCGTAGCTTTGTGTATAACGTGAATTCGCGAGCCTCACACCCCGGTATGAACCAAAAACGGGAGAGGACATCAGGAGAGCCTGTGTTTCTTTCTAGTTAGAAGTGGCGTCAGTGGTCTTACACGCCCTGACGAGTTTGACTTATGTGGTTGTTACTGTTGCGAGGCGCCTTGGTTAGATCGGACGATCCGGGTCCGATGGAGTCATTCGTTGGCTCATTTACACCCCAAAGGGTGGGGAAACGCAGTGTTTAGGAATTTTAATCCACATCGGTGGACCGGCCCTGACGATCCAAGGGCCCACCTGAGTCTGGGTCCTGAGGGGCGGGCTAGAGCTTCTCGAAGTCGGTAAGGACTATCTTTTGCCTTGGTTCATGACGGAAATCCAATTTCCAAATACGTGACTGTGAGGTTTTGATTGTATATATATATATATATATATATATATATGGCGACATGATACATGGTACCCATGCCGTCTATGATTGATAGTTATGATTGAAATTGTTTTTGAAACATATAAACACTAGTAATAATATCAAATGCTTTTGTTTTATTCGTATCAAGCATATTTTGGCCATTATAAGGTAAAACTCTATCCTCCGGTTTGCGTTGCATTGTGTGATGGGAACTGAGTCTTATAACGGCTTCATTTTTATAAAAAGCATTGCGATGTTTCAAAGAATGATTTGTTTTAAAGCACTGGCGATCCGATGGAGTAAACCCGTTCCACGAAAGTGGCGTGGTCCTGTGATTAGCCATATTTTAAATGTGTTGAGTAGAATTCTCATACCAGTCCCATGACTGACTCGTAGTTTGTTTCACTTTCAAACTCGGGTGCCCCTTTTTCTACACGGGCAGCCTTGTATTCAGGTTTAGCTGGCTTTATCGGGATAGCTGGAGCTGAAGATGGATTCTATCATTTATCTCTTTTTGTGTTGTTCAGCTCCTATTGTACATTATGTTTGTTTTCCGATGTAGACATTTATGTATAGCCGAACTGTATTTGTACTAAGTATGATCCTGTGTACTGTGTAACTCTGATGATTTCGTTTATCCAGTATATTATTTGTTCATTATCTGGTGTATTTATTTATTTCTGTTCTTCTATTATCTGTTTCTGTGTTATATTCCAAGGATTACCCTTGCCACCATCAGTACGGGGTTTGGGGTCGTCTCAGAAACCTATAACTAGAGAACATGTTAACTGGAATGAATTGTATACTTAATGTAACACCCCACCTCCGCCAGGGTGGCTCTTGCAAGCAACTCTGACTTTGGTGGGGCGTTTTAAAACAAGGTAAACATGCATAATGATATAACAAGGCAGGACATGACATATATATATGTAAATAAACAGAGTAAGTAGATAAAACAGCGGAAGAATTTTAAACCATTTCAAAACACAAGTCTGGTACATTAAAATGTCAATTTCCCAAAATTACAAGTCTAGATAAAAACATCATCTGGTAAACTGAAATACATAAGTACTATCCCCAAATAAGAGTGATAAACCATAGCGGGCTCAATATCCAAACGTACATGAGCTAATCCAGCAAGCAAGCTAAGCGATCCAAGCTAAGCACCAATGTTCCCACCCTGAGAACCTGGGGGGGGGGGAACGGAAGAAAAGAAGCGAAAAGAAAACGGGTCAGTCATAAAGACTGGTAAGCCCTGCTACGATCAGTCTATAAACTAATAAAGTTAACAGCATGATGGAAACTGAGATGATCATAGATAACAACATACTGGCATGATAAATTAACTACAAGATAGATAGAGGTGTCATCGCATAAACAAGGTTAAGTTTTGCACCACGGTGTACTAGCAAACCAACATAACAGGTATTGATCCCTTGGCCCAAGCTTTGACCCAATAACATGAAGTGACCTTAATATAAGGTCCAACCAAACGGTCTAGTTGATCGGCTCCCTATAAGCCTAACACGTCAAGTGTTGGTGTCCATACGGCCCACATATGGATGTAGTCAGACTGTGCTGGGTCCACCTTCGGGTGTATCAAGCCCTCGGGTGTCAACCCCAGACACTGAAGCAATAATGCACAGTCTAAACCTACTGGTACCTGTGCCTCGAGTTTGTCCAATACCGGACTACGTGCACGTCCGTAGCCCGCCTGGACCCGCACCGCTGTACCACTCAGCCATCGCTTTGGTCGCTTACATCAGTCCAGTAATCGTGCCCCGCCCTAGCCTAGCCTCTAGGGTTGTGATGATACCAAACTGGGATTACTGCTGGAACAGACCACGTTGCTAGGGTTTCCTAAGAGGGTTAAGTGCGATTTAACCCTTCACTAATCATGGATTAAATTGGTTAAGTGTAACCGACATTTCACAACATAACCTCATTTCAATCCCTCGAACCCCCAAATGGATTAAATTGGTTAAGTGTAACCGACAGTTCACAACTTAACCCCATTTCAATCCCTCGAATCCCCAAATTGGTTAAGTATTAGTGGACCCTGACTTAACCCTAATCATGAGGCATTAACTAATTTAATGCACCTTAACCTCTCACATTAGACTTTGTTGTGGTTACCTAGTTAAGCCGGTGGGTTCCGGGTAGATTTACACCACAACTTGGTCTAACCTCGAGTCTTGGCACCACATGACCAACTTCTCACATTGGGTCCTATTGTTTGTAGCCACTAGTTAAGCCGGTAGGTTCCGGGTAGAATTACGCTACAAACTCAACCCAACCTCGAGTTGGCCACACTTATGTTTTCTAAGTGTCATGTCCACTTTATTTCAAAACATAATTACAAGTCAACAAATACTTGGGTAGACCTAACTTAATAGGTAAATTCCCAAGGGGTAGACCTAACTTAATAGGTAAATTCCCAATCTTATATTTTCATGTATTTTAAGTTTACCCAAACCCCCCAACGTCATTCTATCGCTTACATATTCGTAATAACGCATAAAGGATAGGAAGAGGGAACTTGGCATAACATACATGATGAACTTGCATATCACAACAAACATGCATAACATGTTAGACTTGCATAACTTAGCATAGTGAACTTGCATATTACCATAAACATGCATAACATGTTAAACTTGCCTAACATGGCATATGGAACTTGCATAAACATGCATAACTTGTCAAACATGCATAACATGTCATTGTGAACTTGCATAAGCATGCATAACTTATTAAACATGCATAACATGGCATAGTGAACTTGCATAAGCATGCATAACTTATTAAACATGCATAACATGGCATAGTGAACTTGCATAAGCATGCATAACTTATTAAACATGCATAACATGGCATAGTGAACTTGCATAAACATGCATAACCCAATAAACTTGCAAATCATGGCATAGTGAACTTGCATAAACATGCATAACTCAATAAACTTGCAAATCATGGCATAGTGAACTTGCATAAACATGCATAACTCAATAAACTTGCAAATCATGGCATAGTGAACTTGCATAAACATGCATAACTCAATAAACTTGCAAATCATGGCATAGTGAACTTGTTTATGCATAACTCAATAAACTTGCAAATCATGGCATAGTGAACTTGCATAAACCCCAACTTGCATCACATATTAACTTTAGAGTTTCTAAAATGAAGGTAAGAGGGCTTACAAATATTATGAAGACACAAATCTACTAATAAAGATTGAGAAGCCCTTTATGCAAGCATATAAAAACCCAAAACAAAGCTCCAATAAGAAAACTCTTAACAAAAATTCCAAAAACTCTAGCTTAGCCAATAAAGCTTGCAACTTGATGATGTATGCAAGCTAATGATCATTCATACAACTTAGAAATGCTTGTATGAACATCAAAATCTTCATAGGAATGATTTTTGAAGAGGGTGGAGGCTAGGGTTTTTAAGTGGAGGCCATTTGAGAAATCAATTTGCCATAGTTTAGCTACTATAATGAATAAATGAGGTTTTAGGGTAGGATTAGGGTCTTATTTATAGAAGATTAAAGTGTTTTTAGCCCTAGGATTAACCCTAGGTTAGTTTAGGTCCATCAGATTTCGGAAGTCTCCAGAACTAAGCCTCACAACCAAGCCCAGATCAAAAATGGTGCGCCAGGCAAAACTGCCCGGCCACCCCGTGTCGACAGGGCTGTCGACAGGGCAGTCGACACCCTCAGACCCCTGTCGACATGCCTGTCGACATGGGGGTCTTGGCGGGAGTTTTCCCACCTGACGCCAGTTTGCCCTAATTTCTGTTTTTGAACTTAAGATTCAAATCTGTTTTTAACATGGAAATTTCTGAAAACTTCAATGGGCCTTAACTGGGTCATACGGACTCCGATTTTCGAAAACTCGGACTCTATTTCGCGTATTTTTCCGAGAAGAACGCAATGGCGTAGCCCGTTTCCCTTGATTCACATTTTATAATTAAATTCTGCCTCGATTTATATTATAACAGGTTATTAAAAAAAATACAGGTTGTTACATTCTCCCCTCCTTAAAGGATTTCGTCCCCGAAATCTTCAAGTCAGGAAGAACATATCCTACCATCCAACATCCATCTACTCAAAACATCATCCACGAGCAATCATTGTCCTTAAAGGATTCTAAATGTGGTATGAACATATGCAAAAGTGTGTGTATATGTACTTACCTAATGCAAAAATCAGGCGGTTACTGATACAGTAAACCTCCTTAATGCATATGTATGTCAGTGAAATGAATCCATATGTATGCAAATTCCTAACATAATTCATAGTATCTATATGAGTGCACATAACATTCATCCATATGCAACATCCATGTGGTGGCACAACAAGTTCCAATCATGAATAAGTATAAACACTCATGCATATGCAACATGAAGAGTGTGTGAGCCGATCTAGTGCCTAATGTGTATAATGCATCCACGAGTAACCACTTGCAAACACTTGCAACGACTTGCAAACATCAAGCATAACATGTTTCAAATACATGTTTCATCCAAAGGGTTTCTACCTAAGGTTCTCATGATAAGATAAACACGATAAACTAGATAAACTAGATAAACATGGACAGAGAGATATGCTCAAAAAAAAGATCTTAGAAGATAAGCAAGATAAACTCCTTTTTGGATTACAAGAAATCCATTCAAACTTTGACATATAGTACTAACCGATGAGTCATAACCCCCTTATGGAGTTTACAACAGAAATAAGATCGAGAATGGGACCGAGAGGATATATACAAAAGATAACTTGCAAGCAAGCTCCACAGGAAAACAAGGATCAAGGATGCACTCTTAAAAAGGGATATGATGCGCGTATCTAGTCTTCACTCTTCTTAGTCACGTTTCCTTGAGCTTAACTCCACTGTGCTTTGACCGTCTTTTACTTCATGATTTCTTGGCTTCCTAACTCCTTTTTCCCAAATTCGAGTTGGAACTCATTTCATTATCGCCTCTCGTCTTCCTTTTCCACTTATTCTTCTTTCTGTATACTTGGCTTAAACATAACTATAACCTCATGATTTCATGCAAGCTCTCCAAAATTCACTAGTGAATCCTGGATCTCGTCTACTTACCATAAAGTATTCCACGCAGCAGAACTTTTCTTGAAAATACCAATCCACGTTGCCAATTGCCCTTATAAACGTGATTTTCTATAACTCATGCTTAATCGAAATGAACCATCCGCCTATGAGTGATAGGCCATACCTAGATTCAGTTGCCTACCCATGGCTTCCTGTAGGCTATTTCAAAACTGGCCAACTTCTTGAGGGTAAACCGTTGCTAACCATGATGCAGTCCTCTCGCTCTTCACCGGACTGAAATGAGCACTCTTCGTGAGTCTACCTATTATGACCCACATACCCGTATTCCCTTTCTTTGATCTAGGTAGTCCATCCACATAATCTATCGAGATGTTTTCACACTTCCCTTGCGGAACCTCCAATGGAGGTAATGGCCCGCCGGGCTTCTATGACTTGGCCTTAACCTGGTGGCACAACATGCATCCTGAGACCAACTCGGCCACCTCCTCGAGTGATGCGCATCTTCAAGAACCTTCTTTACCAAGTCTTCCACTCGAGGAACACATAATCTCTCATCGCGCCTTAGTCATCCCTTGTCATCTATAATATATCTAGCGAGGTGACTTAACATCTCGCCTCGAATCAACTGGTCCATGTTCTTGACTAACTGCGGGTCTTCTTCCTGTGAAACCCCCTTCTTGATCCAGAAGAGTAAGTCTAAGCTCAGGGAATGCTAACTAACTAGCCAAACGGAGAAGGCTTCTTACTTCAATTGCCCTCCTCAGAGTTTTCCGGTCTTAAACCGCAACCACTTTAGCGGAATCCACCGCTAAGCCTTACTTAGGAACTATGTGCCCAAGAAATCCAACTTCTTTCCTCCAAAGTGACATTTGGAGAACTTGACCTTCAACTGGTGGCTCTAAGCGTATCCATCACCTCCTTGAGATGTCTAGCATGCTCTTCCTCGTTCTTTTAAGGAGATCAAAATATCGTCTACGACGACCACGACAAACTTGTTCAAGGACTCCCTAAACACCCTACCCATCAAGTTCACGTAATATGCGGGTGCATTAGTCAAACCAAATAGCATGACTAGCCATTCTAAAAATCCATCTAGAGTCCTAAACGCAGTCTTGTCAATACCATCCTCAGCCATCCTAAGCTGATGGAATCCGGTAGCTAGATCAAAAGAAAACAGATGCTCCTACAAGCTGATCAAACAAATCATCGATCCTTGGTAACGGTTGTCTATTCTTCTCATGATAATCAACACATAAGCGAAGCAAACTGTCCACATTAGTAACGAATACTACTGGAGCACCCTACTCGAAAATGCTTCGTCTCAGGAAGTTCTTCTCAAGCAACTCCTTGACTTGCTTTCTTAACTCTCATCTCGTGAGGTCATGTGCCTAACCGGCCACGAAACTGGCTTGGTATTACCAACCAGATAAGGCGGAAATCTATCCCACATCTAGGGGTAACCCCTTTACTTCCCCCAAGATATCAGGATATTCTCGGACCACCCTCACAGATTGCAAACTATCGATAGACGAGTTGAGGGATTCAAGATAACATAACATGACGGGACCCATAGGGTTGCTAGAAATTTCTAGGGTATTACCGAGGCGAGTCATGAGCCTCACAATCCTATATACAAAAACCAAGAATGGCTCCAAAACAGGACAACCATTCCATGCCCAAAACCAACCCATATCCCCTGAAACCGAGAATATAAACATCCCACGAGAATTCTATACTCAAGATAGAAATTTTCAAATCCACTCGGACCACAGACAAACGGGCAGAACCCCCAATTGGATTTGAAACACATACGGGATTATCAACTAGACTAGTACTTAGGTGCAAACTTTCAACTAGATCAGATGAAATAAAACTATGCGATGTGCCAGAATCAAACAAAGTACGAACAGGGAAAATCAGAAAATGTAAACAAGACTTTCAACAGAAACACTACCTCTATCATGAGCTGGAAGAACGGTGTTGAGGGGATGAACTCGCCCTCCAGATAGTCCTGCACACTGAGTCTGACCTTGCCCTTGTTTCCTCGGGCAATCCTTGCTGAGATGTCCAAACTCACCACAATGAAAGCATTCGCCCCGCTTTCTCTTCTTCTTCCTACATTCCCTGGATATATGTCCAACTTTACCACAGAAGTTGCATTTCCTATTCTCTCTTGGCTTGTCCTTGCGGTTGTTGTTATTCTTGCCTCGTTTCCCGGAATTTACCCTCTTGCCTTGAGACTCATTCGCCTTGACCTCTTTCTTGTCATTGTTATCTTCTTCTTGAAGTAGGGCCATATTCACCAAATTCTCGAAAGTCGCCCCCAAGGGTATATGAGACATGGCCAAACCATGTAATGGCTCGTTTAATCCTAGAGCAAAGTGTAGGGCCTTCTTCTGAGCTGTATTAACCAAGTCTAAATCGACCCGAGCCAGTTGATTAAACTTATCTATGTATTCCCTAATAGTCATGTCCCCTTGCTTCAGTGATAAAAACCTCAGTCCAAACCTTCCTCTAAAGTCATCCCAAGTCTCAATTGGCCTAGTAGCGGTGGTGACTACCCACCAACATGCAGCTTCTTCCTTTAGCAACCATACTGCTAATAAAACCTTCCTGCGGTCACCTATATCAAAGGTGGCTAAAAGATCTTCGGTCTCTTTCAACCAATTCCTTGCCTCTACAAAAGTCTCTGTTCCACTAAAATTCTTGCCACCCATCATCTTAAAGTTCTTACAAGTTTCCGCAAAATCCGCTTGTGGAGGCTGAGGGAGAAGAGGAACATCAGCTACGGAAGGAGGAGGAGGAACAGCGGCCTTGACTGGAAAGACAACATTAGAGACACCCGGGACCGGTGCCGTGACTTCCAAGTACCGACGAAACCAATCGGGTATTGTTACTCCTTCGGGCAAGATGAGATTATCAGACATGCTGGAAACGAAAAGAAAAGAGTTCAAACGAGGGGTCAAAGGATAGTGCTAATGGCTTTTGGGGAATAGCCTTTAAAAATAACTAGACTTTTCTTTGGAAAATACTTTATACTTGGTTTTGAAAATAGTTTTTCAAAAGTTTTAAAAACCTTTTTATCCCTTCTCGTAAACCATATGCTCTGATACCAAATGTAACACCCCACCTCCGCCAGGGTGGCTCTTGCAAGCAACTCTGACTTTGGTGGGGCGTTTTAAAACAAGGTAAACAAGCATAATGATATAACAAGGCAGGACATGACATATATATATGTAAATAAACAGAGTAAGTAGATAAAACAGCGGAAGATTTTTAAACCATTTCAAAACACAAGTCTGGTACATTAAAATGTCAATTTCCCAAAATTACAAGTCTAGATAAAAACATCATCTGGTAAACTGAAATACATAAGTACTATCCCCAAATAAGAGTGATAAACCATAGCGGGCTCAATATCCAAACGTACATGAGCTAATCCAGCAAGCAAGCTAAGCGATCCAAGCTAAGCACCAATGTTCCCACCCTGAGAACCTGGGGGGGGGAAACGGAAGAAAAGAAGCGAAAAGAAAACGGGTCAGTCATAAAGACTGGTAAGCCCTGCTACGATCAGTCTATAAACTAATAAAGTTAACAGCATGATGGAAACTGAGATGATCATAGATAACAACATACTGGCATGATAAATTAACTACAAGATAGATAGAGGTGTCATCGCATAAACAAGGTTAAGTTTTGCACCACGGTGTACTAGCAAACCAACATAACAGGTATTGATCCCTTGGCCCAAGCTTTGACCCAATAACATGAAGTGACCTTAATATAAGGTCCAACCAAACGGTCTAGTCGATCGGCTCCCTATAAGCCTAACACGTCAAGTGTTGGTGTCCATACGGCCCACATATGGATGTAGTCAGACTGTGCTGGGTCCACCTTCGGGTGTATCAAGCCCTTGGGTGTCAACCCCAGACACTGAAGCAATAATGCACAGTCTAAACCTACTGGTACCCGTGCCTTGAGTTTGTCCAATACCGGACTACGTGCACGTCCGTAGCCCGCCTGGACCCGCACCGCTGTACCACTCAGCCATCGCTTTGGTCGCTTACATCAGTCCAGTAATCGTGCCCCGCCCTAGCCTAGCCTCTAGGGTTGTGATGATACCAAACTGGGATTACTGCTGGAACAGACCACGTTGCTAGGGTTTCCTAAGAGGGTTAAGTGCGATTTAACCCTTCACTAATCATGGATTAAATTGGTTAAGTGTAACCGACAGTTCACAACTTAACCTCATTTCAATCCCTCGAACCCCCAAATGGATTAAATTGGTTAAGTGTAACCGACAGTTCACAACTTAACCCCATTTCAATCCCTCGAATCCCCAAATTGGTTAAGTATTAGTGGACCCTGACTTAACCCTAATCATGAGGCATTAACTAATTTAATGCACCTTAACCTCTCACATTAGACTTTGTTGTGGTTACCTAGTTAAGCCGGTGGGTTCCGGGTAGATTTACACCACAACTTGGTCTAACCTCGGGTCTTGGCACCACATGACCAACTTCTCACATTGGGTCCTATTGTTTGTAGCCACTAGTTAAGCCGGTAGGTTCCGGGTAGAATTACGCTACAAACTCAACCCAACCTCGAGTTGGCCACACTTATGTTTTCTAAGTGTCATGTCCACTTTATTTCAAAACATAATTACAAGTCAACAAATACTTGGGTAGACCTAACTTAATAGGTAAATTCCCAAGGGGTAGACCTAACTTAATAGGTAAATTCCCAATCTTATATTTTCATGTATTTTAAGTTTACCCAAACCCCCCAACGTCATTCTATCGCTTACATATTCGTAATAACGCATAAAGGATAGGAAGAGGGAACTTGGCATAACATACATGATGAACTTGCATATCACAACAAACATGCATAACATGTTAGACTTGCATAACTTAGCATAGTGAACTTGCATATTACCATAAACATGCATAACATGTTAAACTTGCCTAACATGGCATATGGAACTTGCATAAACATGCATAACTTGTCAAACATGCATAACATGTCATTGTGAACTTGCATAAGCATGCATAACTTATTAAACATGCATAACATGGCATAGTGAACTTCATAAGCATGCATAACTTATTAAACATGCATAACATGGCATAGTGAACTTGCATAAGCATGCATAACTTATTAAACATGCATAACATGGCATAGTGAACTTGCATAAACATGCATAACCCAATAAACTTGCAAATCATGGCATAGTGAATTTGCATAAACATGCATAACTCAATAAACTTGCAAATCATGGCATAGTGAACTTGCATAAACATGCATAACTCAATAAACTTGCAAATCATGGCATAGTGAACTTGCATAAACATGCATAACTCAATAAACTTGCAAATCATGGCATAGTGAACTTGCATAAACATGCATAACTCAATAAACTTGCAAATCATGGCATAGTGAACTTGCATAAACATGCATAACTCAATAAACTTGCAAATCATGGCATAGTGAACTTGCATAAACCCTAACTTGCATCACATATTAACTTTAGAGTTTCTAAAATGAAGGTAAGAGGGCTTACAAATATTATGAAGACACAAATCTACTAATAAAGATTGAGAAGCCCTTTATGGAAGCATATAAAAACCCAAAACAAAGCTCCAATAAGAAAACTCTTAACAAAAATTCCAAAAACTCTAGCTTAGCCAATAAAGCTTGCAACTTGATGATGTATGCAAGCTAATGATCATTCATACAACTTAGAAATGCTTGTATGAACATCAAAATCTTCATAGGAATGATTTTTGAAGAGGGTGGAGGCTAGGGTTTTTAAGTGGAGGCCATTTGAGAAATCAATTTGCCATAGTTTAGCTACTATAATGAATAAATGAGGTTTTAGGGTAGGATTAGGGTCTTATTTATAGAAGATTAAAGTGTTTTTAGCCCTAGGATTAACCCTAGGTTAGTTTAGGTCCATCAGATTTCGGAAGTCTCCAGAACTAAGCCTCACAACCAAGCCCAGATCAAAAATGGTGCGCCAGGCAAAACTGCCCGGCCACCCCGTGTCGACAGGGCTGTCGACAGGGCAGTCGACACCCTCAGACCCCTGTCGACATGCCTGTCGACATGGGGGTCTTGGCGGGAGTTTTCCCACCTGACGCCAGTTTGCCCTAATTTCTGTTTTTGAACTTAAGATTCAAATCTGTTTTTAACATGGAAATTTCTGAAAACTTCAATGGGCCTTAACTGGGTCATACGGACTCCGATTTTCGAAAACTCGGACTCTATTTCGCGTATTTTTCCGAGACGAACGCAATGGCGTAGCCCGTTTCCCTTGATTCACATTTTATAATTAAATTCTGCCTCAATTTATATTATAACAGGTTATTAAAAAAAATACAGGTTGTTACACTTAATTATACAGAAAGAATCGGAATAAGATATACTGAATTGAATATTAGGTAACTTGTAATCTATATCTGTAAAACATTTGAGAAGGGATATGTCTGGCTTAGGGTAAAGGGTTGTGTAAGGAATTACTTTTAATTAGAAATGTTATTTACAACCTAGGAATATAAGACAGGGTTATATTAAGCTTATTAATGAACGTAAACCTGCTAAGTTAGATCTGTATGATTAATAGGCCAAGATGTCCATTATGCTGGTAAAGTATGTGAGGACTCTTAAAATCCTAGTTAACTTGGGAGCCAAGCCTAGGGATGGCTTGTGTCAATCTGTTGTTTGTTTATCTGTCTGGAACCCATATCAATCAGCACCCTCCTGTTATCAAACGATTCTTGCTCTAGATAGAGATTAGGGCATGCTTTACTAATGGATGGTTGTAAGAAGTCCAAATTCTGGAGGTGGGTACGGGTGTGTTCTTGCGGAACCATGGGAGTGCATTGTTCCGATTTGTGAAGATAAGACGCTGTAACATCGGAAGATAAGGCTACATCTTTTTAGTTTATGGGTTTGGGATTGATATCCCTGAATGCCATAGCTGGCACAGGTTATTCATGTCTGTTTAGGGAGCCGATCAATGGGTAGCATTAGGAAATTCCTTCCTAATTACTTAATTTTGTTTGAATCTGTAGAAGGGCAAAATAGCCAAATTACCTAATCTGATTATCATTGTTGCTATTATTATTCTTTTTCATAAGAATAACATGTCCTTATTATCTGTTCATATCAGTTATTTCTCAACTTTCGATATATACGGGCACTTACCCTTTTATGACACTAGGACCGCTATTTATCTGTTTTACTTAACCTAGTGGTCGAGCTGGTAATCATGGTAGCTCACCAGGTTTAATGTCTGACCTATTTCCTTTCTCTTTTATTTCCCTTAGGCTTACAGGGAGAAAGTGTATAGTTCATATTTATTTGTTGATTTTTTCGTTATGAATTTCTGCAAAAGAAAGATTACTTTATGTTCTCTTTCCAAGGTTAGGTTGTACATTTTGACTATTTTGGGGATAATATTAATTTACTCTAATATTGTTTTTGACTGAGATTTTGATACATGACACTTTGTAACTATTTAGTTAATTGAAACAAAGATGGTTTTGTATTTAAAAGTAAAAGTTCTTCTTCCGCTCTAAATTTATATTTTTATGTCTAGTGAAATTTTAGTCTCTGCGATGTTTTATGTCTTTATACCTACAATACTTCATAATTTCTTAGTGAAATCCTCAAACAGGTGACAGTAAGGAATGTAGGGTGTTACATTTAGTATCAAAGGCTAAAGTTACCAAGATCACTAAAGTTTTGTTTTAAAAGATGGTATTTTCAAAAGAAACCGCATTTTTGATAAATCAAAAGTTGCTTCTGCAAATAAAATATCCCATACAGTCAGTTACAACCTTTTTTTGTCTCTTTCTAAATATTTATCTTTTTAGTTGAGTTATAAGACATTCTATCTAAGCTTTTCTTTATAGGTTGAAATTTTGATTGATGGACAAACTCGTTTAGCTTAGTAGTTAGCAAAGATCGAGGTTAGATGGGAACTTGCAGCTTGACAAATATTAAAAAGGGTTCATCATGGATATAAAGGGATAGTTTGGAAGATAAGAATAACCTAGATTAATTAGTTAAGCAAAAAGGATGTATTTTCATAGTTGGGTTTGAAATTAACATAGAAAACATCATTGCAAGAATGAATGGATTAGTGCAAACTAGGGTTTTTTTATCGTATTGCGCACTATTCTCCTACTTAAAGATAATTAAAAAGAAATATCTTGCAATCACGGGTTTCCATAAAATAGATTGTCTTATACTATGGAAATAGATTTTCATACATTTCAATAGCCAATCAATAAGGAATAAGCAGAACTTCCTATAAAGGTAAATTTAAGGATGGCAAGCAAAAGATCCACCCTAATGTCAAAAGGATTATAAGGAACATATAAGTAGAAATAAATTGGACATTAAGAGAGAAATGGTAAAAGGCAAGGAGTGGTGGAAGAAAGGATGTTATCTATCTTTAGTTCTTTCTAGATTTCTTATTATGTTAAGGAATATTTTGTCCCTTTTCCTTTGATGTATTGGCTGCGTGGGGTCACAACCACGATAAGTTGGATCTTGTTGAGCGTCTATATTGTAGGCTTAATAGAGCGGTCCTTTACGGATATAGTAAATCCCCGAGGGTGTGATGATAAAACCAGTGACTATTTTGCACTTAGGCCCACTAGTAGTTTCCGAACCCCGTAGAGATCGGCTTGATTATCTATTTATCTGTAGAAAGTCGGGGTTGAAACTATAAATCTTGATGTTTTGGGCATTTTTGGATATGGATTAGGTTTCCATGATTAGGCCTTATATGACATATTTATTTATAATAAGGGGGTAAATTACAAGCCTAAAATATGGCGTAGGCTTTAGTACGACATATGGACTTATACGGAAAAGTTATGGGCCCAATATTTGTTAAATATTTTTGGTGGCTATTTTGACAACAAGAAGAAGATAGTTGGGCTAAGTCATGCGACCGACTAATTTTTACGACTTCTTACGACTCGAAGGGTCAGTCATGTTGATATTCCTATTTTCCTTAGTGTATCTGTAGGAAGTATCATTTTAGTTCTCTTTGTGTCTTTTATTCTGAGTATAATAGGTGATTGAAGGATTATCTCTAGGAGAGAGGGAGAGAGATTGATTTTCGGGTCTGTATTTATGATGATGCTAAACTTGTAGCATTTTGGATAAAGCACATCGTGTAAGTAAGAACTGAGTTTCATAGTTTTGATTGGAATCTTTCCTAGCTATCGAAGAATGTGCCATCAATGGACGGGTTGGAAGTTTAGGCAAACTATCCGTATAATAAGTCGTCTCTGATATTCGAAGGAAGTGGGTTTTTATAGGGTATGTGAACCTGAGTGTGGACCTGTGAAGGATTAGAATAGTGTTACTCTTATGTTGGAGCCTTCTACATGTATTTTAAGGAAGTAATCGGACTTCGGTTGTAATGAAAAAGGTTTTCAGAAAAAGCCAAGCAAAAGAATTTTTGAAATAGTTGTCATACATTTTGGCTTTTTGGTAAAGGTTCATGTAACATTTTGTAAAACCAAGAAATGTAGCCCGAGATTGTAGCTTAAGATTGGATATGAATTCACCATTTGTTAAGACACATTTTTGAGCATTCATGCTTATCAAGATTTTATCAATTGGACAAAAGAGATAAACCTTTATTTGAAAACATAATTGAGGTAAGTAATAAGTTCGGTTAATGGATAGGGCAACATAGAATGAATAATTGTGTTCTTAAACAAGAACATAAAAAGGATGTGTCTTATGGAAATTTGAGAAACCACTTTGAATTGGAATCCCATATATATAAAGTTTTAAGAAACAGAAATTTTGAAAGACTAATGTATTTTGATACGTAATTTCATAAAGGCAACTATATATATACAAATTTCAAAAGATTTCCACTGACATTTTTCCTCGTTATGATTTTTCAAATAAGGTTTTGGAAAATTATATGTATAAAAAGTGTGACCGTAGATAAGTCTTTATGGGATTGGACAATATAAGTGGAATGAGCCAAGGAACACAAGACGAGTAAAGTAGAGACTAGAAATTTAAGGATGAAAAGGAGGAAAGTGTGACCTTACTTGTAAGATTAATGTAAGCTTTTGGATTCGTTCACTTGAGAGTTTCTCCCCGAAGTAACTAAGATGAGTGAGATGAAAGGGCCACACCTAGGAATTCAAGTTTCTTACCGGAATTCTTTTGACAAGTATTTCCTATTTGATATTCTATCAGTAACTTCTTCCTTTGATTAGGGACTTCCTTATAGTATATCCTTGGGATGTGTAGATCTTAGGATTAGAGCTTATAGATGAAACATATATCTAAGACATGTTATGTTTGATGATTGCAAGTGGATGCAAGTGTTTGCTCGTGGATGCAATAGATGAATATACACACATTAGGCACTAGATTAGGGATCAACTGAACTAGAACACTTACATATTGTGTATGCATGTATGCGCATTTTCATTTATTTTCACTATGGATGAAAAATGGTTAATTCATCACATGGACGTTGCACACATATAGAATTTATATGTATCATTAGGATTCTTTTGTATACATATTGGATGCATGGCACAAATATATATTGCATTAAGGAGGTCAACTGAGTGAGTACACTGCCTGATTTTCGCATTAGCGTAGGGACATATACACTATACCTTTGCATATGTTCATAGAAAGAATTAGAAATTCTAAGGACATTGGGGCCAATGGATGATGGTTGAGTAGATGAGTGTTAGCATTCGTAACATTCTTCAAGTCTTGGAGATTTCGGGGACGAAATCCTTTAAGGAGGGGAGAATGTAACAACCAGAATTTTTTGCATACAATGATTAATTAATGGATTAACTAATTGAGGAATAAAATGATAAAATAAATATTAATCAAAAAAATATTGAGAATTTAGCAAAATGGATTTCACCGTTGCGTCCGTTACGAAATTCTAATTCAGATAGACTTTTAGTTTGCGTAAATCGGATAAGAAATGAATAATTTATTATCAATCAAAGTTTGAAATTAAATTAGAGAATTTAATTAGCAAATAGAAAGTAAAGCAATGGTAAATGGTCGTCCCGGCCCTTAACTGGATTGACAGGTGGGTAGGAGTAAAGTTTTGTTACCACTGTAACAGCTCTCACCTTCGTTCACGTAAGATATTGTCCTCAACTTAGCCGATGTGCAGGAGTGAAGTTTTGTTTCTCAAAAGGTCTCGGCACTATTAGGTGGTGGAGTTTTACTATTTAAGTTCTCACTTCATATCATGATCCTACGATATGGGACTTCTAATTCCACTCCAAACTAAGGGGTGTCACGATGATTTCTTGGCACTCCCGATTATTAGAGTTACTCTGCTCAATCTAAAACTTTAGTCTTCCGCAACTAATCCATTATCTTGCAATTTCGTGACATCATGAACTGTTTCTATTCTCTTACAACGTCGTTACACCATGAGTAATGTCCATTCTTTTATAGCATCCTTACATCACGAGATGAATCCATTGCCATTCAAATATCATTACACCACAAACTACCCTCATCATCTTACACTACGTTACACTCCAAGCTTTCTGTAACCTTTCCATCGAAGATACACAACTCAGGCAAGACATAAATTCTTCTCTGTATAAGCAATTGATGAGCCATAAGTTCTAAAGGAAGTCCTTTGCCTCTATGAGGGATAGCACCATCCAATAACGCTCCCGGATGGATTGGTTCCAAATCATACCCTATGGATTGGTGTCGACCCATGTACTTAGCCAATTTTTGACAAAGTAATCTAGGGTTTTCTTAAGCATCCTACTATCTACCATCAAGTCCAATTTCAAGTGCTCATCCCTAACAAATCCATACATGTTGATCCATAGATTTTAGGCCACATGCTTTACCCAGACTTGACAAAACTTTACTCAACCCTCTTTTCTACCCACATGAGGCCCTAGTAGAAATCACATGTCCAGTCTATGCAATATGATGGTTAAATGCTGATTCATAGGCTAAGGATTAGTACCGATCCATGTACTTAGCTTATTTTTGCCTTGAAATTTTTTGGCATTATCACGATACTTTTCAGAGTCTATCATCCATGTTTCATGTGACTTCGATGAACTTTTATCTCGATATGCTCCAACCTTCATTCCAAATCCTAATTATGATGATTCTAAAAAGCAAATCAAGCATAACATCTAAAACAAGTATCATAATGATTCAAATAGCAAAGCATATGATTAACAACCTTAAAAAACACCCAAATACATTGAAATCATGGATCAATCATATATATATGTATGTGTGTTTGTGTGTGTATGTGTGTGTAGACCTAGTATAGATCTACATACTACTCAATCTTAACTTATCGTTTTAATACATTATATGTTTAGTTAGGTTAACTTAAGGGTTCCAAGTGGAATTAACACAAATGATCATATTTTAAATATATAAGTGATAAAAAGCCTAATCTAAACATATAATGCAATATAGTCTAGTAAGAGATCAAAACCACTCTCCAAATCAAAAAACCTATGTAGATTGATAGGAGATCAATCCGAGACAACAAGGAAATGTTGTAGGCAATCTTTTAAAAGGGGAAAACATGTCGATCTATGAAGATCCAATCTCTTTTAGGTGTCTAAAAGAGATCAGAAATGGATTTGATGTGATTTTGGGTTTAGGAAGAAGAACTAGAATAGATCATAATTCTTTGGGCTAATGGGAAAATGAGAAGAAAGATTAACTTAATCTTCTTAAGCGTCCATTTATAATTGCCGGTCATTAGACTAATGGGCTATCCAATAAGCCCATCGTTTATCTTTAATTCTGTTCAGTAGTTTGAAAACCTTAAAACTGCCATATCTATGATACTTCTTAGTCAAATTGCTTATATGACTGCTCTACGAAATGAAAAACCATTATCTCGATCCAGTGGAACAGGTTAGAGCATCTAAATCTGCACCAATAAAAAATTATAACTAGATCAAGATACTTGGGGGTAAAATGGTCACAAAAATATTCAGAAACAATCATAGATATGTAAAACATCCTATGTAAACATATTCCAAAATATGAGAATGATACGACTTTATATGGTTTAAATAGAATTATTTTATGATCCTCCGATACATAAAATACAGGTCGTTATATTACCCCCCTCCCCCCTTTAGGAATTTCACCCCTGAATCCCTAAAACAAGCGTAGTATTGTGTATGCTTACCATCCATAAGCAACCAATCAAACATGAATCTAGAATTCAATAATCCATGCAAATAACGCCCTATCCTAGCGTATAGAATTCTAATAGTGTAGGATAAAATGATGCAAAAAAAGTTCATCCATACCGTCTGAAGAGTTCAAATACGCCTTCTATATACTCTCCTATATTTCTCATGCACAATCGTCATCACCCTCTCTCTATTGTACCTTAACTACATTTCTCCTAAGCTTTTTAATATCGTTCCCAAAGCATCTTACGTAGTCTCAAAATTTCTCCCTCCACCTCTAAGTCTTCAAGATGGTTTGGTGCCACTAAAATACTTGAGTCGTGCACATGCATCTGTGGATGAGAACTATGAAAAATATTATGCACACTTGCCATCTTCGAAGATATATCTGGTCTATAGGCCAAACTTCCAATCCTTTCGATGATCAAAAATAGTCCGATAAGCCGTGAAGCCACCTTACCTTTCCTTCCAAATTGGACTGCATTTCTAATAGGAGAAACCTTAACAAATACTATGTCTCCAACAAAGAACTTGAATCTCTTCTTCTCCAATGTGCATAGATCTTATGATGATCTTGAGCAGCTTTCATTCGCTAATGAATGATCTTTATCTTATCTGATGCCTCCATAATCATTTATGGCCTATGGCTCGACTTCTCTTCTGTTTCCTACTAACAAGACGGTGCATTACAGGATATTGCATACAATTCTTCACAAGGCGCCTTGCCAATATTTGCTTGATGATTATTGTTATAAGCAAACTCTACCAAATGGAGGTAATCATCCCAAGATCCTTTAAAGTCCAAAATACAATCGCTAAGGAGATCTTTCAAAAAGCGATTTACCCACTCATTCTATCCATACATCTGAGAATAATAAGCTATACTCGAATGTATCTCAGTTCCCAACATCTCTAACGAACTCTTCCAGAATCCACAGGTGAACAATTGATCTTTATCACTTACTATATCGTTGGGCGCACTATGGAATCGAACAATCCAATAACAAATAGGTGGACCAACTTTGATGTCATTCTAGTGGATTTAACAAGTACGAACCTTGCACTATTGGTTATTCTATCCACTACTACCCATATACTTTCATAACCTTCCCTAGTCCATGGTAATCCATCAATGAAATTCATAAGTATTGGCTCTTATTTCCAATTTGGGATCTCTTGTAGTTAGGTAATCCACTTGCCTTCTTTTGCTCGGTTTTCACTAACTTGAAGTTCATATACTTCCTGATAAACTAACCCACATCACTTTTTATTTCATTTCAGTAGTAGGTCCTTTTCATGTCCTGATACATCTTATTGCAACTAGGATGGATAGTCAATCTAGAATAATGACATTTTCTCAAAACTTCCTCTCGGAGTTCATCAATAATATGAACATATAATCTTCCATTCTTGCAAAGCTATCTCATCGATCACGTATCGCTTCAATCCTTCGGAATCGATTCCCGTCTCAGTCTTTCCTGAAATCTTTGGCAGCCTAGCATCCTGCTTCTGGCTAATTTTAATCCTTTCGATGAGAGTAGGTCTGATGGATAAAATCACTAACATTTCATGCTCCAAATCACAACGAGGTCTGAAATCAAACCCAGCCAAATACTCCACTTGCTTACGCTCTAGAATCATAGCTCCAAGTCCAACATGAACCGTGCTTAAGGCCTCCGCCATTGCGTTGGCTTTTCTTGAATTATAGGAAATACTAAAATCATATGAGAGCAAAAACTCTAATCACCTTTGTTGTCAAAGGTTTAAATCCTTTTGAGAGAAGAGGTACTTCAAGGACTTATGATCCAAAACTAGCTCAAAGATTTCTCCCAGCAAATAATGCCTCCATAACTTCAAAGAAAAGACAATTGCTGCCAACTTCAAACCGAGACTAGGATAACTTTTTCGTGTAGCTTTAGTTATCAACTAGTGTGTGTGAAAATTCTTTCTCCGCATCAATAAGACATCAAGACTTGTACCATACACATCCGTGTATATAGTGATTTCTTCATTGCATCTTAGAATAATCAATACTGGTGCACTTGCCTATCTCTTTCATAACCACGACTGCATGCTCACACCATGCATCCCAAAGAAAAGCTTGACTCTTCTTTGTAAAGTTAGTTAGCAATGCAACTATCTCAAAGAAAACCCTGATTGAACATCTATAATACCCAGTTAGACCAAGAAAACTCCTAATATTCATAGCAATCTTAGATCGATTTCAACATTGGATAGTTGTTATCTTTCGTAAGGTCCACCGCTATCCCTTCTTCAGATTCTACATGAACCGAGAACTTCAATCCTTCCTTCCAGAAATGACAGTTAGAAAATTTGGCCTTCAGCCTATATTTTCTCAACACATCAAGTACAACTCTCAAGTGTGTATTGCGTTCCTCTTCCATCCTATAGTAGATAAGGATATCATCCACAAACACAAGCATAAACTTGTTCAGCTGGTGTCTGAATGCTCTATTCATAAAATCTACAACGTATGCCAATAAATTAGTAAATCTAAATAGCACCAAAAACCAATCAAAGAAACCCGGTGGAGTCCTGGAAGCAGTCTTCGGTGCACCATCACTTGCCACTTTCAATTGGTGGGAAAGCACCTTAGCTTCGTACAGCTGATCGAACAAATCAGCAATCTCGGTAACAAATACTTGTTCTTCATAGTCATTTTATTCATTTCACAGTGATTCACACATGATCTTAACGAGCTATCCAATTTCATAGCGAACACAACAGGTTCACCCCCATTCAAAATGCTCCTCCAAATGAATCCCGTCCTCACTAGGCCTTAAACTTGCATCTCTAGCTCCTTATGCTCCCTAGGCACCATCTACCTTAAAGGCGTAATAATGAGTCTAGCTCCATCCACTAAATCAATCCAAAATTTGATTTATTGATGCAACAAAAATCCAGCTACTTCCTCGAAGACATCTGGATTCCCACTAACAATTGGCGCAGATGGAAATCCTTCCTTTGGGACTGCAAGACAATACAACAAACTGACCGCTACATTATTCCTCGATAAACATTCAATCACAAACCCTCGCCTTTTGAAGTTTCAGATTGTCAATTTAAGGACCTCATAATCCACAATAGCCACATACTTCTTAAACCAGTCCATATCCAACATAATGCCAAACCCCGCAAAGTTCAAGAAAAAACAGTCATAAATGTATAAGAATCCATAGCTCAATAAAATAAGACAATGAGAAATCATACAGAGATTAGTAGGCCCTTCCTACCAGGTTAGTCACAATTACAGACTTATCTACAATCCCTAAATGCAAATCTAACCTACACACTAAATAACTACTGATAAAAGAATAGATAGTTCCAGTATTAAATAAAACCCTAGCAGAAACATCTTTAATAGAAAGCATATCGTACACCAAGATGTTTTTTTCCCTTTTCCTTAGTAGTAGGTGCATTAAAAGATGTAGGGACTGCATCCAAAGAATATGCTTTCACCATCTACTATGCTTAAGAGGATTCGAACAATCCTTCTTCAGATGTCGCATCTTATCATAGTTATGACACTTATTCTCAATCTTATTAGCCCTAAACTTATTAGGATAATGACTTTTTAATTATAGTTGAAGCAGACTACCTCACTCGGGTCTTTCTTCTTATTTGGCCCTCTCTTGCTCTGTTGCTGCTTCCTCTTCTCGTTCCATTTTTTCTTACCTTTACTGCTTTACTGCGACTTCGGTTTCTCTGTAACATCAGTAACAACTTTCTTCAGAAACATGCTCACATGCCTAAAACCTTTCCAACTGTTTTCTCAGAAGGAAACACAATGTGGTCAATAAATTTCTCTCCCAAATACTCTCAAGCCCAATTATAAAAACTTTTCAATATTTGAGACACCCCATATCCCCTAATGTCACCCATATGAGGATGCATTAGGTTCTGTGAAGCGCAATAAGTATACAATAGCCAAATTTTCACAAGATAGAATAATAATTTTGGTGGAAAAATTAAATTTTAATATTGAATAGAAAGCATTACTTATAAATCCCAATTACAACATCATTTTAGCATGTTTCTCAAATACTGAAAACAATAGACAAAATCAACTGCCTCATGAAACAAATCATTAGAGCACAAAACTGTAAAAGCACATCCCTCTTCCATAGCCATAACAAAGTGGAGAAAAATTCAAAGCAATACATAGAATCAGAAATCCAAGAATCCAAGCTAAAAATCATGATCACTACAGAACACCACCCTGAGAACCTGAGTGGGGGAGAAAAGGAATAGAGATAGAGAAAAATAAAATAGGTTAGACATAAAGTCTGGCGAGTTCCAGAGAGTTTTAGCATAAGCACAAGATAAGCAATATCATGACAAAGAAATAATATTGGAAGAAAAAGTACAGTAAAATATGCAAGTACGAATTAAACGAGATAACAAGGTGAGGTATATATCAAGTATGCTTCTCATTTATATCCCAGTAACAAGTTTTCTGCACCAATACTAGTATATTGAGATTCAATTTTACCTTAATTACTACCCATGTGATCGGCTCCCTAATACAGAAATATCTGTGTCAACCCCAGCAGTAAGGTGTATCATTCCCTAACCCAGCAACTTATAGGACACAGACCTATTTACTGGCGTTACAGCGTTTTATCTTCCCCATTCGGACACATACACGTTCATGACTCCGCCGGAACGCGCACGTACCCACCTTCCTCTTTTTGAACCTCTTACCATCCAGATCAGCAAAGCGTACCTTGACCCTTACCTAGTGCGAGGCCCTTAACAAGATACCAATAGAGATACTGACTGATATGGTGCCACATAAATAGACACAAGCCAAACCCTCTAAGCTTGTGCCCCCATGTAACTAGGATTTTAAGAGTCCCAAAACTCGATACAATAACAAGACGAGGGATCTCTTAGCTTATTAATTTAACAAGTTCAACTTAGCAGGTTTAAGTTCATTAATAAGCACAGTTGTAAATGACCTTTCTGTTAAATGTTATTATGTGTACAACCCCTTCCCCAAAACAAGCACCCGCCCAGTTGTATAGTAACTCATTTTACTTTATGTACATCTGGTACTTATATTTTCCACAACATGATCTTTACTTAATATCAAATTAAGTCTAGTCTACTAAACATGTTTGCATATTTTCCTTTTTACCATAATCCCCAAATTTTACAGCCAAAGGTCCTTAAGTTACAGTATGCCCCAATTTCTCCTTTGTACTGTCGTTATAGGTTTATTCCAATTATATGCAAATTTAAACAGTAAATGGCCTAGGTTCTCGATGACCTAGCCTCAACATAAATAAAATGAAAAGAAGGAGAAGAACAGAATCAAACTCAAACTATATAAAATAGGCATATAAAAGACTGTAAATAAATAAGAGATAAAAGAGGGGATAAGGAAGATGAATGTATAACATATATTAACTGTAAACTGAATTGATAGTAAAAGAACATGTATTAATGGTAAACTGAATTGACAGTAAAAGAACATGTATTAATGGTAAACTAAATTGACAGTAAAAGAACATGTATTAATGGTAAACTGACAGTAAAAGAACATATATAAGAAATAACTTACAAGTATTGTTTATTCCAGATCCAAAACTATTTACTATCATAATACTTTTTAGATGTCCGATCTAAAAATAACTTGAACTCACAGAGATGTAGATGGTATTCTGAAATAGTCTTTGAGAAAGCAATTATTGTAGAAACTTGAGTTATCCTTTTAATTTATCTTCTAGAACCATCTCCCCATTTTTCTTAATTAATTTTAGAACATAGTTTGGAGGAAGATAGGAATGAAGAATGTTTGTGTGTAGCAAAAATGAGAGACAACCGCCCTATTTGTAGATTAATTAGGATAATCTCAAACCGTTAGATATTAGGTTTTTAAATCCAGCCATACACCTTAGCGAATGAATCTAATATATAAAAACAGTCCAAATACAGAGCTCAGATTCGACCTGCATGCCGGTGGGTCGACCCACCACCAACCGTGTCAACCCATGAGTCGACCCCCATTAAACATGGGTCGACCTAGGGTTGGCCCAGTTGTGGGTGGCCCAGTTGTGGGTGGGTCGCCCAGTTACCGTTGGTTCCTGCTTTTATTTTCCTGTTTGAATTTTGAATTTTGTTTAAATTTTATAAGCTTATAACTTCTTCATATATTATTCGATTTACGCAAACTAGGGGTCTATCTAAACCAGAATTTTGAGAAGAACGCAAGTAAATCGGTTTTACTCAATTCTAGATATTTAATTAATTAATATTTAGTTTATTGTCTTTAGTGTATAACTATGGTGTACTAAATTACGGGGTGTCACATTCTCCCCTCCTAAAAGAGTTTTGTACCCAAAATCTCCAGGTTAAGAAGAATGTTATTATTTTAATAGTCACCTACAACCATCTACTGATACATAACCACGGGCATCCGTTGTCCTTAAAAAAATTAATGCTCGTATGAACATATGCAAGGGTGTTGTGTGTATATGTTCATACACTAATGCAAAAATAAGGCGGTCGACTGATTCAGTTGACCTCCTTAATGCAATAAATATATATATATATATATGTTATATGTATCTAATATGTATGCAAAAGAATCCTAATATAACAAATAAGTTCTATATGTGTGCACAACCATTCACCGAAATGCAATATCCATGTGATGATTCAACCATTTTCATCCACTAAAAATTTAAAGTGCGCACATGTCCATATGAATTATTTAAGCGCTTGAGCCAATCTAGTGCCTAATGTGTATGTATATGCGTCCACGTGTGTTAACTGACCTTTTGGTCTGGTTCCCAAAATTACATCGGACACGCTCGATTCAACACATCGCGTGTTGTTATAGCCCGAAGTGCCGCTATGAAGATGAGGAAACAAGCCGGGAAAAGGTCAATCGAGCAAGAGCCTCACAGCTCCTCAAAGCTATGCTATACCTGTAATTTTGAACCCCGAAGTCTCGAGTCCCTTAAGCCTCATACCTGTAGTCTCGAATCCCTCTAACCTCGTGCTCGAAGTCTCGAGCTCCTCTAGCCTTGCCTCCTCTATGTTTCAAAACCCAACACTTCAAAATTAAACATACCCCACGGGGTACGAATTTCTTACCCCAGAGAGGGGTATGAGTTTCCAAGGGGAGATAAGGGGGGTCCGAGTTTCTAGGGGTCTGGACTCTGGGATCCGAAATGTACTATTATGGTCCCCTACTCCTACCTACTCCCACCTAACCACTCCGCTATAAATACCCCCAAGCTCACACTTCAAAGGGATTGGAAATTGGCTAATTTGACATCTCTTGAGAAATCCAAGTGACCTCTTTAATGACATCCTTGCTTTGAGGAAGAAGAAGGGCAAAAGTAACTTTTTCCCAATATTCATATATGGTAATTATGACATCAAAATACTTAGAAATGTTTGTAAAGGGATATCGTGAGATAGTCCTAAGCTTGTAACCCATGATTGTCAATAAAATATCAGCGACTCTTCCAAAGTGGACTAGGACACATACGGGACCAAACCACTATAAATATATTGTGTTCTTTATTGCCTTCTGCACTTATTTTTCCACGCGAAACTATATTCTTAAGTAATTAAGAATCTTGGGTGTTTATGACATATTTTGCCGTCAACATTCTGGTGCTTTCACTAAGAAAAACTCGGATTCACACATCTCCATCTCAACTTCGACATGCTTTAGTTTTCGTCCATAACCTGCTGTTGGGTCCACTTATGATGGTCAAGCGAACAAAAAAAATCAAATAATCGACTATTCTACTGCAATTGAAGCTGGAACATCTCAACAACCTCAGCCGGTGGATATCGCAGTCGAAACTGATACCCTTCTTCTTATAAACCCCAAAGCCTCTGTAACCCAAGCGTAGATCCATGCATATAATAAGAAGTACAAAATACAGCTCTTGAACTCAACCAAGCATTGAAGAACAATATCAACTCATGCACCAACTTCAAGAAAGTCAACGCATGATCGCTCGACTTCGGCTCATTCAGAACAATTCCAGACCATGACGTACTATATCAGAAACTTCTTCTGAATCGAGGGGCTCACATCAATGAAGGAGGTTCAACATCATCAATAACGTCGCCGTCCACTCCAATGCTCATACTAGTGGAAATGACAATGGAAATGGAAACGGTGACCGAACCACCATAACTTATAGCGGGGGAATACAGTACCATGATCGCCCCCCGTTGGTTATCAACGACGAGCCAGATTCGAATAACCGACCCCCTCCTCAATAGGACTTAAATGTCGTCGCTCAGAATCTAGAACCTATGCTTCCAGCAACCCAACATGCCCAGGTCCACCCGAATCAGGATGCACACCAACCTGCTCAGCCTCGCCAACCATACCAAATCCAGGCCATCGATGTCGACGACATGGACGAGGATGACCCGGATGTGCATAACATAAGACGTCCACAGAAAAGAACTCCCGAAGTTTGTCAAAACCAATGGGTTCCACCAGATGATCCACACCTAGCATGTCTCCCCGACAGGGTCCGAAGGATCATGATAGATATGTGAGGGAATTCCAACGAATCGTGGGAAACTCACTTGAGGCGTAATCCCTTTACTAGGACCATAAATGAGGCCGAGTGGCCCAGGCGCTTCAACATGCCACAAATGGCATTCTATGACCGCACGACTGATCCTTGGGCCTTCCTAAACTGCTATGAATGGAAGATAGGCTTCAGCCGTGACACTGACATAGTCAAATGCAAGAGCTTCCCAGTCTTCTTGTCAGGCATAACCCTGCTTTGGTTCTCTCGCCTTCCACTTCACTCCATCAACAACTTCGGACAACTGGCCAAGAAAGTGGTTAAGAAATTCAGAATGCACGTTCCAACTCCGAATAACGCCCTCACCTTATCCAATCTTTACCAAGGGCTTACGGAATATCTCAAAAGCTACCTCGGGCGATTCAATACTGCCCTCGTCGAGGTCGACGATCCGGAGCCTCGCACCGTACTCTTCCAGCTTGCTAAAGGTGTACTCCCTACCTCCGAATTTAGGGCATGGATTGAAAGAAAACAGCCTAAGAGCCTTGAGGCTTTTTACGAAAAGGCCGGACAGTTCCTATGCCAAGAAGAAGCATGTTGTAATCGAGCCTCTCGGACCAACCACCCTAATAACCCACCGGCTGGCACCGACGATGACAGTATCAAAGGAAAATAGGTTGGAGAATCATTCGACAAGGGTAAAAGAGCAATCCCCCACAAGCCAAAGCCGAATAGCGGTAGGCAAGGCGGTCACAACAACGACCAGGTTCTGGTAGATCCAAAGAAGCATGGTCTATACCAGAATTACGGGACCTACACTCTACTCAACAAAAGATATGGAGACGATCTACTTCGAAACCTGTAACACGATCCAGTATAAGAAGCCCAACACTAGGGAATCCACCGACTGCGAGAAAAACTCCGGCAAATACTATAGATTCCACGAGATGTATGGGCACAACACTAATGACTGTCATTGTTTATCACTTAAAGATTGGTACACACGTTGGATGATTAATTCTGAGTTAAAACCACGAGACGGGCACCCATATTGGATGGACATCATAGGCGTCGCACACTCATACTCAGGTTTGACATGACAAGGTCATTCGCACGAACTCAGACTAGGTAAGAAAGGAAGGTCGTTCGCACATAACAAGGGTCGAGCATGGCAAAAAGGACTGGTCATTCATATCAGAAGAAGTCGGTCACCTATATCAGAGTAAGATATTCACTCCTATATCAAGAAAGTCGCTCGAGCATCAGGAAACTCGGGCATAACACGAGTTTAATGCATTAAGAGACCACTCACATGTGGAGATAGCTCGCTCCGCCCATCAGAACAGTCAGGCCGTCAGAACTGGGTTAAGCATAGCAGCCTAGCTCGACCATGCAAAGGGGTCGTACATGCGAGCCAAGACTAAAGAATGGCACATGTAACACCCCACCTCCGCCAGGGCCATTCACAAGAGAATACACTAGCTTTGGACGGATGTTGTCTAGGTAAACATGCACAGAGATATCACAAGACAGAACATAGATAAATAAATAAGTAAAGCAGCGGTAGAAATTTAAAAACCATACTTAACCATTTCAAAACCAAATAGTCAACTTACATCAAAGTACTTAGTCATTATTTTCCAAATACCACAAGTCTAGAAAACATAAACTGAAAATAACATAAAGTAAACTATCCCCAAGATAGATGTGATGAAGCCATAGCAAGCTCAAGTCCAAACCGTACATGAGCTGTCAAGAAAGCAAGCCAAATGTCCAAGCTAAGCACTAGTGTTCCCTCCCTGAGAACCTGGGGGGAAACGGAAGAAAAGAGGCGAAAGAAAAAGGGTCAGTCATAAAGACTGGTAAGTCCTACCTACTATTAGTATAAAAACTAATGAAGTTAACTAAACATGAGAAACTGAGATGAAACATAAAGGTGGTAACTAACTGGCCTGATAAATAGATAATCAAGGTAGATCAAGTGTGGCATCGCATACACAAGGTTTAGTTTTGCACCAATAGTACTAGTATTCCAACCCATGTCAAGTATAAACAAGAAAATGATCCCTTGGTCCAATATCATGAGATGACCCAAGTCAAGGTCCAACTACACGGTCTAGTCGATCGGCTCCCTATAAGCCTAACTCGTCGAGTGTCGGTGTCATACGGCCCAATCACGAATGTAGCTACTCTGTGCTAGGTCCACCCTAGGGTGTATCAAGCCCTAGGGTGCCAACCACTGACACCATTCCAAGCACGCACAGTGTACAACTACTGGTGCCCACGCCTGCTTTTTCAACTCCGGACTACGTGCACGACCATAGTCCGCCTGAACCTACAATAGCGCACCAAACTCTGCCGTCATTTTGGTCGCTTACAATCAGCCCAGTAATCGTGCCCCACCCTAGCCTAGTCCCTAGGGTATCGTTGATACATCCAAGAGGGTTACTACTGAAAAGGACCACGTAACTAGGGTTTCTAACGGGTTAAGTGTGGTTAACCCTATCCAATCATATATCAAGTTGGTTAAGTGTACCCAAGTGGTTCATGACTTAACCCCATCCAATTATGTATCAAGTTGGTTAAGTGTTTCCAAGTGGTTCATGACTTAACCCTAACATGTGGCATTAATTAATTTAATGCACCCAACCTCTCACATTAGACTTAGTTGTGGTTACTAGATATGCCGGGCGGGTCCGGGCAGCTTTACACCACAACCTAGTCTAACCTCGGGTTTCAAGCGCGATATGACCAACTTCTCACATTGGGTCCTATTGTTTGTAGCCACTGGATTTGTCGGGCGGTTCCGGGCAGATTTACGCTACAAACTCAACCCAACCTCGAGTTGGCCACTTTATGGTTTTCTACATGTCATGACCATATTCAAGTTTTTAAGCATAATAAAGTTTCATGTCACATTTCAAGTCATGTTTTTCATGTCATTTCAAGTTTGCCTAACTACCCATAACGTATCCCCATCGCACGTAAATTCGCATCAACACAAGTGAATCAAGGAACATAAAAATATGACCAAGAGGGGCATAAGGTTGGTAAAGTTGGTCATAAGTTAAACATGATGATATTTGAGGCAAAGGTGTTCATCACAACTAGCATATAGGATTATTGGCCTCAAAAAATGTATGACATCAAACTTAGCAAATGAACTTGTGGGTAACATGTAGTTCAACATCTTAGGCAAAGGTGAAACATGATAATAGTTGACATAGGGTGATAAACTTGTGGGTAGCATGTAGTTCAACATCATAGGCAAGTTTACATCAAGGTTATGAGGGGTTCTAGGTTGCATTATGCATAATCCCCACATAAAGCTTATAGCTTTCTACCCAAAAATCAAGGTAAATGGTACTAGGTTCATGATAGTGCCACAATCATAGATCAAAAGAGTCATAAATGGATCTATGCATACAAATATAGCCCCAAGACAAGTATTATACCAAAAGTCCCATTTCAACTTGCTACATGATCATATTAACTTCATAGTTTAAATCTAAGAGTAGAGTGGGGCTTACAAAGCGTGGCTATGAGAACTAGAACCAAATAGAACAAGATAGAGACGTTGTAAAAGCTCTAGGAATGATGTAGCAACACAAGTAGCCTTGAGAATAAGTAGCTCCTTTGATTTGATGAAGAAAGATGGCTCCTTTTTGCCTTAGAAGCTCTCAAGATGAAGATGGAGGCCATGATTAGGGAGCATTTTGGCAGAATTTAGTTGTTAGGATGATTTGTGATGGTTTAGGCTAGGTATTAGGGTGTTTCTATAGGTGTAGAGACTAGTTTAGGCCATAGGATTAACCCTAGTTTAGATCTGAACCATCAAATCCCGTCACAGGCTAGCTGAGCAGACCAAAGGAGCAAACATGTGCACCAGGGAAAACCTGGCCGACCAGGGAGGTCGACCCCCAGGTCGACACCCAGGTCGACTCCCCAGTCGACCTGGGGGGGGGGCAGGACGACTCCCCAGTCGACCCCCTGTCAACCTGGGGTAGGGCGGGAAAATTTCCCGTTCAATCTGTTTCTGGCTGAATTTGAATTTCGGGCTGAATTTTGAATTTTCTGAAATCTTCTATGGGCCATAACTTGGTCACACGGACTCCGATTTACGAAATTTCAGACTCGTTTTCAAGCAGAATTTCTAGACGAACGCAATGGCGTAACCCGTTCCCATTGATTCTTAACTTATGATTTAATTCTGCTTGGATTTCTTGTTTTAACATGTTATTAAAAATTCGGATTGTTACATTCTCCCCACCTTAAAGGATTTCATCCCCGAAATCTCCAAGTTAGGAAGAACGTATCCTACCATCCATCATCCATCTACTCAGACATCATCCACGAGTAATCATTATCCTTAAAAGATTTCTAATGTTGTATGAACATATGCAAAAGTGTGTGTATATGCACCTAACAAATGCGAAAATCAGGCGGTTACTGATTCAGTAAACCTCCTTAATGCAGAATATGTTAGTGAAATGAGTCCAAATGTATGCAAATTCCTAACATAATTTATAATCTCTACATGAGTGCACATATCATTCATCCATATGCAACATCCACGTGATAGCATAACAAGTTTCATCCATGAATAAGCATAAGCACTCATGCATATGCAATATGAAAGTGTGTGAGCCGATCTTAGTGCCTAACGTGTATCATGCATCCATGAGTAACCACTTGCAACCACTTGCAACCATTTGCAACCATCAAGCATAACATGTTTCAAATACATGTTTTATCCAAAGGGTTTCTACCTAAGGTTCTCATGACAATATTAACGGAATAACAAGATAAACATGGATAGCAAAAGAAAGATATGCTAACTAGGAAAGGAGATTGAGAATGTACCCTCAAAAAGGAATGGATAAAGCCCACGCATCTTCTCCTCGGTTTCCCAAGTTGCATCTTCATCGGCTTCACTCCACTGAACCTTTACTAACTTGACTTCTCGATTTCTCAGCTTCTTGATCTTCGTTCCCAAGATACGAATCGGAGCTCGCCTCAAAGTTGCCTCTTTCTCTACCTCCACGTCTTCAAGAATGCTGGGCTCAACTACTTCGGCTGATTCATGTAGGCATTTTCGAAGATGCGAGACATGAAAAACATTGTGCACTCCAACTAGCTTCTTGGGCAATTCCACCCTATAAGCCATTTGCCCAATCTTCTCGATGATAGGGAAGAGTCCTACGAACCTTGGTGCTAGCTTTCCAACTGCTCTAAAACGAACCACATTTCATAAGGGAGAAACCTTAACAAAGACCATATCTCCAACTTCAAACTCTAAGTCTGTCCTTCGCTTGTCAGCATAGGATTTCTGTCTGTCTTGGGCCGTTTTCATCCGCCTTCGAATCAACTCAACCTTCTCGGATGTGTCCCTTATCATGTCGGGCCCAAGTATAAGCTTATCCGTCGTCTCCCACCAACATGTTGGTGACTTGCACGGTCTCCCATACAAAGCTTCGAATGGTGCCATCCCTATGCTTGCTTGGTAGCTGTTATTATAAGCAAACTCTACGAGAGGAAGGTGGTCTTCCCAAGTGCCACCAAAGTCAAGAATGCATAGCCTCAACAGATCTTCTAGTACCCTATTCACCCTTTCGGTCTGACCATCCGTCTTTGGGTGATAGGCCGTACTTAGATTCAATCACGTACCCATCGCTTCTTGCAAACTATTCCAAAATTGGCTGGTGAAGATTGGGTCACGATCGCTCACTATGCTAGAAGGAACTCCATGCAATCGCACTATCTCCCGAAGATAAACAGATGCTAGCCATGATGCGGTCCTCTTGCTCTTTATTGGGATGAAATGAGCGCTCTTCGTGAGTCTATCCACTATGACCCATATGCTAGTATTCCCCTTCCTTGATCTCGGCAATCCATCCACAAAATCCATAGAGATACTTTCCCACTTCCATTACGGGACCTCAAATGGATGCAGTAACCCACCGGGCTTCCTCGACTCGGCCTTTACTTGTTGGCAAACAATGCATATAGAAACAAACTCTGCAACATCCTTTTTCATCCCATCCCAAAAGAAAATGCGCTTCATATCCCGGTACATCTTATCCCCTCCGGGATGTATGGTCATCCTCGAGTGATGTGCCTCCTCAAGAACTTTATTTACTAAGTCTCCCACTTGTGGGACACATAGTCTTCCATCACGCCTTAGCCATCCCTTGTCATCAATAGTATATCTAGCGAGGTGACTTGACGTATCACCACGAATCAACTTGTCCATGATCTCGACTATCTGTGGGTCTTCCCTCTATGAAGTCCCGACTTGATCAAGAAGTGTAGGTCTAAGCTCAAGGGATGCTAACGTACCCGTCATCGACTTAACAGCAGGTGTAAAATCAAAGGTTGCCGAGAACTCTAGGCTCTTCATCTCAACAAACAAGGGACTCAAAGTCAACCTTCTTCTACTTAGTGCATCCGCCACAACATTACCCTTGCCAGGGGTATAAGCTATATCGAAGTCATATGATGCCAAGAATTCCATCCACCTCTGCTGCCTTAGATTCAAATCTTTCTGCGAGAAGAGGTACTTGAGCGACTTGTGATCAATATATAACTCAAACCTTTCACCTAGAAGATAGTGGAGCCAGGATTTGAGTGCAAAGACGATCGACGCCAACTCCAAATCATGAGTGGGGTAGTTCTTCTCATGAGCTTTGAGTTGCCTACCCCCAAAACATATCACTCTCCCTTCTTGCATCAGGACAGCGCCTAATCCCGTGCCACATGCATCGGTGTACACGGTAAACAACTTCACTCCATCGGGTAATGCTAGAACTGGAGCTGTGGTGAGGGCTTTCTTGAGCCTTTGAAAAGCAAGCTCACACTCTAAGTCCATGCAAAGACTAAGTTCTTCTTCGTTAACTTAGTAAGAGGGGCTGAAATCTTAGCGAAGTCCTTAATGAACTTCCTATAAAATCCTACCAGACCGAGAAAGCTTCTCACTTCAGTTGCATTCTTCGGAACTTTCCAGTCTTGTACCGCCACTACTTTAGCGGGATCCACAGCTATGCCTTGCTTAGAAACTATATGCCCAAGGAACCGAACTTCCCTTCTCCAGAAATGGCATTTGGAGAACTTGGCTTTTAACTAATGAGCTCTAAGCGTACCCATAACCTCCTTGAGATGTGTAGCATGCTCTTCCTCGTCCTTAGAGAAGATCAGAATATCATCCACGAAGACAACCACAAACTTGTTAAGGAACTCCCTAAACACCCTACTCATCAAATCAACGAAGTATGCGGGTGTATTAGTCAAACCGAACGGCATGACGAGCCATTCAAAGAATCCATCTGGAGTCCTAAACGCAGTCTTGTCAATACTATCCTCAGCCACTCTAAGCTGATGGAATCCGGTGGCTAGATCGAGCTGAGAGAAAACAGAAGCACCTACAAGCTGGTCAAAGAGATCATCAATCCTTGGTAACGGGTGCCTATTCTTCTTTGTTAGCTTGTTTAACTCATGATAATCAACACATAGACGAAGCGAACCATCCGCCTTAGTAGCGAATACCACAGGAGCACCCCATTCTGAAATGCTTTGCCTAATGAAATTTTTCTCAAGCAACTCCTTGACTTGCTTGCTAAGCTCTCTTCTTTCTCGCAGGGCCATGTGTCTAACAGGCAATGAAACTGGCTTGGCATTATCAACAAGATAAATACGGAAGTCTATCTCGCGTTTAGGGGGTAACCCCTTCACCTCATAAAAAACATCAGGATATTCTCGGACCACCCTCACAGATTGAAGATTGTCAATAGACGAGTCGAGGGATTCAAGATAACATAACATGACGGGATCCAGAGGGTTACAAGAAATCTCTAGGGTATTGCCAATGCGAGTCATAAGCCTCACTACCCTATGCTCACAATCGAGAATGGCCCCATAACTGGACAACCAATCCATGCCCAAAGTCAACCCGTATCCCATGAACCCGAGAACATAAGCATTACATGTGAATTCTACGGTCAAGATAGAAATCCTCAAATCCATACAAATCATAGATAGATGGGTGGAACCCCCAATTGGATTTGAAACACTAATGGGATCCTCAACTAGACTAGTACTTAGGTGCAAACTTTCAACAATGTCAGAAGAAATAAAGATATGCGATGCGCCAGAATCAAATAAAGTTCGAACAGGAAAACCAGAAATGTAAACAAGGCTTTTTACAGAAATACTACCTCGGTCCGGAGCTGGAGTAGTGTTGAGAGCATGCATCTGCCCTCCAGAAGGTCCTGCTCGCTGAGTCTGTCCTTGCCCCTGCCCTTGCTTCTTTGGGCAATCCTTACTGAAGTGTCCAGACTCTCCGCAATGAAAGCATTCTCCCAACTTCTTCTTCTTCCTACAATCTTTGGCTATGTGTCCAGTGATCCCACAGAAGTTGCACTTCCTTGTCTCCCTTGCCTTGCGGTTGTTGGCCTTGTTACCCTTGTTGTTCTTGTTGTTCTGGTTGCTCTGATTGCCTCCCCACTTGGAGTCCACCTTCTTGGTTTGAGTCTCATTAAGCTTAACTTCTTTCTTGCCATTCTTATCATCTCCTTGAAGCAAGGCCATATCCACTAAGCTCTCAAAAGTGGCCCCCATGGGTATATGAGACATGGCCAAACCTTGTAATGGCTCATTCAATCCTCGAGCAAAGCGTAGAGCCTTCTTCTGAGGTGTGTTAACCATGTCTAAACCGAATCGAGCAAGCTGGTTAAAGTTATTCACATACTCCCTCACGGTCATGTCTCCTTGCTTCAAAGATATTAACTTCTCCATTTGCAGATTCTCCTCAGCAGATGATAGAAATTTAAGCCCAAACCTCATCCTAAAGTTGGCCCAAGTCTCTATAGGCCTAGTAGCGTTGGTGACCTACCACCAATAAGCAGCTTCCTCTTTCAATAGCCATACTGCCAACAGAACTTTCCTACGGTCTTCTACATCAAAGATAGCAAAAAGGTCTTCAGTTTCCTTTAACCAGTTTCTTGCCTCCACATAAGTCTCTGTCCCAACAAAATTCCTGCCACCCATCGCCTTAAAGTCTTTGCAAATCTTCGTGAAATCCGCTTGTGGACGCTGAGGAGGAGGAGGAGGAGGAACCTCAGGTACGGGAGGAGGAGTGGGAGTGTTTGTTGGGCCCGCATCGTTGGCCCTAGCTTCCAAGTACCTTCGGAACCATCCGGGTATGGGTACTCCCTCGGGAAGGTTAAGATCGACCATGCTGAAAAAGGAAAAGATAGATTCAGAACGAGGAAACAAAGGATAGTGCTAATGGCTTTTGGGGAATAGCCTTTTAAAATAAACCAGACTTTTCTTGGAAAAATACTTAATTGGTTTTGAAAATAGTTTTTCAAAAGGTTTTTAAAACTTTTGTCCGATCTAGTAAACCTCATGCTCTGATACCAAATGTAACACCCCACCTCTGTCAGGGCCATTCACAAGAGAATACACTAGCTTTGGGAGGGTGTTGTCTAGGTAAACATGCACAGAGATATCACAAGACAGAACATAGATAAATAAATAAGTAAAGCAGCGGTAGAAATTTAAAAACCATACTTAACCATTTCAAAACCAAATAGTCAACTTACATCAAAGTACTTGGTCATTATTTTCCAACTGCCACAAGTCTAGAAAACATAAACTGAAAATAACATAAAGTAAACTATCCCCAAGATAGATGTGATGAAGCCATAGCAAGCTCAAGTCCAAACCGTACATGAGCTATCAAGAAAGCAAGCCAAATGTCCAAGCTAAGCACTAGTGTTCCCTCCCTGAGAACCTGGGGGGGAAACGGAAGAAAAGAGGCGAAAGAAAAAGGGTCAGTCATAAAGACTAGTAAGTCCTACCTACTATTTGTATAAAAACTAATGAAGTTAACTAAACATGAGAAACTGAGATGAAACATAAAGGTGGTAACTAACTGGCATGATAAATAGATAATGAAGGTAGATCAAGTGTGGCATCGCATATACAAGGTTTAGTTTTGCACCAATAGTACTAGTATTCCAACCCATGTCAAGTATAAACAAGAAAATGATCCCTCGGCCCAATATCATGAGATGACCCAAGTCAAGGTCCAACTACACGGTCTAGTCGATCGGCTCCCTATAAGCCTAACTCGTCGAGTGTCGGTGTCATACGGCCCAATCACGAATGTAGCTACTCTGTGCTAGGTCCACCCTAGGGTGTATCAAGCCCTAGGGTGCCAACCACTGACACCATTCCAAGCACGCACAGTGTACAACTACTGGTGCCCACGCCTGCTTTTTCAACTCCGGACTACGTGCACGACCATAGTCCGTCTGAACCTACAATGGCGCACCAAACTCTGCCGTCATTTTGGTCGCTTACAATCAGCCCAGTAATCGTGCCTCGCCCTAGCCTAGTCCCTAGGGTATCATTGATACATCCAAGAGGGTTACTGCTGAAAAGGACCACGTAACTAGGGTTTCTAACGGGTTAAGTGTGGTTAACCCTATCCAATCACATATCAAGTCTGTTAAGTGTACCCAAGTGGTTCATGACTTAACCCCATCCAATCATGTATCAAGTTGGTTAAGTGTTTCCAAGTGGTTCATGACTTAACCCTAACATGTGGCATTAATTAATTTAATGCACCCAACCTCTCACATTAGACTTTGTAGTGGTTACTGGATATGCCGGGCGGGTCCGGGCAGCTTTACACCACAACCTAGTCTAACCTCGGGTTTCAAGCGCGATATGACCAACTTCTCACATTGCGTCCTATTGTTTGTAGCCACTGGATTTGTCGGGCGGTTCCGGGCAGATTTACGCTACAAACTCAACCCAACCTCGAGTTGGCCACTTTATGGTTTTCTACATGTCATGACTATATTCAAGTTTTTAAGCATAATAAAGTTTCATGTCACATTTCAAGTCATGTTTTTCATGTCATTTCAAGTTTGCCTGACTACCCATAACGTATCCCCATCGCACGTAAATTCGCATCAACACAAGTGAATCAAGGAACATAAAAATATGACCAAGAGGGGCATATGGTTGGTAAAGTTGGTCATAAGTTAAACATGATGATATTTGAGGCAAAGGTGTTCATCACAACTAGCATATAGGATTATTGGCCTCAAAACATGTATGACATCAAACTTAGCAAATAAACTTGTGGGTAACATGTAGTTCAACATCTTAGGCAAAGGTGAAACATGATAATAGTTGACATAGGGTGATAAACTTTTGGGTAGCATGTAGTTCAACATCATAGGCAAGTTTACATCAAGGTTATGAGCGGTTCTAGGTTGCATTATGCATAATCCCCACATAAAGCTTATAGCTTTCTACCCAAAAATCAAGGTAAATGGTACTAGGTTCATGATAGTGCCACAATCATAGATCAAAAGAGTCATAAATGGATCTATGCATACAAATATAGCCCCAAGACAAGTATTATACCAAAAGTCCCATTTCAACTTGCTACATGATCATATTAACTTCATAGTTTAAATCTAAGAGTAGAGTGGGGCTTACAAAGCGTGGCTATGAGAACTAGAACCAAATAGAACAAGATAGAGACGTTGTAGAAGATCTAGGAATGATGTAGCAACACAAGTAGCCTTGAGAATAAGTAGCTCCTTTGATTTGATGAAGAAAGATGGCTCCTTTTTGCCTTAGAAGCTCTCAAGATGAAGATGGAGGCCATGATTAGGGAGCATTTTGGCAGAATTTAGTTGTTAGGATGATTTTTGATGGTTTAGGCTAGGTATTAGGGTGTTTTTATAGGTGTAGAGACTAGTTTAGGCCATAGGATTAACCCTAGTTTAGATCTGAATCATCAAATCCCGTCACAGGCTAACTGAGCAGACCAAAGGAGCAAATAGGTGCACCGGGGAAAACCTGGCCGAGCAGGGAGGTCGACCCCCAGGTCGACTCCCCAGTCGACCTGGGGGGGGGGGGCAGGTCGACTCCCCAGTCGACCCCCCTGTCGACCTGGGGTAGGGCGGGAAAATTTCCCGCTCAATCTGTTTCTGGCTGAATTTGAATTTCGGGCTGAATTTTGAATTTTCTGAAATCTTCTATGGGCCATAACTTGGTCATACGGACTCCGATTTACGAAATTTCGGACTCGTTTTCAAGCAAAATTTCGAGACGAACGCAATGGCGTAACCCGTTCCCATTAATTCTTAACTTATGATTTAAATCCGCTCTGATTTCTTGTTTTAACATGTTATTAAAAATTCGGGTTGTTACAGCACAGCTCAAATACAATAAGAGGTCGCCTGGTCTTCTTCTTCCTAGTCACTCGTTCCTACATCAAAGAGGTCGGTCGCGCAAGAGAAGGAGAAGAATTGATGTCGGTCACACGTTCCTCTCTATTACCCTGGTCGGGCATATATATCTCTTGAGCAAGAAACCTAAAGATACCAGGGTTTGCATGTGCATCTTGTGTTTTCTCATAAATTGCAACCCCAGTCGCTCGCTCATTCTTCAATCAGTTACTACTAGTTCAATCAGATGCTACCCATCGTTCATTAGGGTGTTAATTCATGGATGGTCGCTCTTAAATCTGCCCTACAACCCTGATCTGTCACTCACATCCGTTCACCCACTCAGCGCGCTCGCGCGCATGAAACTCGCTCGCACGAGATAACTGGATATAGCTGTCGCCAGTTAGCTACGACTAGGCGGTGGAATTTTCGTAATTAATGGGACGAGCGACCCTGTGATGGCCCTCCCCGGACCAGTCGACATTTCCCCAAAATGCGTTGTGCCAATGCCCGACTAGCATGGGATGATTGTCAAAGGAAAAGGGTTTTAAAATGATAAATCACCAACAACCTGTAGTATATCTCATAGCGTATGGAATAAAATATAGTAATAACATAACTTGACATAAAACAGGCGAGACAACTATAACGACCCAGCTTTCTGACTGGTTCTCGCCGGTATTTAAAACAACTTAAACCGTTCACAAAGATGGATTGTTATGGGTACTTACATATTTGCACAAAATATAACAGAACTTTTTTATTTATTTCACTGATTACATCAGAGATTACAAAGAATATCGGAGTACCATATGCTCAATGGAAATAAACTGTCTAGCAAATAAGAAACATCCAACTCATAACTCTAGCTTCAAACCTAAATCCAGCTCTAAAATCTAGACCTGCAAACTAAAATTAGGACTGCTCGTGCAAAAATATGGGCACCCAGAGTTTAGGTGTGGGAAACAATAAACTCTAGGTCAGTCGTGGGACTGGTATGAGATTTCAAAAATATAGTTCTTATTTGGGCTTCATTTTAAAGTTGGGAAATTCACCGGACCATGCCGCTAACGCGGAATGGGTTTACTCCATGTGAATACCCGTGCATCAAAATTCGTAGTGACTTTTGAAAATGAAACTAACATAAGGTCTCGCGGCACGCACACATGGGCGAGGTTACTCCTTATGATAGTCAAAAATGCTTGATATGGGAAAATTCTCTGATATTATTATTAGTGCATAGTGAGAAGGCAATTTCGCAAATAAATGTATTAATCATAGCCAGAATAATGCCCCATCCCATTATACTGACGTAATCCTGCTAGTAGCAGGCTATACAACTAAAATCATATGGGCTCATAGTTGAAAATTTTGATTTCCAACAAATGACCAGGTAAAGGAACTTCCTTATCAAACTGATGGTACGCCTCTAGAGGGACGCCCCGAGAACCAAATCGGGCTCTCTGCCAACACGAGGTCGGGTTACCCCTTAACTGGGTAACTTAGAGCACGCCTGAGTATATCACTTTCCGGTCGTTACCAACCTTTAAACCGAGCGCTCGCAACATCAACATCCATATAAATAGAAGTTATCCACATAGGTTAATACCCGCGCTCCATACCATAGTACACCTTTTGTCTAGAAGGAAATGACCACTCTAAACCTTGCTGCGTCTTTTCTGTTTTAGCCATTTACTGGGGTGTGAGGCTTGCCGAGGTCACGATACACAAATCTACGCTTAAATAAGCCATGCTTTGATCTTCCATAGCTCATCGCATATCTTAAGTATGTCACATTATCTATTAACAATGCATCACTGATTTCCAATATATAACCTCTAAGCTCATACGTCTTAGAGAAGGGTGTTAAGCAAGAGAATATTTCTCAGACACCAAACAGATATATATTGATAAAACAATGCTACGCAGTTAATTACAATGTTAGACACACAATCCATAAGTGTCCGTTCTGGGTCTGAACGAAACATCATCCAAAAATCTCCAAATACATTAAGATATCGTGCCACTTATAACCTTGTTTGGTTGTACGGACCAATCAGAGACATCGACATTCAACCCAAATGATTCAGAAACTCCCAAGCTTTGCTCGTCGGTTTCCAAGTCTTCAATTGCTTTATAACGTCGTATTATTACTTGGAATGGTTTTCGGACCTATATCTGATCCCGGACTTTCCAAGTAATAAGCGTACTTTAAAATCAATAGCTATGGTCTATACAGATTTCTAGTTCAAATCTCCTACCCAAATCATTATCAATTCATTTCAATTTATGGTTGGATTTATTCCCTTAAACCCCATTTTCATCTTAACCCTTTTCTTGAATATTCCATATTCATTCCCAATCTTATATACCAAAAACAAAATCCATTTACTCATCGTTATCCCTTTCCTTAGGTATTCAAAACCACCAAACCTTAATTTGAATTTAATTCCCCAATTATGATAATACAAATGATTGATATTTCATATATAAGTTAAACAGAATTTAATCGACTTATATTTGACATCGATTCACCAACATGGGCAAACACGATCAGAATTTGGATATGAAAATGGTTTGCTATTTCTGATAGTATTCGTCCAAACCTAGGATCCTGTATTAAATATCCGATGACAAATTCTATCCCAACTCACTTCCTTTCAAATTGAAACTTCTCACATCTTACATATAATTTAAATAAATTCCATACCATACAATTTAACTTCTTTAAAATATTTAAACATATTTAACAAATCCCCTTTTCCATAAATAATAGTTCAAGGTTCATAATCTTCAAATTCCAATCATTTCAAAGAAATGGTTTAATAACGTTAAAAGCGTTGCTAAAGGTCCTGCGAAATGGTTATTTAACCATATCGATACATAATCATTCAAAATTCGCATGTTCCAACTCGAATGACTTTTAAATAATAAAATATCATTTATCATATTTTTTTGGATTTTTAAATAATTTTTATAAATCCATTTTATTCGATTTTCCATTATGGTCGTCGAACTGCACGTATAGCGACCTTTTCAAATTTTAATTTAGACATAACTTGAAAACCATAAGTTGGAATTTGAAAATTCCTCTTTCATTCAAAAACCATTATCCATATAAATCAATCGTTTTCCGTTTCATGACAATTCGATTCAAACCATTCAAGTTACACCCATTTGAAATTTAAAATCGATATTATCGAACTGGCATTACGAGATGCATTCAATTACGCTGTATAACGTTTATATATATACATACATAAATCATTCAAATTCCTTTTTCCAAAATAAACTACATGTCCATAACTTAGATTAAAACTGTTTTTCAAAGCCTATGTTCTCGAAATGATATTTTTAATGCAAAACCATTTTAATTTCCAAATTCGCATTTCAAATCGAATTGAATAAAATAATTTTTAATATAAAACATGCTTGAAAATTTTCCAAAATTCTTATAAAATCGATTATTCGTGTAAATCCGTTATTCCAAATCTGCACTACGTTTAATGAAAATAATTTCCAAACTTGTTAAGTCTTTTTCCCTTAGAATATCATTATTTTACATTTCAAGTTCAATTTCAAATTAAATTGAAATTTTTATCAAAACTCGGTTAATTAATTATTCACAATTAACCGTTAAAGTTATATGCACAAAATTAATGTTGAATATCATCTCAAAATCTCAATTCGATATTTAAATGACTACTTATCGAATGAAATTTGTTTTCAAAACCATTTTGTCTCATGCGGATAATGTTTAATCAATTTAGTTCCCAATCAATTTTTAAATTCAAATTTATAACTAAATTTACAACTCCTAACTAAATACATCTTCATTTAGATGGAAGGAGAGTTTAAATCGGTTAACTGTATAGTCACACAGCTACGGTGTATGTGTGAATTCATGCAATCCAAATTAACCAAATAGACAAACAGAAATTCATCTATCAGGACCACAACAATTAAAATAATCAACTGCTGTGCATAGAGCGTCAGGGTAAATAACGCTTGGTGTTTGATGTGTTTTTAACAGCACTAACATCCATCAACATACATTAGCGACCATTATAAGCAGTCAACATCATCTATTAATTATAATTAATAATTAATTATAACTAAAGATTCTAACTAAATTTTAAATAAATTTAAATTAGAAATATCACCTGCATGCTTCCTGATTTAACCGTAAAAAATCGTATCCACTGCTAATCCTGTTACGACCAATCATGCACAACAGACATTGCTATCGTCACATCCACCTTCCTTTTTCGCAAACTCGCTTGTAATTATAAATACTCTCAACATATATACGTGGAGCAAGGCTGAACAATGACAAGCAAAGGAGGGACAGTGGAGCGTGGTTACGCTGAAGTGGTACTACGGACTGACAGGGTGTTGACTGAATGGAGACGGTGGTGGAAGTGTCGGAACAGTGGAAGTTGAGATTAACGCAGGGAAACAGATTGGTTTAAAATGGGAAAAGGAAGCTAAGGTAGCGTTTGGTTTAGATTTTTTAATTTTGAGTTTTCACACATACAAAAATACCGACAATGCACATATATCGTGAAAAATGACCGTTTTACAAAACGGAGTTAACACACAAAACCGAAAACAACTTTTTATTATTTTTCATATTTTAAGAAACAAGGAATGACAATAACAAATCCGTCTGTCCACCATTCCCGCGGTCCCCTCCGTCACTCCCTTTTCCTTTGATGCATCCCCACCGCTACACTTCAAATTTTCACAACTTTCATAATTAACGCCGAAAACTAAAAATGCAAAACACAAAATAAACCAAACGCTACCTAACTGTTTTTAAAGGAAAGAAGACAACGGGTTTTCATTTTGAGAGGAGAGTGGAGGTGACAGCTAAGGTGGCTTTCGGTTGCGCAGGGGGTCAGAGTAGGTGGCGGACTGGGGTTTGCTGATGACTGACGTGGTGTCGGTGTAGATGGTAACTGTTAACAATTGGAGAAGGGAAGGCCAAGATGTTTATGTGTGTGCTATTCTTTAAGGTGGTGGTGATGCAGATGTTAGGGCGGTGGAGGGGAAGATGGAGGGCTGGAAGGCGGTTCTGGGTGGAGTACGGAGGGTGGAGAGATGGCAGTGAAGTCTGGAGGAGGGGATGCCGATCAGATTTTGCATGAAAGTAGAGAAGTGTTTGGTAGAAGCAAGGGTGGAAGAAACACGTGAGGAAGGGAGAGTTAAAATTAGACGGTGGAGCTGAATCGAAATGTGAATTTACTGATGGAGTAAAGATATGGTGCATGAGTTCTCCTTATATAATGGTTTTCAGGGGTAGTTCTGTGAATTCAACAAGGACACATGTCCTCAATATATTGTCTTCTACATGCATTCTTCCACCAAGAGGAACACATGGCACTTCAAAGTATACACACGTGGGGACACTTGCTCTCCTCATACAAATTAGTTTATGCACCATGACACGTTAGGATTACTTGTACATAACCGAACTCAATTTGCACCATTCTTGTACATTAATTTTTTTTGTAACCATAAATCCATACATATGTATCACTGATAAACCCACGTTATCATTTTATTTTATTTGCAATCGTTGACTGCAAATGATACCAAACTAACCATATAATCAGGTAGAGCAATGTGTAGTGATCCCAAAACAAAAATAAAATAGACTGGTTAATCGATTTTGTAAAGTGTCTAGCGGACCACAGTTTCCCCATAATATGTTAGACAAATATATGCTTATTTTCTAAATTAAAAATTACAGTAAAATTCTAAAAAATATTCTAAGACCGTGTGTGCAAAAACTGAACGAATATTTTGAACCAATATTTAGTTATAAATTTTTTTTAACCAAACAACTTTTAAATCTTTTATAAAATCCACATATATTATTGTTTACATCTTAATATATTAAACATACTTCTGAATAAGTTTTCTATACTTATAAAGCAGAACAAAATATGTAAACTAATATAAAAAGAATTATAAATCAATATTTATATTAAAACCTTATTTAAATTCAAAATTATTTAGAAAAATCCCAAAATTAATTTTAAACTTAATTAAAATTTCGCGATATTACAATAGCGCATAAGCTGAAAACTAAACCATCATAGCAGCGGAATCCAAAATACAGCTTATGATCCCAACCATCATTATTAGAACTTCTAAATATTGTCTCTAAAGCAAAATAGAAAAAGGTACACTACTAATGCCCAAAGTAGTGACCAGGAACAACACAGGGAGAATATATGTAAATAGTACGTGGAAGCATCCTGCTCATCTCCGGACAGCTACTCGTGCATACCACTTAACCTGTTTCTAGTCTTCCCGTTTAAGAGCACCCAGAGTAATAAGAAGAGACATAAAACTCTGGGTCGGACAAAAGTCTGGTATGAGCAATAGCAGCACAACAAAATAATAACATGTTCAAATAATAATACCTGAACCTAGACCTGCACCCAAAGAGTTAGCACAACAAGATGTACATTACTCTAAGGTAACACTAACATAAAGTGTAAAGATAATATGGGAGTGTGCCTGACATGGTGATAGTAAACACCAAACATAGCAACCATCCTCATGTCTCTCACTCAGTGCGTAAAGCATACGATATCCACTACTTTGATCACCCAATCCTTAGCTATGATCACTTTGCCCTTGGGAGACACAATGACCCCATTGCACTGATCCATAGCCACTACTCCTTTGCTATGTCCACTTTGCCCCTTTGGAGTAATGGCTACTCCACTGCACTGGCTCATAGCCATGCTACGATCATTTTGCCCCTTTGGAGTAATGGCTACTCCACTGCACTAATCCGTAGCCTAACCTCCGTCTCTTGGTGGTGAATCAAAATTATAGACATCGATAACTCCTTTGCACACGTCCCGTAGCAAAATCTAATCATGAAGTTAACTTGTTGGTTCCCATCTGGATCCTGAGTTCTAACTTCCTATTTGGACTACCTTTGCATCTCGGGTTTTGGTCATCATCCTGGTTCGTGACCCTTGGGTTCGGCTCGTGATCCTCCATGTCGACTCGTGGCGGTCCAAAGCTCGTGTTTGTGACAAACGTCCGGGCCGTGATGCCCCGCCTCGGTTCGTGAATCTCCAACCGACTCGTGGTGGTCCTCCTTCTTCTGGTTCGTGGTCATGCTCGCGGCTCGTGGGAAACATCCGGTTTGTGGCTCGCCATGGTTCAGCTCGTGGATGTTGGTTCGTGGATGCCGGTTCATGGGGAGGGGTGCATCATGAGCGGGGTAGGCTCGTGGTTCTGAGACGCCTTCCGTTCGAGGTCGCTATACCTGTTCACGAACGGGTCTGACCAATTTCCTACAATGGTTTCCAGCGAGCTATTTACGCCATACGACGGCGTTTTTGACCAATGTAGCTTTACTATAAAATCACAAATCATACCAAATAGTAGTAACAACACAAAATCAACTATAAACATCATGACAACAATTTAACATGTTAATGTGGATCAAACATACCCAAAACCCATGTTTTTCCCTTAATCGTATTTAACTATATCTAGCATTAGGATTAGCAAACTTAATCCAAATTTCTAAAAGAGGCATAAAATAACATTTTAGAATTTCTACATATTTTTCCATATTTTTATCGTGCATAATTTCGCTAATTATCACTAATCACCCCTAATTAGCCGTAATTAGTGAATAAAAGTGTTAATCACTCACCTTAGCCATAAATAAAATCTTAGATCTGAAAACTCCACTACCCTATGTGTTCTAGCAGCTCTATCTCGATTTTTGATGCCATCCGCCTTAATTTGGTGTAGATTTGCTTAATATGTGATTAAGAAGTGATTAAAAGATGATTTGGGAGTTGAAGGCTATTGCTAGGGTTAGAGAAGGTAAATGGCAGCCAGAAAAATGAATAAAACTGATTTCCCAAACCTTATCAGCCCTCCCATAACCTTAATCCCGAAATGGGTTATGGGCTTAGCTGCTAATCACCCGGTTAAGCCTAATTATGATGTTTTTCACCTTCCAAACCTTATTCCAGCTATATCTCTCAAATGGTAAGTCCGTTTGATTAATGTGACCACTTTACAGAAAGGTAAACCATCATCCTAATCCAGGTGAAGTGGTTTTAGATCAAATATCCTTACCAATCAAAAATTATAGGCAAAACAAGATTCGCTAGGGGAAAACGGTCATTTAAAATTTGGTAGAAATCGTGAACATGGGAAATGTCCCCAATAGTCGTTTCCCAAAGTTACACGACCATACGACTTCATACGAAAATGAAATAAATATTCTATGATCCTCCGATGCGTAGAATGCGGGTCGTTACACTCTCCCCCCCCCCCCCCCCCAAGAAATTTTGCCCCCGAAATTCCTCAACCAAAACAAACAACGATGGCCCGCATGCCTATCAACCATTTACAAACAATCAAACATACATAATAACATCACAAGCCTATCCTAGCATGCAGTTTACTGACAAGGGAATAACTATATATTGCTATTAAAACCTTGCTAGGCAAAGAGTTCTAGATGCGATTTCCTTATGTTCTCCTCTATCCCAAGTATAGTCATTCTCATTATCGCCTCACTGGACCTTGACTAGTTTCACCGTCTTCCTTCGAATCTGCTTTGTATCGTGCTTGACAATACGAATCGGTCTGTGGTTCCCAATCGCCTCGGGCTTCACCTCTATATCGTCCAAATGATCTGGTGAAATAGTCATACCAGAGTCGTGCACAAACTTCCTTAACTGGGAAATATGAAATACGTTGTAAACTCCCATCATCTTGTCAGATAATCCAACTTTATATGCCAAATTCCCAACTTGCTCAAGAATTAGGAATGGACCAATAAACCTTGTTGCCAATTTTCCTCTTCTACCGAATCGAATTACACTCTTCAACGGAGTAATCTTGATGAGTACCAAATCGCCAACGGAGAATTTCAAATCTCTTCGCCTTTTATCAGCATAACTTTTCTGCCTGTCTTGGAAAGCCTTCATTCGCTATTAAATAACTTTAATCTTGTACGAAGTTTCTCTTATTACGTATTGCCCAAGCACAAATTTATCCCCGGTTTCCAACCAACAAGATGTTGTGTTGCACGTTCTTCCGTACAAAGCTTCAAATGGAGTCATAACAATACTGGACTGATAACTATTATTGTATGTGAACTCAACTAGATGCAAATGGTCATCCTAGGAGCCCCCAAAATCCAATATACAAGCTCTCAAGAGGTCCTCTAATATGCGATTCACCCTCTCAGTTTGACCGTCGGTTTGAGGATGGTACGCGGTACTGAGATGTAATTCTGACCCTAAAGCATCTTGCAAGCTCTTCCAAAACCCATTAATGAATAATGGATCTCGATCACTCACAATACCTTTGGGTACTCCATGAAATCTCACTACCCACTTCATATACAATTTTGCTAGCTTAGCTATCATTCTATTCGACGTGACTGGTATAAACCTTGCGCTCTTGGTCAATCGATCCACAATCACCCAAATACTATCGTGACCCAATCTAATCCTTGGTAAACCATCGATGAAATCCATTGAAACTTGTTCTCGTTTCCACTCGGGAATTTTCAATGGTTGTAACAAACCACTAGGCTTCTTTTGCTCAGCTTTAACTAACTGACAATTCATGCACTTGGATATAAACTTCCCAACGTATCTCTTCATCCCTTTCCAGTAGTAGGTTTGCTTCATGTCTCAATAAATTTTGTTACCACTGGGATGTATAGTCAGTTTGGAGTGATGACATTCTCTCAGCACTTCAACCCTCAATCCATTTACATTGGGTACAACTAGTCTCCCACTCTTTCAAAGCCATCTTTCTCGATCAAGTCCATACTTGTTCATCTCCTCACCATCAATACCCATCTTTAACTTGGAGATAATTTCCAATAGGTTAGGATCGTCCCTCTGACTGGAACCAATCCGCTCAATCAAAGTGGGTCTGATCGTCAAACTTGCTAAGATTTCTGGATCTAATTTGCACTTAGGTCTGAAATAATACCCTGCGATATACTCCAGTTGCTTCCATTCCAGAAACATAGCCCCCTAAACTGGCATGTCTCCTACTCAAGGCATCAGCTACCGCATTGCCCTTCCTGAGTGTGTATGCGATATTGAAATAGGAACTCTAACCATCTTTGCTGACGAAGATTTAAATCCTTCTGAGAGAAAAGATATTTTAATGACTTATGATCAGTAAACAACTCGAATCTTTCTCCCAAGAGATAGTGTTTCCACATCTTCAACGCGAACACGATCGCTGCCAATTCTAAATTATGGGCAGGATATCTTTTTTCATGTGGTTTCAGTCGCTGACTAGCATAAGCTACAACCCTACTTCCTTGCATCAATACAGCACCTAGTCTGGTACCATAGGCATCCATGTATACCGTCATCTCTTCATTCCCTTTAGGAATAACTAACACTGGTGCACACATCAAATTTTCTTTTAGACTCTTAAATGCATCCCCGCACCTTTCGTCCCAGATGAAAGCTTGATTTTTCTTAGTCAATTGAGTTAACGGTGCCGCTATTTTGGAGAAGTCTTGAATAAACTTACGATAATATCCAACCAATCCCAAGAAAATTCTCATGTCTATTGCATTTTTTAGCGTAGATCAATCTTGTACCGTAGCCACTTTCGCAGGATCCATGGCGATACCATTCTCTGAAACAACATGGCCCAAGAATCTCACATCCCTCCTCCAAAAGTGACACTTAGAAAAATTTTCTTCCAATTGGTATTTTGTCAACACCTCCGTTACTGTCCTCAAATGTTCCTTGTGTGAGTAAACCAAGATATTGTCCACGAACACAAGAACAAACTTATTCAATTGATCCTTGAATACCTTATTCATGAGATCCACAAAATATGCTGGAGCATTGGTCAACTCAAATGGCATGAGCAACCAATCATAGAATCCAGACGGCATCCCAAATGCCGTTTTTGTAATACTCTCAGCTTCTACTCGGAGCTGATGAAATCCTGTCGCGAGATCCAATTGGGAGAACACTCTAGCTCCACTTAACTGATCAAACAAATCATCTGTCCGTGGAAGAGGATACCTATTCTTCCTCGTCACCTTGTTCAACTCGCGATAGTCCACGCATAAGCGAAGGGAACCATCTGCCTTGGTGGCAAACATAACTAGTGCTCCCCACTCGGAAACACTTCTTCGGACAAACACCTTCTTCAAAAGATCGCTTACTTGCACCTCGAGCTCTCGCTACTCTCTTGGTGCCATACGACGAAGTGGCATCACTATAGGTCTGGCATCTTTAACTAAACCAATATGAAACTCAATCTCTCGGTGTGCGGGAAGTCCAGTCACTTCCACGAAGATGTCTGGATACTCACCAGCTGTAACAACCCGTATTTTCAATAACCTGTTATAGCATAAATCGAGGCAGAATTAAATTATAAAATGTGAATCAAGGGAAACGGGCTATGCCATTGCGTTCGTCTCGGAAAAATACGCGAAATAGAGTCCGAGTTTTCGAAAATCGGAGTCCGTATGACCCAGTTAAGGCCCATTGAAGTTTTCAGAAAATTCCTAAGTAAAAATAGATTTAAATTTTAAATTAAAAAGCAAGGGTTAGGGAAAACTGGCACAGGCGGGAAAATTCCCGCCAGGACCCGCATGTTGACAGCCCTGTCGACAGGGTCCCCAGGGTGTCGACAGCCCTGTCGACAGCCCTGTCGACAGGGGGTGGCCGGGCTGTTTAGCCTGGTGCACCATTTCTGATTTGGGCTTGGTCTTGTGGCTTGGTTCTAGAGAATTCCGAAATCTGATGGACCTAATTGAATCTAGGGTTAATCCTATGGTCTAAATCACTAGCCTAATCTATAAATAAGACCCTAACCTACCCTAAATCATTCATTATTCACTCTAGCAACTAAACTATGGCAAAATCAAAACTCTCATGGCCTCCACTCTCTTCATACAATTCCTAAATTAATTCCTAAGTGATTTTCCATGCATACAAGTATATTTAGGCTTGTATGATCCTCTTTAGCTTGCATTAAAGGCTTGTTTCTCTATTGGCATCATAAAGGAGGAGTTTTGATCAAGTTTGCTTGCATTTTTGGGTTAATTAGTTGCATAAGGGGGGTTTCTTACATTTTCTATACTCATTTGAGTCCGCATAAGCATTGTAAGCCCTCTTACCTTCATTCTAGAAACTCTAAAGTTAATATGTGATGCAAGTTGGGATTTATGTATGTTTATTGAGTTATGCATGTTTATGCAAGTTCACTATGCTATGTTTTGCAAGTTTGACAAGTTATGCATGTTTATGCAAGTTCACTATGCTATGTTTTGCAAGTTTGACAAGTTATGCATGTTTATGCAAGTTCACTATGCTATGTTTTGCAAGTTTGACAAGTTATGCATGTTTATGCAAGTTCACTATGCTATGTTTTGCAAGTTTGACAAGTTATGCATGTTTATGCAAGTTCACTATGCTATGTTTTGCAAGTTTGACAAGTTATGCATGTTTATGCAAGTTCACTATGCTATGTTTTGCAAGTTTGACAAGTTATGCATGTTTATGCAAGTTCACTATGCTATGTTTTGCAAGTTTGACAAGTTATGCATGTTTATGAAAGTTAACTAAGCCATGATTTGCAAGTTTAATGAGTTATGCATGTTTATGCAAGTTTGCTAAGCCATGATTTGCAAGTTTATTGAGTTATGCATGTTTATGCAAGTTCACTATGACATGATTTGCAAGTTTGATAAGTTATGCATGCTTATGCAAGTTCACTATGCCATGTTATGCATGTTTAATAAGTTATGCATGTTTATGCGAGTTCCCTATGCCATGATAGGCAAGTTTAATATGTTATGCATGTTTATGGTAATATGCAAGTTCACTATGCTAAGTTATGCAAGTCTAACGTGTTATGCATGTTGTTGTGATATGCGAGTTCATCATGTATGTTATGCCAAGTTCCCTCTTCCTATCCTTTATGCGTTATTACGAATATGTAAGCGATAGAATGACGTTGGGGGGGGGGGGGGGTTTGGGTAAACTTAAAATACATGAAAATATAAGATTGGGAATTTACCTATTAAGTTAGGTCTACCCCTTGGGAATTTACCTATTAAGTTAGGTCTACCCAAGTATTTGTTGAACTTGTAATTATGTTTTGAAAATAAAGTGGACATGACACTTAGAAAACATAAGTGTGGCCAATTCGAGGTTGGGTTGAGTTTGTAACATAATTCTACCCGGAACCTACCGGCTTAACTAGTGGCTACAAACAATAGGATCCAATGTGAGAAGTTGGTCATGTGGTGCCAAGACCCGAGGTTAGACCTAGTTGTGGTGTAAAGCTACCCGGAACCGACCGGCCTAACTAGTGACCGCAACAAAGTCTAATGTGAGAGGTTAAGGTGCATTAAATTAATTAATGCCTCGTGATTAGGGTTAAGTCAGGGTCCACTAATACTTAACCAATTTGGGGATTCGAGGGATGGAAATGGGGTTAAGTTACACTTAACCAATTTAATCCATTTGGGGATACGAGGGATTAGAATGGGGTTAAATTGTGAACTGTCGGTTACACTTAACCAATTTAATCCATGATTAGTGAGGGGTTAAACCACACTTAACCCTCTTAGAAAACCCTAGCAACGTGGTCTGTTCCAGCAGTAATCCCAGTTTGGTATCATTCACAACCCTAGAAGCTAGGCTAGGGCGGGGCACGATTACTGGACGGATGTAAGCGACCAAAGCGGCGGCTGAGTGGTACAGCGGTGCGGGTCCAGGCGGGCTATGGACGTGCACGTAGTCCGGTATTGGACAAACTCGAGGCACGGGTACCAGTAGGTTTGGGCTGTGCATTATTGCTTAAGTGTCTGGGGTTGACACCCGAGGGCTTGATACACCCAAAGGTGGACCCAGCACAGTCAGACTACAACCATATGTGGGCCGTATGGACACCAACACTTGACGTGTTAGGTTTATAGGGAGCCGATCGACTAGACCGTTTGGGCTGGGCCTTATATTAAGGTCACTTCATGTTATTGGGTTAAAGCTTGGGCCAAGGGATCAATACCTGTTATGTTGGTTTGCTAGTACACCGTGGTGCAAAAACTTAACCTTGTTTTATGTGATGACACCTCTATCAATCTTGTAGTTAATTTATCATGCCAGTATGTTGTTATCTATGATCATCTCAGTTTCCATCATGCTGTTAACTTTATTAGTTTATAGACTGATCGTAGCAGGGCTTACTCAGTCTTTTTGACTGACCTGTTTTCTTTTCGCCTCTTTTCTTCCGTTTCCCCCCCCCCCAGGTTCTCAGGGTGGGAACATTGGTGCTTAGCTTGGATCGCTTAGCTTGCTTGCTGGATTAGCTCATGTACGCTTGGATATTGAGCCCGCTATGGCTTATCACTCTTATTTGGGGATAGTACTTATGTATTTCAGTTTATCAAATGATGTATTTATCTAGACTTGTAATTTTGGGAAAAATGACATTTTGATGTACCAGACTTGTGTTTTGAAATGGTTTAAAAATCTTCCGCTGTTTTATCTACTTACTCTGTTTATATATATGTCATGTCCTGCCTTGTTATACCATTATGCATGTTTACCTTGTTTTAAAACGCCCCACCAAAGTCAGAGTTGCTTGCAAGAGCCACCCTGGCGGAGGTGGGGTGTTACATTTGGTATCAGAGCATATGGTTTACGAGAAGGGATAAAAAGGTTTTTAAAACTTTTGAAAAACTATTTTTCAAAACCAAGTATAAAGTATTTTCCAAAGAAAAGTCTAGTATTTTTAAAGGCTATTCCCCAAAAGCCATTAGCACTATCCTTTGACCCCTCATTTGAACTCTTTTCTTTTCGTTTCCAGCATGTCTGATAATCTCATCTTACCCGAAGGGGTAACAATACCCGATTGGTTCCGTCGGTACTTGGAAGTCACGACACCGGTCCCAGGTGTCTCTAATGTTGTCTTTCCAGTCAAGGCCGCTGTTCCTCCTCCTCCTTCCGTAACTGATGTTCTTCTTCTCCCTCAGCCTCCACAAGCGGATTTTGCGGAAACTTGTAAGAACTTTAAGAGGATGGGTGGCAAGAATTTTAGTGGAACGGAGACTTTTGTAGAGGCAAGGAATTGGTTGAAAGAGACCGAGGATCTTTTAGCCACCTTTGATATAGGTGACCGCAGGAAGGTTTTATTGGCAGTATGGTTGCTAAAGGAAGAAGTTGCACGTTGGTGGGTAGTCACCACCGCTTCTAGGCCAATTAAGACTTGGGATGATTTTAGAGGGAGGTTTGGACTGAGGTTCTTATCACTGAAGCAAGGGGACATGACTATTAGGGAATACATAGATAAGTTTAATCAACTAGCTCGGGTCGATTTAGACTTGGTTAATACAGCTCAGAAGAAGGCCCTACACTTTGCTTTAGGATTAAACGAGCCATTACATGGTTTGGCCATGTCTCATATACCCTTGGGGGCGACTTTCGAGAATTTGGTGAATATGGCCCTACTTCAAGAAGAAGATAACAATGACAATAAAGAGGTCAAGGCGAATGAGTCTCAAGGCAAGAGGGTAAATTCCGGGAAACGAAGCAAGAATAATAACAACCGCAAGGACAAGCCAAGAGAGAATAGGAAATGCAACTTCTGTGGTAAAGTTGGACATATAGCCAGGGAATGTAGGAAGAAGGAGAAAAGAAAGCGGGGCGAATGCTTTCATTGTGGTGAGTTTGGACATCTCAGCAAGGATTGTCCGAGCAAACAAGGGCAAGGTCAGACTCAGTGTGCAGGACTATCTGGAGGGCGAGTTCATCCCCTCAACACCGTTCTTCCAGCTCATGATAGAGGTAGTGTTTCTGTTGAAAGTCTTGTCTACATTTTCTGATTTTCCCTGTTCGCACTTTGTTTGATTCTGGCACATCGCATAGTTTTATTTCATCTGATCTAGTTGAAGTTTGCACCTAAGTACTAGCCTAGTTGATGATCCCGTATGTGTTTCAAATCCAATTAGGGGTTCTGCCCGTTTGTCTGTGGTCTGAGTGGATTTGAAAATTTCTATCTTGAGTATAGAATTCGCGTGGGATGTTTATATTCTCGGTTTCAGGGGATATGGGTTGGTTTTGGGCATGGAATGGTTGTCCTGTTTTGGAGCCATTCTTGGTTTTTGTGTATAGGGTTGTGAGGCTCATGACTCGCCTCGGTAATACCCTAGAAATTTCTAGCAACCCCATGGGTCCCGTCATGTTATTTTATCTTGGATCCCTCAACTCGTCTATCGATAGTTTGAAATCTGTGAGGGTGGTCCGAGAATATCCTGATATCTTGGGTGAAGTGAAGGGGTTACCCTTAGACGTGGGATAGATTTCCACATTATCTGGTTGGTAATACCAAGCCAGTTTCGTGACCGGTTAGGCACATGACCTCACGAGATGAGAGTTAAGAAAGTAAGTCAAGGAGTTGCTTGAGAAGAACTTCCTGAGACGAAGCATTTTCGAGTAGGGTGCTCCAGTAGTACTTGTTACTGATATGGCAGTTTGCTTCGCTTATGTGTTGATTATCGTGAAAAGAATAGACAACCGTTATCAAGGATCGATGATCTGTTCGATCAGCTTGTAGGAGCATCTGTTTTCTTTTGATCTAGCTACCGGATTCCATCAGCCTAGGATGGCTGAGGATGGAGTTGACAAGACTGCGTTTAGGACTCTAGATGGATTTTTAGAATGGCTAGTCATGCTATTCAGTTCGACTAATGCACCCGCATGTTACGTAAACTTGATGGGTAGGGTGTTTAGGAAGTCCTTGAACAAGTTTGTCGTGGTCGTCGTAGACGATATTTTGATCTCCTTAAAGGAATGAGGAAGAGCATGCTAGACATCTCAAAGAGGTGATGGATACGCTTAGAGCGACCAGTTGAAGGTCAAGTTCTCCAAATGTCACTTTGGAGGAAAGAAGTTGGATTTCTTGGGCACATAGTTCCTAAGTAAGGCTTAGCGGTGGATTCCGCTAAAGTGGTTGGGGTTTAAGACCGGAAAACTCTGAGGAGGGCAATTGAAGTAAGAAGCTTTCTCCGTTTGGCTAGTTAGTTAGCAATCCCTGAGCTTAGACTTACTCTTCTGGATCAATAAAGGGGGTTTCACAGGAAGAAGACCCGCAGTTAGTCAAGAACATGGACCAGATGATTCGAGGCGAGATGTTAAGTCACCTCGCTAGATATATTATAGAAGACAAGGGATGACTAAGGCGCGATGAGAGATTATGTGTGGAAGACTTGGTAAAGAAGGTTCTTGAAGATGCGCATCACTCGAGGAGGTGGCCGAGTTGGTCTCAGGATACATGTTGTGCCACCAGGTTAAGGCCAAGTCATAGAAGCCCAGTGGGCCATTACCTCTATTGGAGGTTCCGCAAGGGAAGTGTGAAAACATCTCGATAGATTATGTTGATGGACTACCTAGATCAAAGAAAGGGGATACGTGTATGAGGGTCATAATAGGTAGACTCACGAAGAGTGCTCAATTCAGACCTGTGAAGAGCGAGAGGACTGCATCATAGTTAGCAACGGTTTACCCTCAAGAAGCTGGCCAGTTTTGAAATAGCCTACAGGAAGCCATGGGTAGGCAACAGAATCTAGGTATGGCCTATCACTCATAGGCAGATGGTTCATTTCGATTAAGCATGAGTTATAGAAAATCACGTTTATAAGGGCAACTGGCAACGTAGATTGGTATTTTCAAGAAAAGTTCTGCTGCGTGGAATACTTTATAGTAAGTAGACGAGATCCAGGATTCACTAGTGAATTTTGGAGAGCTTGTATGAAATCATGAGGTTACAGTTATGTTTAAGCCAAGTATACAGAGAGAAGAATAAGTGGAAAAGGAAGACGAGAGGCAATAATGAAATGAGTTCCAACTCGAATTTGGGAAATAGGAGTTAGGAAGCCAAGAAATCATGAAGTAAAAGACGGTCAAAGCACAGTGGAGTTAAGCTCAAGGAAACGTGACTAAGAAGAGTGAAGACTAGATACGCCCATCATATCTCTTTTTAAGAGTGCATCCTTGATCCTTGTTTTCCTGTGGAGCTTGCTTGCAAGTTATCTTTTGTATATATCCTCTCGGTCCCATTCTCGATCTTATTTCTGTTGTAAACTCCATAAGCGGGTTATGACTCATCGGTTAGTACTATATGTCAGAGTTTGAATGGATTTCTTGTAATCCAAAAAGGAGTTTATCTTGCTTATCTTCTAAGATCTCTTTAGCTTATTTCTCTGTCCATGTTTATCTAGTTTATCTAGTTTATCGTGTTTATCTTGTCATGAGAACCTTAGGTAGAAACCCTTTGGTTGAAACATGTGTTTGAAACATGTTATGCTTGGTGGTTGCAAGTGTTTGCAAGTGGTTACTCGTGGATGCATTATACACATTAGGCACTAGATCGGCTCACACACTCTTCATGTTGCATATGCATGAGTGTTTATACTTATTCATGATTGGAACTTGATTGTGCCACCACATGGATGTTGCACATGGATGAATGTTATGTGCACTCATATAGATACTACGAATTTAGGAATTTGCATACATATGGATTCATTTCACTGACATACATATGCATTAACGAGGTTTACTGTATCAGTAACCGCCTGATTTACATACATATGCATTAAGGAGGTTTACTGTATCAGTAACCGCCTGATTTTTGCATTAGGTAAGTACATATACACACACCTTTGCATATGTTCATACCACATTTAGAATCCTTTAAGGACAATGATTGCTCGTGGATGATGCTTTGAGTAGATGGATGATTGGATGGTAGGATACGTTCTTCCTAACTTGAAGATTTCGGGGACGAAATCCTTTAAGGAGGGGAGAATGTAACAACCCGTATTTTCAATAACCTGTTATAGCATAAATCGAGGCAGAATTAAATTATAAAATGTGAATCAAGGGAAACGGGCTATGCCATTGCGTTCGTCTCGGAAAAATACGCGAAATAGAGTCTGAGTTTTCGAAAATCGGAGTCCGTATGACCCAGTTAAGGCCCATTGAAGTTTTCAGAAAATTCCTAAGTAAAAACAGATTTAAATTTTAATTTAAAAAGCAAGGGTTAGGGAAAACTGGCGCAGGCGGGAAAATTCCTGCCAGGACCCGCATGTCGACAGCCCTGTCGACAGGGTCCCCAGGGTGTCGACAGCCCTGTCGACAGGGGGTGGCCGGGCTGTTTAGCCTGGTGCACCATTTCTGATTTGGGCTTGGTCTTGTGGCTTGGTTCTAGAGAATTCCGAAATCTGATGGACCTAATTGAATCTAGGGTTAATCCTATGGTCTAAATCACTAGCCTAATCTATAAATAAGACCCTAACCTACCCTAAATCATTCATTATTCACTCTAGCAACTAAACTATGGCAAAATCAAAACTCTCATGGCCTCCACTCTCTTCATACAATTCCTAAATTAATTCCTAAGTGATTTTCCATGCATACAAGTATATTTAGGCTTGTATGATCCTCTTTAGCTTGCACTAAAGGCTTGTTTCTCTATTGGCATCATAAAGGAGGAGTTTTGATCAAGTTTGCTTGCATTTTTGGGTTAATTAGTTGCATAAGGGGGGTTTCTTACATTTGCTATACTCATTTGAGTCCGCATAAGCATTGTAAGCCCTCTTACCTTCATTCTAGAAACTCTAAAGTTAATATGTGATGCAAGTTGGGATTTATGTATGTTTATTGAGTTATGCATGTTTATGCAAGTTCACTATGCTATGTTTTGCAAGTTTGACAAGTTATGCATGTTTATGCAAGTTCACTATGCTATGTTTTGCAAGTTTGACAAGTTATGCATGTTTATGCAAGTTCACTATGCTATGTTTTGCAAGTTTGACAAGTTATGCATGTTTATGCAAGTTCACTATGCTATGTTTTGCAAGTTTGACAAGTTATGCATGTTTATGCAAGTTCACTATGCTATGTTTTGCAAGTTTGACAAGTTATGCATGTTTATGCAAGTTAACTAAGCCATGATTTGCAAGTTTAATGAGTTATGCATGTTTATGCAAGTTTGCTAAGCCATGATTTGCAAGTTTATTGAGTTATGCATGTTTATGCAAGTTCACTATGACATGATTTGCAAGTTTGATAAGTTATGCATGCTTATGCAAGTTCACTATGCCATGTTATGCATGTTTAATAAGTTATGCATGTTTATGCGAGTTCCCTATGCCATGATAGGCAAGTTTAATATGTTATGCATGTTTATGGTAATATGCAAGTTCACTATGCTAAGTTATGCAAGTCTAACATGTTATGCATGTTGTTGTGATATGCGAGTTCATCGTGTATGTTATGCCAAGTTCCCTCTTCCTATCCTTTATGCGTTATTACGAATATGTAAGCGATAGAATGACGTTGGGGTGGGGGGGTTTGGGTAAACTTAAAATACATGAAAATATAAGATTGGGAATTTACCTATTAAGTTAGGTCTACCCCTTGGGAATTTACCTATTAAGTTAGGTCTACCCAAGTATTTGTTGAACTTGTAATTATGTTTTGAAAATAAAGTGGACATGACACTTAGAAAACATAAGTGTGGCCAATTCGAGGTTGGGTTGAGTTTGTAGCATAATTCTACCCGGAACCTACCGGCTTAACTAGTGGCTACAAACAATAGGATCCAATGTGAGAAGTTGGTCATGTGGTGCCAAGACCCGAGGTTAGACCTAGTTGTGGTGTAAAGCTACCCGGAACCGACCGGCCTAACTAGTGACCGCAACAAAGTCTAATGTGAGAGGTTAAGATGCATTAAATTAATTAATGCCTCGTGATTAGGGTTAAGTCAGGGTCCACTAATACTTAACCAATTTGGGGATTCGAGGGATGGAAATGGGGTTAAGTTACACTTAACCAATTTAATCCATTTGGGGATACGAGGGATTAGAATGGGGTTAAATTGTGAACTGTCGGTTACACTTAACCAATTTAATCCATGATTAGTGAGGGGTTAAACCACACTTAACCCTCTTAGAAAACCCTAGCAACGTGGTCTGTTCCAGCAGTAATCCCAGTTTGGTATCATTCACAACCCTAGAAGCTAGGCTAGGGCGGGGCACGATTACTGGACGGATGTAAGCGACCAAAGCGGCGGCTGAGTGGTACAGCGGTGTGGGTCCAGGCGGGCTACGGACGTGCACGTAGTCCGGTATTGGACAAACTCGAGGCACGGGTACCAGTAGGTTTGGGCTGTGCATTATTGCTTAAGTGTCTGGGGTTGACACCCGAGGGCTTGATACACCCAAAGGTGGACCCAGCACAGTCAGACTACAACCATATGTGGGCCGTATGGACACCAACACTTGACGTGTTAGGTTTATAGGGAGCCGATCGACTAGACCGTTTGGGCTGGGCCTTATATTAAGGTCACTTCATGTTATTGGGTTAAAGCTTGGGCCAAGGGATCAATACCTGTTATGTTGGTTTGCTAGTACACCGTGGTGCAAAAACTTAACCTTGTTTTATGCGATGACACCTCTATCAATCTTGTAGTTAATTTATCATGCCAGTATGTTGTTATCTATGATCATCTCAGTTTCCATCATGCTGTTAACTTTATTAGTTTATAGACTGATCGTAGCAGGGCTTACTCAGTCTTTTTGACTGACCTGTTTTCTTTTCACCTCTTTTCTTCCGTTCCCCCCCCCCAGGTTCTCAGGGTGGGAACATTGGTGCTTAGCTTGGATCGCTTAGCTTGCTTGCTGGATTAGCTCATGTACGCTTGGATATTGAGCCCGCTATGGCTTATCACTCTTATTTGGGGATAGTACTTATGTATTTCAGTTTATCAGATGATGTATTTATCTAGACTTGTAATTTTGGGAAAAATGACATTTTGATGTACCAGACTTGTGTTTTGAAATGGTTTAAAAATCTTCCGCTGTTTTATCTACTTACTCTGTTTATATATATGTCATGTCCTGCCTTGTTATACCATTATGCATGTTTACCTTGTTTTAAAACGCCCCACCAAAGTCAGAGTTGCTTGCAAGAGCCACCCTGGCGGAGGTGGGGTGTTACACCAGCAATAGGCACATCTGACAACTCATCATGCGGGATGTCGAGGGAATTTAGAAAACTAGCCATCACCCCATCACTAGGTAGGCTACCAAGCAGTACCCTCCGCCCATCATCCTCTCTAATGGTCAACGAAGACCCCTCACAGCCTACCACCACCCCATACCTTTGGAGCCAATCGACTCCCAAAATAATGCCAAACCCAGTAAAGCCCAAAACAAAGCAAACATACATCCATTACTCGATAAGGCCAAATTACGACAAATCATACTAAGGCTAGTCGAACCACTGATCGGGTTCGTCACTACTAGAGGTCCATCGACAATCTCGGGTTCCAATCCCAACCTATCTACCAGGTCACTACATACGAAGGAATGGGAAGCCCCGGTATCAAACAATACTCGAATAGGAACATCATAAATAAAAAGCATACCTTGAATGATGACACTTTTTCCTTTCTCTGCCGCAGTTGGGGCATTCGACGAAGAAGGAACAACGTTGATAGCATATGCTTTCACAATCTGCTTCTCTTTAGGGGGTTGTGGATATTTATCCTTTAGATGTCCCACTTAGCCACCGTTGAAGCACTTCCTGTCCGCTGGCGTGGCTCTACAATCTTTGGCATAGTGACCCTTCTTTCCACAGCTATAGCACTCGATATCTTTCCTGTCTTTCTTTTTCTGACCATCCTTAGTTTGATTCTGTTTCCTTTTATTCTGAGAATTATTCTTGCCTCCACTGCTTGCCTGCGGCTTTGGCCCCTCTGTAGATGTAACAACGATCTCAGTCTTGGGTTTAAGATAGAGGCTCTCTGATCTCAATGCTTTCCCAATAATCGATTCAAAAGTCTCATCAATATGGTTTATAAGCCTTTCCCCCAAGTACTGATCTAAGCTAGTTATGAACTTCTCGTTCTTCTTCTTGGCAGCATCGATAAGAGATAATCCATACTTCAATAAGGTATCAAATTCAGCAATATACTCCGAGACTGACCTACCATTATGCTTAATCTCCAGAAATTTCCTGAACAATTCTGACTTCTGAGCAGCTGGGATAAAATTATCACTGAAACGAGTCTTAAATTGATTCCAAGTAACTTGATCCTCAGGAGTAGCTACTTTAATAGCATTCCACCAATTCATAGCCTTTCCTTGAAGTTGACGCGATGCTAGCTTTCTCTTCATCGTATCCTCGATCCCCAAATTCTCGAAGATGCATTCACAACTATCAAGCCAATTTTGAACTTCCGTAGCCGTTTCCATTCCGTGGAACGACTTCCCACCAAGACTAGTGTAATCCTTGCTGAGCTTGGCAAAATCGGCTCTAGGCGCCTGCACCACCACCATTAGCAGCATTATGAACTGCCTCCTGAACATCCCTAAGCATCTCTCCCATGAAGGTAGTAAACATCGTCCTCATATCAGGATCATTCCTATTATTGGCCCTTGAACCCGTACTCCTCGTATATTGGCTCATCGTTCAGTCTGTAAAGAGAGAACGGTTAACCATCTCCTTAGTGGTGCCAGTGCAATGCGACTTCATCCTTAGCTACACTAATAGTATATATATATATAGCATTTAAAAACCAAAATATCACAAATACGCGCTCTCATATACGTATACTATCTCTACCTGATGTCTTCCCCTAGGTTAACTAAGCAACCTAGGCTCTGATACCAAGTGTGACGGTCCGCCTCGGACCAGTCGACATTTCCCCAAAATGCGTTGTGCCAATGCCCGACTAGCACGAGATGGTCGTCGAAGAAAAAGGGTTTTGAAATGATGAATCACCAAGAACCTATAGTATATCTCACAGTGCATGGAATAAAATATAATAATAACATAACTTGACATAAAACAGGCGAGACAGTGCATAAGCTGAAAACTAAGACATCATAGCAGCGGCATCCAAAATACAGCTTATGATCCAAACCATCATTATTACAACTTCTAAATACTATCTCTAAAGCAAAATAGAAAAAGGTACACTACTAATGCCCAAAGTAGTGACCAGCAACAACACAGGGAGAATATATGTAAATAGTACGTGGAAGCCTCCTGCTCGTCTCCGGACAGCTACTTGTGCATTCCACCTAACTTGTCTCTAGTCTGCCCGTTTAAGAGAACAGAGTAATAAGAAGATACATAAAACTGTGGGTCAGACAAAAATCTGGTATGAGTGATGGCAGCACAACAAAACAATAACTGGTACAAATAATCATACCTGAACCTGGACCTGCAACCAAAGAGTTAGCACAACAAGATGTACAGTACTCTAAGGTAACACTAACATAAAGTGTAAAGATAATATGGGAGTGTGCCTAACATGGTGATAGCGAACATCAATCATAGCAACCATCCTCACGTCTCTCACTCAGTGTGTAAAGCATACGATATCCACCACTTCGATCACCTAATCCTTTGCTGTGATCACTTTGCCCTTAGGAGTCACAATGACCTCATTGCACTGATCCATAGCCACTAATCCTTAGCTATGTCCACTTTGCCCCTTTAGATAATGACTATTCCACTGCACCGGCTCTATGATCACTTTGCCCCCTTTAGAGTAATGGCTACTCCACTACACTGATCCATAGCCTAACCCCCGTCTCTTGGTGGTGAATCAAAGTTATAGACATAGATAACCCCTTAGCACACGTCCCGCAGCAAAATCCAATCATGAAGTTAACTCGTTGGTTCCCATCTGGATCCTGAGTTCTAACTTCCTATTTGGGCTACTTTTGCATCTCGGGTTTTGGTCATCATCCCGGTTCATGACCCTTGGGTTCGGCTCGTGATCCTCCACGTCGACTCGTGGTGGTCCAAAGCTCCTGTTCGTGATGAATGTTCGGGTCATGATGCTCCGCCTTGGTTCATGAATCTCCAACCGACTCGTGGTGGTCCTCCTTCTTTCGGTTCATGGCCATGCTCGCGGCTCGTTGGGAACATCCGGTTTGTGGCTCGCCATGGTTCAGCTCGTGGAGGTTGGTTCGTGGATACAGGTTCATTGGGAGGGGGTGCATCACGAGCAGGGTGGGCTCGTGGTTCTGAGACGCCTTCGGTTCGGGGTCGCGATACCTGTTCACAAATGGGTTTGACCAATTTCCTGCAACGTTTTCCAATGAGCTATTTACGCCATACGACGGCGTTTTCAACCAATCTAGCTTTACTATACAATCATAAATCATACCAAATAGTAATAACAACACATAGAATCAACCATAGACATCAAGACAACAATTAAACATGTTAATATGGATCAAACATACCCAAAACCCATATTTTCCCCTCAATCATATTTAACTATATCTAGCATTAGGATTAGCAAACTTAATCCAAATTAACCCAAATTTCTAACAGAGGCATAAAATAACATTTTAGGATTTATACATATTTTTCCATATTTTTATCATGCATAATTCCGCTAATTATGAGTAATCACCCCTAATTAGCCGTAATTAGTGAATAAAACTGTTAATAACTCACCTTAGCCACAAATAAAATCTTAGATATTAAAATTCCACTAATTTAGGTCGAATCCCTATGTGTTCCAGCAGCTCTATCTCGATTTTTGATGCCAATCCGCCTTAATTTTGTGTAGATTTGCTTAATATGTGATTAGGAAGTGATTAAAAGGTGATTTGGGAGTTGGAGGCCATTGTTAGGGTTATAGAAAGGTAAATGGTAGCTAGAAAAATGAATAAAACTGATTTTCCAAACCCTATCAACCCTCCCATAACCCTTATCCCGAAATGATTTACGGGCTTAGTCGCTAATCACCCGGTTAAGCCCAATTATGTTGTTTTTCACCTTCCAAACCTTATTCCACCCACATCTCTCAAAAGTAAGTCCATTTGATTAATGCGACCACTCTACGGAAAGGTAGACCATCATCCAAATCCAGTGGAAGTGGTTTCAGGTCAAAACTCCTTACCAATCAAAAATTATAGGCAAAACAAGATTCTCCAAGGGCAAAATGGTCATTTAAAAATCGGCAAAAATCGTGAACATGGGAAATGACCCCAATAGTCGTTTCCCAAAGTCACACGACCATACGGCTTCATACGAAAATGAAATAAATATTCTACAATCCTCTGATGCATAGAATGCGGGTCGTTACGGACCCATAACCCGCATATATGATTTTCAGCTCATTTCCTCATGGGAGCTCACCTATAAATAGGCCATGGCTTCCACCACAAAAGGGATCAACTCCTTGCCGTCATGAAGTGTTGTCGAATTCTTCTTTCCACCATTCCTTTGCATTCCAACCATCATCATCATCTCCATTTGAAGATCTTTCATCTATGTTTGGCTATGGATCCATGGAGATCACCTAAGTGGCAAAGAGATTAAAGATTCTCCTTCATCCTCCCCTCAAACAAGGACACTCTCATTCTCCTTCGCTGACCTATCCTTCTCCCTCGCTAGTCTTATTGTTTCTCCATTGAATTCCGTGAATCTAAGTGAGATCTATATGTGAGAGAGAGAATATGTTGTAAGAGAGGGAAGATGTATGTACAAAGAGTGATTTTATGCCTTTTAATCATTGTTATGATAATGCAAGCTACCTTCATAGTAGACGTAGGCCTAGCTTAGGGACGAACCACTCTAAAACCTTCTCTCCATTTTACTTTCCTCGCATTTTTTACTTCTAATCTGTGTTGATTGTGGCTCCATTTACTTTCTAACCACATTGGTGAAGTACGGTTCACATACCACTGGTTTTTTGAGCCATTTTTTGGTGAAAACATTTGGTGCCCACCGTAGGGCCGTGTTCGCATCTTCTCTTTTCCTACTTCCGTTATAGATCCACTAGATCTATGATCCAGGCGAGCCGTTATTTCTACGATATTTCTAAACCTTGCTGGAAATCATGGGTAGACCCAAAGAAGTTACTTGTGAAATCGACGACCTCGTCAACAAAGTTACATCATCCACCAACCATATCGAGGCAGGTGAGTCTTCTAAAATTGAAGTGGCTATAACTAGAAAAGAATTGGATGAAGCTGTGGCAGGACTAACAAGTCAAATGGATATCGCAAACAATGCAATGATGAAGAAACTTGAGTCAATAATCGCTATTCAAGCTGCTACTACTAAAGTCACACTAAGTGCTACCCGCCTACCACCTGCTCGAACAACCCACTCGCACGATGCAAGTTCTTCCACTTCAAGTGCAAGTCAAGGAAATTCTATTTAGGAAGTTGCAAATCTTGCTAATCTCATCAATAATAAAGCGAAAGCACATGCGTGCGACTATTTCGATAAGACAACTTCTCAATAGGTGTTCAGTTCCACCAAAGGGGCACTTCTCCAGGAGGGAAGCGCAGGGCCTTGGGCTCTAAGTCGTGACTATCCACTTAGGCGAACGTTCGGTAAGGAAGAAGACGTCCTCCTTGCGGACCAATACGAAGAGGAGGAACATATATTAGGAATGATGCGCGACATCATGGAGGAGAGCTTGAAAAAGGAAGACGATGAAAAAGAGTGGGAATTTTCTCCTACTAAGACCCCACTCACCAAAAGGATTAAGATGGCACCATATCCACAAAAGTTCAAACCTCCAACGGTGCAAGCTTATAAAGGGACAAGTGACCCCAACGTGTTCTTGTGAAAATATGATCAGTATATGGATGGAGCACGTGCCACAGACAAAATCAAATTATGTACTTCACAACTTATCTAGAAGGGGTGGCCTATCTTTGGTTCACAAAGCTACCACCAAAGTCTATGGACGATTTCGCTACTTTGGCCAGACTATTCAAGAAGCAATTCAAGTTCCAAGCAACCAAGGTTCAATATGTTATGGAGCTAGATAAGGTAGAGCAAAGACCAGGGGAACCCATCAAAGCTTTTCTCACTCGCTTCAATATGGCGATGGCCGAAGTTCAAAATTATGAGCCCCGTTTGGTCGTGATGGCTTTGAAAGGGGCCATATGCAAAATGACCAAGTTAGGATGATGGATTAAGAAGAAGAAACCAAGTACCCTCGAACAACTACTTGATAAATCTGAAGAATACATGAGTGTTGAATAGAATCCAGCATATGCCTTGGATGACCCAGGGAGCAATGTACAGCTCAAAAGGAAAGGTAATATGCAGAACAGTCTTAGTGGTCAGAAAAGAAGCAACGAGGGAAAGGATAACCGAACCAAAAAGAAGCTCCACTTTTTTAAGAATTCTGAGCTTACTCCTCTTAATGACACCATAGGAAACATCTTTATGGAAACTATGGATACCGAGAAATATCCAATAGTAAAGCCGATAATGGTCAAAGATGTTGTTGTAAGATTAGGGAGGTTCTGTCAGTTCCATAACCAACCGGGCCACAATACCGACGAATGCAGACATGTGAAGTCACTAATTGAAGAACTGATTAGAAAGAATCATTTGCAACAGTATATACAAGTCCAAGAACACTGCTCCAGCTCCCTACGGGCATGGGGCAACAAGTAATGGATCATTTGCCCAAGCCAATCCAAGGCCAACAATCACTTAAGGATCAGTGGTCGGTGTTCTAGTTACAATGGCTCAGAATAAGCAGAAATCAACACCACTGCTTTGTTTTCATGCATCACTTCATGCTTTGCTTACTGTTATATCTGGAACTTATTGTGAACAGTTTGTAATAAATCTGCAAGTGTTACGCTGAGCATCAACTCTATGACTTAGAACATATCTGTTTACATGAATTTAAAAACTTGTAAAAGTTCATGTCAAATCAAAACTTGATAAAAATGATTTCGTATTGCAGGTCAACTATCGAACATTTATCTGTTCAAAGTCTAACAAGATATAGCGACTCCCAACAACACCAATTCAAGCACTAAAAATGGAGAATACTGAACGTCGCCTTGGAAGGAGAATGGGAAAAGTCGCAAAGATTCAAACAACGGACTAGTTCCACGACAATCAAACAAAAGTGGTGTAACTTTCACAAAGAGACACTCCTCTAAGCGAGAGTTTCAAAGTTCTAGTTCTTAATCTGAAATAGCTCGCTGAATCAAACAATTAGCAAAGGAATTAGAACCAACCCAATTTAGTCCCATAATTAAAAGATTGCCAGTCCCGCTAAAGAGGCATCTTCTTAGGTACAGGACATAAGTTCTTTAGAGTTGAATAAAATTCGATAAATAGGAACTAGCGCCCACCTCATGGGATGAAGCATCAAGTCAGAAGGACCAACAAACCTAGGCTCTGGAAGTACTAGTCCTAGTGCCGGAAGGACCGATAACAAGCTGGATGGACCAGCAGTTGGATGGACCAATAAACCTAGGATATGGAAGTACCAGTCCTAGTGCCGGAAGGACCAATAGCAAGCTCGAAGGACCAGCAGTCGGAATAACCGACAAACCTAGGCTTTGGAATTACCAGTCCTAATGTCGGAAGGACCGACAACAAGCTGGAAAGACCAGTAGCATTGATTCCAAGACCTCCCAATGTGGGGGAATAAAACCCAAAGTCCTCCCTCAGCGGGGGCACCAAACATAAGGCTAACTCAAGAGTATGTATTTAAACCCAATCTCCGAAGCACCTGGGTCACCAGGTCAGCAAGAAATAGGGTTGAGTACCAGAAGAAAAAAAACAGCACGTTCAAACCTAATCTCTGAAGGGCTCGAGTCACCAAGTTGGTGAGAAATAGGGTTGAATGCATTAAAAAGCCTATGCATTCAAGATGAATCTCAGAAGGGCATAGACTGCCAAGTCAGTGAGAATACAACTGAATGCATGATAAATGTTAAACTCCTCAAAAGGAGAACTAGAAAAATGGCATGAATCAATCAATTAAAACTAAATCCTAGCTATAGCTAAGAGAATTTAGAAAGATTGGTCGCTTCTAGCCCAGTAAAGCTGTAATAAGCTTCGGTATGGGGGCATCACCACCGCATTAGGGAAATTCAATAATGCTCACTTAAACATACCATAAGTTTATCACAACTTTACAATAAAGGTTGAACGTTTGTAGAGATTCTTCGACTAACGAAATTGAATTCCCTTGAGAGTGACTTGGGAAAATTCGAGAATTTCGTTAAAGTGACTAATAAAAAAAGTGATTATTAAGAAATTCTCAAGTATTTACCCAATTCAAAATCAAGAGAGTTCAGTACAGTACAATTAATCAAAAGAATCCAATTTATAGCGATCCGTGACTGCAAATAAAATGTCGTTACAGTGGATCTGTGTTGTAAGCACGAAAAGAGAACATGTGTGGAATGCGAAGCAAGAAAGTACGACAAAGCAAAAATGAAAGCTTAAGTACAGCACAGTTTCATTTCAGCAGCACAAAGTAATATTATAAAGTCAAGTAAAGAGCTAAGGTGGGAATATGCGTAAAATAACAAGCATAGACCACTAGGCAAGGACTGGCACTCCCATATACAACCGATCTAAGTGGATGGCGAAAAAGTAATATAGACTAGAATCAAAGTAAGGGAATCACAAATACTACTTATTAATGTGGAAAGGTAGAAATGAATCAAACCGCCTGGCTTCCATCTTTTGTTTCTTTGTTTACACAAGGACTTTCAGGAGAGGACAGGTTAATGATTCCCGGCTTATTCACAACGGGCCTCTTCCTGCATATCAAAGTAAATACAACCTTAGCATTCCAAATTTTGTCATCGTCACTACTGAAATCATAATCAACCGCTACTAGATCATATACGTTAAGTAATGGTGGATCACCTGGTAAAGGGGTGGTACGCGGACTGATACTAGTTGACACTAAAATGGAGTCGACGGTAGCGGCCTGAACAACAGTAGCAACGGTAGGAAAAAGAGGAGGCGAAGGCAGACCAGGCTCAAATGAATAGTGAGCACTAAATTCGGCAAACCCAGGTGAAGAAATAAGATAAGTCAAGTCCGGTACGGGTTGATGAATATTAATTTTACCTGCGGTTGCTGGATTTATAAGATCGATTTCATAATCATTCACGTTCAAAGAAGTGTCATCTTTCTCCTCGCCATTCCCTGCACATTGTTCCATGGTTTCCTCCCGAACAACATGCTCTTCAATAGGATGAGCTTTAGCAGCATCCTTGTCAGTATAAGTAGCAGAGGGGTCCGCGGGAGGAGTTTGAAAACTTGAAGCTTCAATAATGACAGGGCTGGATGAACCACGGATAACAGTAACATCTTGGGCCTTCTCCCTAGAAGATTGGGATTGCTCGTCCATCAGTATTCTCCTGCCTTTTTCCAAAGCCTTACGGTCTTCTTATTCTAGGAGACTCTCCTAGAGAAATTCATCCTCACACCAACAAAATATGAAAGCACTCGCTCCCAAACAAGAACCAGAGGCCGTGGAAAGTCATTATTCAAATAGCTTAAGCTTCCATGATTCATAACACTATAGACATAGAAATGAAACAAAGTATTATCAGTCTTGACTTTGGCCTGATCAAGAGCCTTACTTAACTTGATTTTGTCTTCTTATAGAGTCTTTAGAGTCTTATTCTGAGAACTATTCTTGTCCTCAAGAACATCCCTTTCTTGTTGATGAGAAGCTGAAACTCGTCTTTCCAAAGCCAATTGACATTCAGCAAGTCCTTGAGCATATTGAGCTTCTCGAAATTGTCCTCTTGCAGCCTCAAGCTCTTTTTTGAGTTTCACATTTTCAGCCTCCAAACAGTTCACTCTAATATTTCCATCCTTTAAGGAAGTAATCACAGACTCTTGGGATCTGATCAAATGGACCAATCCAGCTTTATCATTCTCCAAAGTATCAATATGATCAAGGCATCGGGGATTCAATCTTTGAAACTCGTAGCCAAATTTGGTCCAATGCTCTAATTGTTTATCAATATTGCTCAAGGCCATGTTTAACCGTGTTTCAAGTTGACTCTTAGAGGTATCAAACTGGGTAATCATACAACTCTTTATAGTACTTAGCCCCTCGACAACATCTCGCCTATCATTCGTATGTAAATCCAAATCAAAGTGCATCCCTCGTAGGTCCTAACCTCCAAAGTGATCCCTGAGCATCAAATTTCCAGATGGAACCTTAAAAGGAGGCCCGTCAAGAATTATCTAAATCTGAACAGGAGTTGGAAAAATGAATTGTTCAGAAGGAATAGGAATATCAGGATCCAAAAATTCAGTTCATTTGTGGCATTTCTGAATCTCACCCTCGCTTCGTCCACCTCTGCTCTTCTTCTTCTCTCCTTTCTTCTGGCCCTCATCATCCTTGTTTAGTATCTCTACATGATCAAGCTTTTCCCTCCCTTGAGAGTCGATCAATGAAGGCTCAGAAGCATGTTGAGATTGAGAACTCGAGGATGGTTTAGAACGCTTCGATTGACGAGGAAGGCGAGACAGTAAAAGGCTTCGTGGATCTGTCGAGCCAATCTGTCGAGAGAAATCATCTGACAGTGAATGCTTCATCCATATACCTGAAAAAGGGAACAATGCAAGGTTTCAACACTGAACATAAAAAGGCGTACAAAGAAATTATAAGATTTATGGGAAGACATAAAGTACTTATGGTAGCCATGTTTCTAAAAAACATCCAATAATGAACCAAATTCAGGGGGAGTTTCTAAATCAAGCGCTTTCCCAGGCCGCTAGTCAAGTCCCCAAGTTCTGTCCATACCAAATTCTTTAACCAAGACTACAGGATCAGAAGCCATAATGTCACCTTGACTAAGATATTTAGTAGTGTCTAAGTCATCCAAGCCTCCAAAAGTTCCCGCAGATCCCTCTTCCTGTATGACTGGGACAATAGGATTCTCAACGATTTCCTCAAAAATTACCTCATCTCTTGTACCAGCCCTGTCTCCATCAGCTTCCTTACCCTCAAGGTAAAAGACATTTCCTTCAGTAATTAAAGGCAAGGGGATCCCGGCAAAGTTTGGCTACTACCTCCGAGATCTAAGCATTTCTCCAAGGGAGCCTTTTTAGCAGAAAATTTGCCAGTAACGCCTTTCTTATAAGTCTGGATTTTCTCAATAGACCGTGAAGGAAGAAGTAATTCATACTGATGTAGTATTCTTTCTAAAAGTAAAAACTGTTTACTTCCCTCGGTCTTATTAATGGCAGTCAAAGAATCAAGAAGAACTTGGTCAAGGACGATGCCGTCAACTGAAGGAATTACTGTAAAAAAGGGAAAGGGAATTCAGAACCAATAAATGAAGAAAATTTGAAGCTAGAGAGCAATTACTATAAAAAGGGAAATTACCTCCTTCCATCCATCGACCATAGAAGTTACCGGGACGTCGAACATAAAAGTTTTGATTTGGAAATCCCTTAACACTGTCCGTCAATCCAGTAGTAATTCTACAGTGTTTGCCTTCCATAAAATTAAAAGAGGGACCGTCTGTCTTCCTTCTTTTGAAAGCGTATAAAGAACAGATATCTGAAAATGTAGGCACTCACTGTGTGACTCTCATGAAAAGAATGTAAGGTCTCATTAAAATATGATACCCATTTGGATGCAACTGGTATAAAGACATACCCAACCACCGCAAAATGGACCCTAAGTACGAATTAAAAGGGGGAACTGGCCCATTTGACAGCATATGGTGATTAACTATTACATACCCAGGGGTGGATGATAAGGCAAATCATCCTTCCTCGAAAACTTAGTTTCATCTTCTAAAAATCTAAATCGAACACACATTTGCTGGTATAAGCCAAAAGGGAGCGTTGATTTATGACTGTCGGAAGGCACCCTCTGAAGAACCCAGGGCTTGGGATAAATTTGACCAATATTCGTTCCAGAGCCAACAGTCGAGGTAGTTCTAGTTACCCGGCCAGAACTTTTGGTTTCTCCAAACATGGTACCTTCCTTTGTATTTTGATTGAATTGATTTCTAGTTTGCATTTCTACATAAATGAGTATGTTTAAGGAGCGAATCGCAGGTACGCACTTCCAAATTAGCAAATAAAATAACACACGATATTTGGAATTCGTGATCAGCACATATTGATTAAGCTAATTCTAAATCTCGATAAAATTTGGTGCTTGAATAGTGATATTTATACAAAGAATGCTCCGCTAGGTTATAAGTGACTAAATGAAAGCAATACTGTATAAGTACGCCATTCAAGCTAAAGGCTAGCAAGTATACCTAGCTTTTCAAACTAATCTACTGTTGGCGTGAGTGACTAATGGTAAAATTATAAGCTCAAAATTGTGCGCTAGTGTTTGTCATTACAAATCAAGCGCTGTAGGGAAAATTCAGCTAATAATAAGGACCTTAATGCAAAAGAACGTCCAGAAAATATGAAGAAACCAATCAGACCAGGTCAAGCACGAACGAATCAAACTTGGTCGGTCATGCATGGCCCTTATCTAATCGCACATGGAGGGTTCTGACTTAGTCATATATGCTCAGTTAACACCTAGTCGCGCATGATCAATTTGAATTGGTCATGTATGCTTAACTCGGAAAGGATGGCCGATCAATCGTGTATGTACGGTCGTGCACATTCAACTCGGAGAGGTCGGTCGCTCATGCTCAATCAGGCCAAGCTCGTTTGTAACCAACTCCACATAAGAGTCTGGCAGGAACGAACCTCGCTAAATCAAACATGAGAAACTACGGCCAATGAGCAAGAGTATCAAGGACTTGCAGGACCAGATGCTTCCAGGTTAAATAAGAAATGAAAACGTGTGCCATCAATGTGTCAATATCAAATAGAGCGTGAAACCATAATAATGATGTCAGATTCATACAAGTCTCTACAATATGGGCATTTCATCAGGCATCGCATGTGCAGTAAATTTTACACTCGCTCAAGTGCAAAAAACTTGGTTCAAACTGCTCACGTACATTATCAGAGGTATGGTTGTTTCAAAGGTATTTCACCAGGACATTTCAACAAACAACTCATAGACATGTTATTGAAATCAGAAATTCGAAGAGTTTTATGTAATTTAGATCCATCAAGTGAATACTTGCACAACCCTAGAGCATTCCGATTCAAACCATAAAATTTCTAGTCATTACAATCACAAAAAACTGCCAAAAATCCCAATACATACCCAAATCATCCAGACTTTATCCCAAATTCTTGAAACCAAACTTTGAACTTTCATAAAGCTAATCAGATTAATCCAAAAACAAAATTTGAAGAAAGAAATTCACCTATGAACGAGCAAGCAGCCTCGAGTTTAAAGGAGAATTGCTTCGATTGATTTTGAAATTGATGAAGGGTTGGAGAAGGACGTACAATTGAAGTCTGAGAGGAACAGGGTGCACTAGGAAATCCTCTAAGGCAGAGACTCCATTAATGTGGGTTCTTTGGGAAGTTAAAATAAATAAAAAGAAGGAAAACGAAGAGACAATATATAAAGAATGCTAAAAGGGACCGTCCAGACCAAATTGACACGTCAACCCCCTCAAATCCAAGCAACTTGCTCGACCTTACTATGTGATAACGCAACTAATTAAACCCAATCAAACATGTTGCGAGCGAACGACTCTAAACTTAGCCAGTTGTATATACGTACGAGCGACCATGAAACTCGGTCGATCTTGTATATGTATGAGCCACTCGCAAGAGTGGTCGTCTCATGAGAAACCAGATTTATTAAATGGTGTTACATTTAATTATATCGAAGCATGTAATCTTCACGTATCAAAAATTACAAATTTTGAGGGGCAAGTGTTTATCCTTAAAGATTGGTATACACATTGGATGATTAAGTCTGAGTTAAAACCATGAGACGGGCACCCATATTGGATGGACATCATAGGAGCCGCACGCTCATACTTAGGTTTGATATGACAAGGTTATTTGTACGAACTCAGACTAGGTAAGGAAGGTCATTCACACATAACAAGGGTCGAGCATGAGATGAGGGTCGAGCACAGCAAAAGGGACTGGTCATTCATATCAGAAGAGGTCGATCGCCTATATCAGAGTAAGTTATTCACTCCTATATTAAGAAAGTCACTCGAGCATCAGGAAACTCGGGTGTAACACGAGTTTAATGCTTTGAGAGACCACTCGCATGTGGAGATAGCTCGCTCCGCCCATCAGAACAGTCAAGTCGTCCGCTCATCAGAACTGGGTCAAGCATAGCAGCCTAGCTCGACCATGCAAAGGGGTCATACATGTGAGCCAAGACTGAAGAACGGAATAGCTCAAATACAATAAGAGGTCGCCTGGTCTTCTTCTTCCTAGTCACTCATTCCTACATCAAAGAGGTCGGTCGCGCATGACAAGGAGAAGAATTGATGTCGGTCACACGTTCCTCTCTACTACCCTGGTCGGGCGTATATACTTCTTGAGCAAGAAACCCGAAGATACCAGGGGTTGCACACGCATCCTGTGTTTGCTCATAAATTGCAACCCCAGTCGCTTGCTTATTCTTTAATCAATTACTACTGGTTCAATCAGATGATACCTACCGTTCGTCATGGTGTCAATTCATGGATAATCGCTCTTAAATCTGGCCTACAACCCTGATCGGTCACTCAGCATCCATTCACCTGCTCAGCCATCTCGTACACATGAAGCTTGTTCGCATGAGATAACTGGATATAGATGTCGCCAGTTGGCTACGGCTAGGCGGTGGCATTTCCGTAATTAATGGGATGAGCGACCTGTAGCCTGCGTATATGAATTTCAGCTCATTTCCTTATGGGAGCTCACCTATAAATAGGCCATGGCTTCAACCACAAAAGGGATCGACTCCTTTCCGCAACGTAGTTCTGTCGAATTCTTCCTTCAACCATTCCTTAGCATTCCAACCATCATCATCATCTCCATTTGAAGATCTTTCATCCATGTTTGGCTATGGATCCATGGAGATCACCTAAGTGGCAAAGAGATAGAAGATTCTCCTTCATCCTCCCCTCAAACAAGGACACTCTCATTCTCATCCGCTGACTTATCCTTCTCCTCTGCTGGTCTTATCGTTTCTCCATTGAATTCTATGAATCTAAGTGGGATCTATACGTGGGAGAGAGAATATGTTGTAAGAGAGGAAAGTTGTATGTACAAAGAGTGATTTTATGCCTTGCAATCATTTTTATGATAATGCAAGCTACCTTCATAGTGGACGTAGCCTAGCTTAGGGCCGAACCACTCTAAAACCTTCTCTTCATTTTACTGTCCACGCATTTTTTACTTCTAATCTTTGTTGATTGCAGCTCCATTTACTTTCTAACGACATTGGTGAAGTACAGTTCACGTACTATTGGTGTTTAAGCCATTTTTCTGTGAAAACAATGATCACTTCAAGGATCGAGAAATTCATCCGCGAAAAATTCCTGGAACGGTACATTCATGATTCCGCTCCTCTAGAAACAACTACCGGTCCTCCGACACTTGCACCTCCAGCACCCGCTAATGCGGCCCGGGACCGTCCAAACAAAGGCGGCGAATCATGATCAACACTATCTGTGGAGGGCCTCACCCCACAAATGAAAGCTTCCGAAAGATGGAAGGGTATGCAAACTCCATAAAACATACTACTTACGAAGCTTGCTCCACTCTGGATGAATCTATCCCTTTCAAACTTTAGAAAACAATGCGGGACGATGTCGTCTTTCGTGAGAGAAAGTATACATATGGGAATCAAGATCCCAACCGTAGACCCTCTCGTTATCACAACCCAGATTGACCCTGCCTCCGTCCGAAGGATCCTGATCGACTCTTGAAGCTCAGTCAACATCATCTTCAAAGCAGCCTGCAATCAGATGAGGTTGGAGACAAAAGACTTAAAACCATGCCATGCCACGATCCATGGTTTCAACGGGTCTTCCAATCAACCAGTAGGCAAGGTCGTCCTACTTATATAACTTGGAGATGGGGATCAGAGCCGGGTCTAAATCCTCACCTTTGTGGTTATTGATGTCATCTCTCCATACAATGTCTTCTTTGGACGTCCCTTCCTCACAGAGTTCCGAGTATGCATGTTGCCGTGGTCTTTTCTATTTAAATTTTCGACAGAAAATCGGATTGGTATAGTCAAGGGTGACCAAGCAATAGCTTGATATTATTGCGCAATAGAACAGAAGAATGCGCACAATGAGGACAAAGGCAAGATTATGCTTCTGCCTTCTCGCGCTAAGACTCTCTCCGCATAATAATAAGCGACGTCTAAATCTTGGCTCAGACGCCACTGCCGTCTTTTTTGACATCTCGATCCAAGGGAGGACGAAGAGCCCGATTCTGAAAGGGCTACCTCGGTAGAACTAACGTGGAAGTTCCGGTAAACGGCGATGACCCAATAAAGGTCTTGGAAGTTGGATCTCAACTCCATCTCGTAGTAAAAGATGATCTTGTGGGATTCTTAAGTGCCAACCTCGACGTGTTCGCCTGGATCCACTCTAATTTGCATGACATTGACCCTGCAATCGCTTATCACAGGCTAACTCTTAACCCTTTGCAACCTCTGGTCAAACAGAAATGTCGATTCTTAGGAACCAAAAGATCGAACGCACTCAAGGAAGAGGTAGAAAGGCTACTCAATAATGACTTCATCCGTGAAGCCTAATACCCCGAATGGATCTCTAATCCTATCTTGATCAAGAAAGCAAATAGAAAGTGGCGAACGTGTGTCAATTTCTCCGATTTGGATAAGGTATGTCACATAGACAACTTCCCACTTCCAAAGATCGACCAGCTCGTTGATTCAACCGCCGGATACCAGCTTTTATCCTTCATGGATGCCTACTTAGGCTACAATTAGATCCTGATGTATCTGCCCGACCAGGATCATACTTCTTTCATAATCGACCTCGGGCTTTATTGCTATCATTTCATTCCCTTTGGTCTTAAGGATGCGGAGTTACTTATCAACGACTGGTCAACTTCGTTTTTAAAGACCAGATCGGAAGATCCATGGAGGTATACATGGACGATATGCTTGTAAAATCAAAAATGTCAAACGACGACGTCCATGACCTCTCCTAAATGTTCGATGTCCTCTGCCATTATGACATGAAACTCAATCCCTTGAAATGCTCTTTTGGCGTTGCATCGGGAAAATTTCAAGGTTTCATCGTCGGCATTGAAGCCAACCCTGATAAGATCAAGGCTATCCGGGACATGCAAGCCCGCCAGAGCATCAAGGATATTCAAAATTTAAATGGGAAGGTCGCCGCTTTGAGTCGATTCATCTCTAAAGCCACTGACAAGTGCATTCCCTTTTTGATTTACTCCGAAAGGGAAAGCGCAACTTTGCATGGACCCCAGAATACGTCACCGCATTCAAGGACCTTCTGAATCACTTAGAGAGACCACCTATATTGTCCAAACTTGTGGATCACGAGGAATTATATGTTTATATGCCTGTTTCCACGCAAGAAATCAGCTCAATGCTCGTATTCATTGAAGATCATGTCCAATCACCCCTTTATGACACCAGCAAGAGATTAATGGGGGAAGAAAAGAACTACCCAAAGCACGAGAAGCTAGCCTACAGTTGTTGATCTCGTCCCAGAAGCTACGACTGTACTTTCAGTCTCACCCCATCAAAGTCTACACTGACTAGCCGCCACGTTAGGTCCTACAGCAACCCAAGGCATCTGAATGGCTACTAAAGTGGAATATGGAGCTGAGCCAGTTAGAGATCACATTCTTTCCTCGTCGAGCCATCCTCGGACAAGCCCTCACCGATTTCATAATAGAATTCACCATCCTGGAGGAGCCTCCTCCAAAATATATTGAGACACCAGACATTCGATGGAAATTGTTCGTGGATGGATCTTCCAACAATAAGTCTTCCCGCGCAGGAGTCGTGCTCATCACACCAGAGGAGCGCCCAATATACTACACTTTAAGACTCAACTTCCCTGCTATCAACAACGATGCAGAATATGAGGCCTTGATCGTCAGACTCAGAATTGCCATTGAATTAAATAATAAGGCCATCCAGATTTACTCGGACTCACAGCTTATCATACGCTAGGTACAGGGAGAGTACGAAGCCAAGGGGAACGACTCGCTACTTACCTCGATCAGGTTCATGAGCTACTCACCAACTTCGACCACTATATCATCACGTGCATCTCCCAAGAACAAAACGAAAAGGCTGACTCATTGGTTAAACTGGCGAGCTCCGAGGATGCGCAAATTACAGGACTTGCCCCAATCGATGTACTTGATTCGGCAAGCATTGATCAGATAAAGACTGATTCGGTAATGGCAACTGAGACCGAACCCTAACCAGAGTCTTGGATGACACCGATTAAGAACTACTTGCTATATGGGACCCTCCCGGAGCACTACAAAGAAAGACGACACTCACCCGCCAATAGTCTCGCTATATCATCCTGGATGGCGTGCTCTACTAAAGAGGTTTTTCCATCCTGTTACTTCGGTGTATGGCATACAACGACGTCGACCGCATGCTACTGGAAGTGCATGAAGGCAAGTGCAATGACCGCACTAGAGGGAAAACTCTAGCAAGAAAAATTATCAAATACGGCTATTTCTAGCCCACACTCGATCAAAATGCTGCAAACTACGCCTGCAAGTGTGACAATTGCCTAGGTTCTCAAAGATCCCTAGAGCCTCGCCTACCGAGCTAACGCAGATGGTCAGCCCTTGGCCATTCACTATATGGGAAATAGACATCATTGGGACTCTTCCAATGGCTAGAGGTGGGGCATGCTATGCCATCGTCACAGTTGATAACTTCAACAAATGGGCGGAGGCCGAAGTTCTCGCTACAATCACCACCAAGAAAGTAATCATCTTCATCGATCGCAATATCATCACCCGCTATGGGGTCCCCTAGGCCATCATCTCAGACAATGGAACACAGTTTGAGAGCGCCGAATTCAAAATTTTCTGTCAACGGCATAACATCGAAAATAGATTATCGGTGGTGGCTCACCCTCAAGCTAATGGGCAAGTCAAGTCTGTCAACAAAGTGATCAAATCCATTATCAAGAAGCGTCCAGAAAAAGCCGGAGGCTTATGGGTGGACGTGCTCCCTTTGGCCCTATGTGTCTACCGGATCGCCCATAAGTCAGCAACCGGCCACACCCCATTTGTCCTTGCCTATGGATCCTAAGCGATCTTTCCCATTGAGCTAAAACTTCAATCGCATCGAGTTACCTTTTACGTTACAAAGAACAACCAAGACTTTCTTTTGGAATCACTCGACTTACTTGACAAAGGAATGAAGCTGAACTTTGAACTGCCGCTCAATGCCAATGAGTAGCCTAGTACTTCAATTCTAAAGCCCTCCATAAGGACCTCAATGTCGGCGACCTCATCATGAAGCGGATCTTTCCCACACCGACCATTTTTAGTCCTTACTGGGAAGGTCTGTACCTCATACAACAAAGGCTCAGAGATGAAACCTTCAGATTAGCGACTATCGACAGAGCCGAGCTCCTAAGGGAATGGAACAACGAACATATTCATCGCTACTTCACATAACTTAGTGTACAGTTTTTCCTATTTCCAACAATGTTTTGTTTTCTTTGAATTCAAGGCATTGTAAAGGCTATTACTGCCAAAATTATTAATAAGAAGATGTCTAAATTCCCTGTGTCCTTGATATGTTTACTCTGCATGATATGTGTGATTAACTATCACAACTGGCTTGCACACACAAACACAGGACCGGTACCTCGAGAAGGGGAACCGGTACCGCCGTTCGAGTCTCAGACCAACAATGAAACCGAAAACCAATAACTCCGGATCAACACCCCGAGCACGGGAGTCGGTACCACCACTCGAGTCTCGAACCAACGACGAGACCGAGTCTAAATAACACCAGTCAAATCTCGAGCCCGCGACGTGACCGAGTCTAAATAACACTACTTGGATCTCGTACCAACGACAATACCGAGTGTAAATCATTTTACTCCCAAGTCGCCGGACTAAGGTAGCCCACCAGCCAGGCTAGTATAGTACCGACCACTCCCACGGCTCCATCCAACCCATCGGGTCAGGATTCAGGAACCTCGAACCAATGACGAGACCGGGTATAAATCGTTTCGTCCCCAAGTCCCTGGACTTGGGGGCAAACCATCAGCCAAGCTAGTTTGATACTGACCACTCCCGCGGCTCCATCCGACCCACCATGGCCGGATCCGCATACCATTTGGCGAATAAACGACACCCTTAAGCTCTAATGCCGAAGGAACGACGGGAGAGCCAAAAAAGGAAGAATCCTTGACATTTATTCCATCTCACAACTTAGGACTTACGAACTCTGGGCAGTCCAAGAGATAGGGCACCTGGCCTGGATTTCATGCACCTTAGAACTCTTGAACAAAGGAATCCCCACAAGTAGAACCGGTACGCGATCTCCGCACGGCTGGTGGAACCCCCAGAGAAGAGTCTCCAATCACATTTCGGTAGGTGTAATAACAAGTATGCTTGTGCAAGTACAGGATGCTGGAAAATATAAGACGAACATTCGACCACTTTACAGGAAATGCAATTTTAGATAAAGTTAACTGATACTTTCATTTCACATAACATAAGCAACTACATATCTAATATATTTCTTTCTAATGACAGGGTATGCATGAAAACCACATCATGCCTCCAAAACCAAAAGCAAGGGATGTACTCGCATATACTATCGACCTACATAACAAAAAGTCAGTAATATCTATAACAATTACTAATACTACTCATCTTTCTTCTCTTTTTTCTTTTTCTGTACAGGTTTAGCACTAGGTGGGTCTCTAGTAATAGGCCTCTTCTTTCCAGAGCCGCTCCTGCTTTTCCCTCCTCTGCCCTTCGTGGGAGTGACAGACTCATAAGAAACCGAGGTGCGCTTTCTGCCATCAGCCTCGCCACTTGTAATCTCCACAGGGGCAGTACATTGTAATGGTTTGGGGCCAACACCAGAAGCGAGGGCCAACACAACATCACCCTTTCCCAGAGCTTTCTTGGCCTCTAGCTTCGCCTTCTTCTTGGCTTCTATGGCGGCCCTCCGATCAGCTAGCTTCTTGGATTTGATCTTCATAATGTCATCGACCTTCATCTTCTCATAAGTTGTCGCGGCTATCTGTTTGGCATTGTCATCTGCTTTCTTCTTCCTAGCCTACTCAACTGCTCTCTCCTTCTCATCCTCATCGGCCTTCTTCTTCTTCCTGACCTCTTTGGTGGCCCTTTCTTTCTCTGCCTCATCATCGTCTTTCACCTTCGCCACAACAGCGACTTCTTTCTCCTCGGCATCCTGCCTAGCCTTTGCCTCCTGCCTGGCAGCCTCATCCTAACTCCTCTTCTCCTCCTGCTATTCATACTTAGCAACTATCTGAGCTTTTTGGGCTTCCCCATTGCTTGCATTGTCAGTACGTTTTCCTCCACCGGGCCCATCACATGGATACTTTGACTATCCGCACCCTCTTCTTCCCCTAGAAGATCCTTACAGATATGGGACCTTAGCTAGAACATTTGAGAACGTATCCGCATGAATACTTTCCTCTCTAAACTGTATTCCTTGTAGCCTCAATCTAGACTCTATCATTTAGGGAAGCATGGAGGCGAAGCCTGGTGTCACATCAAATCCAAGAGAGGATGCACAATAAAACACAACTATTTAGTCCATGAATTTGATAATCACATCATTTTCGGGTATTCGAGGTAACGAAAATTTACTTGGGTGATTTGGATCATACTCAACCGAGACCTTAACTGTGACAGTGGGATCGTTGATTGTGGAGAATGCTAGAGCAAGCGGCCGATAAGAGCTTCCCTCCGCAAATGTTTGAGTGACAACTACGCTCTTAGTATTTATAAACTTTCCCATTTTAGCAGCGTGCTTCACTAGTCTCTCCCTCTCAGCATCCTTCTGAAACAATCTCCTCCCTTCCTCTAGTTTCTTACGCCCATCTTCAGTCAAGAGATCGATAATCAGTTGATTCGAATTCAAAGATCCTACATCCACCTGACGTAGCCAATCCTCATACGACACCAACCTTTTCCATGTTTGAGCCAGCACCCGAGGGTATTCTAAGACACACGAGATTCCACGAAATCTTAAGGCCTTAACATACATGTTTCGGACATGCTCCTCTAGGGATGCCTCCACCCTGACCTCTGCATCCTCACTCTCCTCTCTCAAGTTATCCACTTCCCTTTGGTGCTCGGCTATCAACCCATCCACCGAGCTCAATATATCCTTATTACCAGCCTCGGTCTTCTCCTTCTCCTTCCTAGCTACCTCTAGCTGCCTCCTTAGCTCGACAACCTCCTCCTGAAGCTTCTGATTCCCCTCGTTCTCAGCCTCCAACCTCTCGTTCTCCTTCCTCAGGTCCTCATTATCCATTTGAAGCTAGGATACCCTTTCGTTGACCTTCTCTAGTTCAGCATTCACCTGTATCATCTCGACTTTATCCTTTTTGAGAGTCGCATTCTCAGTTGTTGGTGAGGCCACTGTATACTTAAAGGATAAAGTTGCATGCTCTACATCCTTCTTCAGCTTCTCATACATCTCCTTCAGCTCTATTGTGACGACAACAAAAAGTTAACATTCGAGTGGGGCACAACAAACAAAGAAACAATAACAATAGAGGGTTAAGCCTCTAATCTCTTTCTCTAAGTTTCGAACAGAGGTCCACTCAACATCAATAGTCAACACCCGACTCTGGATTTCCACATTCATCTTTCTAATCAAGTCCGAGAGCTGCATTGAGTACATAGTAAGCTCTTTAGCCTAGAAATACACAGCCTCTCCTGTATCCACACCTCTTTGGTATCTTCATGGGGGATCGGGATGATGTCGGTAAGGAACACTAGTTCATCAAAATAGTGATGGGGGAACTTCTGCTTTAACAAGGCTTTCCTCTCCTTAATGGAAAGCTCTTAGGTCTCGGGCACCACCAGAACATGCTTCTTCTTCTTCGCCATTTCCTTTTTTCTCAAATAACCAAGTGTCAAGTCCTTCCCTTTAGAGACTTGGGAAGGAGCCAAAGGTGGAACGTGAGGAGGAACTGTCAAGGAAAAATGCCTGGTGCCTGCTACATCAAACCGGGAGTCTGTCCTAGATGTCCGAACACGAGGTGGAGGAGGTGGATGAGTCGGAGATCGTCAAGATCGTTCTATATGGCGATAGTCGCCGCCAGACCATGTGAATGCAGAGGTTCACCAAACAAGCTCATTTCTAAAGCCATCAAGGAAGGCACTTCTCGAGGGCTGGTAACTCCCTGATCCATAACCGCGGCCTCCGCCTCTACCTCTAGACATGTTACTTGTCAAAGAAATGGTTTAAAGTTTAGACTCAAGCACCCTACACATACAAACAGAGGCTGTGTTATGCGGTTTTATGAGTGTGTATCCTAAGTGTTCTCTCAACAGACCAGATAATGGTCTGCCTGATGGAGCAAATTCCCCAACAGCTAAACTTATTTCCTCCAAGCTTGTAGTGCTTGGCCAATAAAACCCAACAAGCAGGAGATTGTTTAGCTCATCAAACTGACCTTCTTTCTCGAGCGAGATGGCGGTCTCTGAGGGATTTACTGGAGACTACGACCGGGTCGATGCTCCTACTCGTTCCTCATCTATCGTAGGTAGAACAGGGGCGCTTCATGGGCCCTCATCCCTGGAAACTACCTCCTCATTGCCAATATTGCCTCTACCAGTTCCTTCCCAGATCTTCGCTTATTTATACGGCTTAGGCCCGACAGGGGGCACCTTCCTTTTCCGGCTCGGGGAACCCACTTCTTTTCCAATCTCCAATTTCCTTCCACCTCCGATGATGGCCAGCCTCATTATCGCTCGATCATCAGGGAGCAATCCCGCATTCGATCTTGGTCCAGAATGTTATTGGTCAAGCGAGCTCTGGCTGGAATAGCTAATAAAGATTCAAGGCGTTGTTGGTAGTTAATGTTTGTAGACGCCTCATGATTTCCTATCATACAAATACTAAGACAAACTTAAGTTGCTAAACCCGTGAGTTTAACAATAAAAGTAAAGCAGAATGCTTACTTCCTTCCAACCACCTCCTCGCAAATTCAGTAGGACAACACACAAAGAACTAGTCGTGTTTGTACATAGTCAGCTTAAGCCATTTTCCATTAAAGAACTTGGTATTGGGCGAAGCTTCCAGGAAATATTGAGACGATGAGATGTTAATTCTCCTTTTCAACTGAAACAAATACCGGATGTACTTTTCGGTGGGCACCAGCTGCAGGTACTCCCTGTAGAGAACGTAGGTACCTAAAAGGGAAGCATACACATTCAGATGAAGCTACGACGGCGCAAGACAAAAGTAATACACCATATCATGAATAAAGTTGTTGGTCGGGGGCACGCACCTAGTAACACATACCTTCTTGTTCCAGACAGTGTACCCCTTCGGTGGTGCATGAGCCCTACCATCCTTTCTGGGCACAAGAACATCTCTCTCGGGAATACATAACCGTAATACCATGCGCCTTACCGCCGTTGCATCCTTATGAGGTGACACCGAATCTGGTGGGTTTTCGAGTATAACCGCGCCTGCCAACATAACCGGTGCCACCAACACGCTTCCCTCAACAATATTTACGTGCTCTACCTCCTCATACTCGACCAGGGAGTGTTCTCTTTCTGGCTGTACCCCATGTTCAGACGCTCCCGACAAACTTGTCACCTGAGAAGGGGTGGACCATCCAGAAGTCTTAAGCTCGCTACCCTTTGAGCTAGCATCACTGGTTGAATCAAATGTGTGTGACAAGTGCAGCGAAGCCTTGGCTTCCGAAGTTTGCTCTGTCATGGAATTTTTCTTCATTGCCAGTTATACTTTCAATATACTAGCGTTAGACATCGCTTGTATAACCTGTACCCCTCGTATTGGTGTAAACTAACATATGTGTGCAGTATTGTGCAGTGCCATGCTAATGCAATTTATAATTTCGAAACTTGGGACATAGCGACGATCACAAGTCCCTAAAGACTGTAACCATCATCGTCATCGATCAAACTTTGTCGAACTCACGTCGACTCACAACAACGTCGCTATTGGAGCTAATAAACCATGTTTGACGATTCGACATTTCAGTCATAGTTCAAATATATGCTTTACTCCTATGTGCTGAGCCGAATTATCAATTTGATTATGGTCAAAGTAAACATTGACCTGGTCGTATGATATCATGAGAGTAACGCAAACCCAAGGGCGAGTTGCGCATTGTTAAAGCCTCGAACAAAGGAAGGCAAAGTGTGGATGGGGTGCACACGAAATATCAAGGCCAACAAAGACTGTGCCCCCTTTTAGAGGCTCGAAAATTTCTTACCCCCATAAGAGGTACGAATTTTCGTATCCCGAATTTTCGCATCCCTTCTATGGGGCTCGAAAATTTGTATCCCCTATAGAGGTACAAAATTTCATACCCTCCGAGGGGTACGAATCTCCACCACTTCGCCTGCTCGTCTCGGATCCCCCAATATTTTGCTTTCCCTCTTCTTCTCCACTCCGAGCCCAACTCCCATCCTCTTTCTCTCATCTCTGATCTATTTCCCACAAAGACACGCGTTAGACTCAAGCTCAAAAGCATCATCGAATGCTTCACTCTCGAGCCTTATCCTTCGATTCGAATAGAGATTCACAATCGGCCTCATTGCTGAGGTCAAGAAGCTCAACTGAGCATGAACCCCTTTTGAACATCGGTCACATGCTTTGAGGTAAGGATACATCGCCACGCTCGAGCTTGAACCCCTTCATGAGCAGCATACCCGATTCTCTTTGGCCTACCTGCTCTCAAATTGAATCTTCAAAGTGAGTCGGTTTCTGAGTTTTTGAATCCTTAAGTTAGCGGCGGCGAAAGAGAAGAGAAGAAGAGAGAGCGGAAGAGAGGTTTTGAATTTATAGGAGAAGAAAGGGGTTAAGTCCACTAATGTTTCGTATCCCCAGTGGGAATACAAACTCACGTATCCCTGTGGGATATGAAATCTCGTATCCCACTGAAATCCAAAACTTTCGTATCGCCATGTGGGTACGAATTTTTCATATCCCAAACATGAGATACGAGTATCCCCCCTAACAACAAAAAAATAACAAAAACAATACATATAATAATGTATATATATTCATATATATGTTAATGCGTACATACACTTTGCGATATAGCATCACGATGGTTTACATTTGTGTGTGAACGTATACATACATACGAAATAACGTATGTACAGAACAAACACTCGCAAGCATGTACTTGTATGCGTTCTCATTCATCTGCATATGTTACTTTTCATTTCTTACTTCCCGTGGTGTCGCGAAAAGTTATGCAAAAAACATGTAAGCATATACACGATGACACATCGATGACAACTCTTTTACGTCACGACGTAAACGAGAGTCGACGACTAACATTTACCTTTATGAGTTAACAGGAAATCGACGATTCAACAAATTTTTTTTACCAACTCAAAGCACATCATGTCAAGACAAGACGTATTTTGGGGGGAAAATATTAACCGACCTTTTGGACCGGTTCTCAAAAGCACATCGGACACGCTCGACTCAACACATCGCATGATGTTATATCCCGAAGTGTGGCCAAGAAGCTAAAGAAACAAGACGGGAAGAGGTCAAGTGAGCAAGAGACTCACAGCTCCTCAAAGCTATGTTGTACCTAGGGATGAGCATGGTGCGGTTTGGTGCGGTTTTGACTTAAAACCGCACTCGGAACCGCTAGAGTGCGGTTTTCAAAAGTAGGAACCGGATCAAAAACCGTTGGTGCGGTTTGGTTTTAAAAGTGCGGTTTCGGTTTTTAAAAGTGCGGTTTCGGTTTTCAAACCAATTAACAAAAAAACATCGTTCCCTTAGATGATGATGCACATGAAATGTTTAAAGCTGAGGCAGAGGCTTTTTTATTTGTCTAGTTTGTGATATTGATCTTCACATGCAAATGAAAACTCTTTTACTATAATGACCAATCGGTCCAATCCTAATACCATCTTACTATAGATGACATCAAGGCAATGGATGTAATCCAAATCATAATTCTGATGGACCGAAAGCAGTATGTAGAACTTGTTCTAGATACTTCTCAGTAGTATCATACCGCCTCTTTTTAACCTCTATAGCTAATACAATAAGAACTTTGTCTGGTAGTAGGTCTTGATAGCTTCTCAAGGTGTTCAATATTAGTTTTCTTTTCTTTTGTAGATCCTTTCTATGATCAGACATTTCCATCAACATGTCATGAGTAATCTTGGCAACTTGAGTCAATATAGCCGTGCAGTTAGAGTGCTGCAACATGTATTGCTGCTCTTTTGCTTCCATGATTGCCAAGTAGTGAACGTGCAGATTTGCCTGAAGCTAAATTTGAGAAGGTAGTGTTAAAATTTACGTATAAGTAACATTCGGTGCGGTTTGGTTTTGCGGTTTGAAAAAGGATGAAAACCGAACCCGGACCATACTAATGGTGCGGTTTCATCGGTTTTGCGGTTTTACTTCGGTGCGGTTTTTTAAGATGCGGTTTTTAGCGGTTTTATGCGGTTTCGGTTCGTAATCGGCTTTCCTGCTCATCCCTAGTTGTACCCATAATTTCGAACCCCGAATTCTTGATTCCTTAAGCCTTGTACCCGTAGTCTCAAATCCCTCCAGCCTCGTGCTCGAAGTCTCGAGTCCTTCTAGCCTCGCCTCCTCCAAGTTTCAAAACCCAGCACTTCTGTGACGGCCCGCCCCGCATTAGCCGACATTTCCAATGATAGTGCGCTGTGCCGATGTCCAACCAGCACGGGATGGTCGTCAAAGAAAGGAAAGGTAAGGGATTTGAACTAACAAGGAACATGTAGAATGTCTCTCAGCGCATGGAATAAAGTATAATAATAACATACTTGACATAAAACAGGCGAGACAGTGCATAAGCTGGAAACTAAACCATAATCATCATAGCAGCGGAAATCCAAAATACAGCTTATCATCCATAACCATTATTACAACTTCAAAATGATGTCTCTAAAGCTAAAGAAAGGAGAGGTACACTACTAATGCTCAAAGCAGTGACCATCAACAACACAGGGAGAATATATGTAGATAATACGTAGGAGCCTCCTGCTCGTCTTCGGATCAGCTACTGGTGCATACCACCTAACCTGTCTCTAGTCTTCCCGTTTAAGAGCACCCAGAGTAATAAGAAGAGGCATAAAACTCTGGGTCAGACAAAAATCTAGTATAAGCGATAAGCAGCAAAACAGAACAATAACAGGTATATTAAACCATACCTGAACCTGGACCTGCAACCAAAGAGTTAGCACAACATACCGTACAATACTCTAAGGTGCCACTAACATATGGTGTAAAGGATACGGGGGTGGGATGTGCATGTCATAATGATGTCAACAATCAAGCATAACAACCATTCTCACATCTCTCACTCAGTGCGTAAAGCATACAATATCCACCACTATGATCACTAGACCCATCGAGGTAGTGACGGAGTCCGTCTTGTATAACTATTGCTACCACCAAGCTTGCCCCATGGAGTCATGACTCAATCCTTACAAATGATCCCACCTCATTGGTCTATAGCCAATAGTACTACCTAGGCCACTATGGCCCTGAATCCGTCCACATACCCCATACTCCATAGTGATCCAAAGTTATAGACATCGATGACCCCTTAGCACACGTCCCGCAGCAAAGCCCAACTCATGAAGTAAACTCATTGGTTCTCATTTGGATCCTGAGTAATAACCTCTCATCTGGACTTCCTTAGCATCTCGGGTTTTGGTCGAATTGGAGTTGGTCTTCAGTAAAGTCGTCGCCTAGTAGTAAAAGCACACGTCCGGTTCGGTTCGAATATGCATAGTGCTCCAGTCATCATCGGTTCGGTTTGGTCCAATGGCTTCCTAGTATGCTCCTTGGTGTGGTTCAGTTCGGTGCTCCCCTTCTGGCTCGGTTCGGTTCGGATGTATTCTGCTTGGGTTCGGTTCGTATCTCTTGGTTCGGCTCTTGTACTTCACCTCATTCCAGTCTAACGTCCCCTGTTCGGTTCAGTGCTCATGGATCTCCTTGGTCCTCCGATCCAATCCCGCTCCCTAGCCCTAGTCCTATCTGATCCCCACGCCAAGCTTTGGTCCGATCCCAACCACAACTCATGGCAAATGGCTTTACTTCTTGCCAAGTCTTCTCAGGTGCCAAGTTCCGATCCGAATCAAATCCCTTTGCCCAGTCCCCTTATCCGATCCGAGCCCCATACCCGATTCGATCCGGTCCGAAACTCTGCACATTTCCTGCAACTTTTCTAGCGACTGTTTTACGCCATACGACGGCGTTTTCAACCATTCTAACTCTTCTAGTCAATGACAAAGCATACCATACAGTCATAGCAACATAGAGAACTAGCCAAGAACACCAAAACAATGAATTATCATGTCAAAACGGATCAAACATACCCAAGAACCCATATTTCCCTTAATCATGTTTAAGCATAACTAATGATATGATTAGTAAAACTTAACCAAACTAACCAAATTTCTAACAGAGACCTAAAACAATATTTCGAAATTTATAAATATTTTTCCAGATTTTAATCATGTTTAAATTCGCTAATTAACACTAATCAATCATAATTAGCCATAATTAGTGTAAAAAAGTGCTAATCACTCATTTAGCCACAAACAAAATACCAAATCTGAAATTATCCTCTGTTTAGTGCTGCTCCCAAGGCTATACAGCAGTTCTAACCTTTCTTTGGTGCTATTTCTCCTTAATTTGATGTAATTTAGCCAAATATTCAATTAGAAAGTGGTTTAGAGGTGTTTTAGATGTTGGAGGCCATTACTAAGTTGAGAGGGATGATAAGTGGCGGCTGAAAAATGAGAAAAGGGTGTTCTCTAAACCCTAACAGTCCTTAAATACTCCAAATCCCGAAATCCCCCTTTGGGCCTAGCTGTTAATTACCCAATTAAGCCCGGTTAAGCTGTTTTTCACCTTTTAAACCTTAATTCAGCCATATCTCCCAAACGGTAAGTTCGTTTTTTACATATGACCACTCTACAGAAAGGTAAACCATCATCCGGACCCAATAGAAGTGGTTTCAGGTCAAAACTCCTTTCCAATCAAAAGTTATGGCCGAAACAAGATTAGCTAAGGGCAAAACGGTCATTTAAAAATCGGAAAAAATCATGGACATGGGAAATGACCCCAGTAGTCGTCTCCCAAAGTTACATGGCTATACGACTTCATATGAGAAAGAAATAAATATTCTACAATCCTTTGATGCGTAGAATGCGGGTCATTACATTCTCCCCCCTTTAAGAAATTTCGTCCCCGAAATTCCTTAACCCAAAAAAAACAAAGGATCATGCATGCCTACCAATCATTAACAAAACAATAAAGCATACAAAACAACAAAACATGCCTATCCTAGTATGCGGTTTACTAACAAGGGAGTACTATACCGATATAAAAACCTTACCAGGCAAAGAGTTCTGGATACTTCCTCCTTATGTCCTCCTCTGTTTCCCAAGTACAGTCTTCCTCATCATCACCCAACTGAACTTTGACTAGTTTCGCCGCCTTCCTTTGAAACTGCTTCGTATCGGTCCCAGCAATACGCATAGGCCTGCGGTTCCCAACCGCCTTGGGTTCAACCTCGATATCATCCAACTGATCCGCTGAAATAGCCACACTAGGGTCATGCACAAACTTCCTTAACTAGGAAACATGAAATACATTTTGAACTTCCGCCATCTTCTCTGGTAATTCAACTTTATATGCCAAATTCCCAATTTACTCGAGAACTGGGAATGGACCAACAAATCTTGGTGCTAACTTGCCTCTCCTACCAAATCGAATCACGCTCTTTAAAGGAGAAATCTTGACAAATACCAAGTCACCAATGGAGAATTTTAAATCTTTTCTCCTCTTATCAGCATAACTCTTTTGTCTATCTTGAGCAGCCTTCATTCGCTGTTGGATAACCTTAATCTTATCTGAAGTTTCTCTTATTACATCTGGTCCAAGCACGAACTTCTCACCAGTTTCTAACCAACATGACGGTGAGTTGAATGGTCTTCCGTACAAAGCTTCAAATGGAGCCATACCAATACTGGATTGATAACTATTATTATATGCAAACTCTACTAGATGTAAATGGTCATCCCATGATCCACCAAAATCCAATATACGAGCTCTCAAGAGATCCCCCAATATACGATTCACCCTCTCTGTCTGACCGTCGGTTTGAGGATGATACGCGGTACTGAGATATAATTCTGATCCTAACGCCTCTTGTAAGCTCTTCCAAAACCCACTAGTAAACAACGGGTCTCGGTCACTTACAATGCTTTTAGGTACTCCATGAAATCTCATTACCCATTTCATATATAGCTCAGCTAACGTAGCTACCATTCTATTCGACTTGACGGGTATAAATCTTGCACTCTTGGTCATTCGGTCCACAATCACCCAAATGCTATCATGGCCCGACCTAGTCCTTGGTAACCCATCAATGAAATCCATTGAGACTTGTTCCCATTTCCATTCTGGAACTTCTAATGGTTGCAACAAACCACTAGGCTTCTTTTGCTAAGCTTTAACTAGCTGGCAATTCATGCATTTGGATATAAACTTCCCAACGTCTCTTTTCATCCCTTCCCAGTAGTAGGTCTGCTTCATGTCTCGATACATCTTGTTACCACCGGGGTGTATAGTCAGTTTTGAGTGATAACATTCTCTAAGCACTTCATCTCTCAATCCATTGACATTGCGTACAACTAGTCTTCCATTCTTTCTAAGCCATCCATCTCGGTCAAGTCCATACTCGTTCATCTTCTCATCGATGCCCATCTCTAACTTGGAGATGATTTTCAATAAGTTAGGATCGTCCCGCTGACTGGAACCAATCCGCTCAATTAAAGTGGGTCTGATCGTCAAATTTGCTAACATTTCTGGATCTAATTCGCACTTTGGTCTGAAATCATACCCAGCGATGTACTCCTGTTGCTTCCACTCAAGAAGCATAGCCCCTAAACTGGCATATCTTCTACTCAATGCACCAGCTACCGCATTTCCCTTTCCTGGTGTGTATGGGATATCGAAATCGTAGGAAGCCAAGAATTCTAACCATCTTTGCTGTTAGATATTTAGATCCTTCTGAGAGAAAAGATACTTTAACGATTTATGATCGGTAAACAACTCGAATCTTCCCCCAAAGAGATAATGTCTCCACATGTTCAATGCGAACACGATCGCTGCCAATTCCAAATCATAGGTAGGATATCTTTTCTCATGTGGTTTTAGCTGCTGACTAGCATTAGCTACAACCCTACCTCCTTGCATCAATATAGCACCTAGTCCGGTACCACAGGCATCTGTGTATACCGTCATCTCTTCATTCCTTTTAGGGATGACTAACACTGGTGCACATATCAACTTTTCCTTTAGACTCTTAAATGCATTCTCGGACTTTTCGTCCCAGATGAAAGCTTGATTCTTCTTGGTCAACTGAGTCAACGGTGCTGCTATCTTGGAGAAGTCTTAGATAAACTTACGATAATATTCAGCTAACCCCAAGAAACTTCTTACGTCTGTCGCATTCTTGGGCGTAGACCAATCTTGTACCATAGCCACCTTCGCAGGGTCCACGACAATACCATTCTCTAAAACAACATGGCCCAAGAATCTCACTTCCCTCCTCCAGAAGTGACACTTAGAAAACTTTGCTTTCAATTGGTGTTTTCTCAACACCTCCATCACTATCCTCAAATGTTCCTTGTGTTCTTCCTCTGTTCTTGAATAAACCAAGATATCGTCTACGAACACAAGAACAAACTTATTCAACTGATCTCTAAATACCCTATTCATAAGATCCACAAAATATGCTGGTGCATTGGTCAACCCGAATGGCATGACCAACCACTCATAGAATCCAGATGGCGTCCGAAATGTCATTTTAGCTATACTCTCAACTTCCACTCTAAGCTGATGAAAACCTGTCGCGAGATCTAACTGGGAGAACACTCTTGCGCCACTCAACTGATCAAACAAATCATCTATCCGCGGTAGAGGATACTTATTCTTCCTCGTCACCTTATTCAACTCGCGGTAGTCCACACACAAACGAAGGGAACCATCTGCTTGGTAGCAAACACAACTGGTGCTCCCCACTCAGAAACACTTCTTCTGATAAATCCCTTCTTCAAAAGATCGCTTGCTTGCACCTCGAGCTCTCGCTGCTCCCTTGGTGCCATACGACGAAGTGGCATCACTATAGGTCTGGCATCTTTCACTAAATCAACATGGAACTCAATCTCTTGGTGTGGTTGAAGTCCGGTCACTTCCTCGAAGACGTCAGGATACTGGCCAACCACGGGCACATCTGACAACTCATCATGCGGGATGTCGAGGGAATTTAGAAAACTAGCCATTACCCCATCACTAGGTAGACCACCAAACACTACCCTTCGCCCATCATCCGCTCCAACTGTCACCAAAAAGTCCTCACAGTCTACCACCACCCGTATCTTTGGAGCCAATCGACTCCCAGAATAATGCCAAACCCAGCAAAGACCAAAACAAAGCAATCACAAACAAACATGCATCCATGAGTCGATAAGACCACATTACGACAAATCATACAAAGGCTAGTCGAATCATCGATCGGGTTCGTCACTGCTAAAGGTCTGTCGACTATCTCAGGTTCCAATCCCAACCTATCTACCAGGTCACTAGATATGAAGGAACGAGAAGCTCCGGTATCAAACAATACTCGAACAGGAACATCATAAACAGAAAGAATACCTTGAATAACGACATTCTTTCCTTTCTCCGCTGTAGTTGGGGCATTCAACGAAGAAGGAACAACATTGATAGCATATGCTTTCACAATTTGCTTTTCTTTAGGGAGATGTGGACACTTGCCCTTGTGATGTCCCACTTGGCCATAGTTGAAGCACTTTCTATCCGCTGGCTTGGCCGGACATTCTTTGGCATAGTGGCCCTTCTTACCACAGTTGAAGCACTCAACATCTTTCTTATTCTTATTCTTCTTCTTTTGGCCATCCTTGGTCTGATTCTGCTTTCTCTTATTCTGAAAACCATTCTTTCCTCCACCGCTTGCTTGCGGCTTTGGCACCTCTACAAATACAACCTCAATCTTCGACTTAGGGTATAAACTCCATGATCTCAAAGCTTTCCCCACAATCGATTCAAACGTCTCATCGACATGGTTTATAAGCCTTTCCCCCAAGTACTGATCTAAGCCTATTATGAACTTTTCATTTTTCTTCTCGGTAGTATCAATAAGGGATAATCCATATTTCGATAGAGTATCGAACTCTGCAATGTACTCCGAGACTGCCCTACCATTCTTCTTAAGCTCCAGAAATTTCCTAAACAACTCTGACTTCTGGGCAGCTGGGATGAACTTATCACTGAATCGGGCCTTAAAATGATCCCATGTAACTTGATCCTCTGGAGTAGCTGCCTTAATAGCATTCCACCAATTCATTGCCCGTCCATGCAGCTGACGGGATGCTAACTTCCTCTTCATCGCATCCTCGATACCCAAGTCTTTCGAAGATACGCTCACAACTATCCAACCAATTCTGAACTTCTGTGGCTGATTTCGTTCCGTGGAATGGCTTTCCACCAAGACTAGTGTAATCCTTGCATAGCTTGGCGAAATCGGCCCTAGGCGCCTGCACCGCTGCACCACCACCATTTGCAGCAGTAGGAACTGCCCTATGAACATCCCTAAGCATCTCTCTCATGAGGTCAGTGAACATAGTACTCATATCAGGAACATTCCCATTATTAGCTCCTCTACCAGTACCCTTTGTATATCGGCTCGAGGTTTGATCTGTAAAGAGAAACGATTAACCATCTCTTCAGTGGTGCCAGTTTAGTGCGACTTCATCCTTAAATATGCTAATAGTGTGTGTATATATATATCCTTTGAAAACCAAAATAATCACAAATATGCGCTCTCATATACGTATTATCTCTCCCTAGGTTAACTACGCAACCCAGAGCTCTGATACCAAATGTGACGGCCCGCCCCGCACCAGCCGACATTTCCAATGAAAGTGCGTTGTGTCGATGTCCAACCAGCACGGGACGGCCGCCGAAGAAAGGAAAGGTAAGAAATTTGTACTAACTAGGAACCTGTAGAATGTCTCACATCGCATGGAATAAAGTATAATAATAACATACTTAACATAAAACAGGCAAGACAGTGCATAAGATGAAAACTAAACCATAATCATCATAGCAGCGGAAATCCAAAATACATCTTATGATCCGTAACCATTATTACAACTTCAAAATACAGTCTCTAAAGCAAAAGAAAGGAGAGTTACACTACTAATGCCCAAAGCAGTGACCATCAACAACACAGGGAGAATATATGTAGATAATACGTAGGAGCCTCCTGCTCGTCTCCGGATCAGCTACTCGTGCATACCACCTAACCTATCTCTAGTCTTCCCATTTAAGAGCACCCAGAGTAATAAGAAGAGGCATAAAACTCTGGGTCAGACAAAAGTCTAGTATAAGCGATAAGCAGCAAAACAGAACAATAACAGGTATACTAAACCATACCTGAACCTGGACCTGCAACCAAAGAGTTTGCACAACATACCGTACAATACTCTAAGATGCCACTAACATATGGTGTAAAGGATACGGGGATGGGATGAGCATGTCATAGTGATGTCAACAATCAAGCGTAGCAACCATTCTCACATATCTCACTCAGTGCGTAAAGCATATGATATCCACTACTTTGATCACTAGACCCATTGAGGTAGTGACGGAGTCCGTCTTGTATAACTATTGCTACCACCAAGCTTGCCCCATGGAGTCATGACTCAATTCTTACAAATGACCCCACCTCATTGGTCCATAGCCAATAGTCCGACCTAGGCCACTGTGGCCCTGAATCCGTCCACATACCCCATACTTCAAAGTGATCCAAAGTTATAGACATCGATAACCCCTTAGCACACGTCCCGCAGCAAAGCCCAGCTCATGAAGTTAACTCATTGGTTCCCATTTGGATCCTGAGTAATAACCTCCTATCTGGACTTCCTTTGCATCTCGGGTTTTGGTCGAATTGGAGTTGGTCTTCAGAAAGTCGTCGCGTAGTAGTAATAGCACACGTCCGATTCGGTTCGAATATGCATAGTGCTCCAGTCATCATCGATTTGGTTCGGTCCAATGCTTCCTAGTATGCTCCTGGGTGTGGTTCGGTTCGGTGCTCCCCTTCTGACTCGGTTCGGATGTCTTCTACCGAGGTTCGGTTCGTATCTCTTGGTTCGGCTCTTCACCTCATTCCAGTCCAACGTCCCATGTTCGGTTCGGTGCTCATGGATCTCCTTGGTCCTCCGATCCGATCCCGCTCCCTAGCCCTAGTCCGATCCGATCCTCACGCCAAGCTTTGGTCCGATCCCAACCTCAACTCAACGCAAATGGCCTTCCTTCTTGCCAAGTCTTCTCAGGTGCCAAGTTTCGATCCAAATCAAATCCCTTTGCCCAGTCCCCTTATCCGATCCGAGCCCCATACCCGATCCGATCTGGTCCGAAACTCTGCACGTTTCCTGCAACTTTTCCAGCGACTGTTTTACGCCATACGACGGCTTTTTCGACCATTCTAACTCTTCTACTCAATGAAAAAGCATACCATACAGTCATAGCAACATAGAGAACTAACCATAAACACCAAAACAATGAATTATCATGTCAAAACGGATCAAACATACCCAAGAACCCATATTTCCCTTAATCTTGTTTAAGCATAACTAATGATATGATTAGCAAAACTTAACCAAACTAACGAAATTTTCTAACAGAGGCCTTAAACAATATTTCGAAATTTATAAATATTTTTCTAGATTTTAATCATGTTTAAAATCGCTATTTACATTAATCAATCCTAATTAGCCATAATTAGTGTAAAAAGGTGCTAATCACTCACCTTAGCCACAAACAAAATACCAAATCTGAAATTATCCTCTGTTTGGCGTTGTTCTCAAGGCTATACAGCAGTTCTAACCTTGCTTTGGTGCTATTTCTCCTTAATTTGATGTAATTTAGCCAAATCTTCCATTAGAAAGTGGTTTAGACGTGTTTTAGATGTTGGAGGCCATTACTAAGTTGAGAGGGATGATAAGTGGCGGCTGAAAAATGAAAAAAGGGTGTTCTCTAAACCCTAACCGCCCTTAAATACTCCAAATCCCGAAATCCCCCTCTGGCCTAGCTGTTAGTTACCCAATTAAGTTCGGTTAAGCTGTTTTTCACCTTCTAAACCTTAATTCAGCCATATCTCCCAAACGGTAAGTCCGTTTTTCACATATGACCACTCTACGGAAAGATAAACTACCATCCAAACCTAATGGAAGTGGTTTCAGGTCAAAACTCCTTTCCAATCAAAAGTTATGGCCGAAACAAGATCAGCTAGGGGCAAACGGTCATTTAAAAATCGGCAAAAATCATGGACATGGGAAATGACCCCAATAGTCGTCTCCCAAAGTTACATGGCTATACGACCTAGTATGAGAAAGAAAGAAATATTCTACGATCCTCTGATGCGTAGAATGCGGGTCGTTACAACTTCGGAATTTAATATCCCCCATGGGGTATGAATTTCCTACCTTATAGAGGGGTGCGAGTTTCCAAGGGGAGATAAGGGAGTCCGAGTTTCTAGGGGCCTGCACTCTAGGATCCGAAATGTACTATTATGGTCCTATACTCCTACCTACTCCCACCTAACCACTCCACTATAAATACCCCCAAGCTCACACTTCAAAGGGGTTGGAAATTAGCTAATTTAACACCTCTTGAGAGCTCCAAGTGACCTCTTTAATTGCATCCTTGCTTTGAGGAAGAAAAAGGGAAAAAGTGACTTTTCCCAATATTCATATATGATAATTATGACATCAAAATACTTAGAAATGTTTGTAAGGGATGCATGAGATAGTCCTAAGCTTGTAACTCATAATTGTCAATAAAATATCAGCAACTCTTCCAAATTGGATGTAAGCCCCATACAGGACCGAACCACTATAAATCTATTGTGTTCTTTACTGCTTTCTGCACTTATATTTCCACGTGAAATTATATTCCTAAGTAATTAAGAATCTTGGGTATTTATGACATATTTTGCCATCAACAACTGGCAGCCACTAGAAAACACTTGCATCCACTTGCAACCATCAATCATAACATATCTCAAACACATGTTTTCATCCACTAGTTTCTACCTTAGGATCGAGGACTCGAACGATAGGATAAACATACTTAAATGATAGAAACAAATGCGAATTCAAAGATTGGAAAAGAAACTATTAACATACTCTCAAAGAGAAAAGGAAAGAAGCGCAAATCTTGTCTTTGGGTTCCCACATCGCATCGTCGCGGTCTTCTCCCCATTTTACCTTCACTAATTTGATCTCCTTGTTGCGTAGTTTATTAATCATTGATCCAAGAATATATGTAGGAACTTTCCTAAATGACGCCTTTTTCTCAACCTCAACATCTTCAAGCGTGCTTGGCTCCACTACCTCTGTCGTATCATGTAGACATTTCCTCAAATGGGAAACATGGAACATGTCGTGAACTCCCGCTAGCCTCTTTAGTAGTCTAACCCTACAGGCCATCTGACCTATCCTCTTAACCATGGGGAATGTCCCTACAAACCATGGCGCTAGCTTCCCTAGCGAACCAAAGTGAACAACATTTCTTAGAGGCGACACTTTGACAAATACCGTGTCTCCTACCTTAAATTCCAAATCAGACCTTCTCTTATCGGCATATGACTTCTGCCTGTCCTAAGCTGCTTTCATTCGTCGGCGAATAAGATCAATCTTCTCAGCAGTCTCTCGAATCATCTCAGGCCCAAGTAGAAGTCTTTCCATAGACTCCTACCAACATGTCGGCAATCTACAAGGTCGTCCATAAAATGCCTCGAATGGTGCCATGTCTATACTTAACTGGTAAATATTATTGTAGGTAAACTTAACTAATGGGAGATGCTCTTCCGAAGTCCCTCCGAAATCGAGGATACACAGTCTCAGTAAATCCTTAAGTACCCTATTGAGCCTCTCAGTTTGTCCATCGGTCTGAGGGAGGTATGTTGTGCTCAATCATAACTGCGTACCTAGTGCCTCTTGCAAGCTCTTCCAAAACTCACTCGTGAAGATGGGGTCACGGTCACTTACTATACTGGAAGATATACCCCCATGAAGTCGGACTATCTCCTTAAGGTACACCGATGTTAGTCAAGCGTCTGTCTTCTTGCTCTTGACGGGAATAAAGTGGGAGCTCTTTGTAAGTCTGTCTATTATTACCCAAATACTAGTGTTGCCCTTCCTCGATCTGGGCAGTCCATCAATGAAGTTCATAGAGATGATCTTCCACTTTCGTTGTGTGACATCAAAGGGCTGAAGTAACCCGTCAAGTTTCCTTTGTTCTGCCTTCACTTGCTGGCAAGTCGAACATCGGGCCATAAACCCTATCACGTCCTTCTTCATACCAGCCTAATGAAAAAATATCTTCATATCTCGGTATGCCTTGTCGCCGCCTGGATGGATAGTCATCTGAGAGTAATGAGCCTCTCAAGGAATGTCCTCAACAAATCCCTAACTCAGGGAACACAAAGCCTTTCATCTCGTCATAGCCATCCTCTCTCATCAACAGAATATCTAGTTAGGTGACTGGAGTCATCCACTGATTATGTCTAAGGTGTCGCTAACCGTGTGTCCTCTCGATGTGTGGATCCGACTCACTCCATAAGAGTAGGCAGTACTATTGATGATGCCAACAAGTCAGGCGTAAGATCCGTAGATGACCTAAAATCAACGGTTGATATATACTCCAAGCTTTGCCTCTCTACGAATAGAGGATTTAAGGTCATCCTCTGCCTACTTAATGCGCCCTCCACTACATTATCCTTGCTTGGGGTATAAGATATCTCAAAATCGTAGGACGCTAGGAAATCCATTCATCATTGCTGCCTTATATTGAGATCCTTCTATAGAACAAATATTTGAGCGACTTGTGTAACATGTATAGCTCAAATCTCTCTCCAAGTAGATAGTGTCGCCAAGACTTAAGTGCGAACACTATAACAGCCAACTTTAGGTCATTGGTAGGGCGGTTCTTCTCGTGAACTCTCAACTGTCTACTACCATAACATACTACCCTACCTTCCTGCATCAACACGACACCTAGCCCTATGCCATAAGCATCCTTGTAGATTGTGAACACCTTGCTACCATCGGGAAGAGTCAGAATAAGGGATGATGTTAGAGCCCTCTTTAATCTTTGAAAATCATCCTCGCAATCAAAGCTCCAAACGAAAGCTAGGTTATTCTTCGTCAGTCGGGTAAGCGGGGTTAATATCCTAGCAAAGTCCTTAATGAACTTCCTATAATAACCCGCCAACCCTCCATCTCATTCTTGGGAACCTTCCAATCTTGAACTGCAATGACTTTAGCAGGGTCCACCGCTATCCTATCCTTAGAGACTACATGCCCTCGGAAGCTTACTTCCATTCTCTAAAAGTGACACTTAGAAAATTTTGCTTTGAGCTGATGCGATCTGAGAGTGCGTAGAACCTCTCCTTAGTGTATGTCATGTTCCTTCTTGCTCCTTGAGAAGACCAAAATATCATCCATGAAGACCACTACAAACTTGTACAGAAACTCCCTAACACCCTACCCATCAAGTCCACAAAATATATGGGAGCACTGGTTAGCCCAAAAGGCATGACCAACCACTTAAAGAAACCATCCAATGTTCTGAGCAGTTTTATCAATACTATCCTTTACTACTCTTAGCTGATGAAACCCCATGGCCAGATCCAACCGCGAGAACACTAATGCGCCTACTAGCTGATTAAATAAGTCATCAATCCTTGGAAATGGGTTCCTATTCTTCTTGGTGAGCTTATTCAACTCCTTATAGTCCACACATAGACAAATTGAGCCGTCATCCTTGGTTGCAAAGACGACTTGAGCCCCCACTTTGATATGCTCCGTTTAATGAATCCCTTCTCGAATAGCTCCCCTACTTGCTTGTTGAGCTCCCTTCGGTCCATAGGAGCCATGTAGCGCATTAGTAAAGCAACTGGATTCGCATTCTCTATCAAGTAAAATCGAAAGTCTATCTCATGCCTCAGAGGTAATCCCTTAACCTCATCAAACATGTCCAGATAATCTTTGACTATGGGTACTGATCGAAGATCGTTTACAGAAGTATCAAGCGAATCTAGGAAACTGAGCATAACAGACTCCTATGGGTCACACGAAATCTCGAGAGTTTTCCCTTGGCACGTCAGAAGCCTAACAACTCTCCTCTCATAGTCTAGAATGACACCATACATGGCTAGCTAATCCATTCCTAGAATTAATCCATAGCCCATAAAGCCAAGAACATGCGCATCGCATTCAAACTCGACGCCCAAGATAGAAATTCTCAAACCCCGACATAACATAGAAAGATAAGTCGTACCTGCTATGGGGTTTGAGACTACAACGAGATCAGAAACAATACTGGTATCAAGGTGCAGAATATCTACCATAAAATAGGATATAAATAAATGAGAAGCACTAGAATCAAAGGGAGTCCTAATAGGATAGTCAAAAAGGGAAATCAAACCTTTGACAGTGACTTTCCTACCTCATCTGGTCCACTAGACTCAAGAGCATGCACTTGTCCTCCAGACGATCCATCCCCTTGTCCTTTCTTATTAGGGCATTGCTTGGTGACATGCCCAAGTTGACCACAAGTGAATAGTCCTTCTTTGCCTTTCTACAATCTTTCACAAAATGTCCTAAAGCTATGCAACTATGGCACTTAATCTCTATCTTGATCTGAGTCTTATCAGGCTTTTCTCCTTTCTTTTGCGCTCCTTTCTTAGGCCACCATTTCTTTTTCTCAGCCTTAGGCTGTGCCTCCTCAGTCTTGACTTCTTTCTTCTCCTCTTTACCGTCCTCATACATCAAAGCCATGTCAACAAGCCTCTCAAAAGTTGCTCCAATCGAGATGTGTGATAATGCTAATCCATGGAGAGGTTGATTCAACCTTCTCGCGAATATAAGAGCCTTCTTATGAGGAGTGTTCACCAAGTCCAAACTGAATCTAGCTACATAATTAAACTTGTTAACATATTCCTTTACTAACATACTTCCTTGTTCTAAACCCAAAAATTTCTCCATCTACATTCCTTCCTCTGCACGAGATGAGAACTTCATCTCAAACCTCCATATGAAATCATCCCAAGTAACCACTGGTTTTCCCGCCCGTGTCACATCCCACTAGTATGAAGCTTCTTCCTTCAGTTGCCAAGCGGCCAACTGAATCTTTCTTCTATTATCGAGCTCAAAAGGATTAAACACATTCTCCGTTTCTCTAAGCCAGTTACGCGCCTATAGCAAAACTCTCAGTATCACGAAACGACTTGCCTACCATCATGTAGAAGTCCTTACAAAGCTTAGAAAATTTGACTAAAGGAGGAGGTGGAGCTATTGCGGCTGCAGCTAGGGATGGGCATCTCCTTGTGCTCTGACAAGTGTCATAGCTAGATATCTACGGAACCATGTCGGTATTGAAATTCCCTGAGGAATATTAAAAGCTCCAGACATGCTGAAAAAGAGAAGAAACAAGGATTCAAAAAGAAAATCAAAGGAATATTGCATATGCCTCGAGGGAATATGTTTTTCAAAAATAGGTTTATGTTTTGAAAATACTTAGCTTTTGAAAACATTTTTCAAAACTTTTTCTCCGATCTTGTAACATTTAGCTCTAATACCAAGTGTGACACTCCTACATTCTCTAATTTCACCCATATGAGGATGCATTAGGTTCTGTGAAGCACAATCACTACTACAAAACAGGTCAGTTGTTTCGCCGTATTTGCTTCGGTTGTGCTCACAACCGAAGCAAATACTGTCATTTGCTTTGGTTTTTCACACAACAGAAGCAAGTGTGCCGAAGTATTATTTGCTTCTGTTGTTCTCACAACAGAAGCAAATAGTACATTTGCTTCTGTTGTGTTAAAATCTGAAGCAAATGCACCGAAGCAAATAATGTTACTTGTATCGGTTCCTTATAAACCGAAGCAAATGCACCAAAGCAAATAATGTTATTTGCTTCATTCCCTAAGAACAGAAGCAAATGCATTATAGTAATAAAAAATTTATTCTAATTAATGAGTAGCAACAAGTAATTTAAAATTAATAAATATTGTAATTAACCAATAATAATTATTTTCATTTAATAGTATATTATAATTAATATTAGTACTTATTAATTAAATTTAATAAATAATAATCAATATCAAATAATTATTATTGAATAATTAATAATTAGTACGTAATAAATAATGTTTTTAAATCGACAAATAATATTTATTAATTAGGAATTAATGTTCAATATTCAATAATCATTATTTAGTAATTATCAATTAATAATAATTATTATTAATTAATTCTCAAAAGTTATGTTATAATAATTATTAATTAATTTTCAATAATTAAGTAATAATTAGTACTATTAGTTACTACTAAAATTTAATACTTATGAAGTGATATTTAGTATGTAGTAACTAATTTTAACCAATAACTGATTAAGTAGCAATTTAAAGATTAATAATTTATAAATGGAAACTTTTATACGTACTTAACTTTAATTTACCACTAATGATTATCAATAAATAATTTGTAATTATGAATTATTATCTAAAAATATTTTTTTTACTCTTAATTATTTAATATAATTAACTATTAATATTTAGTAAATTACAGTTAATATGGTTTAGTTACCAATAATTAATAAATAATAAGTAACTTACTACATAATTAATACCAAATAATTAATATTAATATCAAATATTTAATAATAAATATTCAATTATGATTAAAAAGTTGTATCTAATAATTAATAAGTATGAAGTGATAATTAATATTTACTATTAAATGAATAACAATAAGAAATGGAACTTCAATACAATTTAAAATTTTACGTGATAAATTTAGAATTTTATGTAATAAATATAAAGCTATTCTTAAATTTTATGTGATAAATTTAGAATTTATGTAGAGATATTCAACATTTAATAATAAAATTTAAATAATCACTAATTAACAATGGCAACTAAAAGTTTGATAATTTATAAATAACCAATAATTCATAAATATATCTAGTAATTCACAATTAAAAAAATATTGATAATTGAGAAGTAAAGTTTAACATTTATATTTTACAATTATACTTAGTAATGTAATTTAATATTTTCAAAATTGTAAAATTATTTTAAATATATTAAAATAGTTAATGTCCATTCTTACAAATCATATAGAAAATCAAAGAAAAGGTACATACAGACGAACACAACCCGAAATACTGCAAACAACGCACATACAAACAAAGTCAGTTATAAACGAAGACGACCCAAAATATTCGATCTCAGCCGTCAAAACAAAACCGATTATGGAAGAAGATTGAAGCCGCGTTTCATTTCTTAACCCTAAAATGTCAAAATTTCACGGCGGTGCTAAACAATGTTTGAAAAACTGGTGATTCGATGTTCACTTCGTGGTTGCAAGGCTCCGAATCTATATATCTCCCAATCTTCCTCTCCAATTCATCCGATAAATCCACCTCAACAACCAAAACGACTTCTGACCCTAGATCAATTGGCGTAGTCTCGACGACCTTCCACTCCTCCTCCATCATCGATGAGATACTCCTTATTTGTTTGTGAAATCCTACTGGATTTGGTAAGTCAGAAATTATTTTCTTTTTCTCTACTCCTTTTCTTTTTTTAGATTCCGCTTTAATATATAAAATAATATAAGTTCAATCCTGATAATAGTTAATTCTATTTCTAGATTGTATTATGTGTCGATGACCATTGGAGATCTTGCGAAGCCTTATTTTCTTGATGTTTACACCGGAAGCGATATAACCTGGCTTTAGTGTGATGCCCCGTGTGTCAAGTGCTCAAAGGTTCTACTTGGGTAATCTGTGCTTATTCTTTATGTTTTTAATGGATTTGATGGGCTTAATGAAATTTTGAAGTATTGGATTACTGTGTATCAGGGACATCATTCATTTTATAGGCTAAAAAAGAATGGATTGGTAAAGTGCAGGGATGAAAATGAAATGCCCTCAGTTTCATCTGATGCCTAAAAAAGTAGTTAAAACATGCTTAGATGCTTATCCATTAATTTTCATTTTAATAATAGTATTCTTAATTTTAAATTCAGGTTAATAACTTTTTGGGATCGATACGGAAGTAAAATTCAGTATGTGGTTTTCCATTAATATAAGTCAAATATTAAATATGTGGTTTTCTATTAATTTAATTTATTGGATGACATGCATGTAGCTGCAAAGTGCAATGAGCCTGTGCTTGTTTAGTAAGTGTTTGTATGCTTAATTTTTTTTTTAGTGTGATATGGTCAATTCGTTTGTTGGACTTAACTATTGGTTTTAGTCACAACAAATGCATAGTATTCATGATCCATGTTATATGGTGGTGGCTAATTTATTTTCATATACAATTGGAGCAATTCGGTATATGCAATATGGAGTAATCATTATCAGGATTTGGTAATCGGCCTTGCCTTACTTCAGTCACTTCCATTAATTATTATTAAAATGGTAACCAGATTAATTTGGTTCTCATGTCTTGTGTTGCAGATTATTGATAAAATCATTATTAACAATGGAAGGACTGCAAACGTGAATACTTATTTTGCAGTATAAATGCCATCATTTTCTAATTTGGAATGCACTGTTGAGATACATCACAGTTTCTCTTAAATTTGACTAATTCAGGTATCTATTTACTTGGTAAAGTATTACCTTTATTAGTAATCTTCTATATATATTAATTCAAGTATTGGATTATTTGGTGAAGTATTACCTTTATTACATTTTCTGTTGTACTAAAGTATTTGATTACCAGACTTGCATGTAAATTCTTAGTCTTTGCACATATAATTAGTGTGTTGTCTGCTCTGCCTGATAATTGCACTGGACGCTCTTAGTCTGTCATTGGCAATAGCCTGCAAATTATTAGCATTGAATTTTCATGTTGATTATCAGCTTCGAAGATTACATATCTTATGTTTTTGATTGAATTTCCATGACACTGTTCCTTCACTATGAACAAGTTCAATGTATTTTAGTCAGGGGTTGCTTCTGCTAAAATAACATAGTGAAACATATCATATTAGTCAGGGAGAAGGTTAGCTAATTAGGTCTTGCAAGGGCTGCTACCCTGGCTGAAATAGTGAAAATTATGTACAACAAACTATTTTTTTTTTTATTTTGCTAAAATTATGCAGCAAAGCAGGCTTGAACTGATAATTGCAAGTGACAGCTTATGTAAATACTGCAGGCTAACTGTTGGATGATTATTGCAGGTTGGAGCTTAGCCGACAATTACAGAAAAGCTAGCTAAATTTGTAAATACTGCAGTGGATATTTTGACAGTCGCTAGTAGAATATCAATTAAATTATCCGTTTGTTTTTGTACATATTTCTACCTTTTCTGTGTCTTGAATTAATGATCTGTAACTGTCTATATTTTTAGGGGTATTCTGAAGCACGATGAAGTACAGGCACAATATTCTATGAGGCTTGGTTGGGTTTTGAAAGTTTGTTTTTGGTGAGAGATGCATTTTGTAAATATCACATTATCTTCATTTTCTTAAAGCCATGGTTTAGCAAGTTAAAATTCTTAATTTGTATGTATTAAGATCGAATTCAACGAATTATATTGTTCCATAAAATTGTATGGACTATTAGCACTATCAATGAAATTATTTTATTATTCAATTCGTATAGTTATCTAGTCTAAGTATGTAAAGGTAGAAGATTATTTATTTTGATGTAAATTCAAATTGCTTTGGTAATTAGAAATTGAAGCAAAAAAGAATGTTTTTTCTGCTTCGGTTATTCAGTTGAAGCAACAACTTTTGGTTTGTTGTGTCTTCTGCATTTGCTTCGGCTGTTGAACCGATGCAACAAGGGGTAAACAACTGAAGCAAAAAGACATATTTGCTTTTGTTGCTCAGCCAAAGCAACAATTTTTGGTTTGTTGCATCGTCTTCATTTGCTTCGGTTGTTGAATAGAAGCAACATACCTGTTTTGTAGTAGCGAATAAGTATATAGTAACCAAATTTTCACAAGCCAGAATAATAATTACAATAGAAAAAATAACTTTTATTATTAAATAGAAAGAATTACTTCCAAATCCCAATTACAACACCGTTTTAGCATATTTCTTAAATATTGAAAACAACAGATAAAACCAACTGTCTCATGAAACAAATCATTAGAGTACAAAACTGTAAAAGCATATCCCTCTTCCATAGTCATAACAAAGTAAAGCAAAAGTCAAAGCAATATTAGTATCAGAAATCCGAGAACCCAAGTTGAAAATCACAATCACTGCTTAACACCTTGAGAATCTGAGGTGGAAAGAAAAGGAAGGGAGAGAAAAACGAAATAGGCTAGACATAAAGTCTAGCAAGTTCCAGTGATTTTAGCATAAACACAAAATAAGCGACATCAAGACAGATAAATAATATTCGATGAGAAAGTATAGTAAAATATGCAAGTACAAAGTAAACGAGATAACAAGGAGAGGTATAAATCAAGTATGCTTCTCATTTATATCGGAAGAACAAGTTTTCTGCACTAATACTAATATACAAATATTAGGTTTTACCTTAATTACAACCCATGTGATCGGCTCCCTAGTACATAAATATCATGTGTCGGCCTCGACAGTAGGGTGTATCAGTCCTTAACCCTGCAACTTATAGGACACATACCTATTTACTGGTATAGCGTCTTATCTTCCCCATTCGGACCCATGCACGCTTATGATACTGCCGTAACACACACGTACCCACCTTCCTCGTTTTGAACGTCTTACTATCTAGATCAGTAAAGCGTGCCCTGGCCCCTACCTAGTGCAAGGCCCCCTAACAAGATACCAACAGGGATACTGACTGATAAAGGTTCCACACGAATCGGTACAAGCCAAACCCCCAAATCTTATGCCCCCAAATGACAAGGATTTTAAGAGTCCCAAAACTCGATACACCAAAAGGACGAGGGACCTCTTAGCTTATTAATTTAACAAGTTTGACTTAGCAAGTTTGAGTTCATTAACAGGAACGGTTGTAAAAGACATTTCTGTTAAATGTTATTATGTGTACAACCTCTACCCCAAAACAAGCACCTGCCCAAATGTCTAAAGTTTATAGTAACTCATTTTATTTATTGTACATCTGGTACTAACATTTTCCATAACATGTTCTTTACTTAATATTAAATTAAGTCTAGTCTATAACATGTTTGCATATTTTCCTTTTTACCATAATCCCTAAATTTTACAGTCAAAGGTCCTCAAGTTACAATATTCCCCAATTTCTCCTTTCTATTGTCACTATAGGTTTATTCCAATTATACACAAATTTAAACAGTAAATGGCCTAGGTTCTCGATGGCCTAGCCTCAACGTAAATAAAAGGAAAAAGAAGGAGAAGAAAAGAATCAAACTCAAACTATATAAAATAGGAATATAAAAGACTATAAATAAATAGAAGATGTATACAAGAAAATATGTTAACTGTAAAACTGAATTTACAGTAAAAGAACATGTATTAACTGTAAAACTGAATTGACTGTAAAAGAACATGTATAAGAAATAACTTATAAGTATTGTTTATTCCAGATCCAAAACTATTTACTATCATAATACTTTTTAGATGTCAGATCTAAAAATAACTTGAACTCACAGAGATATAGATGGTATTCTGAAATAGTCTTTGAGAAAGCAATTGTTGTAAAAGCTTGCATTATCCTTTTTAATCTACCTTCTAGCAGCTTCTCCCTATTTTTCTTAAATATTTTTAGAACATATTTGGAGGAAGAGAGGAATGAAGAATGTTTGTGTGTAGGAAAAATGAGAGATAGCCACCTTATTTATAGATTAACCAGGACAATCTCAAACCGTTAGATATTAGGTTTTTAAATCCAGCCATACACTTCAAACAATGAATCTAACATATAAAAATAGTCCAAATACAGAGCTCAAAATGCGACCTGCATGCAGGTGGGTCGACCCACCACCAACCGTGTCAAACCATGGGTCGACCTCCTTTAGACATGGGTCGACCCAGTTGTGGGCGGTTAGCCCCATTACCGTTGGTTTCCAGTTCTAATTTCCTATTTAAATTTTGAATTTTGTTTAAACTTTATAAGCTTATAACTTCTTCATATATTACTTGATTTATGCAAAACAGGGGTTTATCTGAACCAGAATTTCAAGACGAACGCAAAGTAAAGTTGGTTTTATTCAGTTATGAATATTTAATTAATTAATATTCATTTTGTTGTCTGTAGTGTATACTTACGGTGTATTAAATTATAGGGTGTTACATTATTCCTCGGCAGAGTATCCATAAAAGAAGGATTATACTACGAGAGAGCTTCAAACTCTGTAACATGTTCCAAGACTGTCTTATCCGCCTGTTTCAACGTATCAAATCTCTTAAAAATAGACTTTTGGACCATAGGAATAAACTTGTCATTAAATCTGGTCTTGAAGTCATTTCATGTAATCTACTCTTACGAGATGGTGAGAGTTATAAAGCTCCACTAACTCACAGCTCTTCCCTAAAGTTATCGACAAGCATGCTGCCTTTTCATATCATCGTATATCCCCGGATCTTCAAAAATACAAGCATAAGTGTCCAACCACATCAAAATCAGCAGAAGGCTCAGCCCCGTTGAATGGATTACCTCTTTGAGTACCTTGCATAACTTAGAAAAATCTACTAGAATTGTCGGCATAGAGCACCACTATCACTCGTAGCTACACCAGAAATAGCATAAGCTCTTCCCACGACCAACGCTATAATAGTATCGATCATAGCCTGGTAATCGAGGGTATCGACTTCTGATCCACCTTCACCTTCCACTCATGATGTAGAATTGTTACTAGCTGTGCTTCAAGTAGACTGACTCATTCTTTAATCTATAACTAAAATAGTAAGTCCCAACTAGAGAAAAGCCCAATGATGCTCAAGTGGAACTACTACATATGCTAGTACATATAGTATAAATTCATAGCATCTACAAATACATCTCTCTTTCTCGTATACTTTCTATTAACATTGGGAAAATCATATAACCTCACTCTGATACCAAATGCGATGAACATGCCATACCACTTGCATGTAAACAAGAAAATAGTGCACAGAAACCATGTCAAGTTGACATGGGCTAGCCATCAATCAAAACTAAGACATGTCTATTTCTCACAGCGCATGGATAAAGTATAATGATAAATAGCTAGTTATAAAAGAGTGAACAAAATAGCAAAAACATTGTCATGTCAATGAGTCATGTACATGAAATCCAAAATATCTGAATATATCTCATCCTCGCTACGTCCCTTAGAGTACCCTTATAGTTATGAAAGGAAAATGTATACAAATATAGTATACGCTATAGCCATTTCAATCTCGACTTCGCCCTAGCAGCATCATCACCAAACCTAGAATCTAGTCTACTCATCAGTAATGACAATCGATCAATGACAATGCTGAAGAGCACTCAAAATAAAAAGCAAAAACATAAACCTTAGGTCAGATAACAGTCTGGTGTGAGCGATAATATATATCTAAATCTATACTGTAAAATATGGAAACAAACAGGTTAAGTTCCATACCTAACATGTCCCTGCAATCTAAGACTTAGCATATAATAATAGGATAAGATATGATACACAAGATAAACAACAGTGATGAGCATAATCATAGGATAAAAGAATCTGCATTGTCTATGATGACCCCATTCCCCATCCCGTTCTTCAGGCCCTATAGGTGGTAGTCTACCTTATTCACGAAATGGAGGTAAAAATAATCATAGTGAATATAGATACCATCATCCAAATCCTAATTATCACCTTTTAAAAGCCGTAAATACAATGATAACTCATATAGCAATCTTTCCTCAACGAGGGACTAATGGCAATATTGTCCCTAGTCGAACTCCGTGTTTTTGCCAACATTTTTGTTACATTAGCACTAAATTACACCACCTAAGGGACACGATCTCCGCGATCCTAATGGATGTCCTGACCATATCCCTGCTTTGATTCAATTAGAACATTCTGAGATATCAATGATTCTTGGCACTCTCAATAATTAGAGTTACTCCACTCTGTCCAAAACTTGAGTCCCCACTCATCCAATACATTATATTGTAGCTTCTTTACATCACAAACCACATCTATTCTCTTATAGCGTCGTTACATCACGAGCTGCATCCATTCTTCTACAGCTTCGTTACATCATGAGCCGAATCCATTACCATGCAGTATCGTTAAACCACGAACTGCCCTCATCATCTTGTATTACAGTATGCCACGAGCTGTCTTTAATCTTCCTTCAAACCAACTCTCAACTGAGTCTTCCATTGAAGGTCCATAACTTTGACATGTCGTAACAAATTCTCTGTATAAGCAATCGATGAACCATAATTCACGGTATGCTCCTAAAGAAGAACACCACCCAATATGCTCCTTGATGGACCGATACCTATCCATACCCTATGGATGTGGCTAATCCATGTACTTAGACAATTTTTGGCTAAGTACTTAATGCTCTTCTTAAGCCTCCTTCCAGCTACCTTTAACTCTAATTACATGTGCTCATCCTTTCCTAAACCATACATGTCTATCCATAGCTTTTATCTTATGTGCTTAAACTAAAGTTGACTGTATTTTACCAATGCCCTCTTATTCCCCCATGAGCCTCCAATAGTAATTCCATGTGTCCATCCTATGCAATATGATGGATTGGTGTTGATTGATAAGCTATGGATCCGTACCAAACCTAATCCATTTACTTAGCATCTTTTTGGCTCGAAATTTTTGGATGTAATCGCGATGCCTTCCAGAGAAAAACTACATATTGATCAATCCTAACTTATCATTTTAATCCATTATATGACTAGTGAGTGTATTATATTTTATATGATCACAATGATGGATTTACTCATTTATGCATTGAAAATATATATGCGCTGACATTTTGTTGTAGGAATCTGAATGGTATGGTTATATATTTATGAACTAATAAAATGTTGCAGAAATTCAGGGGGAGCTAAATATGTGTACAAACATACATTCAGGGGAAAAATCAAATTTTTTTTTTTTTTTGAAAAAAAGAAGAGAATGCAATATGTTGTCATCAATCAAAAAAGGGGAGAACGTTGATTCATGAGAATTACAATTAATGACAACAAAGAGAAAAGCAACGGAAATCATGTTAAGGAGCTAAGTTTTTATATATATATATATATAAGTATTGAGTCGTGTTAGATTTATGTTGAAATCTTTCCTCAAAGTATAACACGATCGCACGAATTTTTAGTTATATATATATGAATATATGCTCTAAAAACCAGTTGATACTGGACTGGTTCTGTAACCAGTCAACTGGTAGGAAACAGACCAGTTGACTGGCCATAGACCAGAAGTTCAGTAATAGCTAGTTCCTGAGTATATTTAAATATATATATATATGTACAAACTTCATTCTTAACCAGTCGACTAGTGACTTTTCTACCAGTCAATTGATCATAGATTAACAGTCATTTTGATGAAGAGTCACCTTCTTTCATGAAGAGATCCCTCTTCAGTTATGAACAGAAATGGATGCAAATCTTTATTGAAATTTTTCATGAAAGAATGCTACTCTTCTACAATTATATAAGCACTACAAACATGTTTTCCAAATCACCGGTTCTTAAATATTCTACTCTAATTTCCAATTTGCACTTCTTTACTCATCGCATTCTAAAGCTCTCTTAAATTCAAGTTACCATGTGAATCTTTGATATTATTTCAAATCTGTTGATTCAACAAGCAACATACTTCCTTTAGTCTTCACATACACATCAAATACTTGAGGATAAGATTATAGAAAGGGTGTACTTCATCATGACTATTCAGTGTTGATTAGAGATCACATTCAAAAGTCAGGACTCTTGTAATTTGTGAAGTCATGTGTGGGTGCTCAGGCGTGGACATCCTTTTTGGTCCTGGGTGTATTGTGACCTATTCATCTGGGTTAAGAGAGGGCGTGATAGTGAATTCCGAAGAGGAGCTTCGGAACTGGACATAGGACGGGAAATCCGAACCAGTATAAAATTCCTTGTGTCTTTACTTACTACACTTTATTTTATTTGTGATATATCTCTATAGCTTAATTTTACCTGCATAACTATTGTAGCTTACAAGTTAGCTTATTATTTACACTTCCGCTATATCCATATAAAGACCCTATCTAAGTCACACACAACGGCTTTTCAAAGTGATAATAATTACTCACCAAATCAACAAAACTGTGTAGACTGATGGGGGTCAATCTGGGACAGTAAGGAAATGATGTGGACAACCTTCTAAAATGAAAAAAATGTGGATCCATGAAAATCTAATCACTTTTAGATTTTTAAAAGAGATCAGAAGTAGATTTGATGTGACTCATGGTTCAAGAAGAAGGAACAGTGCAGATCATACTTCTTTGGGCTAATCGGAACGAGGAGAAATATTACCCTAGTATCCTTCAACTCCTATTTATGATTGTGAATCGTTAGACGAATGGGCTTGTCAAATCAACCGTTTGTTGTCTCTTATTCTGGTCAACAATTTTAAACCTTAAGCTATCATATCTCCCAAACCCCTTGTACATATCGCATGTATGACCACTTTACGAAATGACAAACCATCATCATCCTAATCCAGTGGAATAAGTTAAATCGTCTAATTCTTCACTAATTAAAAGTTATGGAAATATCAAGATACTAGGTTAGATCATCTAATTCTGCACCAATCAAAAGTTACAGTAATATCAAGATACTAGGTTAGATCATCTAATTTTGAATCAATCCAAAGTTACGGAATATCAAGATACTATGGGGTAAAATAAACATAAAATAATTCAGCAAAAATCATATATGTGTAAAATATCATAAATAATCATGTTTAAAAATATGAGAATTGCAACACCCCATACTTTTCTGCACCCAAATTTCAACAAAAATCGAAACTCAAATACATTTAAGCATGGAGCGGGTAAATATGGTACCTGCAAATAAATGAGCATGAGCATAATCAGAGTACGATAAGATAACTTATAGCAGAAACAAAATAGGATAAACTAGTATTAACTCAAGTAACTACCTTTTTCAAAGTAAGTGACTTTGCAAATACCGAGCATGAGAGAGAACGAGAACATAAATTCAAACTTAAACACCTGTGAGAACCCGACCTTCTCTAGAGAACCTGGGTGGCTGTAATGAGGAGAGGGGTCAGAACAACAAGATTCTGGCGAAGAGGAAATGTAAAACATAGATTATAATACATAGATGTATCCCATTTGGTCCAACCCAAGATGTATGCCTCTCAAGGTTAGTGATTCTAGCCCAACCTTGTAGATGTTTACGCATGACTCTACTACTTTTCCCAAAGCGGTATTCCAAGATATAATACCGAGATAGAATGTTTATGCGTATATTTAGGAAGCCCTTTAAATTATAATTTAATTTATTATTAGACCGAAAAGTGAACCCCTAACTGTAGAGTTCTCACATACATATATACCTTTCCATCCACTTTCCCTTTATTGTTTTCGCCTCACTATCAATGACATATAGGGTGGATTCTCCCAATCACTTAAGACCCTAGGCGGACTTATTGGTCACTTGATACCTCTCGATAACTTGTTTCACGTTCTTATAAACTAGAGAGCACTAGCCACTGGCCCTACCAGCTAAGGCTTCTGTCATTCACGCATATAACCTTTCCCCGCATAAGGTGAGAGATGGTATTTTATCGCTTGTTATACCTTCTAGCTGACCATATTGGATAACCCCCTTAGACGCTTAATACTTCCCGTAGGGTACGTAGCCATATATGACATTTTTAGTTTTCAACTTCTGGTAGACAATACGCATACATGCCGTTTAAGACCCCTATACCGAAAGACCTATCCCCAGGTGGACTCTTCAAACCCAACAGCTTAAGACCCAAGAAGCGGACTACACGCGAAGGTCATTAGGTTCGTACCCCCATTAGCCCTTAATATCTTTTCGTATTGGGATAAAGTAAGCTACGTTATTACGCCCTTTCTGTTTAATCTCTCCACACGATTTATTATCGTCATGGGTTCTTATGGTTAATAATATTTTTCATCATTAATCTACTAAGCCAAATTCTATTTTTAATTATAAGTTCTATGTTTATTAATATATATAAGGAAAGTTATATCCTCTTTACCCTAGGATATTTATTGCCTAGTTGGACTTAGTATTTAAGCAACAATCAATATCCATTAATCCCCTTATGACACCAATTTTCTTTTGTTCCATGTTTATTGCTCTTTATGACCATAATAGTCATATTTTCCTAAGGCTACCATTTATCAGTCCAAAAGTATCTATTTGTTGCACCCCAACAAACAATTATTATTCTTATTTATTAATTTATTTGTTGCTTTATATATATATGCCCTTACATTAAGTCAACTATCTGTGGATGCTGGATTTGTTGGTCAGTTCCGGGAAGACTTCTACCACAATTTGAACTTAACCTAGTGCTTAATACATTTATATTTATGCATTAGACCCCTCACGTTAACTAGCTGTGGATGCTGGATTTATCGGTCGGTCCCGGGCAAATTTCTACTATAAGTTGAACTTAACATCGTGTATAATTGCGGTTATAATTCAAATTTCCTAATTGGGGTTTGCAATATTTATCCTAATTGATTTAGGAATTGTAACCATTATCCTTTTATATTTACTTTCCCCAATCAACATTGATTATAATTCTTATTTGTTGATTTGCAGTCTTATTTATAGCAGTTAATTATATTGACTGCTGTAATTGGTCACCATAAACATATTAATTCAATATGAATTACATTTTCATATAATTCCATAATTGTACATTACCCAAACATTCAACCATTCAATACAATGTATATTTTAGCGTTTTACGCTGATTTGGACGGATAATATTTATATATTTATATTTAATTTTTTTTGCGGTCAACTTAGTTATTTTTTTATTTTTTATTATTCTTTTAAGTTTAATGATTTGGTATAATCAATAACCAAACAATCCTTTTTGCATTCAATCTTGCGAAAAGGTTTCAAATCTTACAAAAAGACAGTTAGCTATAATTATGCAAAATTATGCCTAATTAGTTGAATTGACACATTTTCAAATCATAAGAAATATATGTTAATATATAATTTGGAATAGTTGATGCAAATTACGCACAAATATGTATATTTATGTTTATACTTATACGTACATTTGCACCACTTTTCCCTTCTTCAATCTTTCTATCATACCTCTTGTGATTTCAAAATAATGCATTTTTATTCAAAAAGAAGAAACGACGTATTTACAAAAATTAAGCCAAAACCCAACAATATTAAATACAAAAATGCATATTTCTTTTAAAATTACAATCACACAATTTACCAATCGTAACTTTTTACCCAAATTCACATAATTTATTATTCAACACTAAACTAGAGATCTGGAATGTAACTACATCTAATTGGTGTTTTCATGGGACTGATTTATAGATCTATAGAACTTTTCTACTACTGGAATATAATTTTACAAGATAACTGTAGTAATATGTGTAAACTAGTTTAATAATCCTACAATTAATATTATGCATAGCTACAATTTACAATTCACAAGTTTTAACAATGTTTACAATCATATGGGTGTCAATCTAATTACAACAACTTAGCGAACAGATCTGATAGAAATAGGCATAAAATTTAGATCTAATTCAAATGAAATAAATAAGTTACTATAACTGTATTCATAAATTTCCTACTCACCTGTAAGCATCCAAATCCAAAGTTTGAATCTTTTAGGCCTACAATTTCCCAAATTCTTATAAATCTATAATTTATCTGAAAAGGGAAAAATTCTAGATCTGTAGAGATGTAAGTAAATAGGAAGAGAGGGGAGAATCTGTTGTTGAATGCTAATTTGCATTCTTTTCCATTGAATCTGATAATCCTCTCAATTCCATATGTTTTTGTTGTACAAAAATATATTGTTAATTAAGAAATTAGGTTTGGAAAAGGAGGAAAATGACAGAGCTTCGCTGCTGCCCATAGATTTGTGTGGAAAAGAATGAGGCCTTACCCCTTTATTTATAGAAGTGGAATTGGCCTTGGACCATTAGGATTATTTTAATTATCATCTGTCCGTTTATAATATATAATATTACAAAATTGCCCCTCAAAACCTAGCTGTCATTGGGCAGATCTGGCTCGAAGCGGTCGACACCCTCCCCTGGAGCGGTCGACCGCCCTCTGGTAATTTGCCCAGTGAGGGGGTCATATAAGGGAAGATATATATTAATTATTATATTTATTTCCATTTGTTTTTCGTATTTCATCTGTAACTTTTTCATACGGTCTCCATTCGCGAAACTCCAAACATGAAAGTTAATCAGATTTCTGAGATAAGTTTCATGGTTAAATTCCATCATTTGCAAAAATCTTATTTTTGAGATTCTAAATAAGTAACTATTTATTGTCAAAATTCCGGGCTGTTACATTCTTCCCCCTTAAAAGGAATTTCGTCCTGAAATTCTGACACCTAGTTATCATATCCTACCCAGCCAATTTGTGTACATATACTTTGCAACCATGTGTATATGTGCATGGTGTACATAATGCATTTCAACCATAAAACATGCATGCAAGATGATTCTAAATCGAGATCTCTATATGTAAGCATTGAGATTTTTAAACAGTTTTGAAAACATGATGCAAAACATCCTAATTATACTTGTAGTTCTACATGAATGCAAATTTTGAAAACTTCTTTCCACCCATTACCTTCACATAATTACAAATAAAAGTGTGAAGCAATCAATTTTGCATCCAACCCTACCAACAAAACGTCATGCATTCTATCCGTTTTCCTATTTAATTTCTCATAAACCGAAAAAAAGAAATTGAAGTGAAGAATTCTAACATTTCCTCCACTTACCAATATTCCATTTCCCACCCTACAGTGAAAATTTCACCTCGGTTACCCAAAATACTCCAAAAAGTTCCATCTATAAACTGTAAAGGAGACTTAAGACAAGCTCTAAAACGTAAGATGAGTTAATTAATAACTCTTACGCTTCGTTTACAGGGTATGGAAACATCGTTTCCAAGGCTGAAACAGCCTTTTCCTTATTGTCGTTAACATTTTTAACGCATCATCGGTCCTACTGCATCGCTAAACCCGCACACAAATCATCCAAACATCTTACGCTATTCATGTAACCAAAAATCGAAATTTTTCATCAAAATAAATTTCCGCTTAAAAACTCCTTGTGTTTATTTTGAAAATTCCTTTTTCAGTACCACTTTACTTTCCATATGAGATTCGTATGAAAAAACAAAATTCCAGTAACGTGCACTTACGCCATTCAAATCGTCCATTTTAATGTAAAATAGACATTTAAACATGCATAAATTGATGTATCCAAATTTTTCGTTTTTGCACAAAACGAAATAAAAGAAAGTAAATCAGTTAAAAATTTAAAATCGGTAAAAATTTATCTTTTCTTTTTCAAACAACCTTATCCAAAAACTCAAAAATGTATTTTGCAGAAACTTAAACTATTCAAATCACATATGGGCGAAAAAGGAAGTCAGTCACGCCAAAAATGCGAAAACTGAATTCACACACAAAAAGACCAAAATAAATTATATCTTTAACAAGGAACATGATTTATTTATTTATATATCCGTGACGTAGAACTGGTCCTTTACTAAAATTTATCCAACACAGAATTCTATTTTTTCCAGCTCTAGGAAAACTGTTAGTTTAGATAAGAAAAACGAGATTTTATTCAAATAGGCATGCGTGAAAGACATAAATATCTCCAAACATAGAAATCTCATTAACCTAATTCGTTCGATTTAAACAACACTAATGGTTATAAGCATGAATCACCACAAAGCCAAGAGCCCGATGCAGAAAAGGAAAACAACAAAGACGACAAAAACACTAAAACCTAAAACAATGGTTATAAACAACGAGATGTCTTGCTCCGCGGCTGGAGCTCAAACCAATTTTTATGATCTTTAATTAACCATATCATGGTAGCAAAAATCCTCAATCTCGTGTTACAAACACTGTCGGTGTTGTTGGAGGTTCCCACATCACCATCTCTTTAAGAGAGATTTTGCAATAAGAAATGAAACCTACCACAAAACCGCTCCTCGTAGAAATCCACCTAATATTGTCTAAGGATAAAAATGGATAGGTGAAATTACAGAAAGTAACTCCATGAGACAACAAACAAAAACAACAAGCTGAATCAAATATGATGCAGCACAAAATGATGGTTACGCCCTCGATCAAAGAATAGATTAATTTCTGCATCATTAGAAAATCTAGTCATAACCTCACGTTTATAGAACAATGTGCTAAACGAGCCACTCGTCAACATGTTAACTTCGAACATAAATTCCCGAACACAAGAACTGACATTAAAAATAGATATTTGCTACAAAATCTCCAAAGCTGGTCAATGAAAGACCATTCAAGTCCGCGTAAGAGACAGATTCCTCTAAAATCTCATCGATACTCTCCTCAGACGACGATCGCCTTTGAAAGAACCTATTCTAACAAGGTATACAAAAGGGGGTGCAGCACAAACAACAAATCCTATTCTAAGATCTCGAAGCAATGGGTCGATGCAAATCCAACTACCTCGACAAATTTTCTTAGCCTTAAAACAGTGGGACCTTTTTGCTTATTTCAATCCAACCAAATGATCTTTCCCTAAGGATGAGACTCAAATTTTATGAGTAAGATCTGATAGCGCGATTACGTATTATGGACTAAGTATTGATCAGAGAGAAGAAATTATATCTTGGAGTACTAGTGAGGCAAGATCTAATGCGCAAAGTAGCACGAGAAAAGAGGAGATGAGGCAAAATCAAAGAAAGAAAGAAGGTTAGGAATATGGTTCACCTAGATGAGGAAGGAAGGATGAAAGAAGGAATTTAAGGGGGTAATTTGGACGTAATTTTTCTGATTGAGTCCTAGGTCCAAGTTGTACCAAAACTCATCGACTAGTTGACCATCCTTGCATAACGCTAAATGGTCAACTATTAATGGCTTTGAACAAAGATTGAACCTTGACCTTATTAGGTCGGATTAAAATATTAATCGTCCCCCGTTATCTTTTAAGATTTGACGCAATCTGGAAAATAATTATCCTCATCACCACGGTATTTAAAACCGTAGTCAAACTCCAAATCAACTCCAAGGATTCCAAGTATTCTCAACTAAAGGCTGCGACCACATGACGAACAAACGAATTCGAAAAATAATTCAGCTAGAAATTTGTAACATAAACAAAACCAGATTTTCCCCTTACCTAGCTGACAACAAACAGACGATTCACAAAATCAAATACCCCAAAAATCAAGATGAAGGATTTTCCTTAGCCTTTTCGAAGAAAAATTTAAAACTTTTCCAAAAACGGAATTTAAACTAACGGTTTCATATTTATAAATACATTTTATTTTTACTATTATTTATATTTTAGTTTATATTTCAAACTGTAAAACCTTTTCGTGTTTAAAAATGTTGGAGTTTAAAATATTGAGGATTAATTATGATAATTTTCAACAAATTATCCAATATATATAGGAAGAGGGATACTAAATATCAAAAGGAATAGATATTTATTATTCTTAAGTTTAGTGGCATTTCCCTTGTCATTTCCAATTCTTTCCTTCCCACCAATCGGATTATATTTATTGAAATTACACAAAGCCCCGAAAATTTTGAAACACGAATAGATTAAAGTTTAAAAATATATCGTTATAAAACTGGGCCTTCATAAAACCATTTTCCGAAACCATATTTCAAAACTCATTTTTATTCTTTCCAATTAGTTTTAAAAATACAATTTCCTTGAATGCAAGGCCAAGATTCAATTGAATGTTTCAACAAAGGTAGATTCGGAAACTCAACGAAGTAACGAATGGACATGACTTGTAATTATATTTTCGGAATGGATACGACATACTAACGAGAACTTTTCCCATTTTGGATCGAGTAATTGCCTTAACCGAAAATGCTAACGAAACCAAACCAGAAACCAGAAAAAGTGACTATCTTGGTTGTAGCTAGATTTTTATATTATATATATTACTATTCCAGTCTCCAAGCTCAAATCAACCGAATTCATCATATGTCGTCCTCATGCTCTTCATGACGAGATCGCCAACGTACTGTGGGGTAAAACAGGATTGGCTAGAAACCCGAACTCAACATACTTCAACTTTTAGTCGCTTAAAACCCATTTTAAATAATTAGGCCCACAACTAATTCATCGATGAAATAAATTATAGTCGAGTAAGAAAGAAGAAGAAAAACACAAAATAAAACCGAATTACGTTCTCTCATGAGTCCTAATTTAACTAATTCCTCTGATCGTTTAACCTGTGCTCAAATACCAATTGTAACACCCCACACCTTTCCGCACCCAAATTTTAACAAAAATGAAACTCAAACACATCCAAGCACGGAGTGTGTAAATACGGTACCTACAAATAAATGAGCATGAGCATAATCAGAGTACGATAAAATAACTCACAGCAGAAAAAAAAAAGGATAAACTAGTATTAACTCAAGTAACAACCTTTTTCAAAGTAAGTCACTTTGCCAATACTGATCAAGAGAGAGAACGAGAACAAAACGCCAAACTTAAACACCTGGCAGAACCCGACCTTCTCTAGAGAACCTGGGTAGCTGTAATGAGGATCGGGGTAAGAACAACAAGATTCTAGTGAGTAGGAAAAGTACAACACATATTATAATATGCAGATGTATCCCGTTAGGTTCAAACCAAGATGTATATGCCTATCAAAGTTAGTGATTCTAGCCTAACCTTGTAGATGTTTACGCACGACTCTACTACTCTTCCCAAAGTGGTATTCCAAGATATAATACCGAGATGGAACGTTTACGCATATATTTAGGAAGCCCTTTAAATTATAATTTAATTGATTATTAGGCTGAGAAGTGAACCCCTAATTGCAGGTTCTCACATACATATAAAACTTTCCACCCACTTTCCCTTTATTGTTTCCACCTCACTATCAATGACAGATAGAGTGGATTCTCCAGATCACTTAAGACCCTAGGTGGACTTATTAGTCACTTAATACCTCTCGATAACTTATTTCGTGTTCTTAAAAATAAGAGAGCACTAGCTATTGGCCCTACCAGTTAAGGCTTCCGTCATTCACGCATATATCCTTTCCCCACATAAGGTGAGAGATGGTATTTTTTCGCTCGTTATACCTTCTAGCTGACCTTATTGGATAACCCCTTTAGTCGCTTACTACTTCCCATAGGGTAGGTAGCCATATCTGATGTTTTTAATTTTCAGGTTTGGGTAGACAATATGCATACATGCAATTAAAGACCCCCTGTACTGAAAGACCTATCCCCAGGTGGACTCTTCAAACCCAGCAGCTTAAGACCCAAGAAGCGGGCCACACGCGAAGGTTATTAGGTTCGTACCCCATTAGCCCTTAATATCTTTCCCTATTGGGATAAAGTGGGCTACATTATTATGCCCTTTCTGTTCAATCTCTCCACCTGATTTATTATCGTCACAGGTTCTTATGGTTAATAATATTTTTCATCATTAACCTACTAAGACAATTTCTATTTTTAATTATAAGTTTTATATTTATTAATATAAATAAGGAAAGTTATATCCTCTTTACCCTAGGATATTTATTTGATTACTTCATTAATTGGACTTAGTATTTAAGAAACAATCAATATCCATTCCTTATGACACATATTTTCTTTTATTTCTATGTTTATTTCCCTTTATGACCATAACAGTCATATTTTCCTAAGGCAACCATTTATCAGTCCCAAGGTATCTATTTGTTGTACCCCTACAGACAAATACAATTCATATATATTAATTATTTGTTGCTTTATACATACATACATACATACACACAAATATGTGTGTGTGTTTATATATATATATATATATATATATATATATATATATATATATATGCACACCAGACCCCTCACATTATGTTAACTACCTGTGGACGTTGGATTTCCCGGTCGGTTCCAGGTAGACTTCTACCACAAGTTGAACTTAGCCTCGTGCCTTGGTACATTTATGTTTATGCATTAAACCCCTCACATTAAGCTGACTACATGTGGATGCTGTATTTGCCGGTCGGTTCCGGGCAGACTTTTACCACAAGTTGAACATAACCTCGTATCTTATTGCGGTTATAATTCAAATTTCCTAATTGGGGTTCACAACATTTATCCTAATTAATTTAGGAATTGTAATCATTATCCTGTTATATTTACTTTCCCCAATCAACCTTGGTTATAATTGATATTTATTTATTTGCAGTCCTATTTATAGCTATTTAAATTGACTGCTACAATTGATCACTACAAATATATTAATTCAATTTGGATTACATTTACATATAATTCCATAATTGAACTTTATCCAAACATTCGAACATTCAATACAATGCATATTTTACGGTTTTACGCTGGTTTGGATGGATAATATTTATGTATTTATATTTTATGTTTTCTTGCGGTCAACATAGTTACTTTTTTTATTTTTGTTATTATCCTTTTAAGTTTAATGATTTGGTTTAATCAATTACCAAACATTTCTCTTTACATTCGATCTTGCCAAAAGGTTTCAAATCATACAAAAAGACCGATAGCTGTAATTAATGTAAATTATTCCTAATTAGTGGAATTGACACATTTCTAAATCACAAGAAATATATGTTATTATATAATTTGGAATAGTTGATGCAAATTATGCACAAATATGTATATTTATATTTATACGTACATTTGCACCACTTTTCCCTTCTTCAATCTTTCTATCAAACCTCTTGTGATTTCAAAATAATTCCTTTTTATTAAAAAAGAAAAAACAACATATTTACAACAATTAAGCCAAAACCCAACAATATAGAACACAAACACGCATATTTATTTTAAAATTACAATCACACAATTTACCAATCGTATCTTTTTACCTAAATTCACATAATTTACTATTCAACACTGAACTAGAGATCAGGAATGTAACTACATCTAATCGGTGTTTTCATGGGACTGATTTCTAGATCTACCGTGCTTTTATGTTACTGCAATATAATTTAACAACATAACTGTAGGAATATGTGTAAACAAATTTAAGAATCCTACAATTAATATTATGCATAACCCCAATTTATAATTCACAAGTTTTAAGAATCAGTTCTGATGGGGTGTCAATCTAATTACAACAATTTAATGAACGTATCTGATAGAAATAGGCATAAAATTGTAGATCTAACTCAAACGAAATAAATAAGTTATTATAATGTATTCGTAAATTTTCCACTCACCTGCAAGCATCCAAATCCAAAGTTTGAATCTTTTAGGCCTGCAATTTCCCAAATTCTTATAAATCTACAATTTAGCTTAAAAGGGGAAAATTCCTGATCTGTAGAGATGTACGAAAATAGGAAGAGAGGGGAGAAACTATTGTTGAGCTTTAATTTGCATTATTTTCCATTGAATCTGATAATCCTCTCAATTCCATATGTTTTGTTGTATAGGAATATATTTTTAACTAAGAAATTAGGTTTGGAGAAGGAGGAAAATGGTAGAGCTTCGTTGCTGCCCACATATTTGTGTAGAAAAGAATGAGGCCTTCGCCCTTTATTTATAGGAGTGGAATTGACCTTAGACCATTAGATTTATTTTAATTATCATTTTTTCGTTTATAATATATAATATAACGAAATTGCCCCTCAAAACCTAGCCGCCGCTAGGCAGATCTGGCTCGAAGCGATCGACACCCTTCCCTGGAGCGGTCAACCACCCTTTGGCCAATTTGCCCCGTGAGGGTTGGACATATAAGGGAAGATAAATATTAATTATTACGTTTATTTATTTCTGTCTGTTTTTCGTATTTCATCCGTAACTTTTTCATACGGACTCCGTTCTCGAAACTCCAAACATGAAAGTTGAGCAAAATTTCGGAAATGAACGCATCATTTAAAGTTTCATGATCAAATTCCATCATTTGCAAAAATTCTTATTTTTGATATTCTAATTAAATAACTATTTATTGTCAAGATTTCGGGTTGTTACAAGAATAATACGACCTTATATAAATTAAATAAAATTATTTCACAATCCTCCGATACATGAAATACGAGTCTTTACAATATTGTTCACCAACTAGTTATCGTAGACACAGACATGCATATTTGATGCATATCTATAAGTCTATGATAAACCCATAAAATATAAAATGAAAATAAAAACATAAACTGTAGTAGAATCATTTGACTTGATTGAATTTGTGATCATATTGGGAAAGCTTTGTACGCACCCAAAAAATAAACAAAGATTCAATCTTTAAAATCACTCTGTCCTACGATACATAATGATGTATCAACAAGAAGTAACCAAAATTGATTGGACAAACCATGATTAATTATGAGATAAGTTGAGTTAAGTTCCATCTACAATGTCATATACTGGAAAAAAAAGTGCACAAGCGATATTCTTTCATCTAAATAATTGTTTACAAAACTATATAGGTAAGAGTTCATAAGGAACTCCATATATCCTAGGCCAAGGAGTCAGTAGATTTATGCAAGTCGGAAGTATTAAAAAATTGATTGTGAATAACATGGCATGAATCTTCCAAAATAGGGGTTTGTATCGAAAGACCATATTGGATCATATTTATATTTCAAATATAAGTTTTGTAAATTGAAACCAAATCGGTTTAATATAAGAAAATTCATAAAATGTATGTATGTGTGTGCGCGCGCGCGTGTGTATATATACATATATATATGTGTGTGTGTGTGTGTGTGTGTGTGTGTGCATACACACACATCGCCCCTTCCCCACTGCATTGAGAGAATAAAATAGCAACTTTAAGGTGGAAAAATTTCTTTGAGCAATAGTTAGCAGTAAAGTGGAATTAGATACGATCTAATGATAAAACAGATTTATTGAGGTGGAATGAAATTAATTAACCTAAACAAATAGATTGCATTAAATTGTCTAACAAGTAATCTCGCACATTAAAGAGAAACTTTGAGTTTCTTATTGATGTCTAAAATATGAATCGTTAGCTATTTAATTAAACCATTAAGAGTGTTGAATCTATAATATGGTATGATGCGCATATACGAAATGAATTCGAAGTACATCGTCGAAATAGAATTTTGATAGTTGTATCCAAAGATATATGATTCATTGGCTGTAATTGTGTCTTGGAGAGTAGTACCAATGTAGCTAGAATATAATGAGCTACATAAACAATATTATTATTAAAATTTTCGACGGTTGGAATTAACAAGATGGATTTGATATTCGGTGTACTCAGGTTGATTTAGATTTACCCACAATGTTATAACTTGGTATGACTTTATGACTTGGTGTGTATATATTGAAACAAAATATTTAAGATGATGATTTAGAGTAAGATGTTTACACATAATAACTAACCTATCTCGACGTTTGTGAGTCCACAGATCTAGTCCTAGAAATGATTAAAAAAATATCATTTTATATGCATTGCAATTAGAAAGATATTTTGATGGAAATATTAAGTAGTTTGATTATCAATTAAAATGTAGACGAAACATATGTTCATAAGAAAGAGTGTTAATCGGTACAATTATTTTTGTAGATGTAGATAAATAACATGATGTTTTTCTTATGATGTACTTATATTAAAATCAGCCTTAAGTAAAAGATATTGAGGATGTACAAAATCACATGCAAATACAACTTATTAAATATTTAATATGAAACATGTTAAATAGTTTCATTCTGCACTGAAAATAAGAATTACCAAACATGTTATGTTGTCTACGAGTATCGTGATTTGTTTGTTTATTTGATACACAAAAACTACTATCAAACCAAATGGATAATAGACAATAGTAATCAGAGATGTTCTCGTATATATATGAAATACTAAAGATAAATCAAGAAACATAAACAAAACAGGATGTGAAAATTTTGATAGAAGGTACTATTATTTTCTGGTTCTATGGATTACGAAAGTGTAAAATATAAACGGACATTATAACCATGATACTATTAAATAATTTCGAGTGGTCAATATGCATTAATTACACAGGAAAATGTTCACAAGGACAAATTTTAGGGCTTTTTAATCCATAAGGACAGCCCACTAAAATTTTATTCACAAGGACAACATACTATCACGTGCGCTGATTTCTTTTTTTTCTCATTCCGACATCGCGCTTCTCTCTATCTCGAATTCTCTTCTCCAGTGCGTTTCTTTTCTTCTAATCAAGAATTCATCTTTCACAAAATCACAAAATCAAGCAATAGCGCAATCATGTTTCAGGAAATAAAGCAATCGATTCACGAAATAACCCAATCCATTAACCGAATGTCGAAACCCTAATTCGGTTTTGGAGATTACATCGATTGTTTTTTGTTGTTGTAATCATTATAGCTTACTGTTCATCTGTACGATTAGGTTTTTTTAATTTCTATCGGTGATTCATGACTTCTCTTGGTTCTGCAGTTTTAATGTTCAACCTTTCAGCGCGTAGGTATCATTTTTATATTTTTCTACGTATCATTTTTGTTTATTTACCACTGATTTATATTCATTTGATGTGTTTTCAATGTTATATTTATTATTTACTTGTATTGTTGCGTTATCTATGTATTACACTCGAACTTATTTTGTTATAATCAAACAAAATAAGGTGTAAATAATTTTTGTGCTACTTTTTATTTAAAACATTACTGCAGTTTTTAGGTATCATTTTTTTATTTTTTTGGGTATCATTTTTACTGTATTCACTGTGCTATGTTTTTTTTAGTTACTTTTTGTTGCTGTATTATTTTTGTTGTTGTACTGTTGCACTAGCTTTGTAATTCAATTGAATTTATTTCATTTTGATCAATCAAATTGTGAACAAATCATATTTCACTGTGATGTAAGTAATTTTTGTGCTACTTTTTATTTAAAACATTACTGCAGTTTTTAGGTATCATTTTTATATTTTTTTTGGGTATCATTTTTACTGTATTCACTATTGCTATGTTTTTTTAGTTACTTTTTGTTGTTGTATTAATTTTGTTGTTGTACTGTTGCGCTAACTTTGCAATTCAATTGAATTTATTTCATTTTGATCAATCAAATTGTGAATAAATCATATTTCACTGTAATGTAAGTAATTTTTGTGCTACTTTTTATTTAAAACATTACTGCAATTTTTAGGTATCATTTTTATATTTTTTTTTGGGTATCATTTTTACTGGGCTTAATGCGCTATGTTTTTTTTAGTTACTTTTTGTTGTTGTATTAATTTTGTTGTTGTACTGTTGCACTAGCTTTGTAATTCAATTGAATTTATTTCATTTTAATCAATCAAATTGTGATTTAATCATATTTCACTGTGATATAAGTAATTTTTGTGTTGCTTTTTATTTAAAACATTATTGCAGTTTTTAGGTATCATTTTTATATATTTTTTGGGTATCATTTTTACTGTATTCACTGTGCTATGTTTTTTTAGTTACCTTTTGTTGTTGTATTAATTTTTACTGTGTTCACTGTGATGTAACTCAATTCAAATCTCACAAAAATAATATTTATTCACAATAATACCTACTGATTAAAAAAATAATAGCAATCAATTCAATTCAATTGTCACAAAAATGAGATTATTCTCAGTAATACACAATAATACCCACTTGTATCATATGATACCTACAATGATACATAACTGATTTAATATGATACATTTTTTTTCCTTACACAATCTAAGTACATAGAACACTGCTCCCCATTCCAAGCATGCATTCATGCATTTACTTTTACTTATATGCAATCCGGTCTTGAATTCAAGTAATCTCCAGCAGCATGCAGTATCTGCAAGAATTCTATACACAATCAAAACTTATACCTACACACTACTGTAAATTCAACTAGAAAATATAAAATTGATACCTAAAAAAATACAAAAATGATACCTAAAAACTGCTATGATGTAAATTCATGTTGAAAATATAAAACTGATACCTAAAAAAATATAAAAATGATACCTAAAAACTGCTATGATGTAAACTCATGTTGAAAATATAAAACTGATACCTAAAAAAATGTAAAAATGATACCTAGAAACTGCTTTGATATTTTAAAGGAAAACTAATGAATCAAAATGTTTACATCCCACTTTGATTGTTTAAAATGACATAATTTCGATTGAGTTGCTAAGCTAATGCAACAGTACATGTAGAAAACTGATATATCACGAAAATAAATCAACACATAAGCATTAACAAGAAAAATGATATCTTAAAAAAAGGAAAAATGATACCTACGAACTGCTACTAAATTCACCATCCAAAAAAGTAACTTCCGTCGTTCATCTCTGTCGTTCGATTTTCTACGACGAATTCACAAAATCAAAATCACGAAATCATCTTTAATGTCTATCGAATCAAAATCAAAATCCGCGGCTTTGATTTGCTGTTCGATTGTTGAGATCGATATCATGCCCTAATTTTTGCTGTTCGAATTATGTTTGAGGTTCGACTGTAAGATAGTAGGCGGATTTGATTTCAGTTGATTTCCAGATGAGATGATTTCGTTATTTTTGATTTGCTGATTTTGTGGAAGAAGAAATCGGAGAAGAGAAAAAGGAGCGGAAGAAGAAATCGGAGAAGAGAAAAATGAGCGGAAGAAGAAATCAGTGAGGAGAGAAAGGGTGTCGAAGATTTTTAATTATTAGTGGGCTGGCCTATTTACTGTTCTTATGGATAAATTATTAGTGGCTTGTCTTTTTAAATAAAATTTTTAATTAGTTTGTCCTTATAAAAAATTTCCCCTTAAATTTGAATTTGAAATAAAAGGCGCTTGTAGTTCAATGGTTACGATAATTACTTTCCAAGTAATATGTCTAAATTTGACTGTCTAGAGTTGCAAATTTTGGGGAATTTTTTTTAATGAATGTTGGATCTTGCAGAATTTTGAAATATAGAAATTTATGAAATTTGCGACAAACAATGCAGTCATTTTATATATTGTTACAACATCACATGCAAAAAAAAAAAAAAAAAAAAAAAAAAAAAAAAAAAATTAAATCCCCCTTCCATACCATAAAAGCTTTTACAGCTAATTGTTTCGGATCCGCATCACATGTTTAACCCAGAACCTGTTCTTCCAAATTTAGTCCGATAGTTCAACATATAACTCCACTTAAAGCTAGGCCTAAGACCCGTTCTAGAGATGGATAAGGCCCATAGATGATAAAGTTGGGTCCAATTTGTAGTCCAGATATCGATTGCATAATCTGTGTAATCTGGATCTGGAATCATGCAATAAGTTAGCCGGATAACGTTCATTGGAAGCTTAACGCCCGTTCTGAATTTTGAAGCCGTTAAGCCAAATAAAACCAGTATTAAGATTTAATCCAATTCTCAGTAGCATCCAAAATATATATAACGTCCTTCATACGTTTATTCAATTGTATTCCACATATGGACCCAAAAAAGGGTGTAGTGTCACCTCATTTGCACCTCATTTGCAAATGTATCATTCAAAGTTGGTGACATCAACGTTAGATTTGAATATGGATTCTAAATGATATAAGCTGCTATGTAATGATGGTCGAATCAAAGCTCTCATTCAAGTTGATTGTACTTGCACATAGGGCGCACACATATGAGTTGACACATATGTCTTGCAACAACAAAAAATCTCTTATGTTACATGCTTACCAATTCACATTAGTATTTCACTCCTTCAATTTGTTTTGTGATGTGGGACTATTTATTCCAACCGTCATTCCTATCTTAACAACATTCGAGGCAATCCTAGCATAATCAATTAGAAAGAATGACTCGAAATTGATTGTACTTTTTGAGTAGTAAATGCAATATAAGAGTTTATGGGCTTTAATTTCTTCATTAAAGAGCAATATCATAATTATCTTTAATATTTTTAAAAGTAGCCATGTCAAATGAATTCTATTAATATTTACATTATCCGTGGGTATTCTAATTTAGTCCAATCGCATGCATGCGTGAAACAATAAAATAAGCATGGATAAAATATATGAAAATATGAATTATAATTGAATCCCCTTGTAGTGTTTAATTTGAAAACGTGTTTCATGTTTTTGTGCATTGCAAAACACACCGAAGGGAAGAAATAAATGAGAAACGGGAGGATGGTTTAAACATATAAAATAGAAATTGATTTTTTCTTTCCTTCCTTGGGAAGTATCAAAGACGTTTTTTATATAGGGAATCACACTGAAGAAAAACCTGAAAACATTTTAAGCTGAAGGACATAAATTTTGTAACAGGAAGTTCATCTGAAAACATTTTAAGTTGAAGGACATAAATTTTATGTTAGAATATTTAATTACTTTTGACACGATGAAACTGAAGGTGACTGCGTTGTTATAATATTAAAAGAAATATCAATACAAATACAACAGAGTAGAACACATTTACATATAAAAATCTAATATAGAGTATAAAATAAAGCATAAGATACATACACTATTGGGTGGTTTGTAAGTACACTCTCAAGAATCATTTTACTTCTTTTCTCTTCATTATTTATATTTTATGGTGTTGAAAGTAGATATATTTTGTCACCTCCTTTAACTCAGCAACACAGGTTAGCTACACTAAAGAAAATGTTTTTTTCTACCTTCCTTGGGAAGAAGTTTCAAAGACGTTTTTCATATAGGGAATTACGTTGAAGAAAAATCTGAAAACATTTTAAGCTGAAGGACATAAATTTTATATCAGGATATTTACCTGAAAACATTTTAAGTTGAAGGACATAAATTTTATGTTAGAATATTTTGATTATTTTTGACATGATGACACTAAAGGTGACTGCCTTGTTATAATATTAAAAGAAATATCAATCCAATACAATATAATAGAAAACATTACATATAAAAATATAATATAGGGTACAAAATAAAGTATACAAATACATACACTACTGGATGGTTTGTAAGTGCTCGACTAAGAATCATTTTACTTCTTTTCTCTTCATTATTTATCTTTTATAGTGTTGCAAGTAGATATATTTTGTCACCTTCTTTCATTCAGCAATACGGGTTAACTACTGCAAAAGAACCACCGTTGGAAATCATTAATTTTTATGTTATAGTGGGGAATTTTTTATTTGCATCAAATTTACATCAGGAAGCGTTGCAAGTGTAATGCTATATGAATATCACGTTATATTTTTGTAATGCTATATGAATATATCTTTTTTTTGTTTTACCATTCAGACTATATTTTAAAGCTTGTGTCCTTCAAACTAAAATTGTTCTTTTACAATCCATTCTAATACTTTAACCAAACACTACATAACCTTCAAAAAAAATTGTCACTTTAAAGCGGTATTGTTTAGTTTCTCCTAGTCTTGGTGATGCTTATAATATTCACTGCTTCTAGCAATCGAAAGGTTGATACGTGATGCATAAGTTGGCTTCATCAATCATTTTCCTTATCTATGTGGTTCATTTGTACTTTAAAATGAATGTTCCTATAGGAGAAATACGTGCATGGTGTTGCTAATGGGAGTTTGAGGGAATAAAATCCCTGTATCCAATTTTCCCTGTCTCCCTGTACCCAACCAATAAGGACCCTCTGAATTCCACCTTTTTCTAAGTAAGCCCTCGGACTTAATTGGAAAAAAAGTGGAAATCAAGAATCCTGATTGGTTTAGTATAGAAGGGACAGAGGATTTGGGTACAGGTGATTTGATCTCGAGTTTGAGTCTAGATCTATCTATACCTTAATTAATAGTTGTAATACTTTTTGCTCACACTTTTATGGTATCAGCCCGAAATGTCAGAATTGACCATTTATTTTAACATCACTTAAAAATTAAATATAACTTATTTTACAAATTAAAAATTTTCTTTTGTAATTTATATCAAGTCTTAATATCGTTTAAATGTAGGATTTAACCAACAAATTTTCCTTACTAATTCCAAATTTCATTCTATAAATATTACCAAATTTTAAAGTCACTTAAAAATAAATTCTAATAAATGAACTTCTTTTACAAATTAATAGATACAAAATTCAAAGTAACAACAAATTAAATATTGCAGCTAAAAATGAAAATTCAAACAAGCTAAACATGATTTCATAAATAAAAAGATTATTTAGTTTATTTAATTTTTGTGCAAATCATTTCTTCTGAATACATTAAACATACTCAATTTATAGAAAAACAACTCACATATAAAACATATGCCATCATCACACATGAAACGAATGTTGTAACGCTCGTTGTTGTATATAACAACCAATGTGCCTATATGGATACTACTGTCAATCCTCTCTAGTGATAATCTTATTTGCAAAAAAGAAGTCTTCATGTGTGTTTCAAGTATCAATTCCTCTCTTACAATTTACTAAGAATTTGTTAATATATATATATATAATATTAGTAAAGCATGTTGTAATATACATAGTGGTAGGAGTGAATATTCTTTTGTATTTTTTGTTTAGCACCACATAGTGGGACGAATCCAATACTATGCTCCAAGTCCAATATAAATATACATATGTATGTATATGTGTGTGTGTGTGTATATATATATATAATATGTGTGTGTGTATATCTGTGTGTGTGAATATTGTAATGGCGCGTTTTGTTAGCTGTCGAATAATTAATTTATTTAATTATTTATATATCGATTTGGCGATATCGATAACTGAAAGTACAACGTTCGAACTTATAATTAAAACGAACTTGAAACGTCGTGGCAGTTCGCAATTTGGCGATTCGAACTTCAACTGAATATACAGAATCCGTTTTAAGTCGAATTTCTGTGAAACAAGAAACGTACGGATCTGTTGAACTATATTTTTCATATGGAAGAGAAAAATCGAGATTTCGTCGTGTAGATTTTGAGTTATGTCCAAATCAAATTTTAAAATAGTCGCTATAGAATCGTTTATCAACCGTAATAGTTTATTCGATATAACTAGATATCGGGTTTGAATTTAGACAAGGTTCTTTTGAGACATAGTGATAATGTAATTTTTAGAATTTTACTGTAATTTTTAATTAATTAAATATGCAACTTTTTATTTGGAGTATTGTGCACCCTGTAATCAACATTTTGAGGTTTCAAAATATGAGGTTATCTACCGGTATTATTATATTTTTGGAACCAGGGCACATTGTTTAGCACGATAATAGATTTATATCTGTCCAAAATAGTCTGTAGTTGAATGGGATTACATGCAGCGGAGTTTCACTTAACTTCTTGAACTTAAAACAAAATATACACCAAAGTTTAACTTTAAATCGGCAACTAGTCCCCTTTAATATTATGTGTAGTAAATCAAATGGACATAAAAGTAGTACGTTCTCTTCTCTCTTCCACCCAAATTTCCTCACAATGCATGGACAAAAAAAAAAGGGCCTCGTGTACAGACAGTCACCTCGCGTTAGCCTACCAAAAATATTAGTATACTTTACTTAAAACCTTAACACTCCACATACATATAAATACCCATCCAGTAGTACCCGTCTCTTTCCTTTTTGCTCAAAACCAATACCGTGACTTCCAAATGGCAAAAACGTGGTGCTGCTTTGGGAAGGACTTAAACGAGGCAAGTTGTCCTTGGTGCGTTGGTTTTCAAGGCTACAGGGGGTTAGTTCGAAAGGTTAAACAAGGGAGGATGGGAGTGAGAATGATGGAGGGCATGCGTGTGCATGCATGAAGGTAGGAGAGACGTAAACACGTGAGGAGAAGTTTGGGGCTAAGAAGAGGGATCAAACATGCATGGGACGTCAGTTTTGTAGTGGGTTTCTGCGAAGGCTTCAACGGTTTCCCTTGTTCTTTTAGTTTTCAACGCAAGTGCATGGGTTTTTGACTTCATTTCTTGGGGTTTAATTATCAGCGTTATGCTTGGATGGTGGGTGAAAATGTTAGGGCGATGAGCAGCAAAGTTTTTGGGTTGGTGAGCCGCAGCAACAACGAGGAGATGGTGACCGAGTTACTTGTAAGTAGGGAGTATAACGTGGGTTTGGTTTGTGTGGAGTGAAGTAAGGGTGGGAGTTTTGACAGTAGAGGGAAACTAGAAGGCGCAAGGGGTGGAAATTGGGGTTAGGCATGCTTGGTACGTGCTTGCACAGGCAAGGCGCGAGTATTTAGGAGGATGGAATGTCTGGAGTATTAACCAACGTGTGGTAGTTGAGGGAGGTGAAACATGCAGCGTTGGAGGAGCGTATACACTGTCCAAAAAGATTGCAGCTACGGGTTTTATCTTGGCAACATGGTTAAGAAGAAGTACCATTGTAGGCGGGTGCGTGTTAATGTGAAGTGAATGAGATCGTACGATCGCAGGCTACACTGTGGAACCGGGTTGGAGTCATTTGGAGGTCGTCTGAATTTAGGCAAAATAAACCGCTCAACCAAATCAGCTGACGCAAATCGTTATTTAACGGTTAACGCGCCAATGTGAGTAAAACTCACCAACTCTATACAGTTCTATTTTTACAACGTGTTCTTAGAACTGTTAATTATCTGTTGTTTGACTGTGTGTTGACTGTTTGATTGAACTGCTAGTCAGTTAGTAGAGATTTTATATATATATGTATATATATATATATAAACCGTCAAATAGTTATGTGTTGATTCTGTTTATCAGAATATTATATTGGTGTTGTCTAACATCTGTGGTGCAGGGAAACAGGTTGGAGGAATCCAACTGGATTCCTCAACAGTTATTTTTACTGTGATTTATATATTGTGACATATAATGTGATGTATATAATCCGTTGTGATTATGCGTGTTTGGACAAATATTCATCGTTGTTAGATGATGTGTTAAAAACCATAAGTTAACCAAAGCGAGTTAGTCGAGTTAAACAAAGTAATTGGTTAGGTTAACCAAAGCAAAGTTAGTCGAGTTAAACAAAGTAATTGGTTAGGTTAACCAAAGCAAAGTTAGTCGAGTTAAACAAAGTAATTGGTTAAGTTAACCAAAGCAAAGTTAGTCGAGGTAAACAAAGTAATTGGTTAAGTAAATCAAAGCAAGTTAGTTAAGTTAAACTAAGTGATTAATCGATGTGAATTAGTTAAGTTAAACTAAGTGATTTATCAAAGTGAATTAGTTAAGTTAAACTAAGTGATTAATCGATGTGAATTAGTTAAGTTAAACTAAGTGATTTATCAAAGTGAATTAGTTAAGTTAAACTAAGTGATTAATCGGTGTGAATTAGTTAAGTTAAACTAAGTGATTAATCGATGTGAATTAGTTAAGTTAAACTAAGTGATTTATCAAAGTGAATTAGTTAAGTTAAACTAAGTGGTTAATCGAAGTGAATTAGTTGAGTTAAACTAAGTGAATCGGTTAGAGTTAATCAACGCGAATTAGCTAAGTTAAACGGAGTGGATTTGTTCAGTTAATCAAGACGAGTTAACCAGTTAGAGTTAACCAGTTAGGTTAAACCAGTTGAGTTGACCAGTTAGAGTTAACCAGTTAGAGTTAATCTGTTAGAGTTAACCAGTTGAGTTAACCAGTTGAGTTAACCAGTTAGAGTTGACCAGTTAGAGTTGATCAGTTAGAGTTAATCCGAAGGAGTTAATCGAAGAGTTAATCCGAAGGAGTTAGTCGAAGAGTTAATCCGAAGGAGTTAATCGAAGAGTTAATCCAAAGGAGTTATTCGAAGTTAGTTAATCCGAAGGAGTTAGTCGAAGAGTTAATCCGAAGGAGTTATTCGAAGTTAGTTAATCCGAAGGAGTTAATCGAAGAGTTAATCCGAAGGAGTTAATCGAAGAGTTAATCCAAAGGAGTTATTCGAAGTTAGTTAATCCAAAGGAGTTATTCGAAGTTAGTTAATCCAAAGGAGTTATTCGAAGTTAGTTAATCCGAAGGAGTTAGTCGAAGAGTTAATCCAAAGGAGTTATTCGAAGTTAGTTAATCCGAAGGAGTTAATCGAAGAGTTAATCCGAAGGAGTTAATCGAAGAGTTAATCCAAAGGAGTTAATCGAAGAGTTAATCCGAAGGAGTTTGTCGAAGAGTTAATCCAAAGGAGTTATTCGAAGTTAGTTAATCCAAAGGAGTTATTCGGAGTTAGTTAAAGCAAATAGAGTCAACCCAATAGGGTCAGCCCAATAGAGTTAAGTGAAAAGAGATAATCGAATATAGTTATTCAAAAGAAGGTGTTAATCGAATATAGTTATTCGAGTAAAGTTAAAAGAGTTAATCGAATTTAGTTATTTGAAATGAGTTATTCGAATTAGATATTTGAATAGAGTTAAACACGTTAGAGTGATTCGAATTACTTATTCGGATAGAGTTAAACACGTAAGAGTTAATTGAATATTAGTCATTCAATTTGAGTTAATCGAATTTAGTTATTCGAGAAGAGTTAAATCGAATTTAGTTATTCGAAAGGAGTTATAATCAAACACTGTCATATAAGAAGTGGATTCGTAACCTGAATCCAAGAATTTGCGTAAACAGATGATTGTAAAAAGTGAGTGATGAGCTTCATCTATTTCACAGTAAAGGACGTTGTTCAATTAAGGTCTACGAGGTAATTATACCCCAACTTGATTGACTTCAGAATTGACAAAGGAATAGTTGTGGTTCGATCTAAAAGGTTGATTAGGAATAAAGTTAAGGAATAAGCGATAAATGGATTAAGCGAAACGATGTTTTATACAACGTTCATTGGAAATCCGTAAATGAGTTTTGGAAACGTTTTCCAAATATAGTCAGATATGTTTTCTAAACATAGAAAATGAAATGTTTTCACGATAAGAATTTAAGAAATAGAGTTAAGCAAATTCAGAAACTGACTGGAGAGGGTAAGTTGAACGGTTTTCTAAGTGACGATCCGATGTTGGTTTCGACCTTCCGGATTGATACTTAGAGAATTGTTCTCATACTAGTTACAGTTAGGGACTGATAGTTGCGAAATAATAGTGATGTGAAAATAAGCTATGGAAATGTTCTCCAATGATTAATAACATATATTTTCTAAATATATGAAATAAGGAAATATGAACATATGATGATTGATCGATCGAATTCCCATTTGGAAATAAGATCGTTGTTTGTACACCGACATGTTTTCATTTGATAGTTAGATCACAGACTATCAAAGTTTTTACCATTTTAACGTTGTTAATATGGAGAGACCGGTTGGATTATTATCCAAAGAACCACTCTGTATCGGCATAAGCGTTGCGAGCAATATATGCCAAAGATAAATTGAAGACGGAGTAAAGTGCAAGGGCTGTTGTATAAGTCTTAGATAACAGTGACTAAGATGGATATACTGAATAGTGCCTTCGGTTTGTCCAGTCCCAGGACAACGTATATGGAAGAAGGTCTGACAGAGTATATCCAATGGATCGCGTAAGTTGATCTGTTCAAACGTATTCACGTTTGGTGGCGGAGGAATTCGTTTCTCTTAGCTGTATACCCGTGTTATTTTTGGATAAGTCAATTTGTGATTTGGCGGGTATGACGATGTGGCATTCAAAGTGAATGGTGATCAGATGTTCTGAAGATGGACGTAGCTTCTAGCCTCACACCAGGAAGTAACAAAAGTTGGGCTAGGCAGCATGGCTAGTTGGGCCATTCCCAAGCAGGGTGTATTGTCACCGATCTAGGGAATATCCATATTTATACTTCTTTTTGATTCTGTATCTTCGAATGACGGTTTGATGGCCTATAACCGTGGTGGCAATATATTCGCGACACTCAAGCTAAATGAGTGAGCGGTCATGTGTGGTCGGGTTGCAAGACGTTCTTGTTGAACCCTGAGTGTATCACCTCTAGAGTACACTATTCAGAAGGTGCTCCCATACCTTGTCTGTTGGAATCCATTCTCCGATAAGCGCCCTGCGGTTTATGATTTTATACTATGTATGTAGAACGTGAGATGCAAGCGTTTCTGCTAGATTGATACCTATTTGTACTTAGACATTATTATAATATCAAAATGATATTGCTTGTCAGAGTTGTTCAGATACTCATAAGGGAAAAACCCATTCCGTATTCACGGCGTGGTCTTATGAGATATCCTATACCTGTTTTAAACTATTTTACTCACACCAGTCCCATGACTGACCCGGAGTTTACTTTGTTGTTTTCCCTAAACTCTTGGGTGCCTAAATTTGTACGGGCAGTCAAGTAGTCAGGATTTACAGATATACTTGGAGAGCTTAGAGCAGGAGACTTCAAGATTCTATAGCTATAGTTATTTCCGCTGTGTTGTAAGTGTTGTACTCTGATAAGTGCTATTGTATATATATAACTGTTTACTTCAAAGTTATGTTATATATTATATGTTATTCGTTCCGCTGTGAGATTCGTGTTACTCTGATGATTCTGATGTTCTTCTTCTTCTTCTATTCTATTAGTTCTATCTTTTCTTTCTCACCTTCTAAATTCTTTCACTAACGTCTCGGAATTTCCGACTCTCGAGGAGTCGGAAATTTCCAGCCGTTACAGTTGGTATCAGAGCTTAAGTTAAGTGATTACCTTGGCTCTGTGGCATAACTCGATAGAGATGGGATTAGTAATATCCTAGATTGAGTTTGAGTGTATATATATGAGCGCGTAATTGTTATTCAATATAAAATGGTTTTATATTGTGGAGACTCGTTGGTTGAGTGGCTTATGAATTCTGGTCGATCAGTTGATCCACTGTATCGATAAGGGTTACTAAACACTCGAATACGATGAACCGTCATGGTATGTTTTGAAAGAGGGTAAATGAAATAATTTTTCCCAAAATATATTTGTTTATAGAAGAAATATATATCTTGAAATTATTATAGTATATTGATTGTGTTGGTTGTTATTATAATCGAATAAGATTATAAAAGGGTGAAATGGTTATAAATGACCAATCAGAATTCATATGAATGTAATATATGAAATAGATAAATTAAATATGAATTTAAATCAGATTTGGAATTAAAATAAGGAAATTTTGAATTCCTGGGAGATTTTGAAAATGTTTTTCAAATTGAAAATGATATAGTATTGAACTCACTTCGATAGCTGGAAAATAGATTCTAATGATGAATCTAGACATCATCAGTGTTCATTTTCGAGTTCTAAGTGACGGATTACTACCAAAGGTTTTGTTTTTGAATTGTTTTGAGAAAAAAAGTTGTTTAGAAATTCAAAGGTTTTGAATTGGCATTATGATTTCAAATTGATTTGAAAGAAACCCAGGTACTTAAGTTCTGGAATTAAAATTTAACTAATGAAGTTAAATAAAATGAGATGGTAAAAATAAATTGAAATTTAACTTGAACCGAGTTAAATAAAATTGAATTGGATTAGAGATAATCTAGAATGGAACCAAATTGATAAGTCAATAATTTAGAATTTGATATTAGAGTTCGAATGAAATTCGATTTGGATTTGAGGATACGAACTGATTGGAGATCAATTGGAATGGATAACATTGGTATATGTTGAAGTGGTAGCAGATGAAAGGGATAGAGTTAAATGCCCGACAAAAGGTACAAGTGTATATCATATATGAGTTTGGATTTTATGAGCCGAATTGGCAAGCCGCTTGGCTATTTTGATTTCCTTTTGGGTTGGAGAAGGCCTAGAGAGGCGAGGGTGGTTTGTCATATTGGCCAATACAAAGGAGGTTATGGCGGAATTTTTCGAAAATTTAAGGTGTTAGAAAATTTTCAGAATTTTTGAAAATTTTAGTTGGTCGGAAATGAATTAATAAATTAATTAAAATCAAATGAGTCCAGTCGAAACTGAAATTTAGAGGTAAACAAAAAGGGATTTTTAAATCTAGTTAGTAGAGTTAGTAGCATTTTTCTAACTTAGCAATTTTGAGGACGAAATTATTTTAAGGAGGGAAGTCTGTAATGGCACGTTTTGTTAGCTGTCGAATAATTAATTTATTTAATTATTTATATATCGATTTGGCGATATCGATAACTGAAAGTACAACGTTCGAACTTATAATTTAAAATTATAATTAAAACGAACTTGAAACGTCGTGGCAGTTCGCAATTTGGCGATTCGAACTTCAACTGAATATACAGAATCCGTTTTAAGTCGAATTTCTGTGAAACAAGAAACGTACGGATCTGTTGAACTATATTTTTCATATGGAAGAGAAAAATCGAGATTTCGTCGTGTAGATTTTGAGTTATGTCCAAATCAAATTTTAAAATAGTCGCTATAGAATCGTTTATCAACCGTAACAGTTTATTCGATATAACTAGATATCGGGTTTGAATTTAGACAAGGTTCTTTTGAGACATAGTGATAATGTAATTTTTAGAATTTTACTGTAATTTTTAATTAATTAAATATGCATCTTTTTATTTGGAGTATTGTGCACCCTGTAATCAACATTTTGAGGTTTCAAAATATGAGGTTATCTACCGGTATTATTATATTTTTGGAACCAGGGCACATTGTTTAGCACGATAATAGATTTATATCTGTCCAAAATAGTCTGTAGTTGAATGGGATTACATGCAGCGGAGTTTCACTTAACTTCTTGAACTTAAAACAAAATATACACCAAAGTTTAACTTTAAATCGGCAACTAGTCCCCTTTAATATTATGTGTAGTAAATCAAATGGACATAAAAGTGGTACGTTCTCTTCTCTCTTCCACCCAAATTTCCTCACAATGCATGGACAAAAAAAAAAGGGCCTCGTGTACAGACAGTCACCTCGCGTTAGCCTACCAAAAATATTAGTATACTTTACTTAAAACCTTAACACTCCACATACATATAAATACCCATCCAGTAGTACTCGTCTCTTTCCTTTTTGCTCAAAACCAATACCGTGACTTCCAAATGGCAAAAACGTGGTGCTGCTTTGGGAAGGACTTAAACGAGGCAAGTTGTCCTTGGTGCGTTGGTTTTCAAGGCTACAGGGGGTTAGTTCGAAAGGTTAAACAAGGGAGGATGGGAGTGAGAATGATGGAGGGCATGCGTGTGCATGCATGAAGGTAGGAGAGACGTAAACACGTGAGGAGAAGTTTGGGGCTAAGAAGAGGGATCAAACATGCATGGGACGTCAGTTTTGTAGTGGGTTTCTGCGAAGGCTTCAACGGTTTCCCTTGTTCTTTTAGTTTTCAACGCAAGTGCATGGGTTTTTGACTTCATTTCTTGGGGTTTAATTATCAGCGTTATGCTTGGATGGTGGGTGAAAATGTTAGGGCGATGAGCAGCAAAGTTTTTGGGTTGGTGAGCCGCAGCAACAACGAGGAGATGGTGACCGAGTTACTTGTAAGTAGGGAGTATAACGTGGGTTTGGTTTGTGTGGAGTGAAGTAAGGGTGGGAGTTTTGACAGTAGAGAGAAACTAGAAGGCGCAAGGGGTGGAAATTGGGGTTAGGCATGCTTGGTACGTGCTTGCACAGGCAAGGCGCGAGTATTTAGGAGGATGGAATGTCTGGAGTATTAACCAACGTGTGGTAGTTGAGGGAGGTGAAACATGCAGCGTTGGAGGAGCGTATACACTGTCCAAAAAGATTGCAGCTACGGGTTTTATCTTGGCAACATGGTTAAGAAGAAGTACCATTGTAGGCGGGTGCGTGTTAATGTGAAGTGAATGAGATCGTACGATCGCAGGCTACACTGTGGAACCGGGTTGGAGTCATTTGGAGGTCATCTGAATTTAGGCAAAATAAACCGCTCAACCAAATCAGCTGACGCAAATCGTTATTTAACGGTTAACGCGCCAATGTGAGTAAAACTCACCAACTCTATACAGTTCTATTTTTACAACGTGTTCTTAGAACTGTTAATTATCTGTTGTTTGACTGTGTGTTGACTGTTTGATTGAACTGCTAGTCAGTTAGTAGAGATTTTATATATATATGTATATATATATATATAAACCGTCAAATAGTTATGTGTTGATTCTGTTTATCAGAATATTATATTGGTGTTGTCTAACATCTGTGGTGCAGGGAAACAGGTTGGAGGAATCCAACTGGATTCCTCAACAGTTATTTTTACTGTGATTTATATATTGTGACATATAATGTGATGTATATAATCCGTTGTGATTATGCGTGTTTGGACAAATATTCATCGTTGTTAGATGATGTGTTAAAAACCATAAGTTAACCAAAGCGAGTTAGTCGAGTTAAACAAAGTAATTGGTTAGGTTAACCAAAGCAAAGTTAGTCGAGTTAAACAAAGTAATTGGTTAGGTTAACCAAAGCAAAGTTAGTCGAGTTAAACAAAGTAATTGGTTAAGTTAACCAAAGCAAAGTTAGTCGAGGTAAACAAAGTAATTGGTTAAGTAAATCAAAGCAAGTTAGTTAAGTTAAACTAAGTGATTAATCGATGTGAATTAGTTAAGTTAAACTAAGTGATTTATCAAAGTGAATTAGTTAAGTTAAACTAAGTGATTAATCGATGTGAATTAGTTAAGTTAAACTAAGTGATTTATCAAAGTGAATTAGTTAAGTTAAACTAAGTGATTAATCGGTGTGAATTAGTTAAGTTAAACTAAGTGATTAATCGATGTGAATTAGTTAAGTTAAACTAAGTGATTTATCAAAGTGAATTAGTTAAGTTAAACTAAGTGGTTAATCGAAGTGAATTAGTTGAGTTAAACTAAGTGAATCGGTTAGAGTTAATCAACGCGAATTAGCTAAGTTAAACGGAGTGGATTTGTTCAGTTAATCAAGACGAGTTAACCAGTTAGAGTTAACCAGTTAGGTTAAACCAGTTGAGTTGACCAGTTAGAGTTAACCAGTTAGAGTTAATCTGTTAGAGTTAACCAGTTGAGTTAACCAGTTGAGTTAACCAGTTAGAGTTGACCAGTTAGAGTTGATCAGTTAGAGTTAATCCGAAGGAGTTAATCGAAGAGTTAATCCGAAGGAGTTAGTCGAAGAGTTAATCCGAAGGAGTTAATCGAAGAGTTAATCCAAAGGAGTTATTCGAAGTTAGTTAATCCGAAGGAGTTAGTCGAAGAGTTAATCCGAAGGAGTTATTCGAAGTTAGTTAATCCGAAGGAGTTAATCGAAGAGTTAATCCAAAGGAGTTAATCGAAGAGTTAATCCAAAGGAGTTATTCGAAGTTAGTTAATCCAAAGGAGTTATTCGAAGTTAGTTAATCCAAAGGAGTTATTCGAAGTTAGTTAATCCGAAGGAGTTAGTCGAAGAGTTAATCCGAAGGAGTTATTCGAAGTTAGTTAATACGAAGGAGTTAATCGAAGAGTTAATCCGAAGGAGTTAATCGAAGAGTTAATCCAAAGGAGTTAATCGAAGAGTTAATCCGAAGGAGTTAGTCGAAGAGTTAATCCAAAGGAGTTATTCGAAGTTAGTTAATCCAAAGGAGTTATTCGGAGTTAGTTAAAGCAAATAGAGTCAACCCAATAGGGTCAGCCCAATAGAGTTAAGTGAAAAGAGATAATCGAATATAGTTATTCAAAAGAAGGTGTTAATCGAATATAGTTATTCGAGTAAAGTTAAAAGAGTTAATCGAATTTAGTTATTTGAAATGAGTTATTCGAATTAGATATTTGAATAGAGTTAAACACGTTAGAGTGATTCGAATTACTTATTCGGATAGAGTTAAACACGTAAGAGTTAATTGAATATTAGTCATTCAATTTGAGTTAATCGAATTTAGTTATTCGAGAAGAGTTAAATCGAATTTAGTTATTCGAAAGGAGTTATAATCAAACACTGTCATATAAGAAGTGGATTCGTAACCTGAATCCAAGAATTTGCGTAAACAGATGATTGTAAAAAGTGAGTGATGAGCTTCATCTATTTCACAGTAAAGGACGTTGTTCAATTAAGGTCTGCGAGGTAATTATACCCCAACTTGATTGACTTCAGAATTGACAAAGGAATAGTTGTGGTTCGATCTAAAAGGTTGATTAGGAATAAAGTTAAGGAATAAGCGATAAATGGATTAAGCGAAACGATGTTTTATACAACGTTCATTGGAAATCCGTAAATGAGTTTTGGAAACGTTTTCCAAATATAGTCAGATATGTTTTCTAAACATAGAAAATGAATTGTTTTCACGATAAGAATTTAAGAAATAGAGTTAAGCAAATTCAGAAACTGACTGGAGAGGGTAAGTTGAACGGTTTTCTAAGTGACGATCCGATGTTGGTTTCGACCTTCCGGATTGATACTTAGAGAATTGTTCTCATACTAGTTACAGTTAGGGACTGATAGTTGCGAAATAATAGTGATGTGAAAATAAGCTATGGAAATGTTCTCCAATGATTAATAACATATATTTTCTAAATATATGAAATAAGGAAATATGAACATATGATGATTGATCGATCGAATTCCCATTTGGAAATAAGATCGTTGTTTGTACACCGACATGTTTTCATTTGATAGTTAGATCACAGACTATCAAAGTTTTTACCATTTTAACGTTGTTAATATGGAGAGACCGGTTGGATTATTATCCAAAGAACCACTCTGTATCGGCATAAGCGTTGCGAGCAATATATGCCAAAGATAAATTGAAGACGGAGTAAAGTGCAAGGGCTGTTGTATAAGTCTTAGATAACAGTGACTAAGATGGATATACTGAATAGTGCCTTCGGTTTGTCCAGTCCTAGGACAACGTATATGGAAGAAGGTCTGACAGAGTATATCCAATGGATCGCGTAAGTTGATCTGTTCAAACGTATTCACGTTTGGTGGCGGAGGAATTCGTTTCTCTTAGCTGTATACCCGTGTTATTTTTGGATAAGTCAATTTGTGATTTGGCGGGTATGACGATGTGGCATTCAAAGTGAATGGTGATCAGATGTTCTGAAGATGGACGTAGCTTCTAGCCTCACACCAGGAAGTAACAAAAGTTGGGCTAGGCAGCATGGCTAGTTGGGCCATTCCCAAGCAGGGTGTATTGTCACCGATCTAGGGAATATCCATATTTATACTTCTTTTTGATTCTGTATCTTCGAATGACGGTTTGATGGCCTATAACCGTGGTGGCAATATATTCGCGACACTCAAGCTAAATGAGTGAGCGGTCATGTGTGGCCGGGTTGCAAGACGTTCTTGTTGAACCCTGAGTGTATCACCTCTAGAGTACACTATTCAGAAGGTGCTCCCATACCTTGTCTGTTGGAATCCATTCTCCGATAAGCGCCCTGCGGTTTATGATTTTATACTATGTATGTAGAACGTGAGATGCAAGCGTTTCTGCTAGATTGATACCTATTTGTACTTAGACATTATTATAATATCAAAATGATATTGCTTGTCAAAGTTGTTCAGATACTCATAAGGGAAAAACCCGTTCCGTATTCACGGCGTGGTCTTATGAGATATCCTATACCTGTTTTAAACTATTTTACTCACACCAGTCCCATGACTGACCCGGAGTTTACTTTGTTGTTTTCCCTAAACTCTTGGGTGCCTAAATTTGTACGGGCAGTCAAGTAGTCGGGATTTACAGATATACTTGGAGAGCTTGGAGCAGGAGACTTCAAGATTCTATAGCTATAGTTATTTCCGCTGTGTTGTAAGTGTTGTACTCTGATAAGTGCTATTGTATATATATAACTGTTTACTTCAAAGTTATGTTATATATTATATGTTATTCGTTCCGCTGTGAGATTCGTGTTACTCTGATGATTCTGATGTTCTTCTTCTTCTTCTATTCTATTAGTTCTATCTTTTCTTTCTCACCTTCTAAATTCTTTCACTAACGTCTCGGAATTTCCGACTCTCGAGGAGTCGGAAATTTCCAGCCGTTACAAATATATATATATAAGCATATGTAATAGAAATATGTAATAATCAATGTGAACAAATTTTCATTTCTCTCCTCCACTAATGATTTCTCATGCTTATATAAACATTATCAGCACGATCTCTAAACAAAAATTATACTATAAATCTAAACTTCTAAGCGATTAAATATTCTATTCTTTTTCAGATATTGTTGTAGATCTAAAAATCTGTAAGCATTTTTTAGATCCAATTATATTACTTTATCTTTTTAGACCAATTCTACCACAAAACTAATTGTTTAGATCATACTTTATTCTCTTATTCTTCAAATAATATTATTATATTAATATGATTGCTTTAGATCTTAGTATATCTAAACTGATTAGATTCCACTGTACATGCATTACTTCGTTGGTCATTATATTTAGATCTCATTCTACTATAAATCTGATTTCTTTTGTTCTTATTTAGTTGAACTCATGGTGTTATAGATCTCAGTATCATACTCAAATAAAATATCTTTAAAATGCGTGCATGGTTTAAAAATAAACCATTTCATGCAATGATTGTTGAGTTTTGGGTTTGAATTGATTTAAACTTGCTTATTTGTATATGAACTTAAGTCTAATTTTTGGGAAAGTTAGTTCTTGAATTTGACAATTTTTATTGTCGATTCGGAATTTTTTTTAGAATTTGATTGAGTTTCGATTTGTGATATAGATCTAAGTAAACTAAAAATGTTTGGAAAATGAAGTTTTCATTTTGAAATTTTTTTGGTTTGATCTTGATTTGAATGAAGGCTTTGGAAATGGTTTAATATATTATTTATATATTCTAAAGAAATATTTTATTGCTTCTTAGAGAAACAAATATAATGTTAATATTTCCCAAAAGATCGTATTAAGTTTAGATCCAATCTTCAGGTTGATTTAGCACACATGATGTGAGTGGAGTCATTAATAAAAGCTTATATGATTTTATATTTGGCATTTACATATTGTAACACCTCGCATTTTTAAGTAATTAATTAATATAAATCTAACGAATAAAATTTGAAAATTGTGAAAATGGAATATTTTATAAATATTGGAATTTGACCATGAGACGTATATCACTAGTTCGTAGCGATTTCCTGATGAACTTTTACACAGAATGTTTTCTGATCGGAGTTCAAACCGAAAAATTATTAATCATCTAAAGCTTTAGCGTCGGAAACAACCATATTTGTATGTATACATATGATCTTAATCAATTGTATACATTTGAAATTTAAATTTGAAATGTGAATAAATGATAGTAGATATTTAACCGAAAAAATAATAAAGGAAATGAAAACATGTAACATCCGGCACTCAAATGGGTCTGAATTTTTGTAAAAAGTAAAAACTTGAGTGTATTGAAACATGAATCGTTTGTTTCGTGTGTGATACAAATAAGTAAAGGTATTTATTGCAGCTTAAGTAAATAAATCATAGGGGAATAATTAATAATGCAATAATAAGTATGTACTCACCAATATATTGGCACTGTCAAGTCAAATATCTATAAGTGGTCTCAATCCTGTCTAGATTACCAGTATCTGACTTCTACTTAGCTAGTGGTTTGTTGTAACATGGAGATCAAAACGACTGTTTTAGTGACTTATATATTATAAACTTTTATACATAACATTACATATACCGATTTTTTACCATTTAGTTATATTTGATTTGTTAATGTTGTTCAAACTATATCACTGCGCACATATCGCACTCATCTACTCAATAGACCTAAACCAATATATAATAAACATATATGTATCTAAATGTATTCCCTGGACGACATGGGTCCTATATAATATATGTAGTATTCTTCGTAGTCATCTAGCCGGGGGCCCATCATCTCGCCATGTCATAATATGGAGTCGTCTAATCATATCATAAATATGACTACCGTCTTACCATATCATAAATATAGTTTTTGTCTCGCCATGTCATAAATATAGCTATTGTTTTGCCATTTAATAAATATGTTGTCATCCCACCATGTCAAAATATAGTCAACGTCTCACCCACTACACTACAAAACGCTTTTAAGAGCGTTTAAAAAACGCTGCGGTAGGCTATTACAACATTTTGATGAACGTTGTATAACGACATGCGGTCTAGGTATAGAATTTTTGACAGCATAAGATAAAATGTTGTAGAAAACCCTATTTTACAACATTTATACTGAGCTGTTAATAGTTTTGACAAATTTTCTAGAATGTTGCTACCCTTTACATTAACGAGTGATAAATGTTGTTATTAACTTATAATAACGTTTACAAACTGCTGTCAAAAGCACATACAATTGGGTTCTAAATGTATCAACAACATTTCATAAACGTTGTTATTAAGTATTTAAAGTAATGATAGCACTAGATAAATGTTGTAAGTTTTAAGGGTAATGACAACATTAGATAAACGCTGTCTTTTGCGGCTTTATTTTTTCACAGCATTCCTATTTTGCGGTATCGAAATATTTTTGCATATATATATATATAACCAACATTCAAATATATATATCAACCAACTAATATAAATAACACGTTCGAATCAAACAGAAAAACTATCGTATAAACACATAACTGTTGATCATTTACATAAATTAAATAATACAATATTCATACATAAACTTCATTAATAAACCAAGTTTACAAAATTTCCATGAACAAAAATAACACCATAACTAAGTTTACACAATACTCGTCGAATAAAGTCACAATATCTATAGATAGAATGCAATATCCATAAAATAAGTTTACACTGAATACCAACAAAATGGATAACTAAAAAGTTTCATATGCTTACTTAAAAGAAAAAGAATGTTACCTTTTTCTGCACCAATGGTCTTTAATTACCTTTGATGAAATTCAAAAGTCGATGATTCTGCTAGCAACACATGATGCATTCTAATCCTGATTGCAAATAACATATTAATTCTATCGGCAGTGCTTTAACAAGTAGATCAATATTCTTGGTTAATTTTATATTACTAATGCTATAACTATTAGCATCATCATCATCGTAATCATACAAGATTCTCCTTTATTTTACATTTTTATGTACTTAGTCAATTTTTTAAAAATTAGTTAACTTTGTTAAATATTTATAATACTTAGTCAACTTTATAAACTTATTCAATATTTATAAATATTAGTTAACTTATTACTATTATAAATTTAGTTTAGTTTTACAAACTAAACTTGTTAATTTCCATAAAAATTAGTTTACTTATTTAATTTTTCTAGTTTATACAAACTTGTTTTATATACTTAGTTAATTTTTTAAAATTAAGTAATTTTGTCAAATTTTTACAATTAGTTACTTTGTTAACTTTTTACAATAGTTAGTTAATTTTTATAATACTTAGTTAATTTTAATAAGTTCATTTAATTTTTATAAATTTAAGTCAATTTACTATTATTATTTATAAAAATTATCTAAATTGTTGTTATTATTATAAATTTAGTTAATACTTATAAGACTAATTTAATTTTGCTAATATTTTAGTTATAATTATAATAATTATTATTGCAACTTGTATAAGTTTATAAAACTTAGTTAATTTAGTTAAAATTTTATAATATTAAATTATTCTATAATTTTGTTTAGTTATATAGTATTGTAATTTATTTTACATTTTTATATACTTAGTTAATTTTTATAAAAATTAGTTAACTTTGTTAAATTTTTATAATACTTAGTCAACTTTTATAAACTTATTCATTATTTATAAATATTAGTTAACATAATATTGTTATAAATTTAGGTTACTTATATAAACTAAACTTGTTAATTTTAATAAAAATTAGTTTACTTATTTAATTTTTCTAATTTATATAGAAAACTTGTTATTTTCATTAATTTTTCTAGTTTTTATAAATCCTGATTAATTTAGTATTATTATGATAAATATAATTGTAATTATAATAATTAATATTATTATAACATAAGATAAGTTTTATTTTATATTTTTATATACTTAATTAATTTTTATAAACAAAATAATTTAGTTCAATTTTTAAAATACTTAATAAATTTTAATAAAATTCTTTAATATATATAAATCTTAGTTAAATTATTATTATTATTATTATAAATCTTATTTAATAATTATTATTGTTATATTTTTATAGAATACTTGGTAATATTTTTTATTTTTATATACTTAGTTCACTTTTACAAACTAAACTTCTTAATTTTTATAAAATTAGTTACTTATTAACTTTTTACAATAGTTAGTTAATTTTTATAGTAATTAGTTAATTTTTATAAGTTTATTTAATTTTTATATATTTTAGTTAATTTTTTTATAAAACTTATCTAAATTGTTGTTGTTATTATTATAAATTTAGTTAATATTTATAAAACTAATTTAATTTTGTTAATATTTTGGTTATAATTATAATAATTATTATTGTAAACTTGTAAAAGTTTATAAAACTTTGTTAATTTAGTTAAATTTTTATAATATTAAATTATTCTATAATTCTATTTAGTTAAAATAGTATTGCAATCGTTTAATTTACATCTGTATATACTTGGAAAGCCTAAATTCGACTCACTTTTTGTCAAAAAATAGCTAATTTTATATATACTTAACGAGAGAGAAGAAGACAATTTTATGCATATATAGATCGGTTAAGGAAATTAACTTCTCAAATAATATATGAGTGTATTCATGTATAATTGTATAGTATAAAATATTCATCATAGCAGAACCAAGGGGATTTGAAGTATCTACTCAGAGATCACACACTCCCGTGCCAGTTAAACACTCAAACACTTCGGCTACTCCCATATTAGTTTCGATCCCCAGAAAAATTGCGACCACCAAGAGAATTTATCACAACCATTGCTCTTAGGCTTGCAAGCCATTGTTGTTCCAAACAACATGCATGCGCTTGCTGTTCCGAACTGCAAGCCAGAGCTTGCTGTTCCGAACTGCAAGCTCTTAGGCTTGCTGTTTCAAAACAGCAAGCGCAAATGCATTCCAAACAACTAGCCTGCTTGTTGTTTCGGAACAGTAAGCCATTGTTGTTCCGAACAACAAGCCTGCGCTTGCTGTTCCGAACAACAATCCAGATAAAAAATTTGTGATCTTGAATGCGCAAAGGAGTAGCTATAGAGGCAAAACCACCTAAAACTAATACACTGATACTTATATGTGGATTTGAATCTTAAATAATGTATAACCAATGCATAAACACAGATTAACAAGCATAAATTAATTTTGCAGAGGTAGCAAGGAGAAAAGAAAAGTTCACATATGCATGAGACATTATATTTTGCGAAGACAGTAAGGAAGAACAAAATCTACCATATATGAAACATATTCACTAAAAAAAATTAACGATTAGACTTACCTGAACTAAAGATGGATTGAAAAGAACCTCACGCACCTTAAACCTGTCAGCACCAATTTCAATTGTCCTGCATCAAAGAACCAAGGTTTAACAAAATACTGCCAAACAGTCCTCTCTCAAACTATAATGCATAATAGAACTTGCACTTCATATATCAAGTCAAGAATTTGAAGATTGAACTTCTACATGAAAGCTAACATGTATAATAAACTTACTAGCCATCGGGGAGTTCGTCATTAGTATATATGCATACGATTTTTCTGAAACAAAGAAGAATCACAACATAAGCGAATGTACATGTGCAAATACTAGATATATGTTTTATCAAATAAAGAAGAAAATTGACTATTTGGTTCATTATTTAGGTTTTAACAAATTCTAGGAATCAAAGATGCAGACATTAGCATTCATTGTGTTATCAATAAAAATGACATGGTGGGTTATACCACAACAAATACGATGTAAAGAACACTAACATACATTACCCATAACATCAGGAATTGATAATGTAAAATAGAAGAGATAATGTAATAAACTCATAACTGAAAATCCAAATTCCCCTAGAATGGTGGATTTAACCTCACCGAATACAATGCAAAGGACACTACTTACTTTTTAATATCACTTCACTTAATATAATTTTAGGACTCTAAATTATAAATACTTCAGAAAGCATTAATTTTAGTGTCAAAGCTAATTACCACAACTTCCTTCGCAGTTAATAGTTAATTTCAACTTGCCTATCAACTCATTCTTCAGCTCTTTAAGCTTGTCCTATGCATAATCTTGAAGGTATCCCTGGCTTTCAACCAGACAAAAGCTTAGAGCACTAATCCAAGATCTCGGGGTATCTTTGTCGCCATATTTAAAAAAAGCATCAGTTACAAGCTCCAGGATTGTTTTAAAACTCTGAACCAAAGGGTGGTAATATTACAACTTTACTAGAATAGTGTTAAACATTTATTTATATGCAATGATAAACATACATGTTCTTGCCTCTTCAGAGAAAATGTAATGTCCTGTATTTTCTGGCCAATTATTTGAATTATTTTATTATTTAAAATATTGATTTGAATTTAAATAATTGAATTTAACCATATTATTTTGAATAGGTTATTAATATTAGTAATATAATTTAATTTCAAAATATTTGGAAAATGTTGAATTTGCAATATAATGTGAGCGGACAATTTAAAATGGTTTAATTTTTTTATATTGAATTATATTAACAATTTTGTTTATTTGACGGCGTTATAATGTTTAATTTATAATTTAATTATAAATCGACCTGTAGCGGTGCGGCAGTTCGTAATATTGTGTTTTGAACTGTAATTGGCTGTACAGGATTCAATATAAGTCGGATTTTCTCGAAACAAGAAACGCCTGTATCTATTGGATAATATTTTTCTAGTGGAAGAGAAAAATCCAGTTTTCGTGTTGTAGATTTTGTTTTATATCCAAATCAAATTTTAAAATAGTCGCTATGGAATTCGTTTATATATTACAGCGATATATTATATTAAAATAAAGGGTTTTTATTTTATTTTAATATCGAATTGGCTTGGATTTCAATCTAGAATATTTTATTTTGGTAATATATAAAATTCTGGTCAAGCATGGCCAATTATAATATTTTAATATTAATATATTGAGGTATTTTTAAATTGGTTTATTTTAATGTAATTTAGAACTTTAAAAAGGGACTTTATTCAAATGACCTCCGTTTTTGGCGAAACAAATTTTATTGAGACCGTAATAGCTAATTATTGCTAGATTTCAAGTTGCACATCAATCGGAGTTATTCTGTGAGCGTGGCAAAATTAAATGCAAACAAAATGACCATTTGGACGTGAACGAGCGCTATTTGGGCAAACGGACTTGGAATTCGACGAAATAAGTTTCATTAGGACTGTAACGTCAAACTATAGCATGCCGTCGATTTTCGTCTCGAATGGAGTTTGTATGTGAGCACGGTAATCAATAAACGACGTTCAGAATTGCGATAGACGTGAAATAAAAATCCACATTAAGTTAAAATAATATTTTCCCACTTATATATACGAAAAACCTTCAGCCAATTTAGAATGTCCTCAACAAACTAATTTCCGTCCATAAATTTTTCAGAAAAGCCCTCAGTTCTAAAATAAATTACATCATCCGATCTATAAGGAATTGGCAAAGGCATTTTGAAGCAAAGTTGTAGATCTGGTCCTTACCTACCTACTGTAAAATTTTGGGGGTGATCGGAGCATTGTGATGGCCGGAATGGCACGAAAACCGAAGCAGTTCAGTTCCGTTCTTTTGATGATGGTGGGAGATTGGATCGACTATAAATGTTCAGACCTGCGGGAAATTGAAGATGGGAGTTCCAGCTTTTGTTTGGCACCGGTCTGAGGTTATACGGTGGTCGGAGGTGGTCACGACAACGAGTTGATCGGAGGGTGTTTAATTTGGTGATTTTCTTGTAGCTGCTAGAGGTAATGGCCGATTTCACGGCGGTAGAGGAGGTTTTAGATGAAGGTGACTGAAGGAGAATGGAAGCTGGATGTGAGGAGGTGGAAATGCCGGTGGTGGCGGTGCCTGAAGTGGACGATGGGTGAAGAAATTGGGGTCCATTCGTGTTCTGGTCATGGGAGGTTTACGGTGGCTAGAGTTCACCTGGAGGCTTGCGGCTTCTGGTGGAGGGGCGTCAGGGAATTGCGACATTGGTGGGATGGTCCGGTGATGTTCCGGTCGACAGTGGGTGGCGCGGTGGAGTTCAGATAAGGGCGACCTAAAGTTCGAAGATAGGGATCGAAGGAGATACGGGTTTCAGGAATCCGTTGAAAAGAAAATGCGTGAAAACTATAACCCATGCTGACGTGGATTAGCTAGGTAATTAGTTTTAATTATTTAACTAAATTAATAATTAATTAGTTTACAATCGATTAAAATATCTAAAATTAAAACAGTTGTAATTTGTCTATACAATATCGAATTTACTTGAAACATGATCCGTTAGGATCGCAAAGACTTGATCTAGATGAGGGTGCTGATTGGGAATCGATTGGATGCAGTTGGATTTTAAGTTAATTCTAAACGCTTGTTTAAAATTAAATGGAACAAACAACACTACAACCTTCAATTGAAATAAATGGTGAGTTAACTCTCACACTTTTCTGGACGGCTATGATGTGATAAATCCATATAAAAAAAACAAATTTGTTGATATGACGCCTTGGTTGCTTATGATTGATTTAATGGTTGTTGTTAATTATATTATCAATCATTAATTTATTTATTTAAAATTATCTACTGTCATGAAATGTTATAATAACCCGTGGTGCGGGAAAGAACAGGTTAGAGGGATCCGACCGGGTTCCTCAAAATATTTTGTATATTGTTCATCTTTATGTTGTTTATCCATGAACTAATTGAACCCCCAGTTGACATTAAACCATGTTCAGATAGTGATGGTTGAATGGATGTTAATCGCTGTTATGTCATGTCCTGAATGGAAAGCCTGAAACTAACATACAAGTTAGAAATGATGGGATAATTGTTTTTATAAACAATTAACTGATGTTTTAAATTTATTTATTTAATTTAAGGAGGAAATGATAATGGAAATCGGTAACAGTTAACTGATATGTACGGTTGGCAAAAAATCAACCGTTCTAATTGGAAATCTACAATTGGGCTAATTTGATTTAAATAAATAAAACTTTTTTCTTCTGAATATTCGTTAAATTTAACAAATAGTGTTAAATGTTAGCAAATCTTCGATTAACTTTATTGTTAAAGTAATTATCGAATTGTTTAATGTTAATAAAGTTAATTATTATCCAATAAGCCTTTAAAAACGATAATTATTCTATTTTGTAGTTAATATCAAAGTTAACTATTTTAATGTAGTTAATATTAAGTTAATTATTATTTTAGTTAATAATAATTAAATCAATGATTTTTAATTGGAAATCAATTATGAAGCGATTAAGTGGGCAAGTTAAATTATTAAGATTCGAACTAAATTCACGTTATTAAATAGGGAGTGAAGTTTTATCGAGAAATAACCAAATGGGTTAAAATAAACTTATCAAAGTTTATGAAGTTTTCTATTTATAATAGAATTAGAATTTTTGTATATAATGTTTTAAAAGACTATATTATTAATAGGGGAGGTTAATAACAATACTTAAATTAAGTAAACGTGTTAAGATTGGAATAGGATTTCCAAAAGGAAGTGTGATATTAAAACTATGTTTTAAATCGAATGGTAAAGGAAATATGTGGAATAATAGGAGAAAGGAGGAAGGGAATTTCGACATGATTTCATTAAATAAAAATGGAGGTGGCTATAATAGGATGGTTAAATGGATTCGTGCAAAAGAATATTGGTTAGCTTAATAGCGTAAGTGGAGAGATTATAAGGAATTACAAATATATGATATGGCTTATAAAAATCATATTAGGATTGAATGGTAAATAAGATTTGGGAATTTTACTCGATGAAGTAAAAAACAATTAAATTGTAAAGTGGGTTTTCGAATAGAAGAAAATGGTTTGTAAAACCATAATAAATAGAAATGGAAATGGAAATGGAATAATAGATTTTTGAGTGGAAAACTTCTAATATCTTAAGATAAGAGCATCGTCGGTCAAGGTCTGAGAGGTAATTAAAATACCCTAACTTGAACGGCTTCACTATTATCGAGAGATAGTATTAGTTGTAATGGTAGGAAAGTGATTATCGAGTTAATTATGATTAATAAAATTTATCATTTATTTAAATACCCTTTCGAAAAGAATTAAGTATGCTAGTTTAGTTAATCAGAAGGATAACTACTTTTATTGAATAATAACCAAAGCGAGTGTTTGATAACTGGAATTTCTTTTATTTAAAACAAATAAAGGATTATGGAAAGGATTTGAAGTTTAATTCAAATTATATAAACAAAGTTGTAAAAAGAGTAATAACCAAGACGATGAGTTTTAAAACGGCGAGTTGGATTAAGTGAAATGTTTTTATTGAAAAAGGGAAGGATTTTGGTAATTAAACCATGTCGTTGTTTAAATAAAAATATAATGGTATCTCAATGATAGAGGGAACGGAAGGAGGGTTTATAAACCATGGTGTTATTTTCAAACATAAGAAGTTACAAAAGGGTTTGTAAATGCAAACGATGTACCAAGATATAAGGGTAATACTAGATGTTTTATGAAATATAGTAATGATCCCTAACAAAGGAAATAAAAAGTGAAGTTTGGTAAATTTGTTATTCCAAAGAATGTATGGATTTACTTTCAAAGTAATGAACCTGAAAAGGTAGAATTTTTGAAATCGATCATAAGAATCGATGGAGTAGTTTTAAATGAAATATTTTAACATAAATAATCTGAGCTGCCAATGTACTTAACAATTTTGTTATGATTTGATAGTTAAATAACCGACTATCAAACGAATATTATTCTTGGACCTTTTTGACGTGTTGTTTCGAAGAAACCGGGATGAGAACTAGACCCAAAACCACTTCGAATCGACTGTGCGGACGCGACTAACTTGCAGGAGAAATGACGGAGTAAATTGAAGACCGTAGATATTTATAAAACGGAAGAACAACTTAAATCTCTGACTCATGACCAGAGATATATTGTGGTTTTGTCTTGGTTAAAAATCTGCGGATTTGCAAGGACTACTCGCTACTGATCGATAGGGTGATTCCTTGGAGGTGGTAGGAGAGTACCTTCAGTTCATCCTCTTCCTAGATGACTTGTATGGACAAATGTCCGACAGAGTATTTCCAAAAGGATCGCGTACGTTGATTTGTTCAAACGTACCAGGTTGGTGGCATAGAAGGGAAACTTCTTTAACTTAACAACTAGAGTATTTTTATGGAAATCAATTAGTGAATTTCTGGAGGATCTGACAATGTGGCATTCAAGGTGGATGGAGATATACTGTTCTGTATGATAAGCATAACCTCTAGCCTCATCAGCTGGGAAATGACACAAAATCGGGTAGGCATCATGGTTATGTGGGTCGCACCCATTAATAGGGTATAACATTACCTGATCTGGAAAAATCAAATGCCTTCAGTTGTCCCTTTTTATTTTTATATGTATGTTATCGATTCGGTTGGTTGGCCCCCAACCGTTGTAATGATATATTCGGTACTCTTAAGAGAAATGAGGGGTCGGTCATGTGTGAGCCGGGTTGCAAGACGTTCTTGTTGAACCCCAATGTATTCAGCTCCGGAGGTACATTGTCGGAAGGTGGACCCATACCTTGCCAGGAAATCCATTCTCCAATAAAAGCCCGCGACTTTGATTGTATACTATATATGTAGAGTGTGAGATGCAAGCGTTCTTCTAGATTAATATTTATTTGTGGTTTGATAGACATTACTATAATATCAGAAAAGATATTGATTTCAAAAATGTTTTGGGTTATAGTAGGGTAAAAACCATCTGTGTTTATGTGTGGGCTGGTCTTACTATTATCCTTTGATTTCAAAAAGGATTTTTTTCAAAGTTAAACAAATTGTTTGTGCTGTGAATTTATCACTGAAAGTATTCACGGACTGATCCGGGTGAATTTTGCTTTCCTTCAAATGTGCTCGGGTAAGACCAAGTATTTTTATAGGTTAGGTTTCGCTTGAGTTCAGGACCTAGAAGTAGGAGGCATCACCGTTTGATATATAAAGTGTATTTCCGCTGTGACGGATATATGTTGTGTTCTGATGATTGGTGTGTATATATAGTTTCTTTTGTACAAAGAGATTTGATATATCATATTTTATTCGTTCCGCTGTGAGATTCTAATGTGTTCTTCTTTTTTTTCTATTCTAATATTTCTTTCTTTCCTCATCTTCTAACTTCTATCTAATAACTATCTGGTGTTGTTCGATACTTGGGTTTTGGAAAGTAATACGGGTTTTATGTATTATTGTCGAAATTCGAGCATCGAATTTACTATCGGGTCGTTACAATGGTATCAGAGCTATTGGTTTAGTGATAACCTTGGCTCTGCGACATAGCTCGATAGAGATGGGGTTAGTGAAGCCCTAGATTGAGTTTTACTATATATGTGAGAGCGCTTATTTGATATAAATTATTTTTAAATTATTTTACCCAATATATTTTATAAAGCAGTAAAGGTAATAATTATTATAATATGGGCAATTAGATTTACTAGTATTGATTGGAATGGGTTGATTATGAGGTTGGATTAAACCAACCAGAAGACATTTCATATTTGATATGTGAAAATATGAAACATTTACTTAATTTGAGTTACAATGAATTATATAATTTAAGATTTGGATTGGAATGTCGAAATAAAATTTAACTTAAGTCGATAGGTATTTGACTTGAGTTGAGAGTAGAAATATTTGCCAATATTAATTTAAATGAAACATTTGGATTGTTTGGATGGATGGTTGCATAAATATACACCTGTAAATGAATAACTTAATTGAAATCCTTCTGAAATGAATAAGTCGGATTATTGAAATAAAAGACTAACGGCTCTGAATGAATTGACATTGATTGGCTATTAAGGAATTTCATGTGAATTGAATAATATGAAATGGATGATATGATTGGATTGTATAGTGGATTGCTTAAATATAAACCTGGAATGATTAAACTTGGTTGAAAACTAATCGAAACAAATAAGTTAATCCAAGATGACTCAATTGGAATGGGTATTTAAAGAAATAAATGGGTTACTAAGTCTTGGTTATCATTTAATACATGAGAATTGGATAAAGTGGTGTGCTCATTTCAAACTGGTCGGTATAAATGATATGAATGATATGGATGTTTGAATCTAACTGGCAATATTTTGAAAGCTAATGAATTTCATTGGAGTTGAGAACAGGTGAAAAATAGCTACTTCAACTATAAGAACCTGTTCGAGAGAGTTCGGGAGTTAATTAAATCCAGTTTGGCCTGCTAATTAAGCAAGCACAAGAATAGTTTATCGCTTATCGCATAATAGCGCTCGCAAAAAGGTACGCCTATGCAAAATATAAAATTTTGGGTTTAATTTGGATCTTGAGTTTGGATTTTGAATTTTTCCGACCGTGTTGGTCGATGTATATATATTTCGTGAACATACAATATTGCAGATGTCCCTTTGTATAGGAGAGATTCTGCCAAAAAAATTCCAAAAATTAAAGTGTTAGAATTTTATTTAAAATTTTGGAAAATTTAGTTATTTGAATTAAATTGGTTTTAAAATGATCAAATTAATTTTGAAAATAAAACCTAGTTTTAATTAAATATTTTTGAAAAGATAATGATTTGCAGCATTTCTTCTACCTTAGCAATTTTAGGGACAAAATTCTTTTAAGGGTGAAGGAATATAGCGTCCCGTATTTCCTGGCCAATTATTTGAATTATTTTATTATTTAAAATATGGATTTGAATTAAAATAATTGAATTCAACCATATTATTTTGAATAGGTTATTAATATTAATAATATAATTTAATTTCAAAATATTTGGAAAATGTTGAATTTGCAATATAATGTGAGCGGACAATTTAAAATGGTTTAATTTTGTTTATATTGAATTATATTAGCAATTTTGTTTATTTAACGGCGTTATAACGTTTAATTTATAATTTAATTATAAATCGACCTGAGCGGGGTGACAGTTCGTAATATTGCGTTTTGAACTTTAATTGGCTGTACAGGATCCAATATAAGTCGGATTTTCTCGAAACAAGAAACGTCTGAATCTATTGGATAATATTTTTCTAATGGAAGAGGAAAATCCAGTTTTCGTGTTGTAGATTTTGTTTTACGTCTAAATCAAATTTTAAAATAGTCGCTATGGAATTCATTTATATATTATAGCGATTTATTATATTAAAATAAAGGGTTTTTATTTTATTTTGATATCGAATTGGCTTGGATTTCAATCCAGAATATTTTATTTTGGTAATATATAAAACTCTGGTCAAGTATGGCCAAATATAATATTTTAATATTATTTTATTGAGGTATTTTTTAATTGGTTTATTTCAATGTAATTTGGACCTTTAAAATGAGACTTTGTTCAAACGACCTCCGTTTTCGATGAAACAAATTTTATTGAGACCGTAATAGCTAATTATTGCTAGATTTCAAGTTGCGCGTCAATGTGAGTTATTTTGTGAGCGTGGAAAAATTGAATGCAAATAAAACGACCATTTGGACGTGAACGAGCGTTGTTTAGGCAAACGGACTCGGAATTCGACGAAACAAGTTTCATTAGGACCGTAACGTCAAATTATAGCATGCCGTCCATTTTCGTCTCGAACGTAGTTTGTATGTAAGCACGGTAATCAATAAACGGCGTTTAGAATTGCGATAGACATGAAATAAAAATCATCGGTCGTTGTTGGTCGTCACATCTGGTTAAAATAATATTTTCCCATTTATATATACAATAACCCTTCAACCCAAATCAGAATGTCCTCAACCAAACTAATTTCCATCCATAAATTTTTCAGAAAAGCCCTTAGTTCTAAAATAAATTATATCTTCCGATCTGTAAGGAATTGGCAAAGGCATTCTGAAGCAAAGTTGTAGATTTGGTCCTTACCTACCTACTGTAAAAATTTGGGGGTGATCGGAGCATTGTGGTGGCCGGAATGGAAATAAACTGGAGCAAGTCAGTTCCGTTCTTTTGATGATGGTGGGAGATTGGATCGACTATAGATGTTCAGACCTTGGGGAAATCGAAGAAGGGAGTTCCAACTTTCGTTTGGCACCGGTCTGTGGTTATACGGTGGTCAGAGGTGGTCACGGCGACGAGTTGATCGGAGGGTGTTGAATTTGGGGATTTTCTTATAGCTGCTGGAGGTTATGGTCGATTTCACGGCAGTAGAGGAGATTTTGGACCAAGATGACTGAAGGAGAATAGAAGCTGGATGTGAGGAGGTGGCAACGCCAGTGGTGGCGGCACCTGAAGTGGACGATGGGTGAAGAAATTGGGGTCCGTTCGTGTTCTGGTCGTGGGAGGTTTACAGCGGCCGGAATTCACCTGGAGGGTTGCGGCTTCTGGTGGAGGGGCGTCAGGGAGTGGCGACGTTGGTGGGATGGTCCGGTCAACGGTGGGTGGCGCGGTGGAGTTCTGATAAGGGCGAGCTGAAGTTCGAAGATAGGGATTGAATGAGATATGAGTTTCAGGAATCCGTTGAAAAGAAAATGCGTGAAAACTATAACCCAGGTTGACGTGGATTAGTTAGGTAATTAGTTTTAATTATTTTATTAAATTAATAATTAATTAGTTAATAATCGTTTAAAATATATAAACTTAAAACAGTTGTAACTTATCCATACAATATCGAATTTACATGAAACATGATCCGTTGGGATCGCAGAGACGAGATCTAGGTGAGGGTGCTGATTGGGAATCGATTGGATGCAATTGGATTTTTAGTTAGTTCTAAACGCTGGTTTAAAATTAAATGGAACAAACAACGCTACAACCGTCGACTGAAATAAAAGGTAAGTTAACTCTCACACTTTTCTGGACTTCTATGATGTGATAAATCCATATAAAAATACAAATTGTTGATTGGACACATTGGTTGCTTATGGTTGATTTAATGGTTGTTGTTAATTATATTATCAATCATCAATTAATTAATTTAAAATTATCTACTATCATGAAATATTATAATAACCCATGGTGCAAGGAAGAACAGGTTGGAGGGATCCAACCGGATTCCTCAAAATATTTTGTATATTGTTTATCTTTATGTTGTTTATCCATGAATTGATTGAACCCCCAATTGACATTAAACCCTGTTCAGATAGTGATGGTTGAATGGACGTTAATCGCTATTGTGTTTTGAAGTCAATTGACAGTATTGATTAAGTGGTTGGCAGTGAGGGCATAAAATTTACTATTTAAGATGTTGTTCTGCCGTCGGGGGAATTAACGTAATATTTAGTTATAAAATTATTTTTATAATTAATTTGAAGTTTTAAATTTATTTTATATAAGTCAATTAAAATGGGAATCTTATAAATATATTTATAGTTAAATCATGTTTTTCAAAAAGGATCATTAAACGTTTTATATGACATATTCTTATGTCATGTTCTGAATGAAAAGTCTGAAACTAACATACAAGTTAGTAATGATGGGATAATTGTTTTTATAAACAATTAAATGATGTTTTAAATTAATTAATTAATTTAATTAATTTAAGGAGGAAATAATAATGGAAATCAGTTAACAGTCAACTGATATGTGCGTTGGTGAAAAATCAATCGTTCTAATTGGAAATCGACAACTGGACTAATTTGATTTAAATAAATCAATTTTTTTTCTAAATATTCGTTAAATTTAACAAATAGTATTAAATGTTAGTTAATCTTCAATTAACTATATTGTTAAAGTAATTATCGAATTGTTTAATGTTAATAAAATTAATTATTATCCAATAAGCCTTTAAAAACGATAATTATTCTATTTTCTAGTTAATATCAAAGTTGACTATTTTAATGTAGTTAATATTAAGTTAATTATTATTTTAGTTAATAATAATTAAATCAATGATTTTTAATTGGAATTCAATTATGAAGCGCGATTAAGTGGGCGAGTTAAATGATTAAGATTCGAACTAAATTTGCGATATTAAATAGGGAGTGAAGTTTTATCGAGACATAACCAAATGGGTTAAAATAAATTTATCAGAGTTTATGAAGTTTTCTATTTATAATAGAATTAGAATTTTTGTATATAATGTTTTAAAAGACTGTATAGTTAATAGGGGAGGTTAATAACAATACTTAAATTAAGTAAACGTGTTAAGATTGGAATATGATTTCCAAAAGGAAGTGTGATATTAAAACTATGTTTGAAACGAATGGTAAAGGAAATATGTGGAATAATAGGAGAAAGGGAATTTCGACATGATTTCATTAAGTAAAAATGGAGGTGGCTATAATAGGATGGTTAAATGGATTCGTGCAAAAGAATATTGGTTAGTTTAATAGCGTAAGTGGAGAGATTATAAGGAATTAAAAATATATGATATGGCTTATAAAAATCATATTGGAATTGAATGGTAAATAAGATTTGGGAAGTTTACTCGATGAAGTAAAAATAATTAAATTGTAAAGTGGGTTTTTAGATAGAAGAAAATGGTTTACAAAACCATAATAAATGGAAATGGAAATGGAATAACAGATGTTTGAGTGGCAAGCATCTATTATCTTAAGATAAGAGTGTCGTCGGTTAAGGTCTGAGAGGTGATTAGAATACCCCAACTTGAACGGCTTCACTATTATTGAGAGATAGTATTAGTTGTAATGGTAGGAAAGCGATTGAGTTAATTATGATTAATAAAATTTATCATTTATTTATATAACCTTTTAAAAAGAATTAACTGTGCTAGTTCAGTTAATCAAAAGGATAACTACTTTTATTGAATAATAACTAAAGTGAGTGTTTCATAATTGGAATTTCTTTCATTTAAAACAAAATAAAGGATTATGGAAAGGATTTGAAGTTTAATTTAAATTATATAAACAAAGTTGTAAAAAGAGTTTTAACCAATATGATGAGTTTAAAAATAGCGAGTTAGATTAAGTGAAATGTTTTTATTGAAAAAAGGAAGGATTTTGGTAATCAAACCATGTCATTGTTTAAGTAGAAATATAATGGTATTTCAATGATAGAGGGAATGGAAAGAGGGTTTATAAACCATGGTGTTATTTTCAAATATAAGAAGTTACAAAAGGGTTTGAAAATGCAAACGATGTACCAAGATATAAGGGTAATACTATATGTTTTATGAAATATAGTAATGATCCCTGACAAAGGAAATAAAAAGTGAAGTTTGGTAAATTCGTTATTCCAAAGAATGTACGGATTAATACTTTCAAAGTAATGAACCAAAAAAGATAGAATTTTTGAAATCGATCGTAACAATCGATATAGTTTTAAATGAAATATTTAACATAAATGACCTGAGCTGCCAATGTACTTAACAATATTGTTATGATTTGATAGTTAAATAACCGACTATCAAATGAATATCATTCTTGGACCTTTTTGATGTGTTGTTTCGAAGAGACCGGGATGAGAACTAAACCCAAAACCACTTCGAATCGACTGTGCGGACGCGACTAACTTGCTGGAGAAAAGACGGAATAAATTAAAGACCGTAGATATTTATAAAATAGAAGAACTACTTAAATCTCTGACTCATGACTAGAGATATACTGTGGTTCTATCGTGGTTAAATATCTGCGGATTTGCATGGACTGCTCGCTACTAACCTATGGGTGATTCCTAGGATGTGGTAGGAGAGTGTCTTCGGTTCATCCTGTTCCTGGATGACTTGTACGGACGAATGTCCGACAGAGTATTTCCAAAAGGACTGCGTACGTTGATTTCTTCAACGTACCAGGTTGGTGGCATAGAAGGGAAATTTCTTTAGCTTAACAACTAGAGTATTTTTGTGGAAATCAATTAGTGAATTTCTGGAGGATCTGACAATATGGCATTCAAAGTGGATGGAGATATACTGTTCTATACGATAAGCGTAACCTCTAGCCTCACCAACCGGGAAATGGCACAAAATCGGGTAGGCAGCATAGCTTTGTGGGTCGTACCCGTTAAAAGGGTATATCATTACCTGATCTGGAGAAATCAAATACCTTCGGTTATCCCTTTTATTTTTATATGTATGCTAATGATTCGATTGGCTGGCCCCCAACTGTGGTAATGATATATTCGGTACTCTCAAGAGAAATGAAGGGTCGATCATGTATGAGCCGGGTTGCAAGATGTTCTTGTTGAACCCCAATGTATTCAGCTCCGGAGGTACATTATCGGAAGGTGGTCCTATACCTTGCCAGGAAATCCACTCTCCAATAAAAGCCCACGACTTTGATTGTATACTATATATGTAGAGCGTGACATGCAAGCGTTCTGCTAGATTGATATTTATTTGTGGTTTGATAGACATTATTATAATATCAGAAAAGATACTGATTTCAAAAATGTTTTAGGTTATAGTTGGGTAAAAACCATCTGTGTTAATGTGTGGCCCGGTCTTACTATTATCCTTTGATTTCAAAAAGGATTTTTTTCAAAGTTAAACAAATTGTTTGTGCTGTGAATTTATCACTGAAAGTATTCCAGACTGATCCGGGTGAATTTTGTTTTGCTTCAAATGTGCTCGGGTCTGACCAAGTATATTTACAGGTTAGGTTTCTCTAGAGTTCAGAAGCTAGAAGCAGGAGGCTTTACCATTAGATATATAAAGTGTATTTCCGATGTGATAGATATATGTTGTGCTCTGATGATTTGTATGTATATACAGTTTCTTTTGTATAAAGAGATTTGATATATCATATTTTATTCGTTCCGCTGTGAGATTCTGATGTGTTCTTCTTTTTCTTCTATTCTAATATTTCTTTCTTTCTTTCCTCATCTTCTAACTTCTTTATAATAACTATCTAGTATTGTTCGATACTTGGGTTTTGGCAAGTAATACTGGTTTTATGTATTATTGTCGAAATTCGAGCATCGAATTACCTACCGGGTCGTTATAGAAAAGAGTTCAAGTTTCTAAAGCAAAAATTATGTCAACTAATGGTGACACCTTTGCTTTGCACGCTACATACTTCTGGAGAAGCAACGGACAGTTTTGCATCATGACGGTAGTTATTTCTCATCAATTATTTTATTTTTCTCGCAAACGAACTAACAACATGATAACATACACAATAATACGAGATTCTTTCATTTAATTTATACGAGTTGTTATAGGTGCACGACCAGGGCCGGCTCCAGGGCTAGGCGGAGCAGGCGGCCGCCTAGGGCAACCCACCCTGGCTGGGGCAACGACGGTGGTGGTTGGCAGTGGTGGTTGTGGAAATTAGTTTATAAATATACGGCTAATAACTTTTATATTGCAAATAACTGTTGGTTCAGTGGTTAAGCTTTGGAACGTCAGTGGAGGGATTGCATGTTCGATTCTTGCCTTCTTTCTTTGTCATCTTTTCCCAGCTTTCTGCATTTTTTCCGTGTCTTCTTTTTCCCTGCCTGTTCATATTTTGATCCCACCCTTTTGCCTTTGTTTCAAAGATTTTACAGCTCATCATAATTGTTCATACCTTGTTTGGTTGGTCAATTTACTCTTTCTCCGCATGTTCTTATTCATTGGTTGGGCAACAAAGAAGGATTTAGTAATCAATTTTTTTTTGGTCTCGCCTAGGGCATCCCGAACCGTGGAGCCGGCCCTGTGCACGACAAATTGGAAATGCTGACATTTTTGCACCACGACCCTTGTAGGTCTTCACATAGGGAGAAAAAACAAAAAAAATGAAGGTGAACAAATAAATTGGCATTCCATTCATTTATGTAATAGGTAAAAACGAAACTTACCAAATGGACACTGCCAAATTCCATATTTCATGGATTTGTTAAGCATATAGGGCAGGCCGCAAATAAGAAGTAAAAATAGTCAGACATTAAGTTATGAAACAATGATTAAGTTTCATAATTTTTTATTATTTTATCTAACAACCCACCTGCTCATAAGTTAACAGACCGTGAACAAACATTCATGCACATTTAGTGTTGCATAAATCATAGGATTAGAAAGAAGACAGGTTGCCCAAATAGATTTTACTAAAAACACTTGCAATATAAATTAAAGAAAAAGGAAAACAATACACACACACACATGTACCCAAAACTTATGCATCGGGGGTTAAGGCACCAAAAAAAATTGTTATAACACTCGAAGTTTTATGAAATACTTGTTCGTGTATGAAACTATATACCTGAGCCAGTCATGTTAAACATATTTGTATTAGGCTAAATAGAGATGCAGTTAGTCTAACTACATTATGAATACTTTTTGACTTTGGATACAATTTGACCATGTGTCTTTCGACACAGTACACTTTAAAACCATAATAATGTTTATATTTCCATTGTTACTTTGAAAGGAATGGAACTGTGGTAAGTATATATGAAGAGGTAGGTATCTTTTATCTTTCTTTTAGAGATACTACCATATATTCTATATCGTCTGCGTAATTTATTCATGAAGGGTTGACAATTATCTAACTTGCAGAACTATCAACACTAATGGTCTTCGGAAAAGGTTACCATTTTGAGTTGTTCAAAACAAGCACACTCACATCTTACTATTATGAAACAACAAATACTAAATGAAACAGCACTGTTAAACCATGCAACCGATAGTTCGATTCGACAAGGAACACTACATGAAATAACAAATACAAAATGAGTAAGCATATCACATTCTTACTTGCATCAATTTTTTATTACTCGTCATTGTTGCCTTGGTCTTAACCCTATCAATTATTTGTAATATAGGAAAATTTTAATGTAAAATTTGTTCGCACATATTTGTTTTATAAATCTATTTGTTGTCTGATTCGTTTTGTTTTCAAAATACAGGCATACTTTCAATCGAAAGAGATTAAAGAAAGCATGACACCATCATTCCTGGGAAGATGTTTTATACTCAAAGTGAAGATATATATATTCAGATCTAAAATTTAACATGTTTTAACCTATTTATACTGTAACTCTTTGTATTCTTTATCTCAAACAATGTCATTTATTGGCTTTTGTAACTTTGCTGATAGTCCAGTACCACCCTGTTATACAATCTTGAATAAATATTTGAGTTTCTTGAAAAAGCAAAAAGGAAAAAAACAACTTAATCTGGAGATTCAGTGAACCCAACATCCTTTCACAGATTTATGTCTCAAGTTCCTGTATTAATACATTGCCAAAAAAGTCCAATTATAGATTAAAATCAATGGTGTTAACAATGAACCAGGTTAACCTTATGCATAGCTTCAACCAAGGCTGAAGTAATGTTGTCAGATAACTGTTCTTACATATGATACATCATAGCCTGGAGCTTGTCCCTTTTGGACAGATAGTTTAGCAGAATATAAGAACATGGTCACAACTACAGAAAATATAATTATTCTTTTAAAGATGAACTATAACTTATACAAAAAAAATTGAAGAAAGTTCTTGCCTAAGACTGCATCCTTTCTGAATTCTTCATGGAAATAAAATTTAAGAAGAGGTATCAAAATGGTATAAACCTTCATTAATATGGAACTTAACCTTTTCATTTTTTTGATATAAAATAGACCTGATCTATCCAAGGGAAGAAGGCTTCTTTGATCTCATTGGCATGACAACAAAGCATACTACATGCTGTAACTTTCATCCATTTGAAATCCTTACAGCGACATCAAAACTTCCATTACCTATTTCCAGTAAAAAAAGGTGGTATAAAAACATGTGCTTGTAATCCTCTACTAGTGTTTACTCAATGTCCTCTAATGATCTTCACCATTCACGATGAATTAATTGAAGATATTGTTAGAGAATATGGTAATCAATAAATATCAGAGAATATGGTAATCAATAAATGTTAGTGAATATGCTAGGAATATGCTAGAGAATAAAGGAATATGCTAGAGAATAAATAACCATATAAATATAGGGTTCAGCATTGTATTATTCAATTAAGCAATTATCTTATTTTGTAATAGCAATCTAGTAAATCAATAAAGATATAGTCTTTTAATTGTTTACCGTTTCATCTCCCTCTTCTCTCTGGATCTAAATTCTAACATGGTATCAGAGCCAGGTCAGAGAGGGAGAGATAGCATCGTACCGTAATCAATCAGGGAAAACAGTAACTCACGCTCCCTTTTGTTTTTTTGTTTTTTTGGAAATCAAATCGGCTTTGATTCTCTGCCCATTAATTCTCCGTCCAATTGGGCATCTATCAATTTCAATTTCGAAACTCTAATTAGTCCTCAAATCAAGCACCGAACCCTACAAATCAGGATACTGTTTTTCTTTGTCACAGATTGATGGCTCAAGATACTCGAGATCAAACCTTTAATCGCCCCTGAAATTCGCATACCAAATCGCCTCCTCCTTTCAATTCACTACCACCGAATCAACAGACTTGAGTCTCCATTCCTGCATCTCAGCTCGGACTTCCAATTTGAAAGATCGCTCCGGCTCCTTCAGTCACCTCAACGCTCGAGCTCTCGAGTTCATGCCGCGGGTTGATTTATGTTAGGGTTGATTTATGTTGGTATTTGACGTTGTGACTGGGAGATGACGGAGCGCTAACGTAAGGAGTGGAGCAGTAAACGAACGAGAAAATTTGATGAGAGGCGCTGGAGTTTTTTGATTTATGTGCTTTGATGATTGAAGCGTCCGGGTCTGGGGATTTGCATGGGATGTTTTGGGTGATTGTCGAAGTTAGCGTGTTACTTGGTGTTGGCAGTTTGTATTGCGGTGGATCTGGTTGTGGTATTGTTTCCTGATGTGGTTTGAGAGGCTAGTATGTTTGTTGATGATTGGTTCGGTTCTCAGGTGGGTGACTGTACAGTGATGTTAGGTGTTGAGGGGATGAGTTGAAACTGCTATAGCAAATGATGGAAGTTTATATTGTGTTGTTGTAGCAGTATGCAGAAGTTGAATGAATGATGTGGTGATTTCAGGGTGTCGGGCTCAGAGTTGTTGCTGTGGTTCGAAGGCTTGAGGAGGTGAAGGATTTACTGTTGCGTGGTGAATGCTTTGGGTGCATGTTATATGAGCTTTTGATGCTATGTTATGTATAAAAAAAATGTTATATGTTGAATGCGAGATTGGTTTTGGATTTGCAGGTTCGATCTGGGTTGAAGTTGTCTGATGTAGTTTGTTGTAGTTTTCTTGTGATATGCAGTGTAAGTTGTACTTGCAGGCACAGTTGCAATGAAATGGCGTGGCAAGGTGTGGCATGGGTTGGCGAATTTGTGGAGTCTGAAGTAGTTGCTGTGGAGTTTGTAAAGGTGGTGTTTGTGCGAACTGATGTGGAAAGTGGCGTTTGCAGTTTAGTTCATTAGTTGAAGTTGTTTTTGTTTGTTTGTTTGATATCTGTATCGGTAACCCTGTTTATTAGGAGGGCAATTGACGTTGATTGAAAGTGGTAGGTAGTTACTGCAGGTATGTTTGGAGGATGCAAACATATGCTGACCATCCCTTTTGATTTTGTTTTTGTTTGTATGTTTGGGGGATGCAAACATACAAAACCATCCCATTTTTGGTTTAGTTTTGTTTTCGTTTGATATGTTTGGGGGATGCAAACATATAAACTCATCCGGGGACCAGTTTTGTCATTTGGCCGCTCAGATCTTTTGCTTACCGATCGTATTGAAGATTGTTTTGGATTGTTGAGTTGATGTTGGGTATTTGGTATTTGGTTTTTGGCTGTTTCTTCTCTACTTCTATTGGCAGCTTCTATCTGGCAGTTTCTTCTCTACTTCTTTTGGCAGCTTCTATTTGGCAGACTTCTATTTGGCAGTTTCTTCGCAACTTCTTTTGGCAGCTTCTATCTGGTAGATTCTTCTCTACTTCTTTTGGCAGCTTCTGTTTGGCAGTTTCTTCTCTACTTCATTTGGCAAACTTCTATTTGGAAGTTTCTTCACAGCTTCTATCGGCAGCTTCTATTTGGCAGTTTCTTCTCTACTTCTTGTGGCAGCTTCTATTTGGCAGTTTCTTCTCTACTTCTTTTGGCAGCTTCTATTTGGCAAAATTCTATTTGGCAGTTTCTTCACAGCTTCTATTTGGCAAACTCACGATTCTCCGCATAGTGAGTTTGAGGGGGGATGTTAGAGAATATGGTAATCAATAAATATTAGAGAATATGGTAATCAATAAATGTTAGTGAATATGCTAGGAATATGCTAGAGAATAAAGGAATATTCTAGAGAATAAATAACCATATAAATATAGGGTTCAGCATTGTATTATTCAATTAAGCATATCTTATTTTGTAATAGCAATCTAGTAAATCAATAAAGATGTAGTCTTTTAATTGTTTACCGTTTCATCTCCCTCTTCTCTTTGGATCTAAATTCTAACATGGTATCAGAGCCAGGTCAGAGAGGGAGAGATAGCATCGTACCGTAATAAATCAGGGAAAACAGTAACTCACGCTCCCTTTTGTTTTTTGTTTTTTTGGAAATCAAATCGGCTTTGATTCTCTGCCCATTAATTCTCCGTCCAATTGGGCATCTATCAATTTCAATTTCGAAACTCTAATTAGTCCTCAAATCAAGCACCGAACCCTACAAATCAGGATACTGTTTTTCTTTGTCACAGATTGATGGCTCAAGATACTCGAGATCAAACCTTTGATCGCCCCTGAAATTCGCATACCAAATCGCCTCCTCCTTTCAATTCACTACCACCGAATCAACAGACTTGAGTCTCCATTCCTGCATCTCAGCTTGGACTTCCAATTTGAAAGATCGCTCCGGCTCCTTCAGTCACCTCAACGCTCGAGCTCTCGAGTTCATGCCGCGGGTTGATTTATGTTAGGGTTGATTTATGTTGGTATTTGACGTTGTGACTGGGAGATGACGGAGCGTTAACGTAAGGAGTGGAGCAGTAAACGAACGAGAAAATTTGATGAGAGGCGCTGGAGTTTTTTGATTTATGTGCTTTGATGATTGAAGCGTCCGGGTCTGGGGATTTGCATGGGATGTTTTGGGTGATTGTCGAAGTTAGCGTGTTACTTGGTGTTGGCAGTTTGTATTGCGGTGGATCTGGTTGTGGTATTGTTTCCTGATGTGGTTTGAGAGGCTAGTATGTTTGTTGATGATTGGTTCGGTTCTCAGGTGGGTGACTGTACAGTGATGTTAGGTGTTGAGGGGATGAGTTGAAACTGCTATAGCAAATGATGGAAGTTTATATTGTGTTGTTGTAGCAGTATGCAGAAGTTGAATGAATGATGTGGTGATTTCAGGGTGTCGGGCTCAGAGTTGTTGCTGTGGTTCGAAGGCTTGAGGAGGTGAAGGATTTACTGTTGCGTGGTGAATGCTTTGGGTGCATGTTATATGAGCTTTTGATGCTATGTTATGTATAAAAAAAAATGTTATATGTTGAATGCGAGATTGGTTTTGGATTTGCAGGTTCGATCTGGGTTGAAGTTGTCTGATGTAGTTTGTTGTAGTTTTCTTGTGATATGCAGTGTAAGTTGTACTTGCAGGCACAGTTGCAATGAAATGGCGTGGCAAGGTGTGGCATGGGTTGGCGAATTTGTGGAGTCTGAAGTAGTTGCTGTGGAGTTTGTAAAGGTGGTGTTTGTGCGAACTGATGTGGAAAGTGGCGTTTGCAGTTTAGTTCATTAGTTGAAGTTGTTTTTGTTTGTTTGTTTGATATCTGTATCGGTAACCCTGTTTATTAGGAGGGCAATTGACGTTGATTGAAAGTGGTAGGTGGTTACTGCAGGTATGTTTGGAGGATGCAAACATATGCTGACCATCCCTTTTGATTTTGTTTTGTTTTTGTTTGTATGTTTGGGGGATGCAAACATACAAAACCATCCCATTTTTGGTTTAGTTTTGTTTTCGTTTGATATGTTTGGGGGATGCAAACATATAAACTCATCCGGGGACCAGTTTTGTCATTTGGCCGCTCAGATCTTTTGCTTACCGATCAGATTGAAGATTGTTTTGGATTGTTGAGTTGATGTTGGGTATTTGGTATTTGGTTTTTGGCAGTTTCTTCTCTACTTCTATTGGCAGCTTCTATCTGGCAGTTTCTTCTCTACTTCTTTTGGCAGCTTCTATTTGGCAGACTTCTATTTGGCAGTTTCTTCGCAACTTCTTTTGGCAGCTTCTATCTGGTAGATTCTTCTCTACTTCTTTTGGCAGCTTCTGTTTGGCAGTTTCTTCTCTACTTCATTTGGCAAACTTCTATTTGGAAGTTTCTTCACAGCTTCTATTGGCAGCTTCTATTTGGCAGTTTCTTCTCTACTTCTTGTGGCAGCTTCTATTTGGCAGTTTCTTCTCTACTTCTTTTGGCAGCTTCTATTTGGCAAAATTCTATTTGGCAGTTTCTTCACAGCTTCTATTTGGCAAACTCACGATTCTCCGCATAGTGAGTTTGAGGGGGGATGTTAGAGAATATGGTAATCAATAAATATTAGAGAATATGGTAATCAATAAATGTTAGTGAATATGCTAGGAATATGCTAGAGAATAAAGGAATATTCTAGAGAATAAATAACCATATAAATATAGGGTTCAGCATTGTATTATTCAATTAAGCAATTATCTTATTTTGTAATAGCAATCTAGTAAATCAATAAAGATGTAGTCTTTTAATTGTTTACCGTTTCATCTCCCTCTTCTCTCTGGATCTAAATTCTAACATGGTATCAGAGCCAGGTCAGAGAGGGAGAGATAGCATCGTACCGTAATAAATCAGGGAAAACAGTAACTCACGCTCCCTTTTGTTTTTTGTTTTTTTGGAAATCAAATCGGCTTTGATTCTCTGCCCATTAATTCTCCGTCCAATTGGGCATCTATCAATTTCAATTTCGAAACTCTAATTAGTCCTCAAATCAAGCACCGAACCCTACAAATCAGGATACTGTTTTTCTTTGTCACAGATTGATGGCTCAAGATACTCGAGATCAAACCTTTGATCGCCCCTGAAATTCGCATACCAAATCGCCTCCTCCTTTCAATTCACTACCACCGAATCAACAGACTTGAGTCTCCATTCCTGCATCTCAGCTCGGACTTCCAATTTGAAAGATCGCTCCGGCTCCTTCAGTCACCTCAACGCTCGAGCTCTCGAGTTCATGCCGCGGGTTGATTTATGTTAGGGTTGATTTATGTTGGTATTTGACGTTGTGACTGGGAGATGACGGAGCGCTAACGTAAGGAGTGGAGCAGTAAACGAACGAGAAAATTTGATGAGAGGCGCTGGAGTTTTTTGATTTATGTGCTTTGATGATTGAAGCGTCCGGGTCTGGGGATTTGCATGGGATGTTTTGGGTGATTGTCGAAGTTAGCGTGTTACTTGGTGTTGGCAGTTTGTATTGCGGTGGATCTGGTTGTGGTATTGTTTCCTGATGTGGTTTGAGAGGCTAGTATGTTTGTTGATGATTGGTTCGGTTCTCAGGTGGGTGACTGTACAGTGATGTTAGGTGTTGAGGGGATGAGTTGAAACTGCTATAGAAAATGATGGAAGTTTATATTGTGTTGTTGTAGCAGTATGCAGAAGTTGAATGAATGATGTGGTGATTTCAGGGTGTCGGGCTCAGAGTTGTTGCTGTGGTTCGAAGGCTTGAGGAGGTGAAGGATTTACTGTTGCGTGGTGAATGCTTTGGGTGCATGTTATATGAGCTTTTGATGCTATGTTATGTATAAAAAAAAATGTTATATGTTGAATGCGAGATTGGTTTTGGATTTGCAGGTTCGATCTGGGTTGAAGTTGTCTGATGTAGTTTGTTGTAGTTTTCTTGTGATATGCAGTGTAAGTTGTACTTGCAGGCACAGTTGCAATGAAATGGCGTGGCAAGGTGTGGCATGGGTTGGCGAATTTGTGGAGTCTGAAGTAGTTGCTGTGGAGTTTGTAAAGGTGGTGTTTGTGCGAACTGATGTGGAAAGTGGCGTTTGCAGTTTAGTTCATTAGTTGAAGTTGTTTTTGTTTGTTTGTTTGATATCTGTATCGGTAACCCTGTTTATTAGGAGGGCAATTGACGTTGATTGAAAGTGGTAGGTGGTTACTGCAGGTATGTTTGGAGGATGCAAACATATGCTGACCATCCCTTTTGATTTTATTTTGTTTTTGTTTGTATGTTTGGGAGATGCAAACATACAAAACCATCCCATTTTTGGTTTAGTTTTGTTTTCGTTTGATATGTTTGGGGGATGCAAACATATAAACTCATCCGGGGACCAGTTTTGTCATTTGGCCGCTCAGATCTTTTGCTTACCGATCAGATTGAAGATTGTTTTGGATTGTTGATTTGATGTTGGGTATTTGGTATTTGATTTTTGGCAGTTTCTTCTCTACTTCTATTGGCAGCTTCTATCTGGCAGTTTCTTCTCTACTTCTTTTGGCAGCTTCTATTTGGCAGACTTCTATTTGGCAGTTTCTTCGCAACTTCTTTTGGCAGCTTCTATCTGGTAGATTCTTCTCTACTTCTTTTGGCAGCTTCTGTTTGGCAGTTTCTTCTCTACTTCATTTGGCAAACTTCTATTTGGAAGTTTCTTCACAGCTTCTATCGGCAGCTTCCATTTGGCAGTTTCTTCTCTACTTCTTGTGGCAGCTTCTATTTGGCAGTTTCTTCTCTACTTCTTTTGGCAGCTTCTATTTGGCAAAATGGCAGTTTCTTCACAGCTTCTATTTGGCAAACTCACGATTCTCCGCATAGTGAGTTTGAGGGGGGATGTTAGAGAATATGGTAATCAATAAATATTAGAGAATATGGTAATCAATAAATGTTAGTGAATATGCTAGGAATATGCTAGAGAATAAAGGAATATTCTAGAGAATAAATAACCATATAAATATAGGGTTCAACATTGTATTATTCAATTAAGCAATTATCTTATTTTGTAATAGCAATCTAGTAAATCAATAAAGATGTAACCTTTTAATTGTTTACCGTTTCATCTCCCTCTTCTCTCTGGATCTAAATTCTAACAGATATCATTTCATTCATTGCAATGGACATTGTTGTATGTATGGAACATGGAGCGCATGAAGGTTAACAAGTAATATAGGCTCCATTTATGTCTCTCAAAATAATCAGTAGTTAACTGTAAGAAAAGACAAATGAGAACTAACCAACTCATGGGTGTTTGCAATTACAACCATTACCATAAAGTTATTATTCCATATCTTTCACTTCCCCCTTTTATAACATAAATGAAATATGGATTCTGATGGCCTGCACCGATTAAATCAAATCACAAGCTAAGTAAAAAAAATTTGAAGCTGCTGCCACTTTCAAATTTCAACAAGATGTAATTATGATATAACTTTGAGTCTAGTTATAAGGCCGGTGCAGCTTGATCATTTGCAAAATAAAGGGAAATATTACTACATAGTGATAAGATAAACCTTGGAGTGAAGTAATAGATTACACTTATGAATTCTTTTGCATTAGAAAATAAGATGAACCTTGGAAAGATGTAAGTAAATTCGGTATGCAGAAAACATAACCTTCTCATAAAACTTGATTGAGCGATCCAAATCACCTACACGCAACATCCCTAGACATAAAGATTTAAAATGGAATGAATTTCAAAGGCGGTTTTTTTTTTCAAATTGAAGGAATTCCCAATTCAATTTTTTCTCAAAATTAAAGGCAGCAATTCTAACCATAACTAGTAGCAGCTAACCAGGAGGAAGAGGCAGAGAACGATAGTTAACTAGCAATTCACGTAGCGTTATATCGTGAAGGCAGAGAAGGAACGATAATTTAAAGAGAAAATAGAAAAAGGGGAGAATTTGTTTAGGATTTTGTTTCATTCTTCTTTAAAGCGGGATGAAAAAAGAAGCGGGGCGAAAAAGGGAAAGGGGAAGAAAAAAGAAGCGGGGCGAAAAAGGAAGTGGGATAGAAAAATGAAAAACGAAGTAGCAAAAAATATCGTTGAGGGTAGACAACGTTACCCAGGTCTTTACTCTTTTTTGTTGAATAAAGGACATCATATAAGTATGCTGAGGCAGTTTGCTGTTATAACCAACTTTTCTTGTAGTGGTCATGCCGTAAATACCTCTATCGTCCTGTCATAAAAATACCTCAGTCCCATTAACGGGACAATCCATTGTCAGTGTTATTTGAGAATCTAATTAGGGATTTGGTATTTATTATCTATCTCTTCTATCGATCATCGACTTTGCACAAACACCCTTTTTTTATTTTGAAAGATATCTCTTGATACAGGTAAATAGCCTTGTCCTTAAGAAAACAATCAAAATAAACCAGGTGGCGATGCATAGACTCTTCCAAGCGTCTCAGTAGCAAAAGATCAACCTGGGCTTATGAGGCATAACATATGTCCTTCCGCTCTTTTGCCATTTGAGCGAAGATGAACCAATAAACTGCGACTACTATCGTTCTTGGTACCAACACACTTGTCCGTAAGATTCCAAGCATAGGTTTGGAATAGAGCGGCAATGGTAATTTGTGGTCATCTGTTTTTGAAGGAGGAAGGGTAGGATTAGGATAAATGATCAAGGAAAATTATTTGAGGGTTTTAGTGATTTCATAGGGTGTGATAGGTGGGGAAATTTCAACATTGTTACTAACCGTGATGGTTCGTGAACACAACATTAATGCTAACTGGACTTAGGTACACTCTTTACCAACTTTTTTTTACCAACAATCGTCGTTTGATCCTTTTCCACATATATGCTTTGTTGTTGTTGTACTAGAATTTGACTTGCAACTTCTCCAAATTAAGAGTAACTTCCCCCAAATTCTTTATTGATTGAGCTCCTAAAACCAGGGACGGAGCCAGGAATTGTTATTGCACTGGGCTAGGATTGTAGTTTTGTGAAACAACATTAAATATAAAGATGTCAAAAGATATAACTAGTAAAATGACTTCATAAAATTACTTCATATGAATGTGAAATTACAAGCAGATTTACATCATGTAGAAATGTAAAACTATAATATCTGATAATACTATAATATTTGATAATAGAAACTGGATGATTTAAATATTAATCCAATGATGGTCATTATCCAAGAATAAAAGAGAAACCTTGTTTCCATTGGAGAACGAATACAAAAATTATAACTGAGTCAAGATTATTATATGCAAGCTTAAAATCCTACCTGGGCTACAACCCAGGGAGTCTCCAACATAGCTCCGTCCTTGCCTAAAACTACCCGACACTCTTCCAAAGGAAAGAGTAAAAGATCAACCGACATGACACATCCTTGGCACTTTAAAGTGATATTTTTACAAACTCCATATCTTGTCAGTTTTTCACCATTGGCTACTACCACTTCAAACACTCTTATTTCATCCACCTTCAACCTAAGCTTTTTGGCCAACTCCTCTTTAATGAAAACGTTGGTAGACCCCGAGCCTACAAGAATTTGCATAGATTTGACATGGATATTTCCCCGATCTTTGACGGTAGATACGGTAAGGATTCCACATAAAGCTTGCAGTGTTATGGATGGGGTTTCTTGAACTGTTTGATCTAGTTCATCCAGTATATTTTTCTCAGTAAACATTTCATTGTGGGCCTCTTCATTACGTAATGGTATCACACCCTCTGATACATACACTTGTAGGTTTTTACACTAGTGATCTCATGACCATTTCTCTTTACAACCAGAATAGAGGTTCCACCTTCTCAAATCAATAAGGTTACTAGGTTCAGCTCCTTTCTTTTTGCAAAATGTTAGAGGGAAGTACTCTTCTCTCTAGATTCTTGGGTATGATATTCAGCAGGGCTTGGATAGTTGTTTTGAGGGGGGTTATTGTTTTTTGGAAGCGGATTATTAAAGTCTTTGCATCTTTCTTGGTCAACAAGCTTTTGAACATTTTGGCAAGTGAAATTACCTCTCTAAAATAAAATTGTATTGAAGATAATACATCAAATCGTATCTCTTCTTTCAAACTACCAATAAGCTGATCTAACAAAAATTAACTGGTAAAGTTTCAAGTACACCCTTCAACTGCTCAAACTTGCTCATAAATGCTCTGATAGTGGTAAGTTATTTTATTTTTGGCAGGGTTTCATAGGGTCTCCCCACCTCCTCAAATTTAAAACAAACAAGGATCCCTTCTTAAAACACTGGCCATGACTTAGGCTGTGATACTGTATAGTGTACCAGTGATACCATTGCAAGGCTTCTCTCCTAGGCAGCCACCGCTTCTTCACTAGTAAATGTAGAGAGATCCAAATTCTTGGTAGAATAAGGGTTTGGATATCATAGGTAGAGGTTTGGATAATATTCGAGGTTTGATAATTTCTGATTTCTTAAAGGTAGGGTAATTGATTCACATTTCTTGGAGCATTTCGTAGTGGTGGTGGTGCTACATTTCATGGCTAGGGTGGTAAATTTGGTGTTGTATGAGGCATATAAGGGTATGGGGTTTCTAAATTGTTCATCAAATTTGTGGGTCAGATTGGTGATTATGTTTCAAACCCCTTTAAAATTTTGAATTAAATCTTCAATAACATGCTCCAGATTTTGCTTATTAATATCCAATGAGTCATTTATCTCCTCTTTCCACTGCCGTAAATCTAAATTGGGATCAGGATTTTCGGGAGATAATTGCAAATTGTCTGCTTCATTTTTGGGGGCTTGAATCAATCCCCGAAGGCTGTTTTGATACCAAATTGGAAGGCCCAATGTGCTATTTGTCCTTAGCCAAGAAGTTTGAGAGGATTGGAGGAAGAATGTTGAGTTTGGCCGAACGCTTATGGAAATTCAGGGTGAAGGAGGATTGTGATGACATGGCAAAAGTTAGTTAGGGATGATGTTTAGGGTTGGTTTAGGAGGTTTAAATGGACAGTACCAAGATTCATGTAGTTATTTTGATGCAAGAATAAATTTTTAGGGGTGTTTGATAAAATATGTAAAAACTCAAAAGTTTAAGTAATAATAATTAATTAAAGAATTAATTTAAGAATAAAATAAGTTGGTGAAATTGTTAGAATTTAGCTATGAGAATTGTGCAATTGTGGCAATTTTCTGAAAAAATTACATATATAACTTGTCTACATGGAAGATCATATGAGAAAATTATTAAAGAAATAAGATTTCAGATATATATAGTTCGAAAGTTAATTTCTGCAAAAAATAAAATAAAGTTTAATGTATAAGGTCGAACCGACCAAGGATAGGTCAATCTATAGGTCGACCCGCATTTTTCCCTAGACGTGAAATCATCCAAGTACGAGACGATTGGATTGAAAAATTATTGTTGAGGATTATAGTGAATTGGTCTTCTAAACGAATGGTTAAATTTGGTTCTGTGACGTGGCTAGACTAGATTTAATCAACTAATGCTACGGTTTGAGATCCCCAAGCTCCATTATAAATAAGACCCTAGACCTATGTATTCTCACACATACAAATCTTTTCCCTTTAGGTTCCTTTTACCTGATGTAGAACTCTAGAAACTAATTATTTCTAGGAAAAGATGTTAAAATATAAAACAATCACTACAAGAAAAACAGAGATTAGCGACAGATTTTTAGCAGTGGAAAATTCCGTCGCTAATTAGCGGCGGATTTTCGTGGGCTTTGTAAGAGAAAATATTTTGGATTTTATATGTCATCTTATTATAAATCATTACCGTCAAATATTAATTCTTTCGCTAAATCAATGGAAATTGTAGCTCTTTACCGTCATATAATATTTAACGCTAAAATCCGTTGCTAATAGAGTCAGATTACCGTCGACATAATTTTGAAGCTATTTTCCTGCAGTTTTCCAAGAGATTTGAAATGAACTGTTATATTTATTATTTATAAAATGTTTTAAATTTATGTTATTACTTAGTAATTAATTAGTAAACTTAAAATTTAAATATTAATGTTAATAATACATTAGTAATTAATAATAACTTTTAGAAGTAAATAAAATTCAATAGTTAATGCTGATTAATTATTAGTTACTATATAATATAAATAAAAGGTAATAGTAATTAATAAAATAAATTGTTGTTCAATGTTTATTAATTTTTTTTGATAATCAATGATGATTTAATAGTCTTTAATACGATAATTAAATTAATATCAAGAAATTATTAACACATATTTGCTTTTAAGAAATTGATTGGTACGTATTATTTGATAAATAATTAGTAATTAAGAAAAAAAATGGTCAAAGTTTAAAAATAAGAAGTTAAATAAATATTAAAGAATTTAGAAATTCAAAAAAAAATTCAAACATTATCATACAAATTATTATTTTCATGCGTATTAATGTACTATTAAATAATTAATAATTGATATGAGATAGTTAATATAAGTATATAATAGTTATTATAAATTAATATCTACTATTAATAATTAGTTTTTGGTAATCTATAATTAACAATAAATATTTAATTATTGATTAATTACAAATGAGCATAAGATTTAAGTAGTGCACTTATCTCTAATATATTGTGAGACAACACATTTTCAGTTTATAAAGATCAGAATTTAAACTGTAAGATTATATATACATATATAATATCATGTTCTTTTAAACTGTAAAAATTTAAACTGTAAGTATACATGTTTGTTTCCACAGCTACAGCATCTTCCAATATAACAAAAAGAGGGACTGCTCTGTTTTCATTGGTCGATAGCTAAAACCGCAGATCACTAGAATAAACAAAATCTACCACATCCATTGTAATGTGATCAAATGGCCAAAATTTGCGATCCGCATCATTCCCCACCCCCTTCATCCACATTGTCAATTATCAAATTCCCTAATTCCCAATCCATCTACTCTTTAGGTTTTCAGACTTCTCATTCCGCCGCCTTCTGTGCTTCCCTGTTCTTCGTTTTTTTGTTCTTGCTTTGAGGTTGATTATTCGGAATAATTCTATATTGAAGCGCGATTCGGTGTCAGTTTTATCAGCCTCATCTCGTAATGTCGATATGAAGCAGCCGAGATTTGAAGCGAAACACTAATTCTACCCGCTTTTATATAGCCACCTCGAAACCCCTAAAACCTAATCGGTTGGCATCCTCTGTATCTTATCGGTAAGTTTCTTCTCTATCGACATTTTTGGGTTTGAATTATTGATTTATACGTAATTCAGGTTTACAATTTCAGCCTGGAGCATGTAAAGTTTATTGTCTACAGCACTTATCGAAGGCTTGCGGGATTATACGAAACTACCTGTTAAACTATCGGATCCTTCTCCGACCCTAGTTCAAACTGGAATTGCAGATTGATGCTTCAGTTGGGCGATTTGAGAAGCACACAAGCCCGGTTTGTGGATTGGAACTCTGCGCAAAATCACATGCACTTGCTTCTGGAACTGATGAAGGGGGGCTATCTGTGTATGGGATCTTCAAAGACCAGTTTATTTATTGAGATAATCGGACTATTCTTTGGGATGTAGATTCCGGAGAGGTATCAAACGCAATTCTTTTCGAGTAGTTATCCATTATATTTGTTGACTTATATATTACCTGTTTATTTATTTGTTTGCTTTCAATTTAATCATCATATTGTATCTATTATGCTCCCATTTCCTGTATGGAGTTTGTACTCTACAGATTGTTTGTGAATTGCCATCAAATACGAACGGGAATTTTGATGTTCATTGGTTCCTTAAAATCCCTGGTGTAATTTCAGCGTCTTCCTTTGATGCAAAAGCCAAAACCAGTTTATTTATTGGGATAATCGGACTATTCGTTGGGATGTAGATTCTAGAGAGGTATCAAACGCAATTCTTTTCGAGTAGTTATCCATTATATTTGTTGACTTATACATTACCTGTTTATTTATTTTTTTGCTTTTAATTTAATCATCATATTGTATCTATTATGCTCCCATTTCCTGTATGGAGTTTGTACTTTGCAGATTGTTTGTGAATTGCCATCAAATACGAACGGGAATTTTGATGTTCATTGGTTCCTAAAAATCCCTGGTGTAATTTCAGCATCTTCCTTCGATGCAAAAGCCAAGGGATGAACTTGATGCATGGTGCTGAGGTGAAGAAAATTGTTTGAAGAAAAAGCTGTAAGTATTATGTTGAATTTGAAAACTTGCTTTAACTTTTTAAATTTCTTTCTAAACCAGAATGACCACCCAACGGGGTTAAACGATACTCATGTAATTGAAATTGTTTAACATTGGGGAAAAATCGGGCATGTCAAGTATAGGTGTAGTAATTAAGCATTGTTCTAAGGCATCTGATTCTATTTGAGCTTCTTCATCCAAAGTAAATGAATATTTTTCCAATAGGTTGGTTAATGTTTAAAAATTACCCCATGGTTTTTGATAAATCTTCTATAGTAGCCCGAGAGGCCTAAAAAACCACTTAATGCTTTTAAACTTTTAGGTATTGGCCAAGACTGACACAATAGTTTTATCAGGGCCTGCAATTACTTTTATAGACGCTACATGTTCCAAATAAACCACTTTAGTTTTTTAAAAATGACACTTTGAAAGCTTAAGAGCCAACTTATTGTCCTTAAATACCTGTAATGTTTGTAAAATGTGAAGTAATTGGTCATCATGCCAAGTGTTGCTATAAATCAATATGTCATCAAAAATAACTAACAAGAATTTCCTGAGGTAAGTCTAAAAAATAAAAATCACAAAGCATGTAATGTTGATGGAGTATTTTAAGGCCAAATGGCATCATAGCAAATTCATAATGACTCTCATGGATTGTAAAAGCTATTTTCTGAATGTCTTCCTTATGCATTTTGATTTGGTGATAACCAGACTTAAAGATTAAGTTTAGAGAATAAATCAAAACCAACCAATTCATCTAGTAGCTCATTAATCAAAGGTATATATGGGAATTTATCCTACATTATTGTGTTGTTAATTGGATACGATCAATACACATCCTCCATAAACCATCAGATCTTTATACCATCACCACTATAGCAGTACATGAATTGAAGCTTGGTCTAGTTACTTCAGATTGTAGCATATCATGATTCATTTTTTTCCATTTCATAGTTAAATGAAACAAATGTTTGTATCACCGGAGACAAATAAGTTTTGCACTTGTTAGTAAAGAAACTTAACGATCACGCTGTCTTGATGGAGGCAACTGGGGGAGTGGTAAAAAAACAGCAGGGAAGTTATTAATGATCAATTGCCAATTTTCCCCACTGACAATTTAAACTTCAAATGATTCTGCATTGTTATTATGCAACTGAAGATTCTTTGCTAATTCAGTATTAGTTAAAGTATGTGTAGAACCCAAATCAATGAGTATAATGATGATTTAACGTTAATACTTCCTTGAAGTCTTATAGTGTTACATGTAGCTACACCACACATTGCTTCTAGAGAAATATAAGGTATGGTATCTTCAGTGGGAGGCTCTGGTTTCAAGTTACCTTCATTTTGTATATACTCTTTTTCTGTCATGACTGAGTGATTATCCTGTAAAATGATACTAGAACCAGCCTATCCCAAAATTTAATGCTTATTCAAATCTGAACTGAGTGCATTCGAAATTTTATAAAACAGATTTAATATTTCACACTATATTTTTGAAATCACATTCATTTTAGGTAGTTAATGTGTAAATAGAGTTGCATATAATTGGATTTTCATCACCCATGACCTGACAATTTCAGAGTCAACTGTGTTGTTTACATTCACATACATATCATGCCTTGCTGTTACATGTTTACCTTAATTTTACCGTCTTTCAAACTTATATGTGATGAATAATGTTGCAGGTGCAAGAAGTCATGGAAGGAGGAAAGGTGAGCACGGAAGATATGTAAATGAAAGAACATTGAAGCCATCGAAGAAGTTGGTAGCGTACACATGTATTAGGGGACTTAGACTTGCAGTTTGTACTTCCCATAAATGCCATTGGACAAAGCATCAATATAAACTTTAATGTATGGAGTGACAACTGGTTTGTTTGTAATTAATCCAATGTTAATTGTATGATATAATATTGGAACTATTCGATAGACAGATGGATGACTTGTGAATGCATATACATAAAAAATTTTTTTTTCTTTTTTTGTGTATTTCAAGTTCGTAAATTCAAAAAAGCTTGCATGTGACGTATTTTTAATATTAATTACGTCTACATATGTGTGCTTATATATATACACACACACACAGATCAGTAGGGGAATAACGACAGAATGCCGGCAAAAAATATTGAAATAATAATTATTTGTCGCAAATCCATTGCTATCTTGTAAGGGTTTACCGACGGACAAGTATAACTGATAATTTCAAAAAAATACTTTTCCGTCGCTAAAATGTCAGTAAATAAATTAAAATTAAATTGATAAATAAAATTATATTTTTATTATATAAATAGTAAAATGACGGAAAACTGTCGGAAAACTCATGCTATATTCCGTCGCTAATTCTGACACAATTACCTTCATGGTTTTACCGACCACCGTGTTATGCAGAAAATCCGTCGCTAAAGCCGATTTAGCGATGGATTAGAAGCGGATTTTGTCGCTGCTAAATGCTATTTTTCTTGTAGTGAATGGACAGCCTAAGGATGAGATTTGGGAATGCCATAGGTAAAAGCTAAGGAGTACGAGCGAGTGTTAGTAATTATTTTGATTTATAAGTAATTTAAAGTAATAGGGTTCTTAATAACTGTAGTTTTTAAGTTATTTTTTTGTGAGTATTTCTTGTCTTTTCTTGCGGGCTTTAGTTACTTTTTGTGAGTTAATTTCCAGTCTTTTTCTCATAGCTACTTTGTTTTCTTTAGTTATTTGCATTTTCTACAGTTATTTACATCTATTCCGAGCAATTAACATATATGTGAATATTAGTTTAAAAAAAATAGATTTAATCCTATTTTGACATGAAAAATAATGTAAAGAGTGCGTATTTCATGAATAAAGATTAAAAAATAGAACATTAAATTTATAGGAAACATTTGTATAACTTGTAGATCTGTAATAAAAAGGAATCACACTGAAATATGTAAATTGTTGGGATTTGCAGTAAATTATATAGATGTTAAATTTTAAACATAGGAAAGATGAAAAAGCTTATTATGATATTAAATAGTTAGAATATCATAATAAAAAGAATTAGAAAGCAAAGAATACAACCTACTATGATAAAAGAAGAATATCATATTGTAACAGTTCGTCCGGAATGGGCATGAATTCTAATCCAGAAAAGTCCCATCGGAGTTTATGGCCTTTCTAAATGGATCGTTGGTTCCTATGAGGAATTACTTAAAACTGAAATAACAAAGCTGACTAAACAAAATTGGAACATCACACAGCCGAAGTGATAACAGATGTTAGCCCACTTTGTGAACTGGGCAACACAAAGTCGAGATGTGAAACGTTGAAGAACTTAGAAAGCCTCATAACGGATCGGATCGGAGAGATGTAGCGGATCGGATCGGAGAGGTGTTGTTGTTCGGATCGGAGAGGTGTTGCTGTTCGGATCGGAGAGTTGCTACTATTTAGATCGAAGAGACGCTGCTATTCGGATCGGAGGACTACCTACTACCGGGTCGGAATGGAGCAGAGCAAAATGGATAAGGACTTGGCTTTAGGTTAATCCGGGTCGGGTCGGATATCCCGATCCGAACCCCCTCTGCAGATTCCTCCGAACCAAACCTATAATCCACGTCACTTCCCCCACGATCGCCTGAAGATGCGGAGCAGTTATGACTAGTTCCTACCCACGATAATCTCTATTCTGATGCGCTGTCAGCACTGGAGTCCATCCGAACCCGAGGACAATGGGATGGAGGACACATGGCTCCGATCCGGATCGGGTTCTGACTAAATTCTCACCTATAAATACCTTGCCTGGAGACAATTAAAGGGATCTTCTTTTTGGCACTTTGAGAGTTCAACTACTTTCATAAACCGAATTCTAGCACTCCCGGATAATCCAAATCGTCTTTCAACATTTGTTTTGAGACAATTGAGTGAATGTATGTGAGTTGTGAGTGAAATTGAGTGAATATCTCATTGTAATTGCAATCTATCATCGAGAATAGTGATTGACAAGTGGACGTAGGCTTTTCAACGCCGAACCACTATAAATTCTGTGTCTCCATTTTACTTTTGATCTTATTTTAGTCTGATTTTAGTCAATTTGGGTGTTAGAACCACTTTTTGGTCTAACATTTTGGTGTTTTCACTGAGAACATCTGAATTCTCTGTTTTTCGGGATTATCGTTCTACTTTTTGGACCGTTGAGTTCAAAGAAGTTAATCCTCAAGTTTCGACGCTCCTGAATATTTGTTGATTGATTGTTGAAAAACTATGTCCAAAGGAAAAGGCAAGGAAGTTCAAACTAGTCGAGGGAACGGAGTTGGCGAAGATCAGCAAAATGCGGTTGTGACAAGGTCTCGTGGACAGCTCAGCAGTGGAACGAACTGATGCAGGAAATCCGAACCGCACTCAAGGGGAGAGCTCCGATCCGATCCGGGTAGGAGAGTCTGAAGCAGTGCACTCCCCCAACCTGAACCGACCCGAGCAACTCGCACTACACCGACCCGAACAGTTTTCCCAGCTCCGACCCGAACCAGTCTCCCAGCTCCGACCCGAACCGTTTGCAAATCTCCGAACCGACCCGACACTTGGTGATGTTGGAACCTCTACTCGAGCCCCCACAAATGCTCCGACTCCAGCCACCAGGGTCAATGATCAGGTCAATCCATCCGCGCCTATTACTCAAGGAGATTTCTCGCGCCTACTTGACATGCTTGAGAGTACTAGGGAGGCTATGAAAATCCACGAGCGCACCAATCTCATGATGCAAGAAAACATGAGACTCATGAGCAGGGAAATTAGCGAACTCCATAGATAGAGAACCCCATCCCCGGTTCGCCACACACCAATGGATCAGTCTTCTTCTTCCGAGGAAGAACGGCCCCGTGAAAGAAGGCCGCTCGAACGACCTCAGAATTTGGAGCAGCTGACGTTCGGATCTTTGGGGTCCCGCGAGGATGCTGCACGAGTACCAGGACCCAATGATCCAAGCTTGAGAGAGCCTATGTTGTTACCGATGCAGGGATCCCATGTATTACCTAGAGACCCTAACCTTACCAATCCCACTCAGGGACAGATGCTTCAGCCCCTTCCTCCCGAGATCGACCGGGAGCGTAGGGAACGAAGCAGAGCAGAAGCAGCTCAAAGAAGAAGGGTGTCCCCTGAGAAAGAGCCCAGAGGAAACCCAAACATCAGAAGAAGGGGATCTCCTGAACAAGAGCCCAGAAGGAACCCGGATACCAGGGCCAGGGAGCCTGAACGACCCTTGACTAATGCTGACGTATGGGCAATGGTACGCCAGATTATGTCTGAAAGCCGGAACTACACCAATGAAGATTATGGCATTGAGCGAAGCCATACTCCTTTCACTGATGACATCCTCAACTTTCAATTTCCCCGACGTTTTAACCTACCGCAGATGGACAAGTACAATGGGGGGACCGATCCGGGACAGCATTTGATGCGATACTCATGGCTCATGAATGCTGCTGCTGCTCCTGACGCAGTGAAGTGTAAAGCATTCCCGATCTATTTAGAAGATGTGGCGCTGCTATGGTTTACCCGACTTCCCCCTCGTTCGATATCGAATCATAGGGAATTGAGCAAACGTTTTATGAATCAGTTCCGACTCCATACCCGAAAGTCTAAAAGTGTTATTGAATTATCAAGAATTAAGCCGGCACCGGGAGAGTCTTTGAGGTCATATCTCGACCGTTTCAACTTAGCTGTGACTGAAGTTAGTGACCCGCACGAACCCACCATCTTGATGGCTTTGATGGAAGGAGTCGATCCTGACTCCGAATTAGGAGATTACCTTTCTGGGAAGCCACCTCCTACGAGGGAGTTATTTTATGAAAAGGCCGATATTCAGTTGAGACGAGAGGAGGCCAGAGAAAACCGAAAGAGAAAGTATGGAGCGGCTTCAAAAGAAAATGTTCAGGGTAATGTCGCCATGAAGCAGTCTGGAGAAAGTTCCGGAAAAGTTGAGGTGAATGTGGGAAACAAGAGTGGAAACGACAATAATGGAAACGGGGGCAACAACAACCGTAATGCGAACGGTAACAGAAGAAATAGAAATAGGGGAAGTGATCCTAATAAAAGACCCCGGTTTCAGACTTATGAGAATTATACACCGTTGAACGACACTCTGGAGAACATTTACTTGGATACATACAATGTTTTGCACTCTAAAAGACCGCCACCTCGCGACTCAACGGAGAAAGAAATGGCAACTGGAAAGTTTTGTTTGTTTCATGGAACTCATGGGCATTCAACCAATGAATGTCGACATTTGAGAGACGTGATTGAGAAGCTGCTGCGCGAAGGGAAATTGGATGAATATAAGGTTGCCCCGAGAGACAAGGGCAATGAGAATAGGCTCCAAAACAGATCCAATCTGCTCCCAAGCCTACAGCGCAGCAGAAAGGCAAGGGAATTGTTATCAACTCCATAGTGGGTGGGCCCCACCCAGCAATCCACAGTTTTAGAGCGATGGATCAACATGTAAACGCGGCTAAGCACGTAAATGTGGATAAATGTGATGATTTGGAAGTATCGCCCCCAAAAAGCAACAGAAGACAATGTTTGACGACGTGGTATTCCGTAGCAGAGATAATACCGGGATCCAGTCACCCACCGACGATCCGTTGGTCATTACCACCACTATTGGGCCGACATTGGTTCATAAGGTGTTAGTGGACAATGGAAGCTCTGTTAATATTTTATTTAAAAAGTCATTCGATCAGATGAAGCTTGAATCTGAAGATTTGATGCCATGCGAAGGTTGGATCCAAGGCTTCAACGGAGCATCGACAGCTCCAATGGGGTACATAGAATTGCCCGTAACCTTGGGGCAAGGAGAATGCCGAAGAGTACGGATGCTTCAGTTCATAGTATTGGACGTAGATTCGCCTTATAATGCATTTTTGGGAAGACCTGCCCTTGCTGAGTTCAGGGCTTGCATCGCCCCTTGGTGTTTGTTGCTTAAGTTCCCAACTGAAGCCGGAACTGGAGTGGTGAGAGGAGATCAAGTCTCCGGATGGGCCTGCTATGTTGCCGAATTAAAGATGTTGATGAAGGGACTTAACATCGAGAGTAAAGGTGCCTCGCCTCCTCCAAGGAGGGTTCGGCGTAGCAATTAGAGGGATCGACCCCGAAGGAGTTGCCCAAAGGAACGCCTGAAGACCTGGATCCCAGAAAAGACGAGGAACCAGAGACTAGAAATGCAACTCCTAATGAAGCGACAGTGGACATTCCCATTGATGAAGCTAATCCAACAAGATTTTTGAATATTGGATCCCAGTTGGATCCACGTCGGGCCAAAGAACTAACTGACTTCCTAAAGGCAAACTTGGACGTGTTTGCCTGGACCCATACCTACATGTGTGGGATATCGCCATCCGTCATAAGTCATTCACTAAATGTAAACCCGAAACACCCACCTGTAAAGCAAAAGAGACGTATGCTGGGCCCAGAGAGGTCGGCTGCTCTGAAAGAAGAAGTGGAGAAGCTGAAACAGAACGGATTTATTAGAGATTCGACATATCCCGACTGGATATCGAATCCCGTCTTAGTAAAGAAGCCGAATGGAAAGTGGCGGACTTGCATTGATTTTTCAGATTTGAACAAAGCTTGCCCGAAAGATAGTTTCCCACTTCCCAGGATTGACCAGCTTGTAGATTCGACAGCGGGACACGAACTTCTTTCTTTCATGGACGCATATTCCGGGTACAACCAAATTCCTATGCACGTGCCAGATCAAGAACACACGAGCTTCATTACAAATTTGGGGTTATACTGTTACGTGGTCATGCCGTTCGGATTGAAAAACGCTGGAGCCACTTATCAGCGCTCGGTGAACAGGATGTTTTATAATCAAATAGGGAAGACTATGGAGGTTTATGTGGATGATATGCTTGTCAAATCGAAACAGTCCTCCAGCCATACGCAGGACTTGGCAGAAATGTTCGGTATCCTGCGAAAGTATCGAATGAAGTTGAATCCTTTGAAATGTTCGTTTGGAGTGGCATCGGGAAAGTTTCTAGGCTTCATTGTGAGCTCCCGAGGGATTGAAATCAATCCCAGCCAAATAGCAGCGATAAGAAACATTGAAGAACCGAGGAGGATTAAAGATGTCCAAAGTCTTGCGGGGAAAGTAGCCGCGTTGAGTAGGTTCATCTCCAAAGCCACAGACAAATGCGTCCCATTTTTTGATTTGATTAAAAGGGGAAAGAAGAACTTTGAGTGGACTCCGGACTGTGTTGAGGCCTTTTCGAAATTTATTGGAATTGCTAGAAAAACCGCCGATTTTGTCAAAGCCAGTGGATCACGAAGAGTTATTTGTTTACTTAGCAGTTTCGGCTCACGCTGTTAGCACAGCCTTGGTTCGAGAAGAAGACAAAGTGCAAAGGCCAGTATATTATATAAGCAAGAAATTGGCAGCGGCAGAACGCAACTACCCAAAGATTGAGAAGCTCGCTTACAGCCTCCTAATCGCCTCCCGAAAACTTCGTCACTATTTCCAAGCTCACCCAATAACCATATACACTGACCAACCTCTAAGGCAGGTGTTTCAGAGACCCGAAGCATCGGGACGATTGATCAAATGGAATATTGAATTATGTCAGTTTGATTTAAATTTTTAGCCGCGGAGGTCGATCAGGGGGCAGGCTCTGGCTGACTTTATAGCAGAGTTCACAATCCCAGAGGAGGAAATAATCAATGACAAAGTGGTCAAGTCCGAAGATGAGTTAAAATTAGATCCATGGAAGCTATACACTGACGGAGCCAAGAATGACCGAAGGTCCGGAGCTGGAATCGTCTTAGTCACTCCTGAAGGACGGTCGTTATATTATGCTCTACGATTAGAATTTTCGGCGACTAACAATGATTCTGAATATGAAGCCCTGATTGCCGGTTTGAAGCTTGCTAAAGACCTCGGAATAAAAACGTTGGACATATTCTGCGACTCCAGAATCATAGTTTGCCAAGTGCGAAAGGAGTTTGTGGCTCGGGGACCTCGACTCATTGCCTACCTCGGGAAAGTGGAAAAGCTGTTGAGCAACCTGGAGCGGTACAATATAACGCATATCCCAAGAGCCGAAAACCAGAAGGCAGACAGGCTGGCAAAGCTAGCTAGTTCCGACAACCCGGAAGAAACTGAAACAATTCCAATTGAAACGTTGGAATCGCCAAGCTTTGAGTCGATGGAAATTGAGTTCGCTTTCGAAGCGGAACCGGAGAAGGAGTCGTGGATGACCCCAATTAAGAACTTCCTTAATAATGGGACACTCCCATCAAAGAAGAGTGAGAGACGGGCTATAGTTCGCAAGGCTACCAGATACATTCTTCAAGATGATACTCTTTATAGACAAGGGTTTTCTATGCCCCTGTTACGATGTATAGCACACGACGACATCAAACGTGTACTAAGAGAAGTACACGAAGGTGAGTGTGGAGATCATACAGGAGGTCAGATTTAGCGAAAAAGATATTGCGGTATGGATACTTCTGGCCCACAATTAATAAAGATGCGGCTGATTATTCACGACGCTGCGATAAGTGCCAGAGATTTGCCAAAGTCCCCAGAGCACCGTCGACCCAACTCAAATCGATGGTGAGTCCTTGGCCTTTTGCCATGTGGGGAATTGATATCATCGGAGTTCTACCAATTGCTAAAGGAGGAACGAAATATGCAATAGCCGCTGTGGACTATTTTACGAAGTGGGTGGAAGCTGAGCCCCTAACCAAGATCAGGGCGAGAAAGGTGATAAGTTTTGTGGTTAGAAATATTATATGCCGATTCGGGATCCCAAGGACCATAATAACTGATAACGGAACCCAGTTCGATGGTGTTGAATTCAGAAATTTCTGCCAAAAATATAAGATCGACAAACGGTATACTGCGGTTGCCTATCCGCAGTAGAACGGGCAAGTAGAAGCAATAAACAAAGTTATAAAATCCATCCTCAAGAAACGGTTAGAGCGCGCAAAGGCAAAATGGGTTGACGAATTGCCCTTAGCTTTGTGGGCATATCGAACAACATTTAAGACAGCTACTGGTCATACCCCTTTCTCTCTCTCTTTTGGTTCAGAAGCATTAATTCCAGTAGAGCTTGAAGTTCCTTCCCACCGGGTGACGTATTATGACCCGATGACGAATCGGGCGCTCTTACTCGAGTCTCTTGATGAAATCGAAGAAAAAAGGGATGAAGCAGATTTGCGCGCAGCAAGACATCGACGTCAAATGGCACGCTATTACGACAAAAAAGTTCGCCTTAGGACTTTTGAACCAGGAGATTTGGTGCTAAAGTGAGTCTTTCCATCCCTTCCTCACCTCGGTCCAAAGTGGGAAGGACCCTTTGTCATCCAACAGAAACTTGAAACAGGAACCTTCAAGTTAACGACCGTAGATGGCGAAGAGGTACCTAGAGCATGGAATGCCCAACACTTGATGCGATATTTGGATTAGAAATGTTGTACTCTTTGCTATTTTTCTTATGAACTCTGTAAAAAGGCACGACTTGCCTTAGGAAAGTCTGATGATATGAATAAAGAACTATAAAGTGGATGTAGGCTACGACTTAGCCGAACCACTATAAAAATATCGTGTGTCATTTACTTTCATGCATTATATATATACCTTCATCTACTATTCTATTGCGATTATGGAATATAAGATGATTTAAAACCTGAAAGGTTGAGAACAGTTTATATGCAAGAAAAAGCACAACGACAACTTGTGCGATAAGACATAAAAGAATGGGAAGACGACATTCTTAACTCTAACTCTCGGGAATTGAGAGAGAGTATAAAGGACGGGAAGACGACTTCCTCTGAGGCGTGAAGGTGCACCCAGACAAGAGACCGCCTCAGTAAGAACTCTAACCTGAGTATAAGACAGGAGAGTATAAAAAATGCCAGAAAAAACGACAGACATTGATGGTACAGAGAATGCATTCCCGTCGAAGAATCGGGGACATTCAGACTACTTGATTAAGTCTTGAATAGTTTTTTGAGATTGACTAGGGGTATATATGTACACACATATTTCCCCACCATAACTTCATTACACAACTATAGTAAGACATGCATTCTTACATAAGTGCAAAACTAATGACTAACAGACATTGCATAAAATGAATTATTTTTTATTTACAAATGAATGAATTTATACAGGAAAACAGTCAAGAAGAAGGTGCAAGAGCCACCCTTATAGCAACAATTATTGGTCAACCAAACGCTAAAATAACGCAAGACAGCCCACTATTTAGACTTCGAGGGAGGCTTGGACTTCTTGGCGGCTTTCTCCGCATCCTTCGCCTCTTTCTCGGCCTCCGTCAAGATGCGCTTTGATTTTTTCTTTCCTGAAGCTGTGGTGCTAGAATCGGTTGACTTCTTCCCGGAGGGCGGAGCGCTGGAATCAAGAGAAGACTTTTTAGCGAGTTCCTCTATAATAGATCTAGTTGAAAGCTTAACAACTAACCTTGATCCCGCATCCACAACTGCGAGGGGCTTGAGGCTTTCAGGGTCTAAGTCTTCAGCTTTTAACTGCAAGCGTTTATCTTGGTCAGCTTTCAGCGCAGCCAAAGTAACATCATCTGCGCTTTTCGACTCCCCGACTATTGCCACCTCTGGATCTTCCTCATGTCCTCCGTCGCCGCAATCATCCTTTAAGGCATCTATCATTTCGTCATCACGAGGAGTGTCAGCCTTAGACGGTTCGCTTCCTTCTCCCAAATCTATGGGAGCAGCCTTGTCCTTTCCCCCTTTTGCCTTCTCTGTAGGCTCCGCCCCAGAAGCGGTTCCCTGGGACACATCTGTCTTTCCGGATGGCTCAATACCTACAGAGTGAGAAGCAACAGTTATCAACTCAGGAGAAAATAATGGGTTTTTCATCGATTGCTCAATCACGTGGCGAACGGTAGAGATAGCCTTGACGAATTGAGGTGAAAATGTAGAGATACCTTCCGAAGACTTCTCGGCTGGGGTAACTGCTGTCTCCGATGCCGTTTCGGGAATAGGGGATAACAGAGTTGTTCGAGGGATCCCCAGGTTTTCAGGGTCATATCCTTCTACTTCAGAAGTTGCGGGGGCAGTAGAAGAGGAACCAGTCTCGGGAATGTTCTTTTGCTTAGTCCTCCGCCTCTCTTCATCCATAGCAGCAGCAATGAGGCGGCGCCCTTCAGCTAGGCGTTCTGGCTCATCATATCTTAAATATTTCTCCATCAGCTTGTCCTCGTCAATGGAATCAACCTTGAGCTCCTCTTTCTCCCACTCAACGATTTGACTCCATACTTGGACCAGAGTAGATGGATAATCTTCAATCCAAGAGATGTTTCGGCGGCGGATAATGTGGGCAAAGAATTCAATCATTAATTCGCCGAAACCCTGAATCTCTCCCTCAGCCTCTGACAGTTGTTTGCGGGCCTCCTCAGCGGATTTGATAGCACATTCAACGTTACCCTCCGCTAGGGCAGCTCTGTTTTTCGCCTCCATTAGCTTAGAAGCCAAGTCAGCATTTTTCTTTTCTAGTTCAGCATTCCTCCTTGCTAACTCGGCATTTTTCCGTTCAAGGTCAGCATAAGCAAGGCGCGTTTTAGAAGCATCTGACTTATCATCTTCGGCTTGCTTTTTTAACTCTGAACGCTCTTGAGTATGAGATTCAAGCAAATCATGGTAACGTTTTTGCATATCTTCAAATTGTTGTTTGAAGCTAGTAGTGTCCCTTTGAGCAACAACAAGCTGGGCCTGTGTGTCCTCCAAATCTTTTCCTAGATTCTTTAAGGCCTTTGCATCGTCTTCAGCGGTTTTTTGCATCGAGTTAGCATTCGTTATTAAAGTGCGGATAATTCTGGAAAGGTTGCGTGAATACTTGAACATTTCAGAATACTGTCTCTCGACCGTGTCTACCTTCGCTTTGGCCTCATCTGCCCACCTTGAAGAAATAGGCTCAAGAGCAGGTAAAAAAGTCAGATTTTCGATGTAATGTTCAGGAAATTGCTCCTCCAGATACGCCCGCTTAACTACAGTTTCAGCATCTAGTGGTGGAGGGGCGGGGATCGTCAGCTCAGTATCCCTGTGCGTGGAGGATTCAATAGCCTCTTTATCTTTTCTAGGCCGTTTAGCAGAGACCTTGCGTTTACTTCGCGACTCAGTATCTTTTGGCGGACTTCTCTCCCTGCTGTGCTTTTCTTGAGAAGAGGTGGAGTCTTTTGGTTGCGGCCTGTCCTCTTCCCGACGACCTTGGTAACCTTTATATCTCTCTGGGTCCGTCCGAACAGGAGAGCGAGAACGCGAGGTTCGAGAGCGATAGGTTTCATAAGGCCTTCTCTCCTCCCTACTGCGATCGTCGCGGCGATTATACTCAGTATCATAGGGTGGATTAGACATGCTGCGGCGGAGTTTCCTGATATCATAGTAAGATCTGGACATCGTGCCTGCACAATAAGACAAATGAAATTCAGGATCAATATTTTCACAAAGAGAAAGATGCAATGAGTTGTAATGTTATTGTGTAAAGTGTGTCCTAAGTGGTGTTTTTCCCCCCAACCAACCCGAGTCCGAAGCTAGACTAGTACGGGCGGGCTCTTTGGCCTTAGTAGGAGTAGTCTCTTCGGAAGAAGTGAAAACTAAAGGATTCTTCCTAAAATCCTCTGAAGTGTAAATGGTTTCAGGTAAGGGGAGGTCCCCCAAACCCTGAAACAGTGGGTCACCAGTACTAGGAACATCTCCCTCAGAAGCATCGAACGGTGAGTCTTTGGAAGACGTTGGCTTTTCTGGAGAAATGGCATCCTCGGGAACAGTATACCCTTCGCGATGCTTTTCCGCCATGTTAGCCAATTCATCATCTTGGGTAGAAGAAGGAGAGGGTGAAGCTTGAAGAGGCACTGTAGGAGCTCTCGAACTTTCGCCCGTTTCGGGGATTACGTCCACTGGGGGAATATATACATATGGAGCCGTCCCATGACCAATGCTACGAGTAACAGATAGCAACCCATGAAAATGAAGATATTCGTCCTTAAGGACTTCGTCAATAATTAGAAACTTCTGATCGCCGTTAAGGAGCTGATGCATCCGGTCAAAGAATACTTGGTCTGATATTTGTTTTGGGTTATCAACTGCAAACAAAAAGAAAAACGAGTTAAGGCGATGGCTTAAATGTATAGAGTCGAGATTTAGAAAACCAGTGCTTTACTTGATTTTGTCCACCTCCTAGCACACCCTGGTTGTCGCTTCACATAAAACCATTCCAGCCTGGAATCCCCAGCTTTACTACTGAATGGCGCTGGAATTATTTTCCTCTTAGGGACAGACTCAAAGTAGCAGAAAGAAGGAGTCTCTCGAGTCCGATGCTTGAAGTTGTAGAAGAAATGAACGTCATCGAAAGTGAGCTCTATGCCTAAGATCTCACGGTATGCTACATATAAGGTGTATAAGTAAGCATAAGAATTAGGGTGCAGCTGCATGGGGGCAATCCGCATTTGTCTTAGAAAATCGACGATGAAAGGAGAAAATGGAGGGATAGCACCGACCATGCACATCAACCGAGTAATTGCCATATACCCTTCTGGAGGGTTGTGGGGACGGTCAGTTCTCGAAGGCACCAGGGTGTCCCTTTTTAGTATCCCATATTTTAGACAAATTCGGATAAGTCTGTCGTTGTCGATTGTCGATTCAACAGAATCTTGGGGTGATTCCAATATGACAGCAGATTCAAACTCATCAGGAGCTCGGTCGTCACCAATCCCTCCTTCCTCTTCAAAACCTAGGGAAACTCCACCCTCCGAAGACACATTGTCGCTTTCGCGGGTTCCAACCTCATAATATGAGCCCTCATCATTCCATTCTGGATCTGAAGAAGAAGATATGTCCTCAAGAGTAATTTTGTTGGATGTCTCCGGGGCATCCTTCTTCCCGGCTAATCTAGAAGAGCGTCTGGGTCTCATGGTCACAAAACTATTGAAGAAGCAATAGCACAAGTTAGAGTAAATTAGCCCGTATCCCCCCGTGCAAGTGTGCAAACTAAAGTGTAAACAGTGTATGCGGAAAGTGTAAAGTTAACATTTGAAAGTGCAACGCAAAATTTTGGCAAAATAACAAGGGTCAAGGCAGTTCTTGATGTCCAGTTATGTTTGCAAGGCACTATCCTAACTGTCCATTAAGTTGAAGATTATGCCAAGAGTTGATCGGGCCAGTTAAACGAGTTTTTATGCCTTAAGATGGATTGTCCTTCGGTTCGGTTCGGGCGCATTTATTGGGATCGGATCGGGGGCGTAGCCTTGCCTTGGGCTCGGATATCTCATTGAAGCTCAGAAATCAAAATCGGATCGGTTCGGAAGTAGGTTCCCCGAACGGTTCGGGTCGGATCACGTAGTCATGCCTCTCCTCCTTTATCTTACAGACCGACCCGATCCGGTTAGGTGAGCTCCATTTCTCCCTTCTTTAACTACTTGCCCCGACCCAATCCGACCTTCTGGACTTCTTTTCTTTTTCCCTTTCTCTACTTGCCCCGACCCGATCCGATCTCCTGGACTTCTTTTCTTTTTCCCTTTCTCCACTTTCCATACTCCACCGCCCGAACCGACTCCCTGCGATCTTCTTCTTCTTCCTCTTCTTTAGTTTTAGACCCAATATCATCTTCAACGCCCCAGTCATGATCGAACGAACCACAACTCCCTCTCCCAATGCCTCGAAGCAGCAACGAAGCCACCAACAACAATAATGAAGGGAGAGCGTGTTGTAGCGTGGAAGCCACATCTAAGTCGGTCGAATCGACCGTAGATTTCGATTAAAACCTATTATCACGAAGTCGAACAAGGATTCAAACCTACCGAGGTGTATAAGTTGAAGATTCGCACGAGAATGGTAAAGAGTTCCTATTTCTTTTTCTCTGAATTCTAGAGTTCCGAAGCAGAAATGGTAAAACGATAAAAAGAAAGTGGGAGGAAGATGAAGACTGAATTTATATAAAAACAAGGTGACTATTCGTATCCCCGTCGGACCGGATCGACAGCCCAGTAGCGTAGCATGGCCCACTAGTCCAATGTGCAATAGAAGAAGAAGGGGATCCGTTCGGGTCGGAATCCGACCCGAACAGGATGTCATATCTCAACTTGGCATATGAATTAAATTAAAATTTAAAGAAGAGGATGAAAGCACAAGGAAAGTCAAAGGAAAGATTACCTAGAAGGCGATATGCAATGATAATCAAAGCATGCTCCATTCCCAACAGGACCATCCTTTGAGGGGGCAAAATGTTAGCCCACTTTGTGAACTGGGCAACACAAAGTCGAGATGTGAAACGTTGAAGAACTTAGAAAGCCTCATAACGGATCGGATCAGAGAGATGTAGCGGATCGGATCGGAGAGGTGTTGTTGTTCGGATCGGAGAGTTGCTACTATTTAGATCGAAGAGACGCTGCTATTCGGATCGGAGGACTACCTACTACCGGGTCGGAATAGAGCAGAGCAAAATGGATAAGGACTTGGCTTTAGGTTAATCCGGGTCGGGTCGGATATCCCGATCCGAACCCCCTCTGCAGATTCCTCCGAACCGAACCTATAATCCACGTCACTTCCCCCACGATCGCTTGAAGATGCGGAGCAGTTATGACTAGTTCCTACCCACGATAATCTCTATTCTGATGCGCTGTCAGCACTGGAGTCCATCTGAACCCGAGGACAATGGGATGGAGGACACGTGGCTCCGATCCGGATCGGGTTCTGACTAAATTCTCACCTATAAATACCTTGCCTGGAGACAATTAAAGGGATCTTCTTTTTGGCACTTTGAGAGTTCAACCACTTTCATAAACCGAATTCCAGCACTCCCAGATAATCCAAATCGTCTTTCAACATTTGTTTTGAGACAATTGAGTGAATGTATGTGAGTTGTGAGTGAAATTGAGTGAATATCTCATTGTAATTGCAACTCTATCATTAAGAATAGTGATTGACAAGTGGACGTAGGCTTTTCAATGCCGAACCACTATAAATTATGTGTCTCCATTTTACTTTTGATCTTATTTTAGTCTGATTTTAGTCAATTTGGGTGTTAGAAACACTTTTTGGTCTAACAACAGAAAATTGATGTGCCATTAAAAGAAATCACCATAATGTAGCTTACATAAATATCTCACTAGTTATAAAAGGGTACATCATAATAATACTGATAACTATCCCACACAATAACAAAGGTCCTGCCTAAATAATAATAATAATAGCTATGGATCCTCCATCGTCAGGCTCCATGACTCCATCAATCAAGCAAGTAATCCCAGCAACTAACCGTTAATACATTAAGAGGAGGGAGGTCAGAACATTAAGTTCTAGTAAATGAAAATCACATAAGTTTTAAGGAATAACTATTTCCTATATTTGACAATATAAATTCTTCAAATTATGTCTACGCAATCAACACATAATTAATCATATTAATTTATGAGGCAAACTAACCTATAGTCACTTAAGGACTACACTGCTTATTTATTTAAGGTGGAATTCTATATCATCACTCAATACTCTACGAGGCATACTACCATTTGGCTACTTAAGGTCGTTATCTTATATTTATTCTTGTGAGGATTCCCACCATCACTTAATACCCTATGGCGAGCTCTAGTCACTTAAGAACTCGTCTTATAGTCGTAAACGCTACTGAATCTTTTAAAGGATGCATGTGCCATGCGCAAATTCGGGCCTAGCCATTGGGTCCTCGTATGGGAAGCAAATCCTCCAGGGCATCAAAATACCCTAATCAAATAAATCTCTTACAGGTAAAAAAACAACGAAAGAAAGAAATGAATCACTTATAGGAGAATATCATATATAGGAGAATTCGCTTACACAAGAAGATCATGTAAGCGCAAGAAGAAGGTCGCATACAGGGAGAGACACTGATAAAATTAGGAAAAAAGTAACCCTAGTTTAAATTATATTATTTTGGTTTAATTACTAGAACTGAAAACCTTATTCCACATCTGCAGACTTGTTAGAAACGAATGGAAATTGATTCCCAAACTAGAAAGCACAATTCGTTGAGCATATCAAGGGAATGACTCTACTCTTTTTTTAATGGGTCCTGACACCATGATGTTATCTATCACTATATTTTGCTAATTCTATGATATCCAACTTCCCACTTTCACTTGCATACACTACAACCACTCCAGTTTTGTTCTAATGTAATAGTTCAATGTAACAAATATACCATTTATGTTAAAATTTAAGAGAATAATAACATGTTTGGTAATATATTTTTGATTCTAGTCGGCTACTCCTAAGTTTCTCTCTTATCTCAAAGAAAAGAAAAGACTATTTTTTTTCGCATTTGGAGATTGGAGGAGAACTTGAATTTGGACACATATATTAAAAAATTTAAATGCTAAATATGTTTTTAAAAATTCACTTTTTATTTATAAATTTGGTGAACAAAATGTTGCTATAAATTATTTGATTTTATCTTACTACATATAATATTTTTTTAAAGGTTGTTGTTATTCACACTCCAACTATTGTTAAGGCGAGGGGAGGGGTCAATTTTTTTAAAATACTCCTATCTTTGAAAAATTGTTAAAGGGCTACACAAACATATTATTTCACACTACTCAATAATCCTGGACTGCCCAGATTTTAAAAAAAGCTTATTCGACAAGGGAGACCGAATTAAAATAAGCAGTTCATCACCATTGCACCTAATGCAGCACCTAATCAATTATATATGTATTCAACAGTGATATGTCAAAAATTAGTAATCATTTTGGTGTATTGTCTTCGTAACTATAAAATTTGGCATATTTATGTCAACAAAAAAAGTTTAGTCATATTTCTCCGAAAACGCTTATCTTTTTCGTTTACGTTTTCCGGTTAGGGTTTGATTTTTCCACAAGTAACGGTGCTGATTAACCATTAAAAACTAGATTAATGAACAGAAGAATGAAATTAAGCCTAAATGGACAATAAGGTAAAATTACCTTTATCTGTTAAGGGGTTACTTTCTTCATTGGTACTCCCGTTAACAATTTTATTTTAAAAAAAAAATTGCCCACCTCCCCCCTAACAATATTTGGAGTGTCAATAAAAATGCCCTTTTTAAAACAAGAATTATATTTTTTAGATTAAAGAAAATAAAAGGTAATTGTAATATTTCCTCGAAAACAACCATCTGGAAGCTCTAATAAGTAAAAACCAAAAAGAAACTAAGAGATAGTCAAATCATTAAGAGGGTCTCATAGCAAGTATTTCCCAAAAAAAATTGAGTTGATAACACTAAACAATCTTGTGATTTCGAACATGGAATTAGTTTTGACGATATAGTAGAAATTGAGACTACAATGAATGAAAAATTTATGATATAGAAGAACAACACGTGATATTGAAATTTCACCGCAACAAAGAGTAAATGAAAGTGATGTCGAATGTTTAGATCAATTGAATGAAACAAAGTTAGTGCATCAGAACAAATTTTGAATATATATTGTTTAGGAGTTTGGGAAAATATGGATGGAAATAAAAGATAGGTACTTGTTGAGAAAGGTCCTATTAGAGAATCTAATATAATTTACCCTCAAGATTAAAACTTTAGGCATTTCTCTACAAGCTATTGCAAGAGATAAATGAGTAGAGGATATCGTGATAGGAGATGACTTGTTTATTCTAAATTGACAAATAGAGTATTTTGCTTCTGTTGTAAATTATTTAATGTGGTGACTTCAAAAAGTCAATTAGCAAAAGATGGAATTAGAGACTAGAGGCATCTCAGTGAGAAACTTACACAACATGAAAGAAGAAGAAATACAATCTTAACTACGATGCATGATTTGAGTTTGAAAAAATACTACAATGTAATCAAGCAATTGTCAAAAATATGCAAGATCTTATTCAAAAAGATAAAGAACGTTGAAAACAAGTAATACTTAGAATAGTTGCAGTTGTTAAGTGTCTTACTGTTAACAATCTAGCTTTTCGTTGATCGAATGAGAAAATTTATGAGAACTCTAGTGGTAACTTTTAAGACTTTGTTGAAATGATTGTTGAATATGATCCAGTAATGCAACATCGTCTCAGTTTCATTCAAGACAAATAAATTCATTATCGTGATCTTAGTTAAATAAAAACAAAATGAATTGATTGATATTATGGGATCTAAAGTAAGAAACGCAATCGTTTCAACAATAAATGAAACAAAGTAATTTTTATCATAGTTGAATGTACTCCTTATGCAAAGAGCAAATAACTTTGTCATTTATAGGTAGATGTGAAAAGTAGTCCAATAAAAGTTAAAGAATTTTTATTAGAGTTTTCGAATGTTGAAGATACAACTGGGTTAAGACTTTTACAGAAGTGAAAAAGACTTATTTGAACTTGACATTGATAAGTTAGAAGATAAGGTTATGATAATGGCTCTAATATGGAACGGGAAAAAATCTTGATGTGCAAAAAAGGACTACACGATATTAATCATAGACCATTTTATATACCTTGTGGTTGTCATTCTCTAAATTTAATTAGTTGTGATATGACAAAATTCTTCTGTTCGAGCAAAATTTGTTCTCAGAGTGTGTCAATGCATATATAGAGTATTTGCTAAAAAAATAAGCGATGGGCTATCTTACTAGAATATGTTGATAATCTCACCTTGAAATCTTTATCAACTACATGTTGGGAAAGTCATGTAGAAAGTATAAAGACAATATTAAATCAAATTTTCCAAACTATAGATGCATTGTTTAGTTTAGCAGGGGTAAGTGATGATGAAAATTATGTCGAGACGTTGAAATTTAGCAAATCAAGAGCTATCAAGTTTTGAATTCATTGTAAATTTAGTTATCTGGTTTGAAATTCTAGCAAAAACTAATATGATCAGCAAAAAATTACAATCTGAAGATATGAATGTTGGTGTGGCAGTAAAATCATTGCAAGGTCTTTATTTTTGAAAACTATAAAGAAATTGGATTTGAATCTGCGAAGAATCAGGCAAGAGTAATTGCATCCAAAATGAATATTGATCTGATATTTCCTTTGAAAATTCAAGTTCATAGAAAATGTCAATTTGATGAAACTACAAGTTCTGAAAGAGAGCAGCAATCTATTGAAGAATCGTTCAAAACATATTACTTATTGTTATAGTGGATATTGCTCTCTCATAATTAAGAGAGAGGTATGAGCAATTACATTAACTTCATTCAATTTTTGGTTTTTGTTCTCATCTGATGATGATGAATCAAAAGGTTATTGTGAAAAATTTGACTTGGCTTTGAAAAATCGAAGTGCTTTCGATGTTGATTCAAAATATTTACCTTTCAAGCTGCAAACGTTACAGCTTGCATTACCTAGTGAATCATATTATATACACTAGCCATGGACGACTATTTAATTTTTTGAATTTTTCAAAAGTATGGATATGTTTTCAAATGTGATGGTTGTATATAGGATTTTCCTTATTCTTCCAGTGACAGTTGCATCCATCGAATAAAGTTTTTCATAACAAAAATTGTAGAAGTCATATTTGCGAACAACAATGAGTCAATATGGACTTAACGGATTAGCATATGCATTGAAAAAGATATCTTGAAATACATTTAATATGAAGTCTCACTAATAATTCTGGTTATAAAAATGCAAGAAGAAAATATTTTAAATGACACATTTTGTACCTATTATGGTACAAAGAAAAAAAGAAGGTGTTTAACACTCTTCTTCGCATGTTGTTTATTTTTATTATTTATTATTAAAATAACACTATTTTATGCCTATTATTTTTTAATCACATTTTTCACAAATTACTGTGTTATTCATATTACAATTTACAGATATATGGAGCACTAACTTTCCGGTCGAGTAAACGAAGCAAATGATGATTTATTGAAGTTAAAATAGTTCAGGTCTTGTATGTAAAATTTCTTCATATTTGGATTGATACTTTATGATTTTTTGCATTATACCTATGTTATTTTCATTTAACTTGTTTGCACTATATGTCCATAAGAGTAGTATTGGATTTTCAAATATTAACATGCCTTACAACATGAATCTTATTCAGTATCATTATGGAAATTCTTACAACGGAGGTATCATTTAATATGTCGCATTGGACATCATAAATCCCAAGGCCTTCTCTAATTTTAATCTGTTATCTTTCCTTGCGACACGATCACGTGCATCAGAGACCATGAATCATGCTTATTCAAGAGCTAGGGCTTAGGTCAAGTCAAATACAAGTCAAGCTAAATAGCCTTCCACTTCCCGGGTCGAACAAAATAGAGGGATGTCAAGTCGATGCCCTTCAGGTCAATCAGAATAAAAGGTGCTAGCTAGACAACCTTCGGGTTGAACAGAAGAAGAAGATGCCAAGTCGACCACCCTCATGTCGAATAAACTCAACGCGACCTGATCACAGTTTCAACCCCACGAAGAACTATTTCCCATGTTTCTAACCACGAGCTGCTGAATACACGGGGTCTTTGACGCGTAGCCATGATCCGTCCACCATGACTTCCTGGAGACCATTTCCAACAAATTCCTATGAACCCGAAGCCAATGCCACATAGTTATAACTGTTCCCGCTCAAACTACTCGACCCGACCTTATAAAAACTTGCCCGAGGACAGAAGTAGGGATTTTTGGCACTTGAATTCTGGAATGGCGTTTCTCCACCTGCCATTGTCATTCAACCAACCCTGTTCAGTGATTTCTAAGTGAATTTCAACATTCTCAAGAGAAACTCGATTGTATTTTGAGTGTTTGAAGGTTTCAAGTAGTGTAATTGCAATTCTTTGCTGAATATAAGAATTATAAAGTGAATATACGAACGTAAATGTTGAACCACTATAAATTTTGTGCTTTTGCTTGTTGTTTCTTGTTTTTAATTTATATTTCTACGCTAATCTCTACAAATTCTGGTCTATTGGGTGTTAGTGCCATTTTTGGTTTAACATTTTGATGCTTTCACTAAGAAGTGAATTCTCAGCCTTTGGGATTATTTGTCTACTTTTCGGATCACCAGATCCGAAGGAATTGCCCACATTTTCTTCACTACCGACATTTTCAACATTTTCGACAAGTTTGATCGGTATGGTTTCAAAAGATATAGGAACCTACTAGTAACCAGCTTCCTAAAGAACATCAACCAACGTAGAGCAGCTGACCAGGTCGTCGGTCGAACTAGCTCCAGGGGCTCCCCAGTCGAGTTCGACTCAACCCGAACTGTTGACAACTGGGACTGTTGCCGCCACAACTAATCAATTCCTTCTTCGACACTTATTACTCGAGATGATTTCACATGTCTGTTCTCTAGATTGGAAGAGACTAGTGCATCCCTAGTAGCTCAAAGATGGGATAATGCTACAATGAGGAATGACATGAACGCGATGGTCGGGCAATGTGAGGAATTTTGAAGGCAAAGAATGTTATCTCCTCTCCATCACCCAGAGGCAGAGGGCTCATCTTCATATAAGGATAATGGGCGATCACCATGTCAGAGGTGACACTACAAAAGGCTAGAGAATCTTCAACAAATCTGATTCGGTTTGTTGGGTTCTCAAGAAGATGCGGTGGTTCAGCTTGGCCCTAATGATCATAGATTAGCAAAACCCATGCTTATGTCAATGCATGGATCCTGAGTCCTTCCTGGGGCACAAGGCACTTCCTAAACTGCTCGTTCCTCTGTGCTACCACCCGCTCGTCTGGTGATTGACCGGGATCGTAGAGGGCAAGGAAGTTCTGCTCGGATAGTAGATCATGCGACGTTGCCTGAAGCGGAGGCAGAGGGATCTCGGAGAGCTGAGAGTGCCGAGCCAAAACATGTGGTTACTAGAGAAGTAGTAGCAATGGTACGATAGATAGTGAATGACAGTAAAGGGTACACTAGCAAGGGTTGGGGCATAGACCTAGCCACACGTCTTTCACAAACGACATCTTGGATGCACAGTATTCGAGGAGATTTAACTTACCCACAATGAGTTATATTCGGGTAAAAATGATATTCGACAACATCTAATGTGTTACTCGTGGTATATGGATGTTGCGGTGGCTCCCGATGCCATAATGTGCAAAGCTTTTCTGATATATCTCGAGGTGATTTCTATGTTGTGGTTTACAAGACTTCCTTCTCGATTGGTTCCCAATTTTATGGATATAAGAAATAAGTTTTTGAACCAATTACGATTGCACGCATTAAAATCAAAGAGTGTTATAGAGCTCTCTGTATCTTAATAGGCCCTTGGAGAGACCATAAGGGAGTACTTGGACATTTCAATATGGTTGTCACTGAAGTAAACAATCCTAATCCAGAGACTGTCTTGATGGCAATGATCGATGGGGTAGACAAAGATACAAAATTCGAAAGATATTTAGTTGGGAAACCTCTTACGACTATCGGTTTATTTTATGAGAAAGCGAATATACATCTAGGACAAGAATATGTGTACTTAAACCGAATAGGAGGTCCAGATAAGTAGTGAAGGAGTAGATTCAAAGCAACGTCGTTATAAGACAGTCCGGCGATAGTTCCAGCAACGTAGAAGTAAATGTTGGAAATAAGAATGAAGGAGATGGCTGCAAGGTAAGAATGGCAACAGAAGAAATAAAAATCGAAAGGGTGATTCCAAGAAACTACCTCGATTATAGTCCTTTAAAAGTTATATGCCATGGAATGACACCATGGAAAATATTTACTTGGATACATGCAATGTAATGCAATACAAGAAACTACCTCCTAGAGACTCGATAGAGAAAGAATGTAAAACTGGGATGTTTTGCTTATTTCATGAGACATATTGCCATTCAACGAATGAATGCCGACATTTAAGAGATGTAATGGAGAAGTTGTTGCGCGAAGGGAAGCTTGACGAATACAAGATGGCCCCAAGGGACATGGGGCAAGGAGGTTCAACCCCGAACCAAGGTCAAGCGACTCCCAAAGCTACCGCATAACAAAAGAGAAAAGGAATTGTTATGAACACCATTACTGGAGGGTCGCATCCGGCTGGGTTTAGCATAAAAACAATAGAGAAATATGTAAACGCAGTGAAGCATTTGGATATGGGAGAATGTAGTATTCCCGATGATGGTACTCCAATTAAGAAGTAGAAAACAATGAAGGACAACATCGTTTGCCGCGACCAAGAAAGTATGGGAGTGGAAACTCCAAGTATAGATCCATTGCTGATATCGACCATTATTGGCCTAGCGACTGTATGGAGAATCTTTATTGACTACGGAAGTTCCGTATATCTTATTCAAAAAAGATTTTGATCAAATGAAGCTGGAAGCTAGAGATTTGAAACCATGCACTGGGTGGATACATTGTTTTAATAGCTCGACAAATACACCGGTAGGAGTGGTCGATTTACCCGTGGAGCTTGGTGAGGGAGATTGCAGGAGAGTGTGAATCCTCCCATTCCTCATGATGAATATAGATGCTACTTATAATACATTTTTGGGTCGATCAACTTTAGCAGAATTTAAAGCATGCATCGCGCCCTGGTGTTTATTCTAAATTTCCCAATCAAATATGAAGTGGGAATGGTCCGGGGAGTCCAAGTGACTGAAGAGCTTGTTATCTAGCAGAATGGAAAGTGATCCGTGATGGAGTTGGTGAAGAGGCCAAAAATGCCCCTTCTTATGTCAAGAAGGCATCAACATAGCAAGTAAAGGAAACATCCTGGTTGGAGTCACCTGATTTCAGTCCGAGGACATTGATCCCAGAGAGGATGAGGAATCGGGATGTAGAAGGGCGACACCTAATGAGACAACTTTGGATATTCCAATTGATAACAAAGACCCGACTAAGGCCTTGAAAATGGGATCCCATCTAGACCCCTTCCAGATGAGGGAATTAACAGACTTCTCGCAATCTGGTTTGGATGTATTTACATGGACCCATGCTGACATGTGTGGGATATCTCCATCAATCATGAGCCACTCATTGAACATAAACCCGAAGTACGTCCCAGTCAAGCAGAAGAGACATATGCTCGGCCTTGAGAGCTCGACAACTTTAAAGGAAGAAGTCGAAAGACTGAAAGGCAATGGCTTCATTCAAGATGCAACGTATTGTGACTGGATTTCAAATCCAGTCCTTGTTAAGTAAGCTAATGGAAAATTGCGTGCATTGACTTCTCAGATTTGAAAAGGGCTTGCCCGAGAGACAGCGTTCTGTTCCCAAAAATCGATCAGCTAGTAGAATCAACAGCTGGACATGAACTTCTTTCGTTTATGGATGTGTATTCGAGGTACAACCAAATTCCAATGCATGTACTAGACCAGGAACATACAAGATTTATCACGTACCTTGGGTTGTACTACTCAGAGTAATGCCGTTTGGACTGAAGAACGCTAGGGCAATGTACCAACGTTTGGTGAATCGTATGTTTCATAACCAGAATAGGAAGTCTATGGAAGTGTATGTGGATGACATGCTTGTGAAGTCCAAGCAGTCGACCGATCATGTTCCAGGTTTGGAAGAAATGTTCAATGTCCTCCGGCATTACGGAATGAAACTCAATGCTTTGAAATACTCTTTTGGCGTTGTGTTAGGGAAATTTTTAGGTTTCATCGCCAGTTATCGCAGAACTGAAATCAACCTGAACCAGATAGCAGCAATCAGTAATATTCGAGAATCGTAGAGAATCAACGATGTACAAAGCTTAAAAGGAAAGGTTGCAACTTTGAGCAGATTCATTTCTTTGGCCCCCGATAAATGCATTCACTTCTTTGGCTTAATAAATCAAGGGAAGTGAAACTTTGAATGGACCCCATATTGAATTGAAGCATTTCAGAATTTGCTAAGTCATTTGGAGAAACCCCCAATATTATCCAAGCCAATCGATCATGAAGATTTGTTTGTATACTTAGCAGTGTTGTCGCATGCAATAAGTTTAGCTCTTGTTCACAAGGAGGATCAGATCCAATGACAGGTGTATTACGTAAGTAAGAAGCTGGCAGCGATGGAACGCAATTACCCAAAAGACAAAAAAAATTGCTTATAGCCTATTAATCGCTTCGAGGAAACTCCGCCAGTACTTCCAGGCTCGTCCAATCGTGATATACACTAACCAGGCGCTATGACATGTCCTTCAGGGACCTAAAGCGTCTAGGAGATTGCTTAAGTGGAAAATTGAAATAAGCCAGTTTGATCTCACTTTCCTTCTGAGGAAATCCATCTGAGGGTAAGCATTGGTTGACTTCATAGCCGAATTCACAATTTCCGACAAAGATGTGTTGGATGATGAAGCTGGTCCTCCAGAGCCCAAAAAAATGGGCACTTGGAAATTATTTACCGATGGTGCTCGCAATGATCGACGTTCCGGCGCCAGAGTTATTTTGGTAACTCCTGAAGGTTGATCGATCTATTATTCCCACTACTAACAATAATTCTTAGCATAAGGCCCTGATTACTAGGTTAAGACTCGCGAAGTAAATTGAAGTAGCTGCATTGGATATTTTCCAATGACTCTCGGATCGTTGTATTTCAGGTTTGGAAGACGTCTCAGACAAATGGAGCACGACTTGCAACCTACCTGGAATGGGTCAAGGAACTATTATACAACATAGAATATTGTAGAAATTCACATATTCCACGAGCAGAAACCAGAAGGCTAACAAACTAGCGAGCTCCGGCAACCCGGAAGAGACGGAGATGGTTCCAATTAAAACAATGGAAATTGATCAAGCGATGGAAGCTGAATCGGAGAGAGAGAGTCCAGAATGACCCCCATAAAGAACTTCCTGCAGCATGAAACCTTACCAAAGAGGAAAAATGAAAGGCACGCCGTTATTCGCAAAGCATCAAGATATGTTATGCAGTGCGGCATGCTTTATAGAAGGGGGTTCTCAATTCGCTTACTCTGGTGCATAGCCGATGACAACGTCAAACATATATTTAAATAAGTACACGAAGGCGACTATGGTGACCACATCAGGGGTTGGATTTTGGCAAAAAAAATACTGCAGTACGACTATTTCTGGATTACCATAAACCGTGACACGGCTGATAATTCATGACGCTGCGACAAGTACTAGAAGTTTGCTAAGATTCGAAAAGCTCCGCTCGGCCAACTCACCTTGATGGTGAGTTCGTAGCCATTTTCCGTATGGGGATAGACATCATTGGGAGCCTTTCAATTTCCAAAGGCAGAGCGAAGTACGCAATCATGGCTGTGGGCTACTTCACAAAATGGGGGTGATGCTGAGAAACTAACCTCAATCATGACAAGTTGAAGCTATGAATAAGATCATCAAGTCCATTTTGAAAAAGCGATTAGAGCAGGTAAAAGATAAGTGGATTGATGAATTACCATTAACCCTATGGGCGTATCGAACAACCTATAAGTCAACAACTGGCCATACTCCTCTCGCGCTCTCCAATGGCTTGGAGGCAGTCTGTTGGATCTAGATTAACCCTAGAGGGGGAGGGGGTGAATAGAGTTTATTAAATTAATTCGAGATATTAATAAATATCACAATACAGATTATAACAGAGAAGTATAAATGCAGAAATAAATAACATAGTTTTTACCCAGCTTCGGCAAACTCTGTCTACTGCTGCATTTCTAAGATCTTTACTAGGTATTTAAATAGATCGCGCTTACAAACCCTGTAAACTCGCAAACCATGCTCTTGTTCTAATCTTACGCTCAAAACCCTAGATTGATCTATATCCTATAGATCAGATTTTCCCCTAGCTACAAACTCGTAGCTAGTATACCCTAGTTATTACAGACACTAGAAAATTGCTAGTTAATGCCTTATAACTAGATGATCTAGTTTTACAGAAAAACTAGAAAACCAACAGATGATTTTACAAAAGAAATTAAAAACAATAAATAAAAAATTAAAACAAATTGAAAACCCCCTTTTAACACAAACTTATAGACGACCCCCCTTTTATTATTTGCAAGGCTTAATCAAAAAGAAATGTCGGCCGACTTAAGAAAACCAAACTAGGGTTTTCCATTTCCCCCAAATTCACGATGCTTGAAGAAGATAGCTCTAGAAATTCTGAACTAGAATTCTTTATGCTTGTCCATCATTCGAATTAGGAATTGCTCTCGATCGAAACCCTAAAGAGTGAGCTCTCTGATTTTTGTTCTTTTCTTGAATTTGTTTCTTTTTTGGTTTTGATTGATATATAGCCGATGATGAAGTAGGTGAATATATAGGGTTATAGAGTCCGATAATAACTCTCTAATTTCATTAAATTGCCTTGGTCTAATTATTTGATCTTGCATGATTTTGCTTGGCTGATTTGTTAATTGAAAATTGCGTGATGCTTTCCCCTTGTTCCATGGCCTGAATAAATTGCAAGATTCCTTGTTTGGTACTAGAAACAATTTAAATGAAATTGTGCTATGCTTGTTTACTGTTGGACCCTTCGATGATTTACTTGGCTAAATTCGTTGACCCTTATACACGTATGATATTCTTGACTGTAGTTGCCAAAATAGTTTGCAAATTATATTGTGCCATCACGAACTCTTTATATATTCTGGGAAAGAACAGAAATGATTTTTTGCCAAAAATGTGATTGCGATTTTCTGGAAATGGTTATGCTGGAAATTTATTTTTCTTGCTAACTTTAATCATTATGATTAGTACATATGAATTTCAATCTTGCTAGATATCGAGCTTACCATTTTTGGAAATATGGTTTGAAATTCTTTACCAAAACTAGTTCTTTGAATTGCTGATGAGCATTATTTCCCATTCGTTGCATGAAACATGCGGCATTGACTATTACATGTTTTCCAATATTTTAAATAAGTGAATTCAGGCAGCACGCGAATTTGCATATCCTAGTTTGAACTATCTTTGAACTATTTTGCATTTCTTTCCAGTTTTCTTGCAACTTTGTGTACTGTATATATTCCTTGAACCTTTGATACATCGAGTTATTTACTTATGGCTTGGCTATGACTTGCACTGCAGCATCATTTTGTTGTTGCCTATATATGCACTGGCTTGTAGATTTGAACATGACTTGCTTTGTTTGTTAAATTTCTTTGGTGTAGCTTGAAACTTTCACTTGCATGTTGCATATAGAGTTATATATATCTGACATTTATCATTTCTTTCTTGCAAACTGTCTTGGGTACAGTCATGTATTCCCATGCTTGGTCGAGAGCACTGACCATGATGATGCATTAAGTGCTTTGCCACTTTTTCCATTTATATGCATGCATATTAAAGTTGTTGCTCCACTGTGCCATAGAGCTATATGTGTCCACTTGAGCCATGGCTTGACCGTGTTGTGCTTATTAATGCTCCACCATTTATATGTGTATTGCTTGAACCATGCATCAGTTTTATGCTCCACTGACTCCACCTGATATTGCTAGCACTTTGCACTTATACATGAACCAGTGCACATATGTGTTGTTCTTTGCTGCGTTGCCCCATGTATTCTGTCCTGGCATGTATTTGATAGGCTCGACCTTGTTCTAGCTTGTGAGTCCAGAAAATGTTGTCCATATGTAGATGTTATTTCCTCCATGCTCATTGACTTGACTTGTCGTGTCCATGTTGAGGCATTCTTTGGCTATGTTGAACTGCTTTTAGCTTGTGCATTGTTCATACGTTAGTGTCGAACACTTCATGTATACATACAAATTATGTGTGTTTGTGTATATTATGTTGCTTCTGCCACTTGTGTGTTCATGGACACCTGACCCATGCACTGTACATGTGTGTCAGGCTTTACCTGAACATAACGGCTTGATATATTCGTCCTTTGCTGACTGTATTGACCCTACACAGAAATATGTGTATATGCATACCATGTATGTGTATACATGTATAGTGCATGTGCTGATTATATATATGTGAGCACTATAGACGATTTGTCTACCTTGAGGTATTTGCAGTGTATCACTGTGAATACCACAAGATGTTTAGACACAGATGGATGTCCATTTAAATCAGATCAAGTCATGAAAAATGATGAGAAACACACCAGAATTCTAAGGCAAATAAATTTTAAAATAAAATTTATATTTGCTAGAATTTAAAATTATTTCTGTTCCAAATTATTATGTGTGTTTCTGTGACAGTTAAGTAGAAGACTGGGCTGACTGTGAAGACAGAGACAGAAGACAAAACTGTGTCAGTGTATGTGTGGGTATGAATTTGTAAAGCTTGGGTGAAATGTAACTGAGTGTACTATCATTTGGAGCATTGTATGCAAATTAATTTCAATATGAAATGTACAATTATTTTAGTGAAATGTACAATTAGTGATGAAATAATTGACTAAAGATATAATATCAGCTTAAGAGGAAGAACGATCATCATAAATCTCAATTAGTCAAACAAAAATCATAATATTCTAAGAACTAGTGGCTTATTGCACATTGTAAAGTGATGGATTTATGATGAAATTTATAAAAAAGGAGAGAATTTATTTTTTTAAAATATTGATTCCAATTATTTTCAAAAGAATTTTATAAAAATGAGCACAACATATTGATGAATTTGGACTACGATTATAAATTCAATTTAAGTGTCGTAATCAAATAATCTCAAATTCCAATAGCTATCAATCAACAAATCATAATATTTCATAAAATATTAACATATTTCACAAATTAGAAAATGGATTGATAGGCTGGTTTTTACACACAAAGGAGAATTTCGTATAAAGTTTTAGTTATTGCAAATTATTTCTTTTCTTTCTGTTTTAATTTAATAGCACATTGACCACGCATGACCAGATCTTGGATTTTTAAACGAGGTCAATTGCAGCTTAAATATAAGTAATCTCTTAACCATGCATAACCAGAGCTTGGATTTTTAAATGAGGTTAGAGAAACACTTATGAATATTAAATTTTTATTACTTTCTGTTTTGAAAAGAAAAACTCCTCAGTATATAAAACCAATATGAATGACAGAAATATGGTAGGTACAGAAATGATTTGTGAAATAAATTTCGAAATTAATCACATTATGAAGTATGCTCAACTGTACCGGGATTCTTGAAAATTTTCAATTATCACTAATTCTGAAAAATAATACAATCACAATTCCATCACAAATATTTCCACTGTTCATTCAAGATGATTTTTAAAAATAAATAAATAAACTCTCCACATTAATATAAAATCATAATAAATGGCAGAATAATGGAAGATAATGGAGATGTTTGTGAAATAAACCGCCAATTCAAAGATATTATAAAAAATGTTCAATCATCATGAAAATTAAATAAATTCTCATCTTGTTGTGAAATATACTATAGGCACAACTGATCACAATTTCAATAATCTGGTAATAATTTTGATGAATTATAAATACAGTTCAATTTGGTTATTGATTTCAATTTCTGAATAAATAATCAATAATGATTTTAAAATTAAAAAATCAATTACAAGAGGGATTTAAAAAGATTTATACAAGACGCGAGGGATTTAAAGAAATCTATACAAGATGAAGGTCATGATAAAATATCAAAACAGATGAGTGAGAGAATTATAATACACTTCGGATACCACTTGTTGTCTTTGCTAAAGGGAATTTTAATACCACCCTAGTGGCTAACAAAGGTATCTCAGGCAACGGTATCCAATCACAAAGCCGAAGTAAAAATTTAACAATTCAGTTCCAATTATCAGAGCAACAAGAAAAATTCAGAATAAGTTTTATAGAAGGTTTTCAGAAAATTTTACAACAAGTTCAAGAAGACAAATCATGATCCAAGATTTTAAAGAAATGGTTTATTTGAAATCACTTGAAGGGTTGTAAAAACTTCAAGACTCAATGAATCGATCACACAAGGTTATTAATGCCAAATCCAAGGAGTGTGTGACATTCAAGATTTGAAACAATATCAAATGATTTCAAACAAAATAATATCCAAGTAAGTGATCATGATTTCAGAATGAATTTCATGATATAGCACAAGAAAGATTTTCATATCAGAGTAATTAAGTCAATCAGAAAATCTTTGAACCTTTTATCAGAGCAGCACAACAAACAAATTCAAGGCAAACTTGTCAAGAGAAATTTTTACAAATCAGTCACAAAAGATGATTCATGATCCCAGACTAAAAACACAGTTTATTTTTTATCATTTAAAGGAGTATGAAATTCTGAAGATTCAATTAACCGATCACACCATATTATAAGTTTCAAATCCAAGATTTTTTTGAGATTCACAAATTAATAATTTCAAATCATTTCAAACAAACAAATATTCAAATCAAATGATCATGAGATAAGTGTGAATCTTAAGACCGGATTATCAAAGAATTTTTCACAATTATTTCTAACACGCACAAGAGAAATTTTCAGAATATTTGCATCAAGTTTGAAAGATGTTCATGATCCAAAAATAAAATGGTTTATTTGAAATCACTTAAATAAATGTAAATTTTAGGATACAATGAATCAATCGCACAAGATTAATAATTTCAAATCTAAGAAGTGTGTGGGATTCAAAATATTAAAAATTTCAGATGATTTCAAAACATCAAATATTCAAAAAAAATGATCATGAATAAAAAGAATTTCATGATGTATTACAGTGATTAAAAAAAATCAATTTAGAAATATTCAAGCCAATCCAAAAATCAATGGAATTATCACGACTGAAAAATGGCAGTGTGCTGTAATGAGTATAAATTTTCAAGCCTTTACAAAATGAATTAGAAGAAACTCAAAATAGCATAGGTGTGTGAAATTTCATTAATTTTTCAGATCTTCAAAAATTTAGAATTCAAATTGTAACGCCTCGCCTCTATACCCACTATCGTCCAGTTCATTTCTGAGAAATGTCGTAGACCATAACGGAGAATGAGGTTTGTGAAGTGCGACCGATTGTATGATTACTCCATATGAGGAACGCACATCGAATTCTGATACTAATTAAAAATTTGACATGACCATTCGGCACATAGGGCAACTACTCAACGGCTATATGCAATCCGGAAAGCAGTATAAAATAGACAACAACAATAATATAAGTATGGTATATCTGAAAGCCAGGCACTGAATAATCATATCACAAAGGCGAAATAGATATGAATAAACCAAGAATGTGTACAACAAAATAGTGGTCAACAAAGATCCACAAATCCCAAAAGAATAGATACATGCACCAAGATCTAAATACAAGACTATGTACACAACAAATGATAATTTTATAGGTACAAAAGTACATAAGACTATGGAGACCAAGTAGCAAGCTGAAAGCCGAAGATCAATCCTCCGAGGAGTCCCAGAGGAGTACCTAAAATGACTCGATGGTCTGACCCGAGTATTATTTATAAGAATAAACAATAAACGGATCGGTCTAGCTGTACTCATCAAATAAACCGATAATAAGAGATATAATACAGGATGACATGAACATGGCATGTCGACACAATCAGAAAACGACAATGGAATGTCAGCACACAAATATCTCTAAATAATCTCCTATCTAATATAGAATGCAACATTCAAATAATAGCACACAACAGGAAATGACAGAGGAATGCCAAATAAACTAAACACATGATGATCATAATGACAAGGCTGCTGACACCACCTATAAGCAACTCTGTCAATAATGGGCAGGTCGCTAACACCTTCCACAAGCAATTCGATCATAATGACAAGGTCGCTGACACCACTCATAAGCAATTTTGTCAATAATGGTCAGGTTGCTAACACCTTCCACAAGCAGTTCAATCATAATGACAAGGTCGTTAACACCACTAATAAGCAATTCTGTCAATAATGGTCAGGTTGCTGACACCACTCATAAGCAGTTCGATCATAGACCTATTCATAGATGAGATACGATCTCTAGGTAGCGAACCCATAAGTTTGAGGCGGAGCTCCCCGCAGAGCCGGGTCGTGACCTCGGAAGAGAAAAAACACATAAATCGTGAAATCTCTAGAAAACATCATAAATCATAGAAAGTTGGAGCGAAGTCCCATAGGTGAAATCCAAGAATCGTAAATCCCACTCGGGCGATCGAGGACCACAAAACATAAGTCATAAAAGGACTGCACCGGTCCGGTGAGTATAAATAACACCAAGATAGTTAATATAAGAAAATAGCTAAATGTCCCATAACCACTCGCTATTCTCAAATATTTACAAACCCATTGTTGATTCATACTAAAAACAACAAGAATCGTCACAACGTGTTCGAACGTACGAGTCCAAGAGTTATTCGCCGAAGTAAACATATAAGGGGTCATAGTCCTCAGTTTTACTAAGGTAAATAAACTAAATTTCTCGCCCAGTCAAGTAAAGAGGATATGTACACACTAATAGATTGGAATCCGTAGAAGGATTCGCAGTCCATTAATAATACATAAACCCTCGCATAAGTCCGACGTGACAATGTACACAAGCACGATTGCCGAAGTGAATCGATCAAGGGAATTCACGTTGCAATAAATTAAATTCAATTCATGAATCATCAAATATAAATTCAATAATTTGAATAAATATATAGCTCGTTAGTGGATTCCATAACGTTAGAAAACGATTAGGAACCACATTGGAGCGACATGAAACAAAGACACAAAATTAGGTGCTACGGATCAAAGTACGATCACTAAGGTGATCGATAATGCATAATTCATATCACAACAACATATAAGAAATCAAAGGGATAACGGTTGTAATTTCGATCAACGAACTAATCGTAATCTCAAACTAGCACCCGTAGGTTTTAAACTATATCGAAAGATATCGAGTCGATAATTCACGTTTTAGAATCGTGAATCATATTAACAAGAGTATCGAATAAATTCGATATACAACATAGAGATTCACATCCTAAATAATGTGAATAGGCCAAGAAGAATCAACATTGGAAGAATCAAAGCCGATGAATCGAGCTGCTGAAATCAGTGAATTCGTGAAGCTGAAGTTCACAAACGGAGTCCGAACGGCCCGAGCTCCGGCCGGGAAAGAGCCTGGATGGGGGTAGACTGTGGACCGAGGTCCCCTTTGGTCCACAGCAGAAAAACAGATTTAGACGTCTGAATCATTTAGGTCAGACTTCTGACTTTGCAATTTTCTGGGCCAGGAAGGTTTTAGTTCATTTTGACCCCAATTCAGACGTCTGAATTATTCCGGTCAGAGGTCTGAATTACAATTCAGACGTCTGAGCAATAATTTTCAGACTTCTGAATTATGTTTCTTGAAACTATAATTATTTGGAGTAGATCAGACGTCTGCCCAAAAATATTCAGACGTCTGCCCAAAAATATTCAGACGTCTGAATCATATTCCAGAGCACAATTTGCCTTGAAATCATTTTCAAAATGATACCGACGAATGCCCGAAGGCCTATGATGTTATGCACATGTAATGAGGCTTTAAGGACTTGCCGAAACAATTTATAACACCCAAATATGCATGCACAAATGTTCATATAAGAGATTCACAATGGTTTTGATTTTAATTTCCAAAACGGGCAAATTTTCTAACCAAAGCAATCAAATACGATTCAAGCGACTTGTGAAGGCTTAGAACTACGTCGGGGGACAACGGAGCTTCAAAACATCACCAAATCAACTCAAAAACATACGCACAAGATCGTGTAAACAATCCTACTTATAATTTCAACTCAATGGAACATAAACATATGGAATCAGCTAAGTTACACTAAAATAACCAATTCACTAGATCATGCAAACACATATGAACACTAAATTACACTTGTACAAGCCAATGGCTTGTGGCATAGATGTGAGTTCAAAAAGAACTCACCTTTGACTCTTGAATGTCAAGAACAAGCTCCAACAAGGAGGAACAAGCACATAAACGAGCAAGGCTCCTCTCTTTCATCAATTGCTCCTCTGAAATCACCTCTTACATTCACATGAAGACACATGAGTGTTAGGACACACAAAAAATTCGAAATTGATGAGCTATGGAGATAGAGAAGAGGATAAAGAAGCTTACCTATGTCTTAGAATTGGATTTGCACCTGAATTGAGCTTGGATTTGCAAACCCTTGCCTTGGAATTTCTATTTCCCATTCCACTCTCCATTTTCTATTTTCTTTGAAGTGAGAATTAACGGAGGAGGAGAGAGCTAGGTGGAGCTCTTAAGTGAATAAGCTAGGTTGGCTAACCAAGCCCTAGCCAAGGTGCCAAAATTCCAAAGCTTGGAATATATCGAAGTTTATACTTTTCGAACTCCTAAACGACATTTTGAACTCAATGGAAGTGGTTTCGAGTCCAAATTCATTCGTATGCGAAAAGTGATATTTTGTTCATACACTCAAATGAGAAAACGACCAAATTTTACCTAACTCCGAACGTATCGACGCTTATAGTCAAAAAGGTCGTAAATGACGATCCGGACTCAATGGAAGTGGTCCCGAATCCCAATTTTATCTTTTGTGAAAAACGACATTTTGAGTGACACATCAGACACGATGATATATTTAAATCTATTATCATCAAATGAGCAGGTTGTTACACAAATTAACAGTGTTCAAGATATAACAGTTATGCTTCAGCACTGTTAGGAATTCAATAAAAAACTTCAAAACAATTGCATATGTTTATAAGTTTAAATTCAAGATCTGCAAATGATTAAAACATAAGAGTTTTATTCAGATGAAGCGAATTTACAGAAAATCAAGAATTTTGCAATTGGAAGATAAGAAGCTCAAAATAAAGGAAAAAATTTGACAGTGTCAAATCAAATCAGAACAATCAAAATAAAAATAGAAGGGGCAGAAGGAGAAATAAACAAAAACAAAAGATAGAATATTAACAGAGATTAGTTTAGAGATCATACCAGAATTTGATGTGAGCAAATGAATCTCTAATTCAACAAAATTGGCTAAGGAACTCTGAATGATACAGAAACACTTAACAATTTGAATTCAAATGTCTTTTGCACAGCAGTTCCTCAGCCTCCTCCGGTACCTAACAGTTTAGGAGATCAAGTGGTCTAACAAAATTTGTAAAACCACTCTGAATTGTGTTCACATCTTTAGGTACCCAAACCTGTTTGTTTAACACTCCATCTGAATTTACCTTTGTACCTTTAGGAACCCAAATCTGCTTAAATTTAGTGGAATTCATTTTATTTCTTTTTGGCATCCAAGATGGTTTGAATGGATTGTTACACAACCAGTTTCCATCATGTTTATGATTTAAAAGTACTTTGAAATTATCACAGTCCCGATTTTCAAATCGATTCTTTTCAAAGCAGTTTGAAGGAGTAAACCAATTTGAATTTTGGTTTTCAAAAACATTCATTTTCTCAAACCCAATACCATATTTATTTCCAATAAAACTTGATTTTGCAACAACATATTCAACGATTTTTCCCCAATAGAGAACTTTTCCAAAGTTGATTCTAATCGTTGAATTTTGAATTTAAGATCACCATTTTCTTTGATTAAATCTGAACAATGATTATTAGTGATCTTTCTTTCAATATCATGTTGTTTCAAAACCAAATTTTCAAATTCAATTAATTTGATTTTGGCTTGTGACTCAGAGATTTCAAATTCAAAATGTTTTGCTTTTCAAACTCACATTTTTCAAAAAAAAATTGAATTTTGCAATCTCATTTTCAAGTTCTTTTAAAATCAAATTAGTTTTCAATAAGGTTTCTGTTTCAGCAATTTCATGTTTGGAATTTTTGATAGTCTCAAAGTTTTCAAATTCCTTTTTGTAGAAAATTATTCGAACTTAATAACTCAATCTCGTTCTCTTTTAGGATCAGTATTTCATTCTCAAGCTTTTGAATATTTTTATTGAGATGAATGGGATCAGTTTTCAAATTCAAACAATTTTCGCAATCAGAGTTTTCTAATTTCATGACATTTAAAAGTTTTGATTCCAAATAGTTATTTTTGTTGGACAACTCAAAGTTTTTAGATTTCAAAGATTTGTTTTTTTATTGAAGTTTATAGCCAGATTTAGTTAAATTGGCACACATATAAACTAAATCTTCGTAAGAGAAATTTCTGTTTCATCGTCTATTGAGTCTCCATCATCCGACCCATCTGAAATTTTATCTAAACGATCTGTTATGCATAGATCTGAATCTAAGTTGACCTTCTGGGGTTTTGAGAAGCTGTTGTCAATTTGTCCATACTTCGTATTGAGAGTATTCCAGATTTACTGCGTAGTTAAACAATGGGAGATAAGGCTATATTGGACATCATCAATATAAGAATTCAAAATATGAATGGTACAAGAATTAAACTCAATATCATTCCTATCTACCCAATCATATCCATTAATAACAGTATCCCAACATTTAATATTAACAGATTTTAAATAGGACCCCATTTCTGATTTCCAATTTAAAAAATGTACCATTAAAAATGGTCGGAATACGACTGGACTAACCCTCTATGGACTGACAACTAGTTCACCATGACTCTAGGGTTAATGAATTACCTGCACTGATACCACTTGTTGGATCTAGATTAACCCTAGAGGAGGGTGAACATGGTTTATTAAATTGATTTGAGATATTGAGAAATATCATAACACGGATTATAACAGAGAAATATAAATGTAGAAATAAATAACACAATTTTTACCCAGCTTCAGCAAACTCTGCCTACTGCTGCATTTCTAAGATCTTTATTAGGTATTAAAACAGATCTCGCTTATAAACCTATAAACTCGCAAACCCTACTCTTATTATAATCCTACGCTCAAAACACTAGACTGATCTATATCCCCTAGATCAGATTTTTCCCTAGCTACAAACTCGTAGCTAGTATACCCTAGTTACTACAGACACTAGAAAATTGCTAGTTAAAGCCCTATAACTAGACGATCTAGTTTTACAAAAAAAACAGACAATTTTACAAAAGAAATTAAAACCAAAGCAATAAATAAAAAATTAAATCAAATTGAAAACCCCCTTTTAACAAAAACTTATGGCCGGCCCACCCTTTTATTATTTGCAAGGCTTTGTCAAAAAGAAATGTCGACCGACTTAAGAAAACCAAATTAGGGTTTTCCTTTTTCCCCAAATTCGCGACGCTTGAAGAAGATAGCTCTGGAAATTCTGAAGCTTGATTTCTTTATGCATGTCTATCATTTGAATTGGGAATTGCACTCGATCGAAACCCTAAAAAGTGAGCTCTCTGATTTTTGTTCTTTCCTTGAATTTGTTTCTTTTTTTGGCCTTGAACGATATATAGTCGATGATGAAGTAGGTGAATATATAGGGTTATAGAATCCTATAATAACTCACTGATTTCATTAAATTGCCTTGGTCTGATTATTTAATCTTGCGTGATTTTGTTGGCTAATTTGTTAATTGAAAATTGTGTGATGCTTTCCCTTTGTTCCATGGCCTGAATAAATTGCATGATTCCTTGTTTGGTATTGGAAATAATTTAAATGCGTGACTTATTTACTGTTGGAAACCCTTCGATGATTTTTTTGGCTGAATTCGTTGACCTTGGATCACGTATGATATTCTTGACTGTATTTGCCAAAATAATTTGCAAATTATATTTGTGCCACCATGAACTCTTTGTATATTCTAGGAAAGAACATAAATGATATTTTTTTTCAAAAACGTGTTTGCGATTTTCTGGAAATGGTTTTCTTGGAAATTTATTTTTCTTTCCAACTTTAATCACTGTGATTAGTACATATGAATTTCAATCTTGCCAGATATCGAGCTTGCCATTTTTGGAAATCTGATTTGAAATTCTTTACCAAAACTAGTTCTTTGAATTGCTGATGAGCATTATTTCCCATTCGTTGCATCAAACATGCAGCATTGACTATTACATGTTTTTCCAATATTTTGAATAAGTGAATTCAAGCAGCTGTAACACCCCGTATTTTGGTTAATACTAAAATTCACTAATTACAGAATAAATAATCTCAGATGTGAGAATTGGGGGAAACGGGCTGCGTCATTGTGTTCGTCTCGGAAAAATACGCAAAATAGAGTCCGAGTTTTCGAAAATCGGAGTCCGTATGGCACAGTTATGGCCCGATGAAGTTTGCAGAAAATTCAAAACTAAAAACAGATTTAAAATTTAAATCTCAGATTTTAGTATAGAGCAGGCGGGGCCAGGCGGGAAAGTTCCCGCCCTACCCATGTCGACAGGGCCGTCGACAGGCCTGTCGACAGGGGTGTCGACTTGCCTGTCGACAGGGCGCGGCGTCCAGTGAACCTGGGTGCACCAGGTTGCACCAGGTTGGGTTCTAGGCTGGCTTGGAGGGCTGGTTCTAGAGATTTCCGAAATCTAAGGGTCCTAATCTAATCTAGGGTTAATCTAAGGGCCTAAAAACACTACCTAATCCTATAAATAAGACCCTAACCCTACCCTAATTCATTCATAATTAAATCTAGTAACCAAACTATGGCAAAATGAAACTTGAAGGAGCCTCCATAAAAATTAGAGAAGGGATAACATTCCAAATCAACTTCTAGTCTCTTAATCTTCTTCATTAGTTTGCTAATTGTGTTTTGGTGACCTTCTATCCCCTTAATAATCAATTGTTAAATTGATTAAGATAGGATATGATGATGTATGGTTATGTTTGTGGATCAATGTGTTTATGCAAGCTTAATATTGTATATGTTATGTGTTTTGCAAGTTATATGCTCTATGTCATGCAAATTTTAGTGTATGTGTTCATGACATTTTTATGCAAATTTAATGTTATATCTTTATGCAAGTTTGGTGCTATGTTTCATGATGATTATGATGCAAAACACTAAGATGGACATTGATCTATTATGCAACATGTTATGCATACTTATGAAGTCATGTGTATGCTTAAATGCAAGATTAACATGTTATGCATGCTTATGAAGTTATGTGAATGATTATGCAAGTCATGTGTATGCTTAAATGCAAGATTAACATGTTATGCATGCTTATGAAGTTATGTGAATGATTATGCAAGTCATGTGTATGCTTAAATGCAAGATTAACATGTTATGCATGCTTATGAAGTTATGGGAATGATTAAGCAAGTTATGTGTATGCTTATATGCAAGATCAACATATTATGCAAGTTATGTGTATAATGTTATGTAAGATATGTGCATGTTGTTATGCGAGTTCATATGCAAGTTGGGTGTATGAGATTATGCAAGTTATGTGCAAGTTCATATGCAAAGTTATGATGAAAGTTCATATGCAAAGTTATGATGAAAGTTCATATGCAAAGTTATGATGCAAGTTCATATGCAACATGTTATGCAAGTCATGTGTGTGACAATATGCAAGTTTGGGTTAAATGTAGTTGGGTTAATATATGCTCATATATGCAAGTTGACATCCTCTTAACCCATGACAAAGTATATGCTAATATTTGGTTTAACCCATGATATTTGTGATAGATCTTCCCTTTATTATGTCGTGAAATGAGAACGATTTACGTGGGGAACGATGGGGTTAATAAATATGTTAATAATAGTGTGATTGGGTATGATTAAGCATACCATAAAAATAAATTAACATAAGTGCGAATTTACCTATTGAGTTAGGTCTACCCCATGGGAATTTACCTATTGAGTTAGGTCTACCCATGTTATGAGAAACTTGATATTAATTAGGGACAATTAATATGGGGGTGATTAATTAGATGTAATTAATCGACTAAGACACGAGGTTGGACTCATTTGTAGTGTAAAACTGCCCGGACCCAACCGGCTTAACCAGTTGCTACAAATGTTAGCCCAATGTGAGAGGTCTTAGGCACAAACTAAATACGTGATTAATGTAAAGACACGAGGTTAGACTCGGTTATGACATAAGGCTGCTCGGACCCAACCGGCTTAACCAGCGGTCATAAAAGGTAGTCTAATGTGAGGGGTCTTTATGAGGATCACGTTCTTAATTAATTAAGAAACACTTAACCATGTAAACATGTAGTGGGGCATGAGGGTTAAGTGGGTGCCTTGGGTGGCTTGTGGTAACTAGTGGGGTGCCTGGGGTGGCATGAGGAAACTAGTGGGTTGCCTTGGGTGGCAATAGAAAAATACGATTAGAATACTTAACCAAAGTGGAACATGTAATTAAACATGATTAAAGGGTTAAGTAAGTGCCATAGGTGGCATGTGAAAATACGATTAGAATACTTAACCAAAGTGGGACATGTAATTAAACATGATTAAAGGGTTAAGTAAGTGCCATGGGTGGCATGTAGAAATCTAGTGGGTGCCTTAAGGGGCAATTGAAATATGATTAGATGACTTAACCAAAACTTAACATGTAAGTGGGCATGATTATAAAAAGGGGTTAAGTGGGATGCACTAGATAAATTTGCAAGCTTAGGTGGTAGCTTGTGGGGGCCCATTTCAACCAATATCCCAAACGTATCTTTGTGGGCTCGACTCTAGTCGGGTGACGGGACACGCATATTGGGCTTGACTATAAGAGGCCAAAACGGGTTAGCGGTGGCAACGCAAGTCCATCGGGTTTCATATGCGTGTGTGGGCCCGGGCTGGTAGATAAGTCGTTGTTGCATCGTGTAGATATAAAGCCGTGCACCGTTGATATTATCAGGTGGCCACGTTGGGGAATGATACACCCCAATTGTGGGACCAGCACGGGTATCTACGGTAGGGAGCCGATCGCTTGGGAGTAGTGCGTACACCTAGTAAAAATAGGGGCAGACGGCACCTGTGTAGGGGTACACGAAACTACTGGGTGAAATTACTAAGTACACTTAGTGGGATCAACCTTTAAGTAGGAATTACTCTTGGTGGGTAGAACTGGTGTGGTGCAGTGTAGGAATTACCCTTGGGTGGGTAGATCTGGGGTGGTGCAATCTAGTAATTATCCTTGGGTGGATAAGTGCGTCTTTTCGGTTGTCTTAGTATATCCTGTGTTTAGTTGGCTACTTAGTGTAGTTATTATCCCCAGAGGTACCGTACCTTGTTTATATCATACCCTAATTACTTTAATGATTGTATTGTTAGGGTTATAGGACTCACTCAGACTTATGTCTGACCCCGTTGTTTTTATCTTTTTCCCCAAACCCCAGGTTCTCAGAGTGGGCCTTGTGCTAGTGGGCTTTGATCGGACTGCAGTATCTATCCTTTGGAGCTTGGACCGTTGAAGTATAGCCCAGCTCATCTTTCCTTTATGGCTATTGTTTACTTAGTGGGATTATGTACTTTTATTTTATCAAGATGGATATTATGTACTTGACTCTTGTTATGGTTTTGTGATGTAACCAAGCATGTATTACTTTCCGCTGCAATGAAATGATGTTTTAAAATTTTCAAGTATTACTTATATCTGTCTTGTTGTAATTTTTCTGTTCTATACTCACTAAAATACTCCACCAAAACTAAGGCATTCCCTTAGTGAGTGACCTTAGCGGGTGTGGGGTGTTACAGCAGCACTCGAATTTGCATATCCTAGTTTGAACCATTTTTAAACTGTTTTGCATTTCTATCCAGTTTTCTTGCAACTTTGTGTACTGTGTATATTCCTTGAACCTTTGATACATCGAGTTATTTACTTGTGGCTTGGCTATGACTTGCACTGCAGCATCATTTTGCTGCTTCCTGTATATGCACTGGCCTATCAATTTAAACCTGACTTGCTTTGTTTGTTAAATTTCTTTGGTATAGCTTGAAACTTTGACTTGCCTGTTGCATACAGAGTTGCATATCTGACATGTATCATTTCTTGCTTGCAAACTGTCTTTTGTATAATCATGTAGTCCCATGCTTGGTCGAGAGCACTGACCATGCTGATGCATTCAGTGCATTTCCACTTTTTCCATTTACATGCATGCATATTAAAATTGTTGCTCCATTGTGCCATAGAGTTGTATGTGTCCACTTGAGCCACAGATTGACTGTGTTGTGCTTATTGATGCTCCACCATTTACTTGTGTATTGCTTGAAACTATGCATTAGTTTTGTGCTCCACTGGATCCACCTGATATTGCTAGCACTTTGCACTTATACATGAACCAATGCACATATGTGTTGTTCTTTGTTGTGTTGCCCCATGTATTCTGTCCTAACATGTATTTGAGAGGCTCAACCTTGTTCTTTCTGGTGAGTCCATGAAAATGTTGTCCATATGTAGATGTTATTTCCTCCATGCTCATTGACTTGACTTGTTTTGTCCATGCTGAGGCATTCTTTGGCCATGTTGAACTCCTTTTATCTTGTGCACTGTTCATATGTTAGTGTCGAACACTTCACGTATACATACACATTACGTGTGTATATATAATGTTGCTTTTGCCACTTATGTGTTCATGGACACCTGACCCGTGCATTGTTCTTGTGTGACAGGCTTTACTTGAACATAACGGCTTGATATATTTGTCCCTTGCTGAATGTATTGCCCCTGCACAGGAATATGCGTTTATACATACCATGTATGTGTCTACATGTATAGTGCACGTGCAAATTATATATATATGATCGGTACAGACGATTTGACTACCTTGTGGTATTTATAGTGTATCACTGTGAATATCACAAGCTGTTTAGACGCAGATGGATGTCCATATAAATCAGATCAAGTCATGAAAAATGATGAGAAACACACCAGAATTCCGAGGCAAATAAATTTTAAAATAAAAATTATATTTACTAGAATTTAAAATTATTTCTGTTCCAGATTACTGTGTGTGTTTCTGTGATAGGTAAGCAGGAGACTACACTGACTGTGAAGACAGAGACAAAAGACAAAACTGCGTCAGTGTATGTTGACACGCTTTTTTGTCAAAGCCGTCACACTTCAAGTATTTGCCGAGCAATGCACTTAAGCGTCAAAAAACACGAAGCAGTAGGGTCAAAGTCGCGTCGCAAACGCAAGGAGACCTGAAGTCTACATCAAGTGGCCTCGGTCGGGCCCAATGAACTCTTAGTCGAGCCGTGCTCCGAGCCGAAGGTGAGCCGTCAAGCGGGTCCGAGCGCAGCGCCGGTGGGGGTCCGGGGCGCCACAGTCCGGAAACTCAAATTCCTTCACTTCGGACTAGCCAAACCACGGATTTCTTCACTTCGCATTCAGGAATTTCGACTCCATTTGTAGCATGATTTCCGCCTCACACTCTATCAATTTTGAACTCCTTCAAGGGGCTCGAAATTTCGTACCCCCTGGTGGGGTTGAAATTTCGAACCCCCCTGGTGGGGTCGAAATTTGGAATCCCCCCAGTGGGTTCAAAATTTCGAACCTGCCTGGGAGGGGTGCGAATTTTCTGCATATGGCTTGTTTCGGGGGTGCAAAAATTGCTCTTGTGGGTCCCGCTGTTCACTTGCTCCAACCTAACCTTCCTCCTATAAATGCCCCAAGCTTTGGCCTTCATTTGGATGTTTCTCCCTTGGAATTTTTGGATCTTGAGAGCTCCAAACCATCATTAATGGCTTCCAACACCTCCACCATAGCCATGGGAGATGACATGGATAATTAAAACATGGCATGCATGTTTTCCTTCAACACTCGACATCAACAAGGATTGTTATGCTACTTTTGAACTTCATGGACATGAACACCAAACTTGGATATTTTTGACCGAGTCAACGCTTTTCAACGAAGAAGAAGATGGGCAATTTAGTCAAAGTCTAGAACAAGCCTATATTTTGCTATTCCATTGTAACACTTTGAACTTAGCTATTGTCTGAACTTGTACAACCTTGCAATCAACCAAAGATATGATGAATAATGATTATAAAGTGGATGTAGGTGTTAGTGCCGAACCACTATAAAAGCTATCTCCCCGCATTTACATAATTTACCGCTTATTTGGATAATTTCTCACACACACATTTGGGTGTTGGCATGCGACAATTTTGCCCGTCAACAGTGTTTGTGGGAGTATGAATTTGTACAACTTGAGTGAAATGTAACTGAGTGCATTGTAGTGAGGAGCATTGTATACAAATGAATTTTAATATGAAATGTACTTTATTTTATTTCAGTGAATGTACAATTAGTGGGTTATAAATTTGTATTGTTGAAATGTTGAAATAAAATATTATATTTAAATAAAATATTTTTTGAATATTTATTTAAATATAAATATTATATTCTGTGCGTGATGTAGTATAACAGTACAATTACAAACACATTTATAATAATAAAAATATGTTTGTTATCATCAAACAAAAATCATAGAATTGTTAGATACCACACAGTCATCCCGATAGAGCTTGAAGTCTCCTCTCACAGAACAACATACTACGATCCTTTGACTAACAAGGCTCTTATCCTCGAGTCATTAGATATGGTCGACGAGAAGAGAGACGAGGCGGACTTTTGTTCTTTGGAGCACAGACATCAAGTTGCCAGATATTATAACTAAAAGGTCCGGCCTAGAACCTTTGAACCTAGCAATCTAGTACTGATGTGTGTCTTCCCAGCCCAGTTTTCATCGGTCTGAAGCGGGAAGGACCATAGGTCATTCATCAGAGGCTTAATAATGGAGCTTTCAAGCAAACGATCGTTGATGGCGATCATCTCCCAAGAGCATGGAATGCCGAACATCTACGGCACTATTTAGCCTAAGCATTTATTCTGTTTTAGATTATGTAATGAGGCATAGTCTTCCCAAAGCTATAGTTTATAAATAAAAGCTCTTTCTATTCTCTGTGATTGTTTCTATTGATTTTCTTAAATATTATAATATTTTTAGTTTGTGTTAAATATAAACGAAAGCAGTAATAATCTCCCTAACGACGTTCGCTCGCTCACGTCTCGATGAGCTAAATCATTTCCGAATCTAATCGAATTTGAGTTAAACAAATTCAAGCTTGATGTCGACGCTCGATACTACGTTCCTCACTTTATGAATAAAATGAGGAGACGACGCCAAAAACGACTTTTTCCCTTTGCTGGGGGAAAAAGGACATGAATAGAACAAGTGTAACCTGACCACTTCATTATATTCCTCATAATTTGGAATGGAAGAATTTATTTAATAAGAGTTTGATATCGACACTCGGATAGGTAAAATCCCACTTTAATACTTAAAGTGTAGACCTAATGCCGAAACAAATGACATGACCATTCGCATGACCAACTCTAGGTCTCATGACACGAGAATGAGTATAAAACCAGGGGAAGACATGAAATGGTGCACCATGACTTGAGACCACCTTACCCCAAAAATCTAGCATGAACTTACGACGGGAGAGTGTATGAGAACTCGGACCGAATCTCTAGGGAAATTGGCTTTTACCCCTACAGAAGGCTTGGGGGAATGAGTACAAACTAAACTTGAAATCCCCGCTGATGCTGGGGACAATGGCATGATCCAATAAATTAACCTTGAATTTTCCAAGGACTTGACTTTTAATTCAAGGTTAATGGGGGCATATACACTATACCTCCAAGTTACATGATTATGTGTATAAAAGTTAAATCGCAAATACTTTGAATGGAAAACAATAAATAAACTTGAAAATATATGATATTACAGAAACGTTGATTTATTTACAAAATGTAGGTATATACAAAATGAAAAACAAAAATGCGAGGGCCGCACTTGCAAAACCACAGCAGGCCAGTCGAAAACAAAAGGAAATGAGTTTGAAAACATCTAAGATTGAGATGTCTTACTCTTCTTGAGTCCCTAAGTTTCCTCTGTTCCTCCTTCTTCGTTTCAGTAAGTATATGTTTCCTTCTTTGCTTCATGCTGACTGAGGATTCTTCAGGTTCCAGAGTGGGCTTGGAGCTCGGATCCTGTAATCGGGGAAGAACAGTGGAAGTCTGTATGATGGAAGGGAGGACTACATTTAAGGGATCGACGAGAAGAGGTGGGGACAGAGGCTCGATCTTGACTTGTAAAAGATCATCTTTTTTCCGCTTTAATATCGGCAAGTGTCAACTCCCCAGTCTTGTCAGACTCCACAGTATAGGTGAAATCTTCGTCGCCATCTTTGTTGTCGAGATCTTTCAGCGTAGCAATCATATCTCGCTCTTTTGGGGCATCAATCAAGAGGCATTGGAGGCTTGTCAGTTGGTTCCTTCTGCTGCTCCTAGGTGGCATAAACAGGCTTTGTACCTAGAGCAAGGAGAGTAATGGTTATTAGCTTTAGGGAAATAGAAGGCCTCTCGATTGGAAGCCTTATAACACGGCGACATGCCAGGATAGCCTTTGCAAACTAAGGAGAGAATGTAGAGATGCCTTCAGCGAAATGGTCTCCAGGAGTTGTGGGAGTCTTAGCTTCGGTGATGGGAGAGAGCATTGTGCGTGTAGCAAGTCCTGATTTCTCATGATCATACTCTTCTGACTCCCTAGCCTTGGATGCTGCAATGGAAGAACCGGCACCGCTCCCCACAACATCTTTGCTTTTAGCTTGACGCTTTGCAGCTTTCATGGCCTCCTTCAACAATCACCTACCCTATGCTAGCTGCTCAGGCTCGTCACCGCTCAGGAATATCTTCATCAATTCCTCTTCATCCGCAGTCTCAACTTTCAACTGACACTTCTCTTCATTAATGAGCACATCCTATGTATCAATAGTGTTGTAGTATATTTCTGTACCCAAGATATGTCACGGGTTCGAAGGACTTGAGCGAATAAAGAGATTAGAAGATGTCCAAAACCATCCAACTCTTCTTTGGCTTCAGTGAGCTGCCTCTCCATCACAGCTTTCTCAACCTCGGATCGTGCCTTAGAATTAGAAGCAGAATCAAGGGTGGTTTTGGCATTTTCCTCAACTGTCATCGGCTTCAACTAGCTAGGCTTTTAGATTCGCAACTTCCTTATCAAGCTCGGTCTTTTCAAGCTCGAGGCGAGTACAAGATAGTTTCAATTCAGTGTTCTTAGCTGTAACACTCTAACATTGCTTCTTGAGAGCTGTGCGTTCTTTGCTGTTGGAATCGATCTCATTATGTAAACGTTGTTGCAATTCTTTATGTAGTTTCTTGTACTTCTCGGCCCCACATTTTGCAAGCGCAAGTTTAGCCTGGGCATTCTCACACTCCTTCTCAGCAGCCTTCCTGAAAGACATGTCATGCTCGAATATTTATTTCTGGTTATCTAAGTCCAGCTGAAGGTCCTTTATAATTTTGATTAACTTCCGGGTGAACTTGCAGGTCTCTTTATACTATCGATCCACTAAATCTATTTGGGCCTTGATATTATCATACCAGCTGGCAGGGACCGGTTCAAGATTCGACACGAAATGCATATTCCCAAAGTGATATTTAGGGAGCTTCTCCTTTAATATATTTACTCTTTCGGAAATAGAAGGTTCAAGCACTATAGGTTTCGATATGGAAGTATGAATGGATTTGCGTTTGGCCGGGACGATAGCTGCACTACCCTTATCATTATTCTTGTCTTTGGATTTTTCTTTTGGGTCAGGATGCTTCTTTGAGTGTTTTTCCTTAAGGGTACGACTCCTTTAGAGGGACCAGAGCACTGGGAACCTGCTTATTCCCTTCATGATGGCTTTGGTAACTTTTGTGCTTATCAGAATCTGAGCAAACTGGAGAGTGGGAGCATGAGGAGGGGTGGTATTTTGATTGATAACACCTTCTATCATCTCTTCCGCCATCATCTCTATAATTATGTTCGGCGTCAAAATAAGACTTTAGGAGACTGCGACATAGCTTTCTACGGTCATAGCTTCAGTGATACATCGTCCCTACAAATTAACATGAACCAGTATTAAAATAAGAAAATAGTATAACACACAAGTACTGTGACGTGCAGTTTTTTTGTCAAGTGTATTCTAAGTGATCCCCCCGACTGACCGGAGCCTGGAGTTTGGCTGGTAGGTATCGTCTTCTCGGTCTTGGTAGGTGTGACTTTCTCCTTAGAAGGAGGAAAGAAAGAAGCATAGTCGACGTCTTGGTAAGAATATATAATATCTGTCAAAGGGAGATCACCAATGACTTTAAATATAGACATTGACCCCTCTTGGCTGGGATCATGGGCTGGTGACCTAGCAGGAGGTGGGGTCTTGAGAGAAAACTTCTTCTCGGAAGTAGATGTATCTTCCTAAGAGATACCCCTAGGCTCCTCCTCGGTTGTCTTTTCCATAAGCTCCTCGGTGAATACGTTTATTGGAAAGGGACTCTGGGGCACTTCAGTAGGCTCTTTTTTAGAAGTTTTCTCTTCCTCTCCCGGTTGGAGTTCATAACTGGAACTCGAAGGATTTTTGTTTTTTGAGGCCTCCCCATCCTTAGATGGCACCGTTGTCTGCCTCTCGATTGGTGGCATGCTTCTCATCCCCGCTGAAGCGGCGGAATCTGAGCTAGGGGAACATATGCAGGAGCACGATGTCCATCAAGTCCTATACTCCGTTGCGGATTAAGCAAATGATACCGGTGAAGGTATTCATCCACTAAGAAGCTTTTAACACTTAACAAAGTTGGTCGAGCATTCAATAAAGTATTCGGGCAATCTTGATACACTTGGCCTTGTGGTTTCTTCAGATTTGGAACTGAAAATAAGAAAGAAATATCACAAAATCTGTAAGTAAAAGTTAAGTAAGGAAGTCAAGGTTTGAAGCTCACTAGATTGAAGCTATCTCCTAGCGCATCCAGCCTAATGTTGAATGTAGAACCAGTTGAGCCTTATATCACCCAAACTACTAAATCCCTCTGTGATAATTTTCCTTTCAGGTATAGATTCTAAATAGAGGAAGGAGGGAGTCTCAACTTTTCGGTGCTTGAAGTTATAGAAAAAGATTATATCCTCATAAATGGGATCAATACCTAATACTTCTACATACAATATACAAGGTATACAAATACGAATATGCTATCGGGTGAAGTTGCATGGGAACTACCCTCAATCTTCTGAGAAAATCGACAACGAAAGGATGAAACGGAGGGATGCTCACGACTAAACACATTTGTCGACTTATTGCCATATATCCCTCTGGAGGATTGTGAGGTCTGCCTAAGACATCGATGACTCAAACCTTGTCCCAAGATATCCCATGCCTCAGGCATAATCATCGAAGTCTTGTCTCATCAGTGGTGGAAACACAGGAGTTGTGGGTGCTTCCAGAATAACCACGTCGCTAAATGTGTCAAGAGATCTGTTGTCTCCTACTCCTCCTACCTCCTTGTCCGTGGAAATTCCTTCATAATAGGATTCTACATCCTCATGGATATCGACTTCAAATTCTAGATCAGTATGGTCCGAATTAGAGTCCAATGGAAGAATATTTGGATTAGTTGATGTCTCAGAAGCTTTGCCTTTCTCAGACTATGAATACCTTATAAGATATCTTCTAGACATGTTGGCTGTATTATCTAAGAAACATCGAAGATTAGAGGGAAAAAACCCGTGCATCCCATTGTGTGTGTGTACCAATAAGTGCAGTACAGGTGTAGTGAATTGCATAGAAACGATGGAAATATGAAATTAGTTGATAGACGTCGTAGTGTTGCGGAAGGTTAGGTCTTTATGCCTAGAATTTCAGAGTGAATATGTTATGCCACTTAGGTTCAGATTCTGAAAGTCTTTATCCTAACTATCGGCGAGAACGTGTGTTATGTTGGTATTAGATAAACTATTCACATGTGATAGATGGTCAATCTGGATACTTGCATATGCGTATGAAAATCATGGTTGGTTGCTTAGATTCGGGTATATATTTAAAGGTCAAATACTCCGGGTTGACCTTATTTGGGTCGAGTTACTCGAGTCGAGTAGCTCCGGGTCGAGAGTACTCGACCTAACCCCACAAAGTATTGGGTATGCGTAGCATGTCCGACTCCCGATTCACCCATCCATACAGACCGAACCCAACAGCCCAATCTTCTCTCCTCCATCACCATAGAACATCTGTCGCATTCATCTTCATCGTCAACCCATTTAAATGAAGAACAAACCCTCAAGCCATCGCATCGATGCCACAAGCGATGGCCAACAAGCTCGACACATCACAACCATCACTAGCGACGATCTCGACGTCACTGATGGCGACGATGGCTCTACAGGCCTGAAACCCTGACTCCATGACGACATTGATAGGAATTGGAGTGGTTTCAAGCTTAAATCCTTACGATATTACAAATTAAAGATCGAAATTAAACGATTTACAATCCACCTGTAGATTGAAATCAAGGATCGAAATAGATTCGTGGTGTTTGAAAATTAGGGTTTGCAGCCTCGATTTGATACGATGATGGAGAAATAAAGTAAAGTGAAGGATAAAAAGAGTAAATCGGCTTATATTCTGCATAAGGGGGATCGTTTGCATTCCCTGAAAAGACTGCTTGCATGTTCTCCGAGTAAAGCTGAGGGATAAAGGGGGCAGCACTGGTCGAGTAGTTCGACCCGAAGCAGAGTAGGTTTCTTCGACCCGACCCGAGAAAAATTGTGAACCAAGAACAGTTGAAAATTGAAAGACTAATAAGAAATGGGGGGCGTGCAAGACAACTATTCGGTGAGTTATGGTTATGTGTCATATTCATGCGTTTTGATTAAATTTCAAGAAACAAAGGAAAATGATTGGAATGACTTGTATGTGCGTATATGAAAACCAACAAATTAACACAAGTCATATGGATATCTTTAAACTTTTTGACTTGACAAAGGTTAGAGGATTTAATTACCTGTAAGCCTGTCTTTGCTCCAGTTGAAGGTCTTGAATTGCCAATTTCAATGAATGCAATTGTGGGTGTAATCTTCTATTTATACATGGCGCAAGGAATCAAGAGTCACAATTTCATAGAAAAACACAACTATTGGCTGCTATATATTCAGGAATGGATAGGTCAACGAGTTCAAAGCATATCTCATCTACGATTAGATGCACTTTGGGGAGCAAGATTTTAGTCTGTCTTGCGACAAGATCGATCACGATCACTTGCATCAGAGACCAAGAGCCATGCCTATTTAAGAGCTAGGGCTCGGGTTAAGTCAAATACAAGTCAAGCTAAATAGCCTTCCACTTCCCGGGCGAACATAATAGAAGGATGTCAGGTTGATGCCCTTTAGGTCAAACAGAATAAAGGGTGCCAACTAGATAGTCTTCGGGTCGAACAGAAGAAGAAGACGCCGAATCGACCACCTCAGGTCGAATAAACTCGACTCGACCACAATTTCCACCCCACGAATAACTGCTGCCCATGTTTGTAACCACGAACTCTTGAATGCACGGGGTCTTTGACACGTGGCCACGACCCGACCACCATGACTGTCTGGAGACCGTTTCCAATAAATTCCTATGAACCCGAAACCAATGCCACGTAGTCATAATCGTTCCCGCTCAAACTACTCGACCCAACCTTATAAATACTCGATCCAAGGACGGAAAAGAGGACTTTTGGCACTTGAATTCTGGAATCGCATTGGTCCACCCGCCATTGTCATTCGAACCGAACCTTGCTCAGTGATTTTTGATTGAATTTCAACATTCTCAAGAGAAATTTGATTGTATTTTGAGTGTTTGAAGGTTTCAAGCAGTGTAATTGTAACTTTTTGCCGAATATGAGAATTATAAAAGTGTGCGTAGGCTCGTTAACGTCGAACCACTATAAATCTTGTGTGTTTGATTGTTGTTTCTTGTTTTTAATTTATATTTCTTTATTAATCTCTACTAATATATTGGGTGTTATTGTCATTTTTTGGTCTAACAAAATCAAACTTGAAAACTAAAAAAGTCAAACAAGCCCCACAAATGGGAAAGAAATGGGAGAATGAGAATAGATTTAAAGCTTACGATTTTACATTATGTTTCCAAATTAGTACGAATCCACGTTTATTTCCTTCCCAGAAGAAAACATAAACAAAACGAAAGGATAATTGAGGAAGGACATTATTAGGTAAGAAAGAAACCATATCATGTGGATTAGCTAGCTGTCCCTTGGTGTCATTTTCTATTTTCACAAAGTGCAATATGCAAGCATATCATAGGTTCGCTATCCTGTATAAATTGCGAACTCTTTTTCCCTGTCACCACTAATCTTCTCTCTAATTCCACAATCTTCTTCCAAAATCCTCTGCGCTAAAAGAGAGAATGGGAACCGCGACATGCATCGACATCATAATAGCCATAATCCTTCCTCCTCTTGGTGTGTTCCTCAAATTTGGTTGCAAGGTAAATATCTTCATTTATTCATTTCGGTAATATGTATATGTAATTTTTGCAGTAATATAAACACTAGTTTTAAGTGCATATCTGCATACTTTACTTTAACTGAAAAATATATATAATTAAGGAAATTTTTGCTGATGACAGGTGGAGTTTTGGCTGTGTTTGGTGTTGACTTTGCTTGGATATCTGCCCGGAATTATATATGCCATCTATGCTATTACAAAGTGACTGAAGGCTTCATGACCTTAGACATACAAGCTTCTCCTTCTTCTACCATTGTCTTTGCTTTATATTGTTGTTTTCATGGTAGTCACTGAGGTTGAAGCTCATACTGTAGCCTCTGTTTATCTGTACTTGTGTTGATGTGAACTTCACAGCTTGATATGTTCCATAAATTTGGGAATTTAGCCATGTTTTTTAGCATATTCATACAGCTCTACAAATAAAAAAAGAACTCATTCTTGCTTTAATACAAAGAACTCATTCAATGTACCGAACTCTACATTCCAAGGGTGCAGGATCAAATTTACTTGTCATGTAGTATATTGTATATTATCTAAATTTGTATATAAATAACCCAATTTAAAAGAAAAAAAAAACTTTAATATTACAAAATGAGATGATAAAACTTACGATGCTCAAGTCGGTAAGCCTGTAGTTTTGGGAGCTTTGCAAATGATAACAGACATTAACAATTCAAACTTAATTTCATTTCAACCATTCAATTGCCAGTTAAGGCTTATAATGTAAAATCCAGATTCCAATACATAGATCGTGACTCTTACCAACAAATAAAAATCAAAAATAAGAAGCCTAAACTCATCTCCTGCCTTTCTTGGAGACATGACCCGTCTTCCTTTTATGACGACTGAAATCTGAAACAAACCGGAAAGTCTGACTGCATTCACGGCAGATGTAAGGGCGGTCACCGGTATGAACTCGAATATGCTCAGTCCTAGCCCAAGGCCACTTGAACCTCATTTTACACCCTTTCCAAGGGCACCCTAGAGGTCGATCGTCCAAATGAACTTTTCTATGCTGAACCAAGTACTTGTGGCAGAAGAACTTCTTCCCACAGCCTTCCTCTGGACATATATCTTTCTTATGTAAAGCTAGGTCTTTTTTCGTGCGAAAGCTCATGCTACATTGATCTATATTACATGCAAAGTGGCCGTCTTCGTTCTCTTCATCTTCGTCTTCTTTCATCAACATGTCAATTTTCTTCTTTTTCTTCTTTATCTTCTCAACTTGCTTTTTAACTATTGTTTTCGACTTTGGTGGTTGTACTTCTTCCATCTCATCATCGTCTGCTTTATTTTCATATCTAGGGTTTGCTTTGCGGTTTCTACGAAGAACTCTTGATGTACTATAACTTTCTACCACTTGCATTTCTTTTGTTTTCTTGACATTTTCCTTGACCAGTGGTTCCAATTTTCTTTTCATAGATGAGTTTCTCTTGGGTGTGCTTCTCTTGTTTCTTGGGTTAGTTTTGAATACATTTGTATTGGTATCGGTATCGCTTTCATAGTAAATTTCCTTTACTTTTTCACGCTCCTCTTCTTGTTTTTGAGATAGGAATGGATGAACTTGATTTGACATCCATACTTTTCCACACCACTTTCCAGCAACAACAATTTTTTTCCGCCTAGTGGATACCTTATTATCAACAGGAGAATCGTTCGATGAATTACAACCAAACGATCGATATATGACTGCATTATAAGGTAGTTGTTTGCTGTAGAGTGGAGATTTGCTAAGGTTTACACTGTAATAAAGATTAATGCCTAGTTTTACTGCCCAGTCACTGCTTGTGGGGATGGATTCTTCGTCTTCAAGCGATGCTTGAACTCTTTCAAGATCTTTCTCTGAAGCTTCTTTGAAACTGATGTCCTTCCATGCATAATCGTGTTCTAGTTCTTCCGCTATTATTTGTGCTTCCTCTTCAATTTTGGGATAATCTATGAAAAACATGTTTGTCATAAGATTTCAACTAATAAAAAATAGACAATTACATGAGTTATTTGAATCTGCAGTTCTGTACCATTGTACATATTTAACTGGAGTTTCCATTACCACTGAATTGTATCGGTGGGATGGTTACGAATTCATCATTACGTTTACATATCTATACAATAATCACTTACCTGGATGGCATAAAAGCATAATGCTCACACCACCAATGTTATGTAGTAGCTTCTCAGCTTCTAGAGCATGTTCAAGACAAAACACGTGATTCCGAAAAGAATCCTTGTCGATCGTTGCAGTGGCTAACGTTGATAAATTCTTTCTGGAGGTATTAATATGGTGTAATGGCAAATTTTCAGTCACCACAGCTGAAACAGCAGTTATATTTCCCATTTCTGCATCCTCTCTTTCTTCTTCATCGTCCTCTAATTTTTCAATTTGGATTGTTTCAATGCGACTTTCACTTCTTGATTTGATCACATTATCAGATTCTTCACTGTTTAAAGAATTGCGTTCAGGATTTTCACTAGCAAATAAAGATGTTTCTTGAGGTATATCCTCTTCGGAGTCGGATGAATCACCATATATGGAAGCTAGAAGTGTAAGAGCTGAGGCAGCACTCTGGTTATAGTCACCATTTTCGACATCTTGATTGGCTCTATTACTCTCACGAATATCCAGTTGTCCAGCTGAATAAATAGATATGTTAGGTAAAACAAAGACATGCACTAATATTAGTTTCCATGCAAAGGAAAACAATATCCCAAACAGTAGCCCATATGGTCAAAACACCGTTATATCCTATGTGATATGCAAGAGTCGAATCATAACCATAGTATGAATGTATGATACTGTAAATCTCATTGAATAACCTGAAATGTGTGTTTTGATGTCAGTGCACAACTATCCTGAGTGAGCTAGGCAGGAAAAGAAAATCTCATGGAAGAATTATTATAAGTCTTACAATCTTCACATGGCTTCCAAAAGAACACGAAACTGGGATACAAACCACAAAGCATAGGCATATATTTGAATGATACGACAAATCATTACACATTCATATTTAAAGAAACAGTATGTGGCAAAGACATACCAGAAGCCGGTGTTTTACAGCCTTCATCACTAGTGTGATTATCAAGAAAACCACAATCAGCGGACAGGAGATGCATAGCAGCTGCTTCGCTTGGTTGAACAATTGCCACACATGTAAAGCTCAATATTCCGCATGTAACACAAGATAATAACCCTCTATCTAGCAAACCATCACTATGTACCTTATGTCCTTTCCCTTTTTCCAATGACATTGCGTCACTCGTTCTTAAATCTGAATTTATAATTCTAGAAGCTTCTATAGCTTCATCATGGCTACACGACTCCAGTGATAACTTGGGCTTTACATTTAGCTTAGAATTTGGAAGTGGGTATAAAGGGGTATCTTTGATATTTTGTGGGAGAATTATACAAGACGATCCTTTGTTGATTAAAGCATTCAGCAGTTCATTGGTCTCGGTAACCGTTTGTACAAATATTTCCTTAACCATTGTTTCTCCTTCACCTCTCATCTTATCTTTCAATCTAGAGCTACGTGGCTCAGAAACACCAACCAGTGGCATCCTGGTAAATAAATTGAATATTACAACCAATATCTTACAATTAGCCGTACAAGAAATTCAATAAAATTTGGTGTAGGCACCTTTTAAGTTTTATGTGTGCAAAAATATGGAAATTAAACCTTAAGACGGCATAAAATCAACCAACAAATTCAAAATTGACACATTTGCAGGACTATATATTAGGTAAAATAATATTCATGCTACATGCAAGATTGAAACCAAACCAACTGATATTGTAAAAGAGAAAGTCTAAATACCCTGTGCACAATGATAATGCAAGAGCATAAAGTAACTGAAAATGAGAGACCATAGGGGGGTAATTAACCGATGCTCTTCGAATTGCAGCTTCTTTAGCCACTTTCAACCATCCAGGTGTTGAAACATTTGCTGCTTCAGCACAATTGTATCCTGTTATCGGCACATCAAAATGACCAGAATCAGATATCACATGAGACTCAAATAAATACATAACTACTCATGCATCTCTGTTTGTACTAAAATCCATGAAAGATGTATCAATTGTACCAGTGAATTATTATACTAGTTTTGGGCTCAAAAGTAAAACCTGATGTGAAACATACCATGACTAAATCCACAGTGATAAGCACCAGGGAATGTGACAACAAATTCTCCAGCATTCTGGACTAATCTGATATAACAAACATTTATTACTTAATATATTTAACTTCATCAGAAAATTATTATGCGAAATATTCATAGAAGTAACAAATTTCCTAGTATTGCAATGTAACCTGCAGCATGGAATTCCGGCACCAATAAGAACTTCAGGAGACATGACTGTTGTTTTCTCACCAAGAATAGTGAAAGTTACTGCCACAAAGTCAAAGGCCATTTCAGATTGCGTACAATTTCATGCACAATACATTAAGCTACTCTTCAAGTACATATTATGTATCAGTAGCAATATTTATTTTGTTTTTTGTGGTAGTATCTTGTGCCCTGTTAATAATTACAGTGTATTTCGTTAACGCTTATGATTAAAAAGCGCTTTTATAATGTAATAAACAGTATTGAATTGTCTAGCTTTCAATTTGTATGACTAATCAAAGACCACTTATTGCAATTAGTGCTTAACCACATTAAGTGCTACTTATATAAGCACAATTAAAGCCTATCAAATGGTAATCAGATACACATGGGCAAGAATTGATAAGGAAAACTCATCCCTATTTTCAAAAGAATAAAAATATGTAGGTCGGGGATATTTAGATCATTTTACTATCATTGACGTGTACTCATATTATTTTCCACAACTCATAATGGCATGCAATATACGCTTTGGTATATTTAGAAACAGGAGGAGTAAAAGATAAAAAGAATTGTTAAAAATGAGTGTAAAACAGTTTTCAAAAGGAATGAGTGTAAAACAAAATAAGTTTTAGAAAGAGCCTCTAGTTTCCACAATTTGACAAGTAGATTCAAGGATAGGATCAAGAAATTACCTAAAGGATTAACCTCTCCTCCATATCCATGAACTCTAACCACCTCTTCGAAGGCCTGCCTTGCATCCCTTGGCACACCATACCAAGTTTTACCAGCACCAAAATGCAAATAGTTCAAACTATGCAACTCATGATCTTCGACATGCCAGGCGAACCAACTGAACATCATTGCAACATATACCATAGGTGAAGTAACACCTGGAACTTCCTCCTTCATATATTTTAACAATGACCCTTTTGCCCTTGACACACCTCGCATATTCCAGCCACACTCACCCACATTACTGGCTTCCTCGTCTTTACTCCACTTCTTCACATTTCCTGCAAAACCCGACCCGGGTATGTCATTTGCATACTCTACAGAAAAGGGTTTATCAGCACAAGCTCTCCAGAACAAAGATTCCACCTCCAATGGCAAAAAAGGGTTCTTTTTATTGAACTTCTTCATTTGGATCTTCTCAAATTGCTTTGCTTTTGCCTCGAACTGCTGCAATGTGTAGTTTTCTCCACTCTGCCAAACAGGTTTCTGAACAGGCCGCGGACGGCGGGGACAGAACCCGATTTGCTGCTGCCTTGTAGTGAAAGTTGGCTCTTTTTTTGGGTTTCTAGCTGCAAAAGACTTGCTGAGATTGGAAAGAGTGGTTTTTTTTGGAGGAGGGGGAAGAGGAGGTATGATCTTGCAAATTCCGAAAGTTGAAGCTTCTTTTTCTATTTTTAGAATGTAATTGATTGGGTCTTGGAATTCGGCGAGAGTTGGATAGTACTCTGGAGCTAGAGGAAGGGATTTTAACCATGGTGGAACTTCTAGTGGAGTTGGGTCTGGGGTGGAAGGAGGAGCTGACATTTTTGGGGTTTTTTGGCAGATCAATTTTGAAGAATTTTAAGCGAAGATCTCATTGCAGTTGATAATAAATTTTAGGGCTTGTGAAGAAGAAGAAGAGCAAGCAAGTGGCAGAGTGTGTTCTGTTTTTGGGCAGAGCAAAAATAAAAATAAAAACGGAGAAATGGAAGATGAGATTCTTTGCAAAATAACAGAATTTGCCCGGATGCAAAGCGACTTCGTTTACTTATTTCACCACCTAAAATCTTTATTCAATTCAAGTGCCAATTATTTAATTCCCAGATTAATCATTAATTACTATATAGGAAATAAATGAATCAGTTTCAATCAATTTTCCGCCTTTTCCCTTGCAATATCATATTCACTGAGCATTAAACAAATGTAATTTCGATTAACTTCGAAAATGATAAGCCGTAATTATTGCGGCACATAGTGCTTCTGTTATGTTCTGTGGTACCTGCATAATCTCAAATGCTTCAAAATGCAATGAACATGGGCCCATTTAATACTCTCGAATGATATGCATATATATATATATATATATATATATATATATATATATATATATATATATATGTATAGCAGAATTTTAACCGTTAAATCTGTTGAAGTATGCGATACTATGTGTTAAATTAAGGACAATATTTCGGGATATTTCAAATATTTAGGATGATATTTCGGATATTTAGGATCTGGAGGATATTTAGGATCTGCAGGATATTTTGGATGTGGAGGATATTTCGGATCTAGAGGAAATTTTGTGAATTTCCATATACTTCCCTATGCCTATATAAGCTACATCGGATCCAAAAGGAGGAGACACAACAAAATCAAGAGATTAGATCAAAGTTTATTCTAATTAGGGTTTAGGCAATACTAATCTTCTTCAATTTCTTTTTCCACAAAATCAAATTTTTCTAGTAAATTTGATCATTGTAATCAATCTTTTGTGCTCTTCTATTGATATTAATAAAGGTTTCTCTCTCAAAGTGGACGTACACTGACAAGACGTCAGTGGAACCACTATAAATCCCTGTGTGATTTAGTTTCTCGTTATTGTTCTATTATTTCCATTGTTTGGTGATTGCGATTGGCTTGGATAAGATTGAGATTGTTCGATTGGTTGTTTTTGCACTATTATCACGATCTCGTTTTCCGCGGCGTTGGGGATTTTTGATTTAAGCGGTCTTGAATCAAAATTTCTCCATAATAAAACCTTCCTTTAACAAACAACTTCAATGTTTCACAATTTGTATGTCTAAATTGTTGTCTCAGTAACCATTACACATGTGTGTTATATGAAGAATGTGTTGCAATCTAAGTGCATGGATATTTATCTTGAATCACATTTTTTTGTTTAAAGAACATTCTCTTTTTTATACAATTCATTCGTGAAATAAACACAACAGTCATAAGGTCATGATTGTTAAAATTTGTCTTTTCTCTGTAATTTTTTGTCCTCTGCTATGCTTCCACAATCTTATCTTACTACACTAATTTGTAATAATTTTGCTCCAACACTTCCTAACTTTAATTTGGACGTCTCTAGCTATTTCATTACTACCTTCTAAATCCCTCTCATTTTGCTTCTCCTTTTGCGTTGAGAATCCTTTTGTTTCCTTCCCTCCGAAATTTGGCGAACGTCCATGGTGAATGCAACTTTGTCAAATTTGCCAACGAGGTATATCTTCTTCAACTTGGTTGGGTGTATCACTCTTTCAATTGTGATATGATCTTTTGCTCGAAGCCTACGCAGACTCTAGATATACTGCTATAGATACATTGGAAAAGAAAGATTGTCATGGTTCTCGCCTTTTACATAGCACACATTTCAGTTCACACATTTATGGAAAAGAAAGATTGTCATGACCCTTGGAGGACACCAATATATTATATACATGTCGTTGCTAAGAGAAACTATAGAACAATTCCTCGAGAATCTTCCATCGATTGAGTTTGGGGTATGCCCCAAAGGTAATTCTAAAATTTGAACTAATTAATCGTGTAATCAATTCTCATCGTAATAAAGATGTTTTTTGTTATATATCTATTATAACGTGTTATATATAACTAAATAATTAATAAAAATATATTTAATAAAAAATCCATAAATGGTGTGCTTGTAATAGTGATTACAAGTAGATGTGACCATGAGTACTGTATCACTATATAACAAAACACGTCATCTAAAATGTTATTAGTGAAGATGCATCAAGACCGGGTATCAATGTATCCGCTAAGACTAGATTATACAAAGCTCGTCAAATGTTGAGAAGTGAATTACTCATAACTACTGAGTGCATTACTCATAACTACTGAGTGCACTAAGAAGTTACGCACTGTTTGTTGTTGGATAACTATATAATAACTCCCTCGAAAATTTTCTATTAGTTAATATAAATAAGGTCAAACAGAAAATATCGATATGATTGGTTTACACAATTCTATTAATTTAACAATATCATCGAACGTCAACATGAAAGTTATGCTTTGATTATCGTCAAATCATGCTTTAACATCCATCGAGTGACTATAGTTGGGTCAAGTGGAAGTATTAAAAGTGAAACGCTACTCAAAAAAATATTGGTCTCCACAATCATAACGGATTAGTATCATGGTCGACTAAAAGTCAAAATCCCATATCAAAGCAGTACGATTTATTATTATTATTATTATAAAACCAAAGAATTTGTGTTTGGACTATACAGTTGAACATAGATGATATTGGAGTTTGGCAGTTACTAAATTCCATAAATTCAAAGTGAGAAAGATTAAAAAAACATTGTCAAAATAACAATTACGAGAAGTAAGATTCTATTTTACTGAAACTAAGTAAAAGATAAATTTGTCTCAAATGTCACACTACCTACTAAGTGACATGTGAACATTAGTATACAAGTAGTTCGATATGTATTGTAAATAATACAAATTGTCAACACCTCAAAGTGTATAATCCATAATAGAAATCTTAGTGGACTTTATGTAATTGCTTGGGTAAGGCTTTTTGGGTTAGTCGAAAGCCTTTGAATCATGTTGAAGGCTTGGAAGTCAAAGGTATAGAATTGGACGAGTTTTACTGTTGAAAATCTCTTTCAAGCATTTTGAAGGCGGTATGTTTTATTGAATATGTCCAGAAATCCCGGTGTGCGGCTTCCTTGTGAAGAACTTTCTAATCGATCCTTGTTAGAACTCTCTTCCGAGTTTGACATGACTTGGTGGTCTTAGGATGTAGAAGGGTTAAAAAGAGTTCGAAAGGTCCTCTTTCAAATATATTGATTGAGGTGGGCCAAAAAAAGGGCAACTTAAGGTAATTCTTTGAATTTATTTATGGAAAATATCCCTCTGACTTAGATGGTTTAATCCTTCGAAATAGATATGGTTGGAGAGCCCTCGGGTAGGTCGGTGTTTAACAGGTGTTACTCTTTAACAAATGGGTCCTTATAAAGGAGTTGAAAGGATCAACATGGACGAGGTCTTATCGAAAGCAGTACCTGCATAAATCTACAATTTTACATAATATTCAACCATTGCCTTAGAATTACCTCGATCTAATATTTTAAGTCTCCTATTTATTAATGATTTTGATAAAGTACAAATCTTAAAAATTACAATGGAATGAAATCCTCAATTCGATTTGGCAATTAGGGTTTGCATGTACAAGTTTAAGAACGAAAAAATCTTATCTTTTTCTAGACGCATAAGGTCATATTTATAAATGTTGATTGACCCCCTTTCACCCTGACGCCTTCGCTTCGTGCTTTCAACAGATCTAAAGCAAAGAGTTGGTAGCAGCAACTCCTATGTTATTTGTATTGGAGCTATCGACATAGTCAAAAGGAGTGAAGCGACAGTAGGTCCTAATGATGACCAGAAATAAATGTTTTAAGATAGACCTTCATCTCTTTCAAAAAGCAATCCTTTACTTCTATGAAAGCTTTATACACTTGAAAAGGTAGAGATTGAGTGCTTGTAGAAGGAGAACATCTTCGAAAGCTCTTATCTTTATGATCTCAAAAGTGTTGGTCTAGAACAAAATGATGTTGCTAGATGGTTCGACCCCTTCGAATGGGTTGATTTGCTACAAGATCAACCTCGTAGAAGGATCGTTTTATCCAAGGTTGTGTTCCTCCAATGTTGTAGTGATTTACTTTAAGTAATCACGTAATTAAACCACCTTCGACATATTTGAAGGGCTTATCTAGCTCGAAGGGGATGAGCTTGATTTCTTCAGGTTTTCTTGAAAACTTCTGCCTTGTTAAGATACTAGCAGGTGAGCCCTTTTACCCCTCGAAGGGTAATGACTTTAACCCCTTTCAACTTCTTCGAAAGTACAATACATATATGGTCACATTCCCTCAATTCTTTCGAAGCTTCGCTCTCTTAACATCCCTTCACTGTACCATGTCCTTTGACACAGTTGGAATAATCTTAGTGGTAGTGGAGGGGTGTTCTTGACTTTTCAAGTCAACTACTTCAAACTTATGCTTCTTCGAGAGCCTTCTTGATTTACCGCCTTTTGGTATTCCTTCACCAATCTTATCCATGTGTTCAGATCTGATCTAACAGTTATCTTTCTTTTATCTTTCCCTATAAATAGTTATCCTTATTCCCGGTTTCAGTTACCTACAACAAAGAAATGCGGCATAATTATTAAAATCATCTTAAAATTTGAAATCGTTAGAAGACATTTCCTCTCATAATGAAGTAAGCATCTATCATCACTAACTAACTTCTAGTTTTCATAATCAATTTAAAATTCAAATTTCTATGGTTTGGAACCATTTTCTTTATGTTGGATTTGGAAATCGAATTGGGTCAATTGATCGTATTTTAAGAACTAGAATGCTCTTTAACGAAGCTGGCTGAGTTTGAACATCGGTTTAGGTCTTGAATTCATTTTCCCCAAATTCGATTTTTTTTATTGAAGGCGGGTTCAAACTCAAAACCAGATTTTCCTAAATCTAACCTGATTTGAAATATTTGTCGAGATTGCGGTTCTAAACTAGAATATTCAGATTGTTTAAGTGTGTTTTATTTTGTGAGAAATCATAATCGGTGAGACTAAGATTTTAAAAAAATTCAGAAATTATAATATTAATTTGAAAGATAATTTTTTTTTACTCTCTCAAAACCGTCGTGTATGCCTTCGAGTAAGTCGATACTTCGGCATCAGAGTAACTATAATCTATTACTATATTGATTATTGGTATTGACTCATTCGTGGCACGGTTTAGCCTTTTGACTTAGTTGAAACCAATATCAGGAGGTATGAGGGTTTCGACATGATCAAATGGTTAATTAATGTACTTGGAAGGTTTCGATGTAGTCGAAAGGCTGGTTGTGACCTATAATTGAAAATGTAAGAAAATGCCTATCATTCATACATCTTAATTTCTTTCCCTTTCGAAAGCTTAAGCCATATGTTATGGTAGCTTCTTATCTTGTCCTTTAATAGGTTTCAACACTTCTAAACGAGAAAAAGCAACCAATCATATTATCACATTAAGAGTGGATTTGAAGGCTTCAACATTGTTGAAGGTCTTTATTTTTAATTGATATCGCCTCACTTGAAGGCATAAAACTAATAGTGATGACATGAACTTGTTACTTCCTTTTTATCATTCGATCACATCGAAGGGTATAAAAATTAGACCTAACCTACATAAATTTGGTTACCATTGATTTCAAATAATTCAATTTTTCCTTTTAGAAGTAAATAATTATGAAATGGTATCACCTAGAAGGATCATAAGCGAAAAGAGGTTTATTAAGAAATGCAGTAAGGATGTCACTTCTGAACAATAAGTATCCCCTTCAACAAATCAAGAGACTGTTTCAAAGAAGGTGGAAACTATTTACAAACATTCCTTCATCAAATCTTAAAAGGAAGTTAATGTTATTCTCAAAGACTACATGGTTTCAGGAGTTGTTCCCAAGGTTACCAATACCATTCTAAACCCATTTGAAGAGTTCTTTGCATACACTGTTATCCATATCTGGCATGCGGGCTTTGTTCCATTTTGCGAATTAATATCCATATTTTTCACATCTCAACATTGTTCCTATTTAGCTATCTTCTAATACACACACACACACATGTATATATTTATATAGACACACACACGTACCTTTTGTGCTTGAAAATTCTATCTCTAGAGTGTGGGGGCCCTTCTTTAACTACTTCAACTCATGAGCATTTAGTTTGTTTGGTGAAAACTATAACATAAAACCTCATATTTATGGGGCTGACCCCTTAAAAAAACTAATCTTAGAGGGAGTTAATAAACTTAAGGACTGGGAGAACCAATTCTTCTACATATGTTCCCTCATGGTTTTACTGGAAGAATTTGTACTCTTGGTAATTATTTTGAGTTTTTACCTTGTTTATCTTTTGCACTTCCTTTTCTTATAAAACTTTACATCTCTATGTTCACTTATGAAGAGTCCTAATGTAAAGGTTAGGAAGGTAATTGAGAAACTAAAAGGGGCTTTGTCGCGACTAGGCAAGAGGACAACTCTATTGATGCTTGGCAACCTAATGAAGCAATTTTTCCTTTCTTCTGGCTAGAGGATTCTTGGTCAACTGCCAATGATCCATATCACCTCCAAAGGTGGGTGTGTATTTTACTCTGGGTGATCTAGCTAACTCTTATCTAAGTCGACCTTTTTCCCTGATCATCCTGGTGAGTTTCAAGTATAACTGGAAACCATATCATTACGTAATTTTTTCTTGTCTGTTTTAGTTGCCTCTGCTGATGCACCACCTATCACATTATTATTTTATATTGTGCCTTCTTTTTAACCTTCAAGGTTAGATCTCAACGTTATGGAAAAGCCTATTGCTAAATTTGGACTTGCAACCAAAAGAAAACTAATTATTGGGTTCGCTGAAAGGATTTCTTCTAACAGGGTTAAGTTTTTTTATCCTCATTTTCTTGCTATCCCTGAGGGTAGTCAAGTTGTGGTAGCTAAAAAATTATGAAGAATTCAAGCATCGGTTCCCAACTTAGTATTAAAAAGGAGTCTACTTTAATTTATGCTCAATTAAAGACCCTTTCGTTAAAGGACGATGTCCATTCATGCATCACGGTATCTAATTATCTAAGTATATTAAATCAAATACAAAAGGATTTAGACATCCCTCCAGCTCCTCATAACTTTGACCTTCCTGGTTCTTCTCTTGTTCCACCTCATAATGACTTTTTTGACTTATTGTGGGTGACTATAAACTCCTTTTCGTTTTCTTCCTCTTAAATTTTTCTTAGTTCTATTTCTGATCGCAAATTTTTGGCTGAACAACTTTGATATGCTATATATCCTCTAATCTTATTGTTTGTTGTTTTATGTTGGATCTTTTCTTATGTTTTATCTTATCTCTTTTAGTTTATCAAAAGCTGGTTCTCCGTTCAACAAAACACTTCAAATTCCAATGTTGGGACTTCAAGGTTTAACGTTGGAAATGTGGCTTTAAGAAATCAAATTTCAACTTTAACTTCATATGGGGACGATGCGTTGAAAGATTCGGCATCGGCTAAAACTATCATCTCTAGGAATGAAAATCCTTCCTAAACCCTATTCGACTAAATCGTGGGCCTAGAAATGTCTTTGCAAGAAACTCAAAATGAGAAGGCCGTGATTACCGCCAGGAACGCTTCCTTTGAGAAAGCATGTCTCTTCTCAAGAAGAAATTAGATAAAATGAAAGATTGACTTTATAATATTATCAATGCCATATCTAATATCCAAAAGAAAGTAGACCAATTCTTAGACACCTCTCTCAATGAAATCATAATCAATTCCTTTTAAAAGGCTCTCATGGTAGCTTATTCCAACAATATCAACAATTATTCTAGTTTAAGCTTTCATCTCTTGAATAGATGCTAGCCGAATAATTCATGGATAAAGCCAGTAATGTAAGGTAAAGGATTGATGTTCCCGATATGGAAGAGATTGACGCTATTAAACTCCTATCTTTTGAGGTTCCTAAAACGGAAGAAAATTCTGACCTAGAGGAAGAAGTTTACTAGGATGTTGATGATGCACATGATAATAAAAATATTCGTGATCACGACAATGATAACACTGATGATAATGGAAGGGGAACCATTGGGCATAATGCTAGAGGAACCGGAAGCGGTTAAGATGAGCTTTGTAAGGAGTGCAGTGGCGATGGCCCTAAATCTTCAGATGAGGAACATTCGAACAAATTCAACCCCAAGATTCATACCGAAGGAATATAAAAGAAAGGATCACGTGATTTCCCTAACCTTAAAAAAAATTTGATGCAGAGATCAAGAAAGGAAGCATCAAACACCTCAGGCTTCGATTCTTGTTTCTTAGATATGCTCTTCTTCCAAAAGCAGCTTTTTTTGTTAATTAAGAACAAGTTAGATAACTCTTAAATTATTCTATACAAGGAGGAAATCTACGATACTCTTAGGGAAAATCTTAACAAGAAACAATGGAAGATAAATATTCTACAAAGAGAGTTAGATAAAAAATTGAGAAAACACAATACCTTATCTAAAAATATTACAGGCTTAATAAAAGTGCCTCAATTTTAATGACTTTTAAGTATGAGGAATTGGACCCATGATTGAAGAGAGATGCAATGACACCCTTTTGGATGATTATCGAAGAGAATGATACATTAGTGGAGTTTTTATACTAAGCCTATTGTAGATACCCCATTATAGATTATTCATACTTTGGCGATTCCGATGATAAATTACTTAGGCGCCTTCATATAAGATACATAGATGAGTTTCAGTCTGACCCCACCCTGAGGCTTGTTGGAATATCCTAAGGGTTCACTCCGTTTCTAATAACTTACCTCCCGAAAAACCCAAATACTATAAGAACAAGTTTATACCTGAAATGTTTAAGAAATATGTTCTGTATGAACCATAATGAAAATTGTAAATGTTTTAATCATGTTAGCATGAAATTTTTATCATATTTTCCTTTTATTCTTAGGTTATCTCATTATGTTATTAAAAAAAAAAACTTCCGAACAAAGTTGGTCATCCGAGATTTTTTAGTCAAAAATTTTAAATTTACAAAAAAATATCTTAAAAAACTTCACTAAATCTTCATGATTGGCTGATATTGTATTCTTAGAGACTTATACGAGCTCTACATTACATGTCACTTGTTTCAATTTGACTTACGTGGTGAGGAGAAAGATGAACTACTTAAGGAGATTCCAACATATCACTCAAAATTAATTCGCAATTGTGATAGTCGTTTGGCTAGAGAACGGGATTATAGCAAATTCCCTCCGGTTGTTACCTCAGGTGACATTGCAAAAAATTTTGATATGATATTCCTCTTATCAACTAATTCTTTGAATAAAGGAAAAAATGTTGTTTATATACTTTAAATGTTGTTTGATTCAATTAAATTCAATCATGGTGCTAATGTATTTTTTGTTTACTTAATTGGTATGTAATTCTTAGGTGAATAAAAGGCCGTGTTTCCAAATATTGATTATCTTTATGATTTAGTCTAATAGGATGCTCAACTGGAAACCATGCCATTATCGAAAACTTTTCTGTCCCAATTTTATGAAATTAAGGATAAATTTATTGCTTATATTGAACAAATCTTCTAGTAAAACAAATCTCTTCAAGTTCACTAATAACCCTCTTGCACCAGAGTGATATTAGAAATTTCAAACCCAATGCTTGATTGTCCAAGGTCTTAAAGAACAAATCCGAGACATGAAAGAGAAGAACAAACAAAAGGACTACTTGCCATTCTCAAGGTGAAACGTAAAATAAAATTGAATCGCTTGATTGATTTTGACAATTAAATGGCTAAACTCCTCCAACGAATCAACGATTTAAAGGTACAACTAGAGAACAGTCAATCAAGCTGCAAATCCTTAGAATTTGTCTTAGGTAGGGATATTCCGAATATTATTGCTCTAACTATTTCGCCTCCTCCAAGCTTAAACAAATCCATTTGATCACAAGGAATTCATGGCCTTCATATTGACCACTGAAACGCCACAATCACAAGTTGACACGCTTTAAAAATAACCACCGGGAAGCCCAAAAAAACGATATGAATGTAATCCAACAAACATCTTATCACATCTTGAACCCATAATGCCATGCGTAAACATGGGAACCCAAAAACACTAAGCTTGTCGATACATGCTTATACAATAGACAAATCGATTCTCGAAGTAGCTAGTTTGAGATGGTCAGAGGCAACTGTGTTACTAGCAAGATCTGGGAGAAAAAGAATAAGTAAAGTCGTGTCAGGCCAGAAAAGATGAACTGAGCTCGAGGTGGAGATGAAGGGGACACAACGAGATTAGGAAAATAGTATGAGCGAAGGGGCGTGAAGAATATAGGTCTGGAAATTTGAGAGGGGTTTGAGTGAGACGCAAGCGGCAACAATCGCAATAAAGGGGAAAGCTAGGGGAATGAGGGGAGAGCGGAGAAGTAAAGGGACGAAAGAGGAACCAGATGAAGAAAAAAGGAGTGGCGGCAGATGGAAACCTAGTCGCCATTACTACGAAAAGTCGCTTGTTGTTTTCATTGATAATAAATTGCTATCACTTAATAATTTATAGATTTTGATTTAAAATTAATAAGTATAATAGCAGCTTATATATCTTTTCATTATAATTATCATAACCAACATCATTAATAAATAATATATAATTATTAATTATTATGAATAATTAATATAATTTCTAATGTTTAATAATTTATAATGATTGATTATTAATAAATAATAAATTATAATTAATATTTTAGTGCTTAACAAAATATAACAAATAATTAATTTAACTAATCATTATTATTTAATAATTAAGTTTAATATTTAGTATTTAAGAAGTAATATTTAAAAATTAAGATGTAATAATTACAAATTATTATAAAATAATTAAGAATATTAAATAACTATTTGACCAAATTTAATAATTCTATTTAATTTTTGATAATTAATATTAGAAAGTAATATTTACTATTTGTTATTTAATAATTGTAATTGATAATTATATCTAATATCAAGTATTTGAAAAGTAATAATTAGTACTAAATATTTAATAGTTAAATGCCAAATAATTAAAAGCGACAATTAATAATTATAATAGATAAATATTGCAACCTTTTTAGCTTACTCGATGCAATAAGTAATTAATAAGCAATGCTCATACTTCTAACATTTGTTTTAGCAAAGGGTTCGGTTCGGATCAACTTCTGTTAATAAAGAGTAGGGTTTTTCTTTCTTTTCCGCTTTTTCGCAATCTCCCCAACTTCCAACTTTCTCCAACCCTAGTCTCTCATGATCACTTCCCCTCTCATTCTCTCTCCTTGCTTTCGCTTGCGTAAAAGCAAATCTAAATTGTTGAATTCATCGTCTAGATCTAACCATGTTCACTTATTACCTCATGTTTTTATCAAATCCTCTCTACCTCTGATACATATTTTCCTGCCCACTCTTGTCTTTCTTCCCTTTCCAAGGTGTGTTGGCCCTTCTGGGAATTATTAGGCTTACTGTTGTCTCACGGGTGATTTCATGAATACCCTACTATCCGACATCCTATAATGCGCAACATGAGGGTTCCTTGCGAGTTCGAGCAATACATTGCAAGGTGGATTTTTGTCCCATGTTGTTTGGCTCATGCTAGGTGGATTAGGTGTTGGCATTGGCATTTTATGGATCATCTGCGCAGATTACGTCAGTTGGCTTTGTTTTCTTCTGGTCTTGGTTTTGACTTGCTTGGTCCTAGGAGTCTTGAAGCCAATGCATAGCTTCTATGGTATGCAGCAACTTCTCGCTTCTTGATTTGTTTTCGCGACTCACCAACTCTCGAGATTGGTATGTAAACCTCTTTTCTTTATTTACCGAGTTGCTTTGGGGAAGCTATGCTCAGTCTCTGCTTGGTGAGCTAATGTGATAATGGTTGGCATCTCTTGTTTGATGGTTTGGTTGTATTGGGACCAACTGAGAAGTTTGATATTCGATGTATGCCTAGTACCAGTAACACCCCGCAATTATTTGAACAATAAAATGAATATTAACTAATTAAATATCCATAGTTAAGTAAAACCGACTGTACTATTGCGGTCATCTCGGAATTCTGGTTCAGATAGACCCCGAGTTTGCGTAAAATGGACAACGTATGAATAAGTTATGAACCTTAGAAGTTTGTATATATAACAGGCTTATATATAAATATAATTCAAAGTTATACAAACGAAGACAATGCGTGGAAAGGAACGAAGGGAAGACCCAACCGGGCATGTGTTGACCTATGGGTCGACCCAAGTGGTAGATGGGTCGACCCAAGTAAGTGGGTCGACCTACAGGTCGACCCAGTGGTAGATGGGTCGACCCAAGCATTTCAGATGCGTTTTTCTAACGTGTAATTAGTGATGTGTGTGGTTCAGATTCTAAGGAATTAAATCCGACGGTTCAAACTTTCTTGTACACCTATAAATAGACCAGCATGGCTTAGCCTAAATCTCATATTTTCTGAGATGCTGCCTAGGCTCTGCCATTCTTCCCCCTCAAACCTCTTTAGAAAATAGAATAATTAGTCTTAGGAAATTCTAATTCAAGATTTGGAGGAAAAGAACATATACACACAAATGGGTGTTCAGAATTTTGATCAGCGAGAGGTAAGTCTTTGAATCTAGTTTATATAGGTTTCTTTCTCTTTTCCCCTTCTTTAGTATCAGAATTGTGATTCCATGGTTATTTGAAATATAGATTCAGTTAGGAAGACCATGGAAAAACATATTTGGATCAGATTCATGGATTGGAAAGCTGTTAGGTGAGTGGAACTAAATTATACCATTTTAAATAACGGTATATTTATCGTTTGTATTCCCCGTTATATTTAATCTATTGAACAATTGATAATTGTGGAAATAGACTATAAGACATGTTATAATATGTGGAAGGATTACTGTTGTATAAAACCTATGTCCATTAGATATTCTGTATGATTTGGGAATTACAGTAAATACTGAAATTGTGGAACTTGAATTAGTCATGAGTATATTCTTGAGAATTGATTTTCCTAATTAGCAAAGAAAATTTACAGCAACTATGAACAGTATATGGCATAGGAATTCAATAACTAACTCAGAAATAAGAAAGGGAAAAGTTGGTAGTGGACCGAGTTAGTTAGATTTGGGGAAAATGATACATTTCTACAATGATAAATTACTTAGAACATAGTTGTAAGAAAAGGAAAAGAAAATGGGATTAGTATGAAATACGTATTCTTTTACTGTATTACATACTAATCGAATAAAATGCATATATATATATATATCCAAACTTAAAATATATAAAATGGTTTGCAACTACGGATCTAAGTCGGTGTGCGTTATGGAATTAAATCATTATATCTTTCTATAAATCAAACTAACGAGGTGCGTGAAAGGTTTTCCTAAAATAAAGGAAATGTAGATGACAATAATTAAAGAGAAGATATGCTATAATTGCATGGAAAATTTACAGTAAACGTGGAAATTGTAAATAATTGCACTAAGGCACGAGGTTAAGTCCAACTTGTGGTGGAAGTCTACCCAGAACCGCCTGGTAAATCCAGCATCCATAAGCGGTCAACTTAATGTGAGAGGTCGCGTGCATAAAAATAAATATAATTTTAAATAACGGTATTAAGACATAGGTCAACTTCCACTTATGGTAGAAGTTTGCCTGGAACAGCCCGTCAAATCCAACATCCACAAATGGTCAGCTAAATGTGAGGGTCTGGTGCATAAACATACATATATGAATATATGTGTATAATGGGAAATAAATAAATCGTATTAATTACAATGAATGGATGTAACAACAGTATAAGAATTGGAATGAACGGGGAATGATGATAACCTATTATAATTGATTACGTTAATGAGAAAGCAATACAATAGGTAGGCTTGTCCTAGGGACAAGTGGAAATTATAATGTAGGTTATGATAAATGGAAAGAAACTTATTGATAAACCTTAGTTAAGAGAACTAAGTAAATAAGTAAATAACAACAAGAGGTTGTATTAAACCAAGTCATGGTTAATGAGAAAGAATGAAGTAGGCTTATTATTAGTAGACTTATAAAAGGGGAATTATGAAGTCTAATAAAAGAAATTAATATAAGCGGAGGCCCGCTCGGGAGACATAAGACCAAATGAAGAAAGAAGACTTGTGAAATGAAATAAGTTATACTTAATTATAAATTAAGTTATATGTTAAATGGAAACCTGCTGATTGTGATAAGATTTACTTAATGACAGATTAAGTATAACATGTTATTGTAACCCGAAATTGGACAATGAATGACAGGATAATAATATAAGAAGATTGTAGATTACAGACCTTAAATTACAATCCAAAGAATAACATGTTATGGGCTTGTTAATGAACTTAAATGGGTTAAGTTGTATAACTGAATTAATAAGTGAGAGGGGTCCATTCCGCAGGGATATAAAGGGCTTGAGGAGAACTTGGTAACTTAAATAGAAAGTTAATAAGATTGAAAATAACCAAGTTAATTGGAAACCTGTTGAGGTAGAGCAAGCGCTTAATTAAACGTTTAGACATAGGGTCTAATAACACGTTAGTGTGATGCGCTTAGACCAGTCCGCACGTCTAAAGGTGAAGAACCCAACAGAGTAGATCATCGAGGTGTCTGGAGGCACAAGAGGAGCACATCCATCTGAATCTTATGCTTCATATTCTACTTGCTGGCTCTGCGGGATCATAAGGAAGAATGCAGCTTTCGAGGGACGTGGTAGGGTACTCCGTGGTGGTCCTCTGTTGAGGTGCATGCTCAGGCTGTACTCGCATGGTTTGGGTCTGCATGTTACCCCATGGTGAGTATACCTTGACTGCAACGATAGTTTAGCAGTTAGAAGGCTATGGCGGTATGGCATTGGGGGTGATTCAACGATTTTCCTACAGGAAGGCTGGTTAGGACCAAATAAAGGATAGTAATCGTCGGGTACCTCTCATCGGGTAGTCAGTGTGATGTGGAAAGACTAGAGCTAAACCTATAGACCATCGATCATTCACTATCGAGACTTTGGTTGCGGAACACGCCAATTTGGATGTAGATTGTTTGCTAAGGCACATCACTTAGCTCTTGATGTAGTCTTTTACTGGTTGAGGGCAGGGTTGAGGTGGGGCCATAACTACTGTAGAAATGCAGACCATAGTTTAGATATTTGTACTTTAGGCCTCTTTAGCAGACCTATACAGATATGGAAAAGCTCCCGTCCGAGTTTCGTGCATTCAGATGTAGCCCTATTACGAAACTCAGGATACAATAGACAACATGTACGTGTGAGGATAAATGCACACCGCCCCGGGTAGTGTATCGTAGACGTTAGGGCATTACTCCGTGTTGGGCCTAAGCTTGGCCAAGGAGTTTGGATATGGCAGTCTGTACACCTATGTAGCATGGTGACGGTAGTTATGTGCGGAACGTGGCATAGTTTTATAGAGATCCATACATCGCTCCGGCATAGAGCGGGAGTTGCAGACGCTTCTGTGCCGTGACGGAAGAGACTGTGCGAGGAGGGTACCATGAGAAGTACCTTGATATTGGAGGTAACTACATATACTATATTAGGTTAATCTACTGGGGAGTAGATGGGTACGATGTGTGTATAAAGCCTTGAGTATTATTAACCCAAATAACCTAATAAATAAGTAACATAACTAAACAGTATATGTAGAGTTATCTCAGATTGTGTAATTTAGTCCAATCAGCAGAACTTATGTTCTAACCCCCTCCTTATAACACACTTGCTGGTTAAGTTTGTGGCAGAGATATGATATCTTTGGACACTGGTTAGGCAATATTATTATCTTGATAAGGCTATATTTGATTATACTATATTTTATTCCATGTTGATGTGTGATTTTTTGTGACCTCGGATACATTTTATATTTCTATCTTTTCTGCAGGATACAAGACGAGCCAACTCGAGTTTTGGTAGATTAGTATTTTTGAAAAAAATTCGGTCTGTCGGAATTCGGATTGTTACAATTTTTGTCATGTTGGTTTTAATACATGGGCAGGGTTGTGTTGCTTTGGGTTGTAGGTGTTTATGTTGTGAGAGATTTGGATCTTTCATTTGGGTGTTAGGTGTATGTTGTCTTCGAGAAATCTTGTGAGTTTATTAGGGTAATGTAGTTGAGTTTTGTTTTGTTTTGTTTCGCTCATGTATTGGCATGCTGGTTTAACTTCTCCGTTGTCAATTTTTTGGCAATATGGGTGAAGATTCGGCTCTCGCCATTGTTGTATTGGTTGGCATACAACATTGCCTTCCTTATTCGACCTCCTAAGCTAGCCTTTCTGGTGATAATCCTAATTTTCCCTGGCCGCTACTCTGTTCCTTTGTCATTCTCCGATGTGATCTTCCCTTGCCTTGCGTTATGGTAGGCTATGAACCATGTCCTATCTTATCTTGATGTGGTACTCAAGGAAAAGGACAATAGCTTTTGCTATGTAGCCCTATCAACATATAACTGTCTAGTATAGCTACTACAGCGCCATTGGTTTTTTGGTCTTGTTGCGCCTTGTAAATCTTTTATGCAATCCTCTCTATTTTATGATAAGGTACTTATTTATACGACAGTAAATGTAGTTTTCTTCCTGTATGGAGCCGTAACTTGTAGTCTAGATTTTGTATCTAGCTCCAATGTTTTAACCTAGTTAGGATGACGGTGGACGGTCCACCTTAAAAATTGCGTTTGTAGTGGATTAATATCCGGTCAATCCCCTGTTTTACTTGTAATTATTATTTGTTATAATAATAATAATGTTTGCGATCACTTTAAACACTGGTTGGCTAAAAAAAAGTCAATAATCAAGTTTTATATTTAATAATTTATCATCGTTAATTATTATAACTAGTAAATTATATTTAATATTTATTAATTATAGCTAACAATTAATAAATATAATTAATAATTAATAGTCAGTAGTTAATAAGTGGTATATAATATTTAAAATGTAGTCTCTTGGCTCGAATGGAGTATGCTCTTTCCACCTTTCCTCTCTTCCCTTTTCAATCGACGCTCTCTCTACGCCATTTTCTCCCCTTCTGTCCTCCTTCTCATTTCAATTCCTCTTCACATCGACTGTCTTCCTCTGTCTTTTCACCAACTTCCACCGCTGTGGTCCTTTGGTGCTTTCCCCACCATAGATATAGTTTCCCTGAACTATTCCACTGATAGCGTTCGCTTCGCTGAGTCGTGCCTCTGGCTTCCTGCCCCTCGGCCGATCTACTGATACACCTGGCCCTTCTCCACTCGTCTCTCTACTTGACACTTGCTTGAGTTCCTCATGTCCTTTACTATCTGTAATAACCTGGAAATCTGAGCCAATTTAAAAATTTTATTTTGGCAATTTTAGTGAATTTTGAGTATTTAAAAAGAATTATTTTAAATAATAGCGACGAGAAATTTGTTTGAATAGAAATAGAACGTATATATTTATATAGATCGACGTTAGAATACAAATATTTTATTTTTAATTATAAAAGGAATTGAAAATGGCGCGGTAGTTTGAAAATTTGATTTCAAAGTTCAAACGAATGTACAGGATTCAAAATAAACCGGATTTTAGCGAAACCAAAAATATTAGAATCTAATTGAGGATATCTTTCCAACGAATCCAAAAAATTGAAATTTCATAGCGGGAATAAAAAGTTATGCCCAGTTGAAAATTCAGAATAGTCGCTATGGAAATCTGGCCCTTAAAAATGGAAAATTTTCAAACGACCTCGGTTTTCAACGAAACCACTTTTGTTGGATCCGGGATGTAGAGTTATTGCTAGATTCCAAAATTTGTAATTTTCTGAGTCAATATGTGAGCGTGGTGAAGTAAAACGTGTTTTAACAGTTTCAGTCAATTTTGGTCGAACAGAAAATGGTCATTTTTCAATTGGTCTCAGAAATTGATGAAATTAGTTTTGTTAGGACCGTATCGTCAATACGAAGCTAGAAAATATTTTTTGGGAATTTTTAGAGCCCGTATGTGGCCCCGGTAAATTGAAATGTGTGTTCAAATTCAATATATAGATTTATATTTTGATTTTGGCAGAAACTGATCGAAACGATCGAATCAGCTTACGATACATATCCCACTGCGTTCGGAATGGGGGTAATTACCTAGTGACGACAGTCGTTGGGTGTCGTTTGGAGTTTAAATGAAAAGTCCACTTTTTTTAAATTAAAGGGAAAATAAATAATATTATATATATGAATTTTACACATAAGACCCTCCCCCTTTTTTCTCCTTAACAGATCAAACCCCTTCCCCCCTCTTCATTTCAGCATAAACAAATAAGAAAAAGAAAAAAAACGCTCGAACGTTCTCGTCGCACCCCTCCCATCGATCCACCGCCGCCCCCTCCTGCCTCCCCCACCTTCTTCTTCGACGCGTAGAACCCCCTCCCCCTTGCTCCAGTCGCTGACGTGCATCACACCCCCCCCATCGTGAGCCATAGCTCTGCGACCCCCTCCACTGCCCGTCCATCGTGAGGCCGCCAGAGTTGGTGCACACCTGCTCCAATGCCTCCTCTCAACTCTCTCACCCTTCTAACATCAAAAACCACCCCCAAATTGACGCTACAACAAACCCTAGCCCACCTCCGGTGATGACCGCGCTGCCACCGACCTGAAGAGCTTCCCCCGCCGACTCTACCCCTTTATTTTTTTCCACTGTAAGTTCTATTTATTTTTAAGTGTTCATGAAAATTTGATATTTATAAATAGGAAAATTCGATTTTTATCCGTAGGAAGATTAGGTTTTTATTAGTATAAAAATTAGATTTTTATATTATAGAGATAATAAAAATATGATTTTTATAAGGTAGGGAATAAAAAAATACGATTTTTATATATATAATAGCGAAGAAAATTTTTGATATTTATATATGTGAAAGGTAGGATTTTTATAAGTGAAAAGGAATGATTTCTATTTATAGAAAGGTTGTATCTTTACAAAAGAAAAGACCATATTTTTATGAAAGGAAAAGATTATATTTTTGAAATAGAAGGATTAGATCTTTAATTTAGAAAAGGTTATATTTTTACATATAAAAAGATTTGATTTTTAATTAAGTAAAGGTAAGATTTTTAAACCATATAAAGATGTGATATATATTTATATGAATACCATATAAAAATGTGATTTTTATATACGTAGTGAATACGGACAACGAAAGTGACAAAAGGAAACATGGCGAAGATTTCTACACAAGAAGAGTCGTGGCGTTTGGGTTAGCTTCTCGGTGAGAACTCCTCACTTTTAATTTATTTTCAAGTTGAAATATATACTAGGATGCAGAGGTGCTTAGCAGCACCCAACACCCGTCGTCCAAAGACCATGGATGACTTGTTCGTTTGATTTCATTTGGATTGATTTATTTATGTGAAAATTGATTGTGAGGTGGAATGGAAAGAATAAATTCATGTGTTGAATAGAATAAAATTCATGTGTTGAATAGAATAAAATTCATGTGTTGAATAGAATAAAATTCACGTGTTGAATAGAATAAAATTCATGTGTTGAATAGAATAAATTTCACGTGTTGAATAGAATAAATTTCATGTGTTGAATAGAATAAAATTCATGTGTTGAAATAAAATATATATATTCATGTGTTGAAATAAAATAAATATTCATTTACAAATCGAACGATTTGTTTATGTACATCGATTTGACTGATATTGATTGGGATGATAAATTTTACACATCGCCCACCTGCACAAATAAAATCTGAGTTTGATTGTTTGAAACCTCACACGGGTGTTGGGATGAAATTGGACATACATTAATCCAAATAATTAGCTGTATGTCGATCGATTGATTGACATGCTATTATAAGCGTTGAATATTTATATTTGATGCTTATACAGTGTAGAATGCACTCTGGATGATGGTTGATTATTTATTGTGGCTATTATATACATGTGTTGTATGGAACCCATATAATTAACATTATATGGTAATTGAGTAGGTCTCATTCCAATTTAGAAAATAAAATATATATTCATGTGTTGAGTAAAATATATATTCGTGTGTTGAATAGAAGAAAATTCATGTGTTAAATAAAATAGATATTCATGTGTTGGATAGAAGAAAACTCATGTGTTGAATAAAATATATATTCATGTGTTGAATAAAAAATAAATTCATGTGTTGAATAAAATAGATATTCATGTGTTGAAGAAAATATTCATTTGTTGAATAGAATAACTAAGTTATTGAAATCTATAAAGCCGTGTTGATTAGATATGCGCCATTTTGACGTGAACGATATTTATATCGATTTTATTCATTTTTATAATGAATATCGAAAAGGAAGTGATTTCAAAATATAACGTTTTGAAAATATTATGATTTGTATATCGATGATGTGAAATATTTAATTTTGACTCGAAATTGAATATGAAGTTGAAATCGTTTTGAAAATGAATTTAAAACGATTTATAAAATACGTTTTAAAAGGAAATCGATGAAATATATATTATATATGTTATATATATTATAATGGCCTGAATATAACGCGCCGCGCTGGGGCAGTTCGCGAATTTCGACCACTGACTTCGAATGGACATTACGGGAGATCCGACCGTCGCATTCTCCTAAAACCGGAACCGTTGGGTTCGTATCGGAAAAAGCTTTCTAACGAATATTAGAGATTTGAAATCTAACAGTTGTATTTGGAATTATGTCCAAATCAAATTGGAAAAGGTCGCTGTAAGTGCAGTTCGATGGCCGTTGACGGAAATCGACTATACGAGCCTTGATAAAATTATTAAAAATAGTAATAATTTGTGTAAAATCATAAGAAATGATTTGTGAAGAATTGGGATGAAAAATTCCATATTTGAAAAGATAAAAATAGATTTTTATCGAATGAACTAGTTTTGAACTAGAATTATAATCCCATTTATTTTTAAAATAAATAAAGTGGATTTGAATTGGTTTTAAAAGTAACCAGAATTTCCAATAATTGAATTGGAAGGGATTTGAATTGAAATTGTCTTGAGAATATTTCGATGTTGGATTTCTGATTATACAGATATTGTTATAGAAATTTGAAAGATATATTAATACCGTTATTTCCAATACGATATTTGTTGGTCGTAGAATTTGATATTGAATATAAGCCGACATATTTTCTATTCAGAGCCTTGTATTTAATATCAAGTGGGATTTGGGTTTATCGTGAACCGTGTTTTAGATGACATTGGTTCTTTAACCCAGTTAAAGACAGCATATTGATTTTTGAGAAGATTAAAACTAAGTGGAGTTTTAACGAATCTTTAATTAGATTAAAATGATCGAAAACAGAGTATCACCGGTTTTGCTCCAGGCGATAGTTAAATCTTTAACTAGATTTGAACGTGAAATGGTAATTGAATTTACCGATAACACCGTGGTGTTAGATATGAAGTATTACCAGTTTTACTTCATGGGATGAATAGGTTGGGATTGGGAAATAAAATAAATGATTACTTTGGTGTGGTTCACAAATCCCGACTAGTTTAGAAAACCTTGATACGGTTTGATTTGATATCCAAAGGAAGATTGAAGAATAAATTTTAAAGAATTTATCTTTGATAAAATTAATGGGAACATTTCCCAAATTATAAGAATATTTGAATGAAAGAATATTCTGAATTGGAATGAGGCGTATGTTGTATTTGTGTAACACTTGTTTATTATATACGCGAGTTATTCAGAAAGACTGGGTTTATCCCATTATGAATAACTGATTCGACGATGTGTCGAGGATGAAGATGGTGGTCGAAGACCGAAGGTCTTCACATCGTTTGGATAATTACTGATGATCTTGATTGGGTTGTACACCTAAGAGGAGGGAATCAGTTACTGATCCTCCAGACGTACTTGGAGATCGATGGATATACGAGGTACAAGGTGCCTCCGGTTTCGTTCAGACCCAGAACGAACTTGTATGGACTGTGTGTCTGACATTGGATATCATTCTGTGTGATTGATGGATATCGGTTGCATGGAGTGGTTTGCCTGCGTGGCGTGCTAAGATGCAAATGATCAAGGCTTCTGTTGAAAAGCAGAGTCTTGTGGTTGATGATCAACGCACCGCCTATGTGGCACAACTTTGTGTAGCGTTGATTCGCGAGCCTCACACCCCGGTTGTGAACCAGAAACGGGAGAGGACATCAGGGTGGGCATGCGTTTCTTTCTAGCTACGGTGGTGTTAGTGACCTACCAGCCCTGACATTTATATTATTTTCACATGTGTGGTTGTTGCTGTTGTGAGGCGCCTCGGATATATCGGTGACTATGTGGAGCCGATGGAGTCATTTGGCTCATTTATGCCCCAACGGGCGGGGAAACGCAGTGTTCAGGCATTTTAATCCACATCGGTGGACCGGCCCTGACGATCCAAGGGCTCACTTGTGTCTGGGTCCTGGGACATGGGCTAGATTGTCTCGAATCGGTAGAGGACGATCCCTTGCCTCGGTTTACAGATGGAAAACCCAACTTCCAATACGTGACTTTGCGGTTTTGATTATAGAGCCTAGTATTGGCGACATGATGCATGGTACCCATGTCGTCTAGGATTGATACATTTATATTTGAAGTTGTTTTATACACTATGCACTTATAATAGTATCAAATGATTTGTTTTTAACGTACCAAGCATGTTTGGCTATTAGAAAAACCTTATCCTCCGGCTTGTGCTACATTGTGTGATGGGACCTGGGTCTTATAATAGCTTTATTTTTCCAAAAAGCACCGCGCTGTTTTGTTATATGCACTGGTATTCTTGGGAGGAAACCCGTTCCGTGTTATACGGCGTGGTCCCTTGATATATCTGATTTAAAGTAAAGTTTTAAATAACTGTTTTAGTTCTCACACCAGTCACATGACTGACCTGGAGTTTATTGTTTTAACCTAAACTCTGGGTGCCCTTATTTTGACACGGGCAGCTAGTAGTTTTGGTTTTGCAGATTTATATTCACAGGATCCTGATTTACAGCTGAAACGATATCCGAAAAGCTCTGTATCCGTATATCTCTTTCAGTTGTGTATTGTATTATTTTTCCGCTGCATTGTAATTTGTAAATCTCTGATATTTATCGAATGTGTAATATTTATTCATACTCTGTATATTCTTGTATTCTGATGAATTGTTGTAACAAATAATGAAATGTTCTTCTGTTTGTGTCCCAATGTGGCTTGTTCTCAAAACAATCAAGGGTTTCGAATGGTCTTGGTCAGTTTAGCGATCGATTCGGATCGAGCAAAATTCCTTATCGTTTCATTTGGTATCAGAGCTTTGGTTTACAGAGCTCGGAGAACAAGACCCGTTAGAACCAAACGAAAGAATTTATCAGAGACTGGATTAGTAATATCCAATGAGAATGACTCGTTAGATATGGGATCAGTAGTATCCTAGAACGAGTGTGAAGAGTGATGTTTTTAAAATAAAAGTGAAAACAATTTTTGTTCTGAAAATTTAAATCAATTATTCGTATTTGACTATTTATTTTGTATTGAATTTGGACAGTCCAGTATATAAAGATTTTTCATATACGTCTGATCCACGTGTGTTCAAAGTTTTAATATACTGGATAGATATAGAATCACATTCTAGACACCCAGGGATGATTCTGATGATGTGGCCACATCATCAGTATTTATGTTCGAGTTTCAAAAGTGTGATATCTATATATTTCCATTAGACTGGTGTGAGAACCAAAACTAGATAGAATATTTTGTTGTGACTTGGCATCAAAAATGTGATTTTTGACTATGTATCAAAATTATGTGTTTGAAATGATAATCAACAAATTGATTGATGATTGGGTTGGTTGATTATTGATTGATTAATTAAACGTTGAACCTTTAGCCAAATTGAACCAAATAGTGGATTATATTGAAAATTAGTCGCATTTGCATGCATATACATGTACTTACATTGAACAGGATATAACAAGGAGGCTAGAGAAGAAAAATAAAATTGTTTGCCCGACAAATTGGTACATGTTTATTGTATGTCTTGGGTTTTTGATGATTTTATGAGCCGATTGGCCAGCCGCTTAGCTGTTTCTTTTTCTTTTTGGATTGGTGAGGGCCATGAGAGGCTATTTGAAATATCTCGAAGCTCCCGGTGCAGGCGAGGTTATGGCGAAATTTTTCGAAAATTTAGGGTGTTAGCCAAACTTTTGAAAAATTTGAAAAGTTCTTACAAACTGAAAAGTTGAAGAACTTAAGCCATAATGAAAATAATGAAAGTTGAGTTGATTTGTACCTTTTCGAGAACGAAAAGTTTTCAGTGGGGGAGATTGTAATAACCCAGAAATCTGAGCCAATTTAAAAATTTTATTTTGGCAATTTTAGTGAATTTTGAGTATTTAAAATGAATTATTTTAAATAATAGCGACGAGAAATTTATTTGAATAGAAATAGAATGTATATATTTATATAGATCGACGTTAGAATATAAACATTTTATTTTTAATTATAAAAGGAATTGAAAATGGTGCGATAGTTTGAAAAATTGATTTCAAAGTTCAAATGAATGTACACGATTCAAAATAAACCGGATTTTAGCGAAACCAAAAATATTAGAATCTAATTGAGGATATCTTTCCAATGAATTCGAAAAATTGAATTTTTATAGCGGGAATAAAAAGTTATGCCCAGTTGAAAATTCAGAATAGTCGCTATGGAATTCTGGCCCTTAAAAATGGAAATTTTGCAAATGACCTCGGTTTTCGACGAAACCACTTTTGTTGTATCCAGGATGTATAATTATTGCTAGATTCCAAAATTCGTAATTTTCTGAGTCAATATGTGAGCGTGGCGAAGTAAAACGTGTTTTGATAATTTAAGTTAATTTCGATCGACCAGAAAATGGTCATTTTTCAAACGGTCTCAGAATTTGATGAAATTAGTTTTGTTAGGACCATATCATCAATACAAAGTTAGAAAAAAAATTCGGGAATTTTCAGAGCTCGTATGTGGCCCCGGTAAATTGAAATGGGCGTTCAAATTCGATATATATATTTATATTTTGATTTTGGCTGAAACTGATCGAAACGATCGAATCAGCTTACGATGCATATCTCATTGCGTTCGGAATGGGGGTAATTACCTAGTGACGACATTCGTTGGGTGGCTTTTAGAGTTTAAATCAAAAGTCCACTTTTTTGAAATTAAAGGGAAAATAAATAATATTATATATATGAATTTTACACATAAGACCCTCCCCCCTTTCTTTTTCTCCTTAACAGATCAAACCCCTTCCCCCCTCTTCATTTCAGCGTAAACAAATAAAATAAAAGGAAAAAAAAACCGCCTTGAACGTTCTCGTCGCCCCCCAATCGATCCACCGCTGCCCCCTCCTGCCTCCCCCACCTTCTTCTTAGACACGTAGAACCCCCTCCCCTTACTCCAATCGCTGACGCGGAGCACACGCCCCCTCCCCCCATTGCAAGCCCCAGCACCGCAACCCCCTCCACTGCCCGGCCATCGCGACACCGCAACCCCCTCCACTGCCCGGCCATCGCGACACCGCCAGAGCTGGTGCACACCTCCTCCAATGCCTCCTCTCAACTCTCTCCCCCTTCTAACATCAAAAACCACCCCCAAATCAACGCTACAACAGACCCTAGCCCACCTTCGGTGATGACCGCGCTGCCACCGACCTGAAGGGCTTCCCCTGCCGACTCTACCCCTTTTTTTTTCGTTGTAAGTTCTATTTATTTTTAAGTGTTCATGAAAATTTGATTTTTATAAATAGGAAAATTCGATTTTTATCCGTAGGAAGATTAGGTTTTTATTAGTATAAAAATTAGATTTTTATATTATAGAGATAATAAAAATAAGATTTTTATATTATAGAGATAATAAAAATATGATTTTTATAAGGTAGGGAATAAAAAAATTCGATTTTTATATATATAATAGCGAAGAAAAAAAATTGATTTTTATATACGTGAAAGGTAGGATTTTTATAAGTGAAAAGGAATGATTTCTATTTATAGAAAGATTATATCTTTACAAAAGAAAAGACCATATTTATATGAAAGGAAAAGATTATATTTCTAAAATAGAAAGATTAGATCTTTAATTTAGAAAAGGTTATATTTTTACATATAAAAAGATTTGATTTTTAATTAAGCAAAGGTAAGATTTTTAAACCATATAAAGATGTATTTTTATTTGTATGAATACCATATAAAAATGTTATTTTTATACATGTAGTGAATACGGACAACGAAAGTGACAAAAGGAAACACGGCGAAGATTTCTACACATGAAGAGTCGTGGCGTTTGGGTTAGCTTCTCGGTGAGAACTCCTCGCTTTTAATTTATTTTCTAGTTGAAATATATACTAGGATGCAGACAGTGCTTAGCAGCACCCCACAACCGTCGTCCACAGACCATGGACAACTTGTTTGTTTGATATCGTTTGGATTGATTTGTTTCTGTGAAAATTGATTGTGAGGTGGAATGGAAAGAATAAAATTCATGTGTTGAATAGAATAAAATTCATGTGTTGGATAGAATAAAATTCATGTGTTGGATAGAATAAAATTCATGTGTTGAATAGAATAAATTTCACGTGTTGAATAGAATAAATTTCATGTGTTGAATAGAATAAAATTTATGTGTTGAAATAAAATATATATTCATGTGTTGAAATAAAATAAATATTTATTTACAAATCGAACGATTTGTTTATGTACACCGATTTGACTGATATTGATTGGGACGATAAATTTTACACATCGTCCAACTGCACAAATAAAATCTGAGTTTGATTGTTTGAAACCCCACACGGGTGTTGGGATGAAATTGGAATACACTAATCCCAATAATTAGTTGTATGTCGATCGATTGATTGACAGGCTGTTATAAGCGTTGAATATTTATATTTGATGCTTATACAGTGTAGAATGCACTCTGGATAATGGTTGATTATTTGTCGTGACTATTATATACATGTGTTGTATGGAACCCATATAGTTAATATTATACGGTAATTGAGTGGGTCTCATTCCAATTTAGAAAATAAAATATATATTCATGTGTTGAATAAAATATATATTCATGTGTTGAATAGAAGAAAATTCATGTGTTGAATAAAATAAATATTCATGTGTTGAATTGAAGAAAACTCATGTGTTGAATAAATTATATATTCATGTGTTGAATAAAAAATAAATTCATGTGTTGAATAAAATAGATATTCATGTGTTGAATAAAAGAAAATTCATGTGTTGAAGAAAATATTCATTTGTTGAATAGAATAACGAAGTTATTGAAATATATAAAGCCATGTTGATTAGATATGTGCCAATTTGACGTGAACGATATTTATATCGATTTTATTCATTTTTATAATTAATATCGAAAAGGAAGTGATTTTAAAATATAACGTTTTGAAAATATTATCATTTGTATATCGATGATGTGGAATATTCAATTTTGACTCGAAATTGAATATGAAGTTGAAATCGTTTTGAAAACGAATTTAAAACGATTTATAAAATACGTTTTAAAAGGAAATCGACAGAATATATATTATATATATTATATATATAATATAATGGCCTGAATAGAACGCGCCGCGCTGTGGCAGTTCGCGAATTTCGACCATAGACTTCGAATGGACATTACGGGAGATCCGACCGTCGGATTCTCCTAAAACCGGAACCATTGTGTTCGTATCAAAAAGAGTTTTCTAATGAATATTAGAGATTTGAAATCTAACAGTTGGATTTGGAATTATGTCCAAATTAAATTTGGAAAAGGTCGCTGTAAGTGCAGTTCGATGGCCGTTGATGGAAATTGACTGTACGAGCCTTGATAAAATTATTAAAAATAGTAATAATTTGTGTAAAATCATAAGAAATGATTTGTGAAGAATTAGGATGAAAAATTCCATATTTGAAAACATAAAAATAGTTTTTTTATCGAAATGTACTAGTTTTGAACTAGAATTATAATCCCATTTATTTTTAAAATAAATAAAGTGGATTTGAATTGGTTTTAAAAGTAACCAGAATTTCAAATAATTGAATTGGAAGGGATTTGAATCGAAATTGTCTTGAGAATATTTCGATGTTGGATTTCATGATTATACAAATATTGTTATAGAAATTTGAAAGATATATTAATATCGTTATTTCCAATACGATATTTGTTGGTCGTAGAATTTGATATTGAATATAAGCCGATATATTTTCTATTCAGAGCCTTGTATTTAATATCAAATGGGATTTGGGTTTATCGTGAACCGTGTTTTAGATGACATTGGTTCTTTAACCCAGTTAAAGACAGGACATTGATTTTTGAGAATATTAAAACTAAGTGGAGTTTTAACGAATCTTTAATTAGATTAAAATGATCGAGAATGGAGTATCACCAGTTTTGCTCCAGGCGATAGTTAAATCTTTAATTAGATTTGAACGTGAAATGGTAATTGAATTTACCAATAACACCATGGTGTTAGATATGAAGTATTACCAGTTTTACTTCATGGGATGAATAGGTTGGGATTGGGAAATAAAATAAATGATTACTTCGGTGTGGTTAGCTAATCCCGACTAGTTTAGAACCTTGATACGGTTTGATTTGATATCCAAAGGAAGATTGAAGAATAAATTTTAAAGAATTTATCTTTGACAAAATTAGTGGGAACATTTCCCAAAGTATAAGAATATTTGAATAAAAGAATATTCTGAATTGGAATGAGGCGTATGTTGTGTTTGTGTAACACTTGTTTATTATATACGCGAGTTATTCAGAAAGACCGGGTTTATCCCATTCTGAATAACTGATTCGGCGATGTGTCGAGGATGAAGACGGTGGTCGAAGACCGGTGGTCGAAGACCGGAGGTCTTCACATCATTTGGATAATTACTAATGATCTTGATTGGGATGTACACCCAAGAGGAGGGAATCAGTTGGTGATCGTCCAGACGTACTTGGAGATCGATGGATATGCGAGGTACAAGGTGCCTCCGGTTTCGTTCAAACCCAGAACGAACTTGTATGGACTGTGTGTCTGACATTGGATATCATTCTGTGTAATTGATGGATATCGGTTGCATGGAGTGGTTTGCCTGTGTGGCATGCTAAGATGCAAATGATCAAGGCTTCTGTTGAAAAGCAAAGTCTTTTGGTTGATGATCAAAGCACTGCCTGTGTGGCACAGCTTTGTGTAGCGTTGATTCGCGAGCCTCACACCCCGGTTGTGAACCAGAAACGGGAGAGGACATCAGGGAGTGCATGCGTTTCTTTCTAGCTAGGGTGGTGTCAGTGACCTACCAGCCCTGACATTTATATTATTTTCACCTGTGTGGTTGTTGCTGTTGCGAGGCGCCTCGGATATATCGGTGACTATGTGGAGCCAATGGAGTCATTTGGCTCATTTACGCCCCCAAAGGGCGGGGAAACGCAGTGTTCAGGCATTTTAATCCACATCGGTGGACTGGCCCTGACGATCCAGGGCTCACCTGTGTCTGGGTCCTGAGACATGGGCTAGATTGTCTCGAATAGGTAGAGGACGATCTCTTGCCTCGATTTACAGACGGAAAACCCAACTTCCAATACGTGATTTTGCGGTTTTGATTGTAGAGCCTAGTATTGGCGACATGATATATGGTACCCATGCCGTATAGGATTGATACATTTATATTTGAAGTTGTTTTATACACGATGCACTTATAATAGTATCAAATGATTTGTTTTTAACGTACCAAGCATGTTTGGCTATTATAAGGAAAAACCCTATCCTCCGGCTTGTGTTGCATTGTGTGATGGGATCTGGGTCTTATAATAGCTTCATTTTTCCAAAAAGCATCGCGCTGTTTTGTTATATGCACTGGTATTCTTGGGAGGAAACCCGTTCCGTGTTATACGGCGTGGTCCCTTGATATATCTGATTTAAAGTAAAGTTTTAAATAACTGTTTTAGTTCTCACACTAGTCACATGACTGACCCGGAGTTTATTGTTTTAACCTAAACTCTGGGCGCCCTTATTTTGACACGGGCAGCTAGCAGTTTTGGTTTTGCAGATTTATATTCATAGGATCCTGATTTACAGCTGGAACGATATCTGGAAAGCTCTGTATTCATATATCTCTTTCAGTTGTGTATTGTTTATTTTTCCGCTGCATTGTAATTTGTAAATCTCTGATATTTATCGAATGTGTAATATTTATTCATACTCTGTATATTCTTGTATTCTGATGAATTGTTGTAATAAACAATGAAATGTTCTTCTATTTGTGTCCCGATGTGGCTTGTTCTCAAAACAATCAGGGGTTTCAGATGGTCTTGGTCGGTTTAGCGATCGATTCGGATCAAGCGAAATTCCTTATCGTTTCACTATCGTCTTTCCCTTTTCGTTTAATTTCAAACTATCTCGACTTCGCCCTCATCTTTTCCCATCGCCGGTTCCCATTAACTTACCATTGTAGATATTACTGAAAGGCATGCCTACTTTGGATGTGGATCGACTTTGTTTAATGTGTTGGTTTGGATCTGTAGTTTCTTTTTCGGTAAGTTTCCTTCGCGGGTTTGCGCTTGCAGTGTTGGTTGGTCTGTTGTATTTCTGCGGCAATGTCTTGGTGATATGTTAGTGGATGTGGGTGTTATTGTCTTGGTTGTTGTGTTCTTGTCGGTTTTTGGTCGGAGATGGTGTTGTTTGTGGTTTCTGGTCATGGTATTTGCGGGGCTCTTGTTTTCTATGCTTCGTGGTATACGATGTTTTCCCATTTTGGGTAGCTAGATGCTGGGTTTTGAATTTGTAATTGTTTTATTTTGTGTGTTTGAGCTTGTGCCTCTTTAGCATGTCATGTTACAGATTTGCTAATATTCAATGCTATAGAATTTGTGAAGTGAGTTGCTCTTTGTTAGTGTGGTTTGTGTCTTGGTTGTGGTTGAATATGCACATTGCTATTGTTCTTCCCTTAGCGATTGCTTGCGGCGGAGGTAACGCTTGTGTGTTGCTTTGTGTTTGTCCAATTTTTCAAGTCATGAATTTACTTTCTACATGAGTGAAGGGTGGTGATACAATCAAGATATGTGGAAGAAGTTGGGTGTTTCTTTAAGGAATATGCTTTGTGGCTATATTGTTAGGAATGCGGAACGGATCTTAAGGCAACACTAAAATTAAAGGGGGGTGAATATTGTTTTCAAGGAATTTAAGAAAATCTAAAACTAATATGATCTATTATATGAATCACACACTACAGAGTTAATCACAGACACAGAATCAAACAAAACACAGAATTAAACAAAAATAAAATGTAAAAAAGGAAAGAACACACCGTATTTTATACTGGTTCGGATTTCTCCTACGTCCAGCCCCACGCAACGCTGGATAGCGCAGAGTTTAATTACTATATCAAAGTCTAAGTACAATCCCCTTGATTTCACGGCTACAAGGTTAACACTGTTTCCACCACCCTTGATATCCGGCTACAAAGTTAACACCGTTTCCTTTCCTTGATTTCATGGCTACAAGGACACACTGTTTCCCAACAGCCGCAAATGATTACAATAGCCCTATAACTCTTCAATAGCACTTTGATTCAGAGAGTAATTAGTATAGAGTGAGAAGAGAAGAAGTTTTATGTATTTAGAATAGAAATCTGCAGAGTATAAGTGTAGAAATCATAAAAATATGAAATAATAATAGAGGAATAAAAAGGGATGAAGATGGAGAAGAAGAATGAAAAAAAAATCGAAATCAACCCCTATTTATAAGATTTAAAAGGTTGCAACGCTTCTGGAATGTTACAAATGGTGAAAAGATACTTCCTTACAAAACTGAAAATATGACAGTTGTATGTCGACATATATGGTTTGAAAATTTGAATTTTTGAATATTTTTAAGTGTTTTACTATATATATATATTCTGGAAATTCTTAAATTAAAACATAGTGATATAAATAAGTATTATAAAGTAGAAAATCATATGAAATCATAAATATAAACTATATAAACATCTTTGTAAAATTGTAAAGTTTATAACTATATAAATATAAAATTATAAAAGTATATAACAATATAAATATATAAACTTATAAACTTAATTTTAAAATCAAAGGTAAGATTGAAAAACTAATTAAAGTTAGAATTTGAATTTTGAAAACACAGATTTTGAAATTTGAAAATAAGAATTTGAAAAACAGAATTTGAATTTGAACCTGGAATGCTATTCAGAGTCTTACATATAAACTAGACTCTATTACTATATTTATCTTGAACTCTTGATTTCTCGATTACTCATGAGTCTTGAATCTTCTCTTAATTCTGAATCTCTTGAATCTCTAAAAATGTACAGTCTTTAGTATTAATTCATGTATACAACTCCTGCATGTATGTATATATATTCTAGATAGAGATGCTAGTATATATTTTATAATCAATTAATATTGAAATAAGGTTGTTTTCATCAAAACTCCATTCTCCAACAATCTCCCCCTTTTTGATGATGACAACCTTAGTTTATAAAATATTCATAGCTATTCGTACCTGTTGATGTTGATCCTTCTAATCTCCCCTTGTCATTGTGAATCCTATATATTCTACTTAAACTAAGTCTATATTTTATAAGTTCTTCCCCTTTGGCATTATTAAAAAGAAATTCTAACAGTACTCCCCCTAAATCCTGTATCTAAGTATCCTGTAAATAACCTCCCTTAAAACTATATTCATTTATAATTTGTGATCAAAATACTTGATGTAAATGACTCCCCCTAAATTTTTGCTTATATAAAAAACTAATGAAATGCTTATGAAAGATAAAGCAAGCATTGAATTAAACATTGATTTTCAATACAAACGATACATGCCAAAGCAAATTACATAAACAACTATACATGTAGTACACCGAATAAACGAAAAGACGAAAAGAAACCTAAATTCTGTTTGTTCCTAATGATAGGAGACTTATGGGTTGGGCAATTTGGGTAATGGTGGCAAAAATCCCGATTTCGTTCAATTATATTTCCATGTTGATCAAACAAGACTTCACCAACGCATACAATTTGATCATCCTCGTCCGTGACTTCTTGTTGTGCCTCTTTTGGTTCCTCTTCTTCCATCGTTTCTTCCTCCTCTTCTTCCTCTACTTCTTCCATTGCTTGATTATCATCTTTGATGATGATTGGATTCACTTGATTATCCATTATAAACTTATGAAGATTCTGCATTATCTTTTCTAGTTTAACTTGCTCTTGACTTATCCGAATTTGAAGTACTTGAATCTCAGCAAGTATTTGAAGAGCATACTCCATTTTCTGTTTCAATTTGATTACACGAGAGAGGGTAGAACGTTGGAATGGACCTTTGGATGGTCTAGCGGATGATTTGAGGTTCTTTTGGTTGTTGTAATTCGTTGAAGCCATGATTTATTTTGGTTTTGAGTTTTTGTGGAAGTGAAATAAGAGAGTGAAGAAGAAAATTCGAAGTTGAGAGTTTAAATGGTAATTGTAACTAACTTTTGGTGGGAATTAATTTTAAAAATCTGGCAGTTATACGTCGACATAGGCTTCTTTGTATGTCGACATACATGCAATGTTAATTTTATTTTTCTGATTTTTTAATGTTATTCTTATATATATTAATATATTTAATTATTCTAATTCACTTAATGAACAAATACCTAATTCTCTTCTAAATTTAGTAAACGTTGCTACATTTAGTGGTTTTGTTAATATATCTGCAATTTGTTTATCTGTTTCTATATATTTGAGTGAAATTTTTTCTTTACTTACGTTATCTCTTAGGAAATGATGTCCTATTTCAATATGTTTAGTTCTTGAGTGATGAGTTGGATTTTTAGATATATTTATAACACTCGTATTATCGCAGTATATCGGTGATTCATTTATTGTTAATCCAAAATCATTTAGAGTTTTTTGCATATATATTACTTATGAACAAGCCAAAGCAGCAGAGATATATTCTGCTTTAGTTGTTGACAAAGATACGGTATTTTGCTTTTTTACTAAACTACGAGACAAGTGAATGTCCTAAGAAATGACATGTTCCACTAGTACTTTTACGATCGGATTCAAATCTCGCATAATCAGCGTCACAATAAGAAATTAAATCAAATGAATCATCCTTAGGATAAAATAATCCAAAGTCTGGTTTATGTTTTACATATCTTAGAATACGGTTTACGGCTTTTAAATGTGTTTCCTTAGGTTGCGATTGATATCTTGCACAGAGACATGCACAATGCATTATATCTGGTCTAGTAACGGTTATATACAACAGTGATCCTATCATTCCTCTATATAATTTTTGATCAACATCTTCTGACGTATTATCTTTACTTATGGCTATATTAGTTACCATTGGTGTTGGTTCCCTATCAGTTGTTGTTAAATTATATTTATTAATTAAATCTCTTGCATATTTTTTTTTGATTAATAAATATTCCACTCTTTAATTGACGAATTTGTAAGCCTAAGAAGAATGTTAGTTCTCCCATATGACTCATCTCAAATTCTTAGGTCATAATATCTGAAAATTCTTTATTCATTTTATCATTTGTTGATCTAAAAATTATATGGTCAACGTATATTTGCACTAATTGTATATCCTTATTATTCCTTTTAATAAACAAGGTGTTATCTAGTTTTCCTATTTCAAAGTTGGATTATAATAAGTAATTTATTAATCTATCATACCAAGCCCCATGGGCCTGTTTTAATCCATATAACGCTTTCTTTAACTTATATACATGATTTGGTAATTTTTCGTCTTCAAAAGGAGGTGGTTGCTCTACATATATGTCTTCTTTAACAAATCCGCTTAGAAAAGAACTTTTGACATCCATTTGATATAATTTGAAATTATTATGGTTTGCAAAGGCTAGTAATACCCTAATTGCAAAGAACTTTTAACATCCATTTGATATAATTTGAAATTATTATGGTTTGCAAAGGCTAGTAGTACCCTAATTGCTTCTAATCTAGCTACGGGGGCAAACGTTTCATCGTAATCTATTCCTTCTTCTTGAGTATAGCATTGCGCTACTAATTGTGCCTTATTTCTTATGACCTCGCCGTGTTCATTTATTTTATTTTTATAAACCCATTTAGTTCTTATTATAGTTTTATCCTCTGTTCTAGGAATAAGTTCCCGTACATCATTCCTAGTAAACTGATTCAGTTCTTCTTGCATGGCAAGGATCCGTGAATCATCGGAAGATGCTTCATTTGGATTCTTAGGTTCAATAGTTGAAATAAATACATAATTACTTATATTATTTAATTGATTATGAGTCCTAACGATGGATTCAATATCTCCTAGAATATTTTCTACATGGTGGTCTCGTAGTAATCTAATCCTTTTATTTGGTAGACTATCTTCATTATTTGTTTTATTAACTTAATTTTCACATTCATCTTCATTTTGTTGTATTATTATAATTTTCGCTAAAGGATATGTTTAAGGTTTCTTATATAGTATTGGTCCTTGAATTAAAAACTCTACATGTCTTACTTCTCTCTAAATATCCAATAAATATTCCTTTATGGATTTCGAGCCAAATTTATCTAAAATTTCTTTAGTATTAAGTATAAAACATTTACTTCTAAATATTTTAAAATATGATACTTTTGGTTTCTTATCATACCAAAGTTCATATAGTGCTTTATGAGTTAAGGGTCTGATTGAAATTCTATTTAACATATAACAAGCTGTTGCTACTACCTCAGCCCAAAAATTTCTTGGTAAATTACTATCTGATAACATAGTTCTTGCACACTCTTGTATCGTCCTATTTTTACGTTCAAATACTCTGTTTTGTTGAGGGGTTCTAGGAAAAGAAAACTTATGGGTTATTCCCTTTTTATTACAATTTTTTTCAAAAAATTTTGTTTTCAAATCTCCACCATGGTCACTACGTATTGTTTTGATCTTTAGGGATAATAAGTTTTGAATTCTTTTAGCAAAGGTTGTAAAATGATCAAAAGCATCACTTTTATTTTTAAGAAACAAAATCCAAGTAAATCTAAAAAAATCGTCGACTATTACGTAAACATATCTATTGTGATTTGTCGATTAGGTTTGAGATGGACCAAATAAATCCATGTGAATTAACTCTAATGGTTTCAAGGTTGTAATTTCCTCTTTTGATTTAAATGAACTGCTTTTTAATTTTCCGAACTAACAAGCATCGCATAAATTATTAAATTTAAACTTCATTTTGGGTAATCCTCTAATTGATTCTAATTTAGAAATCCTAGAGATGTGTTTGAAATTTATATGACCGAATCTCTTATGCCAGATCCAAGGGTCCCTTGTATTAGCCATAAGACATAGATTATCGTTAGAGATTTTCACACTCAATATATAGATATTTTTCTTTCTATCTCCTTCGAATATTATTTTTGAATTCCTATCTTCTATAAAATATTTATCTTTTTGAAAATTTATTTTATAGCCCTTATCGCAAAGTTGGCTTATACTTAGTAAACTATGTTTTAGATTCCTAACTAACAAAACATCAGAAATAGTAGGAGTTTCAGAATTACAGACATTGTCGATCCCAACAATATATCCTTTAGTGTTATCTCCGAAGTTCACAATTCCACCATCTTCATAGACCAGATTACGTAGTATTTTTGGATTTCCCGTTATATGTCTTGAATAGCCACTATCCAGTATCCATTTGTCCTTTTTGATTTCCACCATTTGTTTACCAGAATTTATATTCTCAATAGCCACGTAACAAACCATTTCGGAATTTGAATTTTCAATAGCCACTTCACCCATCTTTTCAACTTTTGAATTTTCAATAGCCATATAACAACCATATAACACACCATTTCGGAAAGACCTTGTTCTGATACCAATTGTTAGGGAATGCGGAATGGATCTTAAGGCAACATTAACACTAGCGGGGGGTTGAACGGTGTTTTTAAGGAATTTAAGAAAATCTAAAACTAATATGATCTATTATATGAATCACACACCATAGAGATAATCATAGACATAGAATCAAACATAAACACAAAAATAAAATGTAGAAAAGGAAAGAAAAACACATCAAAATTTATTCTGGTTTGGATTGCTTGTACGTCCAGTCCTACGCAACGCTGGATTGCGTAGAGTTTTATTACTACATCAAAATCTAAGTACATTATCCTTGATTTCCCAGCTACAAGGTTAAAATCGTTTCCACCACCCTTGATTTCCCGGCTACAAAGTTAACATCATTTCTTTTCCTTGATTTCACGACTACAAGAACACACCGCTTCCCAAACAACCCCAAATGATTACAATGGCCTTGTAACTCTTTAATAACACTTTGATTCATAGAGTAATGAGTAGAGAGTGAGAAGAGAAGAAGTTGTATGTATTTAGAATAGAAATTGACAGAGTATAAATGCAAAAATAATAGGAATATGAAATAATAATGAAGGAATGAAAAGGGATTATGATGGAGAAGAAAAATGAATAAAAAAATTCAAAATCAACCCTATTTATAAGATTTGAAAGCTTGCACTGCTTCTGGAACATTACAAATGGTGAAAAGGCACTTTCTTTCAAAACTGAAAATATGACAGTTGTATGTCGACATAGGGTATTATGTATGTCGACATATATGGTTTGAAAATTTGAATTTTTGAATATTTTCAAGTGTTTTACTATATATATAATTCTAGAAATTCTTGGATTAAAACATAGTGATATAAATAAGTGTTATAAAGTAGAAAATCGTATGAAATCATAAATACAAACTATATAAACATATTTATAAAATTGTAAATTTTAAAACTATACAAATATAAAATATAAAACTATATAACTATATAAATATATATAAACTTTGAAACTTAAGTTTAAAATTAAAGGTAAGATAGAAAACCTAATTAAAGTTAGAATTTGAATTTTGAAAAATAGATTTTGAAATTTGAAAATCATAATTTGAAAAATATAATTTGAATTTTAACTTGGAGTGCTATTTAGAGTCTTACATGTAAATTAGACTCTATTACTATATTTATCTTGAACTCTTGATTTCTCGATTACTCATGAGTCTTGAATCTTCTCTAAAAATCTCATGAATTTCTAAAATTGTACAATCTTCAGTATTAATTCCTGTATACAATTCCTGCATATGTGTGTATGTATATATTATAAATAGATATGTTAGTATATATTTTATAATCAATTAATATTGAAATAAGGTTGTTGTCATCAAAACTCCATTCTCCAACATATATAATTTTGTTTAAGTTAATTCGCTTCCTGTGTAAAGCAGGTCATTCTGTTTATCTTATTATTTTTAATTGTGTTGTCGTAGATTCTATCTTTGACAACCTATGATTATGTGTGCTTCTGCATTGGCTATGTTATGTGTTAGTTATGTAGATGTATAGCCTACCTCATGTACTTTAGATAATAGTGGTTGGTCCAATATAAAAACTGTGCTAGTGGACGGTCTAATATAAAAATGAATGTAGTAGTTAGGCGGCATACCTAACTCTTGTAACTATTGTATTTATTATTTATTATAATAAAAAGTGTTACGAATCACTATAAAGACTAGTCGGCTTTGCCAAAATATAGATACTTAACATCTAATTATTAAGTAATATTTAATATTTAGATAGTAAATAATTATTGTCAACAGCTACTTTATAAGTAACTAATTAATAATTAAGAAGTAAAATTTAATGATTAATAACTAATACTAAATAATTAACTATTAATAACTAAGTCTAATATTTAATAATTTAATCAAAAAACTAATAATTATGAAGTGATATTTAGTATTTTATAATTAGTTTTAAATATTTGTAATTAATAATGATCATCAATAAAGTAATAATCAAGCTTCACTTGCTTATTTATGCAGGCCAAGTTTGGGGGTGTAAACGGGTCGGACCGGACTAGATGGAGGTGTATCCAAACTCTGTCCTATAAGTGATTCAGATGGACATGGACTAGTCAAGCATTAAGTTCGGACACTGTTCGTACGAGCCGGACAACGGAGGGACAACATTCAGATAATAGAAAAACATCAAACATTTTAGATCGGACTGGACCATGGTGTGTCCAAGCTCTGTCCTATAAGAGAATCGTATGGACACATACCAAAAACCTTATAGTCTCGGACCGAGCCGGACCGCGGTCTGTCCTGTCCGATATACGGCCCTAGCCAAGTAGTTCTCTATGTTCGAGTAGCCAATGGGTTGTGTGTGATGACTTTCGACGAGAAGTGGCATGATTTATCAAAAATAATGATTTATATTTAATAACTAATAATTTGAAGTTAATAATTTCTAATATTCATTGGTCTATACCTTGTAAATTGCAAAATATTAATTATTTTTCATAAAATTCTACGTACATTATTTAGCGAAACCTCAGAACTTTACAAAAACCGAAAACACTAATATAGCAACACCATAGGAAATATTGTTAATTATAGCACTAATACTCAACATTTAGTTGATAAAGATACCTAAAAGTATTAAATAATAATAATAAATTAAAGTGTTGTAAGAAATCAGCTCTACAAGTATACTTTTGTCGCCTCCATTTTCGCCCTCCAGCTTCACATATCCTCATAGGTCGATAAATTTCGCTGCATCTTTACCACATAACCCTGGCTTCGTTTGTTTTTTATGTTGAACATTGAATTCTTAATGTTAGTCACTGAATCTTGAATCGTAAATAGTTGTTTCTTTAAAATTTTAAAGTTCTAATTATGGTTGAAGTATAAGATTATTTTGACGATATTACCCTCTATGTTAATTGGTTTTACATGATAACTACTAAATTTAGGAATTTGAATTGTTAAATATTCAAATTATTATCGAAAAATTCTGAATATTTATAATATTTGAACTTTTAAAAAGCCTGAATGTTAGAAAAATAATATAAAATTTTAAGTTATTGTTGTCCATAAGTTTAGTTTTCAAAATGATAGAAGTTTAAAAGTTAACCTTCAAAATTAATTTCTCTAAATTAAACCAGATAATTCTAAGTAAAGAATATTATTTATAAATAATAGTTATTAAAATTTTAATTATTAGATATTTTTTATTAGAAAAGTTACAAGCCTGAAAAATTTAAGGTTAAAGAACCTAAACTAGCCCAAAAAAACTTAAATAAAAAGAATTGAAATTATGTTGATTTAAACCGAGTACTATCATTCGCTAGATTTTCTAAAATTAATGTTTTTAAAGTTTTGTACTTTTCAAAGTTTGAATTTCTATTATTTTTATATATGATTTAATTTGATAGATATTAGGGCACAAATGAGAAAAAATCATCATTAAGCATCCAACATGAATAAGCAATATCAAAAGGAGATTGTTGACGACACACCATTTTTGAGTAAGAGATATTCATTTTTTAGGTTTATTATTATTATTACTATTGGATGTATTTTTACCAAAAAAATCTCCCTTAATAGTACAGTAAGATATGACCAAAGGCGGCAAGAGATGGCCGTTTACAAAACTAATTTTGGACAATATATATCGAATACAAAAAACATGTAAAACAACCACCTTTCATTGTTTCAACCTATTAAATTCGGTCAGACGCAACCATTTTCCTTGGTGCAATTTTGTCCGCAATTATGAATTTTTTATTTAGTTCGAGACATCCTTTAACAATTTGAAAGTGAATGGTGTGTCCTTAAAAAATGACTACTCCTTATCCAAAATTGATATGTCATTAAGAATGCCATATCAAAATACTTAATGGTTTTACAAGTGTTCTAGGTCTAAATGGTTTAAAAACAAACACTGTTTACCCATTATCCTAGCATTCATGTGTGAATTCGACCTCAACCTCAAGGATAACGCCTTCTCTAACGTCTTGCCTTCACTTATATCCCATCATCTTTATTCTTCCTCGACATTCGTTTCAACTGATTCTCCAGATCATTTCCTCCTAAAATCTTCAAGCTACGGCTTGGCGAGTTGTTTCTCAACAGCAATGGGTTTTCGCAATAGCTTCCCACCGATTTAGGATTCGTACCATATCTAACACTTGCGAACAATGGCTTTATGGGTCCAATACCTAATGCGAACTCTCTTCTTCAATTCTAGGGTTTCACCCCTTCCTTCATGAGTCAACTCAGGTAATTGCCCTAAATCAAATATATTTATGTTATTTGAATTAGGATCTATATTTGAAGACTTATTTGAATTATAGTGGTAGGCCTCAACCATCATCACAACTGATTCTGGAACATGAGGTGGCAAAATAGATGGCTACAACAGGTGTTTGCACAAAGAAGAGGAAGGAGGCATTTCCACAAACACTTTGCAACGAAACCTTACCACCTTGACAAATGATGCCACGTCAGCACTGGAAATCAACTGTATGGTTTGTAAGGACGATGGTAGTCCCCAAACTAGTACCGTTCTTTTTGGAAGAGGGATGTAGGTCAAGGGTGTGCATGCACTTGTAATGTGCCTGGCTGTGCATGCCTACGTATGATATTCAAATATGTATTGGTTACTGGGCTTTAAGAGACATGCCTATAGTGAATCCAACTCAGTAATACAATCCCTGCGAGGCGCCTGTGTATCTATATATATGATAGGGATGTATACAAAATGTGTGTTGAGAATTTAATAGGAGAGGTTTTCTCTTAAACTTTCTTATTCATCTCTTAAATATTTGCAAGCTATTATTTTATGTTATTGCAAATTGTTGTGCTTTGTTCTTCGATAACCAACATTTTCTCAATAACCTTCCTTTCTTCTCTGCACTTACCCTCTACTTTAAGTAAAAGATAGTACAACGATGACTAGAAGTAATAAGAAAAACTCGGGCCCTAACACATTGGTATCAGAGCAGGATGAATCAAAGTTGAACGAGCATTCAGATGGAAAAAGGAGATAAAAAGGAACACTGATGAAGAATACACCGTTGAGGGATCTACACAAGATCGCATCAACATACAAACCAATGTACACATCAGAGAATTGCAGGTATCCCATCAAGAACTCGATACAAAGGTAGATCAGATGCAAGAAACCTTGAATTGAAGGAAGTGAGATTCAACAGGTGAACCCTAGAACACCCTGTAATCCTCCTTCTTAGAGAAATTTTACAGAATAGAATCAAGAAACCTATACATCGGCATCACCAATTCAGATGCATCCTGAAAATAATCCTGCAAAGCATGCCAGAAATCATTCAAGACAGTTTCAAGACATCGTTATTTCTCTTATTCATCACGAAGTCAATATTGCAAATTCGACCAGGCATACAACAATTGCGACAATAACTTCACAAAATCTATTAAGACTACTACAGAATACGGTGATCAGGCTAGACTTCCCCACTTACAATTGCAATGATGAAGTTGTTGAATGGCTTAATCAAGTTGAGCATCCTTTCTAATATCACAACACTCCTAAACATGAATAGGTAACTACATGTTCTTTTCATCTCAAAGAAGATGCACGTAAGTGGTATAGCTGGTTGACAAAGAAGGTTAAAGATTACGACAACTGCAGTGTCTTTAAGGATGAATTGTTAGTCAGTTTTGCACTAGAGGAATTCTTGAAACCCTACAATGCCATATCTAACCTCAAAAAAACCACAACTGTAGTAGTTTATCTGTCTCAATATGAACACCTACAAGGAATGTGTGACGCCTTACCCGATCAGTTTATGTTAAAGAAATTTGTAGATGAACTTAAGGAAGAAATTAAATTCAATGTGCTGGCCCTACCCCCTGTTGATTTCAAATAAGCAGTAAGCCTGACCAAAGTTTTCGAGTGCAAAAGGACGAATAAAAGGAAAATTAAGTTCGGTAAGACATTCAAGAAAACTGGAGGAACAAAGTTAGCTAAGAAGGAAGGAAGCAATAAGGAATCGGTCTTACTCCACATGAATCATTGAAAGAAGGAGAAAGGACTTGTATTTTGGATGTAATGAAAAGTGGCACCTGGCCACGAATGAAAGACTAAGCAAGTCTACATTATTAAGGGGATCATGTCACTACAGAATAAAGAAAGTGAGGAATTGAATGAAGAAAACATAGGATATTAGCATTCAAGATTTTCCAGAATTGAATATGTAACAACCCGTATTTTCAATAACCTGTTATAACGTAAATCGAGGCAGAATTTAATTTATAAATCTGAATCAAGAGAAACGGCCTATGCCATTGCGTTCGTCTCGGAAAAATACGCGAAATAGAGTCCGAGTTTTCGAAAATCGGAGTCCGTATGAAGAAGATATGGACGAACAAAGTTAGGCAGAAAAACCGAAAACAAGCCAGAATGCACTGGCGCACTTGTGAAGTGCGCCAGCACAAAAATACACTGGCGCACTTGGGAATTGCGCCCGTGTCGAGCCAGAAACCTGCACAGCTTTCTGGCTTGACCCTGACTGGCTTGGTGCACCTGTTTTGGTTCTCTGGTCTGTTCTGCTGGCCTATGACGATTTTTGATGGTTTAGATCTAAACTAGGGTTAATCCTATGGCCTAAACTAACCTAAACTTCTATAAAAGGACCCCTAAACCTAGCCTAAATCATCATTAATCATTCATACAACTAAACTATGGCAAAATCAATCCTCTCATGGCCTCCACTCTCTTCATAAAATTCCTAAGTCATTTCTATGAGAGATTTTCCATGCATACAAGTGTTTTCAAGCTTGTATGAGCATCATTAGCTTGCACACAAGTCAAGTTTCTATATTTGCATCATAAAGAAAGAGTTTTGATCATTTTGGCTCAAGGGTTTTTCTATTAGAGCTTGCATTTTGGGTTTAATTGATTGCATAAGGGCTTTGTCATATTTCCTAAGCATTGTAAGCCCTATTCTACTTTAATACTTAAACTCTAAAGTTAAATGTGTGATATGCAAGTTTATATGCAAGTTTACTATGCTATGATATGCAAGTTTATCATGTTGTGATATGCAAGTTTATATGCAAGTTTACTATGCTATGAGATGCAAGTTTATCATGTTGTGATATGCAAGTTTATATGCAAGTTTGCTATGCTATGATATGCAAGTTTATCATGTTGTGATATGCAAGTTTATATGCAAGTTTGCTATGCTATGATATGCAAGTTTATCATGTTGTGATATGCAAGTTTATATGCAAGTATGCCATGTTATGATATGCAAGTTCATTATGTTATGTTATGCAAGTATGCCATGTCATGATATGCAAGTTTATCGTGTTATGTTATGCAAGTTTGATATGCAAGTTTGTCATATGATATGCAAGTTATGTTATGCAAGTTTGGGTTGAACATTTTGTTCATGCTATTATGTTATGCAAGCTTATCTTGGGTTTATGAACATAAAGCTTCAAGCTTTATGCTAAAGGTTGCATTTTGGCAACATGTAAGTTATCATATCTCTTATGATAACTTGCATGTGAGGCTAGATGCGAACTTATGGCCATTTTTACATGTCATTTATCACCATGTATCACCAATATGCTAAGTTTGGTTTTATGCATGCTTTTGAGGCCTAAAAATGTAATATGCAAGTATATGAACATATGTACATTTCATATGCCACCATGTTGAACTTGTGGCTTCAACACCTTTATGTCATGATTGTGCCAAGTTCCCTCTTTCTATCCTTTATGCGCTATTGCGATATGTAAGCGATGGGATTGCGTTTGGGGTTGGGTAAACTTAAAAGACATAAAAACATAAGATTTGGGAATTTACCTATTAAGTTAGGTCTACCCATTGGGAATTTACCTATTAAGTTAGGTCTACCCAATTGCTTGAAAATTTGTAACATGTTTTGGAAACATGATGGACATGACACTTAGAAAAGATAAGTGTGACCAACTCGAGGTTGGGTTGAGTTTGTAGCGTAAACCTACCCGGAACCGACCGGCTTAACTAGTTGCTACAAACAATAGGACCCAATGTGAGAAGTTGGCCATGTTGTACCTTGAACCCGAGGTTAGACCTAGTTGTGGTGTAAAGCTACCCGGAACCGACCGGCTTAACTAGTAACCACAACAAGGTCTAATGTGAGAGGTTAAGGCGCATTAAATTAACTAATGCCTCGTGATTAGGGTTAAGTCATGGTCCACTTAATACTTAACCAATTTGGGCGTGGTAGATTAATCAGGGTTAAGTCGTGAACTCATCGTTACACTTAACCAAGTTAATCCATGATTAGCAAGAGGGTTAAACCGTACTTAACCCACTAGAAAATCCTAGCAATGGGGGCCCACTCCGCAGTAATCCCCAAAAATTGGTATCATTAAGGCCCTAGGGACTAGGCTAGGGAGGGGGCATGATTACTGGGCTGGAGGTAAGCGACTAAATAAACGACGGCCGGGTGGTACGCCGATGTAGTTCCGGACGGACTAGGGTCGTGCACGTAGTCCGTATTTGGAGAAGTCACCCATGGGTACCAGTAGATCGAGACTGTGCACTCATGTTTATGGTGTCCAGGGGTTGGCACCCTAGGGCTTGATACACTCGAAGGGTGGACCCGACACAGTTCGACTACAATTATGTTTAGGCCGTATTGACACCAACACGTGACGAGTTAGGCTTAGGGAGCCGATCGACTAGACCGTTTGGTTAGACCTTGTATTAGGGTCATTTCATGTTATTGGGCCAAAGCTTGGGCCAAGGGATCAATACTTGTATATTCAAGTCATGTTAGTTTGCTAGTACACCTGTGGTGCAAAACCTTAAACCTGATTATGCGATGACACCTTTATCTACCTTGTTAGTTAATCATCATGCTAGTATGTTGTTATCCTTATGTTCATCCCTGCTTCTCATGCCAGTTAACTTTATCAGTTTACATTGATTGTAGTAGGGCTTACTCAGTCTTTTTGACTGACCTGTTTTCTTTCGCCTCTTTTCTTCCGTTTCCCCCCCCCCCCCAGGTTCTCAGGGAGGGAATATTGGAGCTTAGCTGGATTTCTGATCGCTTGTTTGTGGGATTTTAGCTCATGTACGGTCTTGACATGAAGCTAGCTATGGTTATCACTTATTTTGGGGATAGTACTTATGTATTTCAGTTTTTCAGTAATGTTGTTTTTATCTAGACTTGTGTATTTGGAAAATTGACATTATGTTGTACCAGACTTGTTTTGAAATGGTTTGAAATCTTCCGCTGTTTTTATCTATGTTATTTACTCTGTTTACATATATACATATGTTCTTGTTCTGCCTTGATATATCATTATGCATGTTTACCTGATTCAAACGCCCCTCCAAAGTCAGAGTGCTTGCAAGAGTCACCCTGGCGGAGGTTGGGGTGTTACATTTGGTATCAGAGCATATGGTTTACGAGAAGGAACAAAAAGGTTTTTAGAAAACTTTTGAAAAACTATTTTCAAAATCAAGTATAAAGTATTTTCCAAAGAAAAGTCTAGTTTATTTTAAAGGCTATTCCCCAAAAAGCCATTAGCAAAATTCCTTCTTTTTTTCTCCGTTCTGAATCTATCTTTTTCTTCGTTTTCAGTATGGCCAATAACTTTGCCATTCCGGAGGGAGTACACGTACCTGTTTGGTATAGGAGACTTTTGGAGCCTAGGGCGACCGAAGCCGGCCCCGCAGATGTTCCTCCTCCTCCGGTAGTTAATGTTCCTCCTCCTCCTCCTCCGGTAGTTAATGTTCCTCCTCCTCCCTTAGCTGATGTTTCTCCTCCCCCTCAGCCTCCACAAGCGGATTTTGCGGAAACTTGTAAGAACTTTAAGGCGATGGGTTGCAAGAATTTCATTGGAACCGAGACTTATGTAGAGGCAAGGAATTGGTTGAAAGAAACCGAAGATCTTTTTGCCTTCTTTGATATAGATGACAGTAGGAAGGTTTTATTAGCAGTGTGGTTGCTAAAGGAAGAAGCTGCACGTTGGTGGGTGGTCACCACCGCTACTAGGCCAATTGAGACTTGGGATGACTTTCGGGGAAAGTTTGGACTAAGGTTCCTATCACCGAAGCAAGGGGACATGACTATTAGGGAATACATAGATAAGTTTAATCAACTGGCTCGGGTCGGTTTAGACTTGGTTAACACAGCTCCGAAGAAGGCCCTATACTTTGCTCTAGGATTAAACGAGCCATTACATGGTTTAGCCATGACTCATATACCCTTGGGGGCAACTTTCGAGAGTTTGGTGAATATGGCCCTACTCAATGAAGAGAATAGGAATGACAAGAAGGAGATCAAGATGAATGATACTCAAGCCAAGAAGACTGATTCCCAGTGGAAAGGAAATCAGGGTAATCCAAGCGGTCAGAGCAGTCAAGGCAATAGGAACAAGAACAAGAGTCAAGGCAACAAGGGGAACAACAACAAGGGCAATAACAGAAAGGGAAAGTGCTATTATTGCGGTTTAGTTGGGCATCTTATTAAGGAGTGTAAGAAGAGGAAAAGGAAGAATGGCGAATGCTTTCATTGTGGTGAGTTTGGACACTTCACTAAGGATTGCCCGAAGAAGCGAGGGCAAGGCCAGGGTCAGACTCAGCATGCTGGACCTTCGGGAGGGCAAGTTCATGCTCTCAATGCCGCTCCAGTTCCCGATCGAGGTAGTATTTCTGTTGAAAGCCTTGTATATATTTCTGATTTTTCAGTTCGTACCTTATTTGATTCTGGTGCATCGCATAGCTTTATCTCATCTGATCTTGTTGATAGTTTGCACCTAAGTACTAGTCTAGTTAATGATCCCGTGTGTGTTTCAAATCCAATTGGGGGTTCCGCCCATTTGTCTATTATCTACGTGGATTTGAATTCTCGCGTGATGCTTATATTCTCGGTTTCATGGGGTATGGGTTGATTTTGACCATGGATTGGTTGTCCAGTTTTTGAGCCATTCTTGATTTTTGAGCATAGGGTTGTGAGGCTCATGACTCGCCTCGGTAATACCCTAAGAAATTCTAGTAACCCTATGAGTCCCGTCATGTTGTGTTATCTTGAATCCCTCAACTCGTCTATCGATAGTTTGTAATCGGTGAGGGTGGTCCGAGAATATCCTGATATCTTGGGTGAAGTGAAGGGGGTTACCCCTAAACGAGAGATTGATTTCCGCATTTATCTGGTTGATAATGCCAAGAAAGTTTCGTGGCCGGTAAGGCACATGGCCCCGCAAGATGAGAGTTAAGAAAGCAAGTCAAGGAGTTGCTTAAGAAGAACTTCATTAGATGAAGTATATCTGAATGGGGAGCGCCTGTAGTATTTACTACCAAGGCAGATGGTTCTCTTCGACTTTGTATTGATTATCGTGAGTTAAAGAGAATAGACAACCATTGCCAAGGATTGATGATTTGTTTGATCAGCTTGTAGGAACATCTGTTTTCTCTTGATCTTGCTACTGGATTCCATCAGCTCAGAATAGCTGAGGATAGTATAGACAAGACTGCGTTCAGAACTCCGGATGGATTCTTAGAATGGCTGGTCATGCCATTCGCACCTACCTACTTCGTGGACTTGATGAGTAGGGTGTTCAGGGAGTTCTTGAACAAGTTTGTCGTGGTCTTCGTAGATGATATTCTGATCTTCTCTAAGGATGAGGAAGAGCATGCAAGGCATCTCGTGGAGGTGATGGATACGCTTAGAGCGCATCAGTTGAAAGCCAAGTCCTCCAAATGTCATTTTGGAGAAGAGAAGTTAGATTTCTTGGGCACATAGTTTCTAAGCAAGGCTTAGCGGTGGATCCCGCTAAGGTAGTTGCAGTTCAGGATTGGAAGACTCCAAGGTATGCAACCGAAGTAAGAAGTTCTCTCAGTTTAATTAGTTAGTAAGCGTCCCTTGAGTTTAGACCTACCCTTCTGGATCAAGTAGGGACTTCACAGAAAGAAGACCCGCAGTTAGTCGAGATCATGGACAAGTTGATTCGAGGCGAGATGGTAAGTCACCTCGCTATAGATGACAAGGGATGGCTAAGACGCGATGAGAGAAAGAAGGTTCTTGAAGAGGCACATCACCCGAGGAGGTGGCCGAGTTTGTCCCAAGGTGCATGTTGTGCCAACAGGTTAAAGGCCGAGTCATAGAAGCCCGGTGGGCTATTATATCCATGGGAGGTCCCCGTAATGGAAGTAGAAAAGCGTCACGAAGGATTCCGTGGATGGACTGCCTAGATCAAGAAAGGGAGTACGAGCATGTGGGTCATAATAGGTAGACTCACGAAGAGTGCTCATTTCACTCCGGTAAAGAACGAAAGGACTGCATCATAGCTAGCGACAGTTTACTTTCAAGAAATAAAGCGGTTGCACGAGGTACCCTAAAGTATAGTTAGTAACCATGACTCAATCTTCACCAGTCAGTTTTGAGATAGTCTACGGGAAGTCATGGGCAAGCAACTGAATCTAAGTACGGCCTATCATTCGCAGGCGGATGATTCATTTCGTTCAAGCATGAGTTATAAAAAAAATCATGTTGGTAAGAACAATTGGCAACGTGGATTGGTATTTCCAAGAAAAGTTCTGCTACGTGGAATACTTTATAGTAAGTAAACGAGATCCAGGATTCACTAGTGAATTTTGGAGGGCTTGCATGAAACCATGTGGTCATAGTTATGTTTAAGCCAAGAATGGTAGAAGAGTAAGTGAAAAAGGAAGACGAGAGGCGACAATGAAATGGGTTCCAACTCATATTTGGAAATAAGAGTTAGGAAGCTAAGAAATCATGAGGTAAAAGACGGTCAAAGCACAGTGGAGTTAAACTCAAGGAAACGTGACTTAGAAGACTGAAGGCTAGATACGCGCATCATATCTCTTTCTAAGAGTATATCCTTGATCCTTGTTTTCCTGTGGAACTTACTCGCATGTTATCTTTTTCGTATATCCTCTCGGTCCCATTCTCGGTCCTATTTCTGTCGGGAGGTATGACTTATTGGCTAGTAATACCTGTCAAGGTTTGAAGGGGTCCGTTAGGTTGACTAAACCTTTTGGGCTTTTATAGAATATGGGTTGGGTTAGGAAGGGATTTCTTGTAATCCGAAAGGAGTATATCCTGCTTATCTTCCCGATCTCTTTGTAGCATATCCTTTGCTATCCATGTTTAGCTAGTTTATCGTGTTAATCTTGTCATGAGAACCCTAGGTAGAAACCCTTTGGATGAAACATGTTATGCTTGTTGGATGCAAGTGGTTGCAAGTGTTTGCAAGTGGCTACTCGTGGATGCATTATACACGTTAGGCACTAGATCGGCTCACACACTCCTCATATTGCATATGCATGAGTGTTTATTCTTATTCATGGATGAAAATTTTTGTGTTATCACATGGATGTTGCATATGGATGTATGTTATGTGCACACATATAGATGTTATACATTATGTTAGGAATTGCATACATATGGATTCATTTCACTAGCATAATTTGCATTGATGATATTTGCATTAGATAAGTACATATACACACACCTTTGCATATGTTCATACAACATTTAGAATCTTATAAGGACAATGATTGCTCGTGGATGATGTTTTGAGTAGATGAATGTTGGATGGTAGGATACGTTCTTCCTAACTTGAAGATTTCGGGACGAAATCCTTTAAGGAGGGGAGAATGTAACAACCCGTATTTTCAATAACCTGTTATAACGTAAATCGAGGCAGAATTTAATTTATAAATCTGTATCAAGGGAAACGGGCTATGCCATTGCGTTCGTCTAGGAAAAATACGCGAAATAGAGTCCGAGTTTTCGAAAATTGGAGTCCGTATGAAGAAGATATGGACGAACAAAGTTAGGCAGAAAAACCGAAAACAAGCCAGAATGCACTGGCGCACTTGTGAAGTGCGCCAGCACAAAAATACACTGGCGCACTTGGGAAGTGCGCCCGTGTCGACCCAGAAACCTGCACAGCTTTCTGGCTTGACCCTGGCTGGCTTGGTGCACCTGTTTTGGTTCTCTGGTCTGTTCTGCTGGCCTATGACGATTTTTGATGGTTTAGATCTAAACTAGGGTTAATCCTATGGCCTAAACTAACCTAAACTTCTATAAAAGGACCCCTAAACCTAGCCTAAATCATCATTAATCATTCATACAACTAAACTATGGCAAAATCAATCCTCTCATGGCCTCCACTCTCTTCATAAAATTCCTAAGTCATTTCTATGAGAGATTTTCCATGCATACAAGTGTTTTCAAGCTTGTATGAGCATCATTAGCTTGCATTCAAGTCAAGTTTCTATATTTGCATCATAAAGAAAGAGTTTTGATCATTTTGGCTCAAGGGTTTTTCTATTAGAGCTTGCATTTTGGGTTTAATTGATTGCATAAGGGCTTTGTCATATTTCCTAAGCATTGTAAGCCCTATTCTACTTTCATACTTAAACTCTAAAGTTAAATGTGTGATATGCAAGTTTATATGCAAGTTTACTATGCTATGATATGCAAGTTTATCATGTTGTGATATGCAAGTTTACTATGCTATGAGATGCAAGTTTATCATGTTGTGATATGCAAGTTTGCTATGCTATGATATGCAAGTTTATCATGTTGTGATATGCAAGTTTATATGCAAGTATGCCGTGTTATGATATGCAAGTTCATCATGTTATGTTATGCAAGTATGCCATGTCATGATATGCAAGTTTATCGTGTTATGTTATGCAAGTTTGTCATATGATATGCAAGTTATGTTATGCAAGTTTGGGTTGAACATTTTGTTCATGCTATTATGTTATGCAAGCTTATCTTGGGTTTATGAACATAAAGCTTCAAGCTTTATGCTAAAGGTTGCATTTTGGCAACATGTAAGTTATCATATCTCTTATGATAACTTGCATGTGAGGCTAGATGCGAACTTATGGCCATTTTTACATGTCATTTATCACCATGTATCACCAATATGCTAAGTTTGGTTTTATGCATGCTTTTGAGGCCTAAAAATGTAATATGCAAGTATATGAACATATGTACATTTCATATGCCACCATGTTGAACTTGTGGCTTCAACACCTTTATGTCATGATTGTGCCAAGTTCCCTCTTTCTATCCTTTATGCGCTATTGCGATATGTAAGCGATGGGATTGCGTTTGGGGTTGGGTAAACTTAAAAGACATAAAAACATAAGATTTGGGAATTTACCTATTAAGTTAGGTCTACCCATTGGGAATTTACCTATTAAGTTAGGTCTACCCAATTGCTTGAAAATTTGTAACATGTTTTGGAAACATGATGGACATGACACTTAGAAAAGATAAGTGTGACCAACTCGAGGTTGGGTTGAGTTTGTAGCGTAAACCTACCCGGAACCGACCGGCTTAACTAGTTGCTACAAACAATAGGACCCAATGTGAGAAGTTGGCCATGTTGTACCTTGAACCCGAGGTTAGACCTAGTTGTGGTGTAAAGCTACCCGGAACCGACCGGCTTAACTAGTAACCACAACAAGGTCTAATGTGAGAGGTTAAGGCGCATTAAATTAACTAATGCCTCGTGATTAGGGTTAAGTCATGGTCCACTTAATACTTAACCAATTTGGGCTTGGTAGATTAATCAGGGTTAAGTTGTGAACTCATCGTTACACTTAACCAAGTTAATCCATGATTAGCAAGAGGGTTAAACCGTACTTAACCCACTAGAAAATCCTAGCAATGGGGGCCCACTCCGCAGTAATCCCCAAAAATTGGTATCATTAAGGCCCTAGGGACTAGGCTAGGGAGGGGGCACGATTACTGGGCTGGAGGTAAGCGACCAAATAAACGACGGCCGGGTGGTACGCCGATGTAGTTCCGGACGGACTAGGGTCGTGCACGTAGTCTGTATTTGGAGAAGTCACCCATGGGTACCAGTAGATCGAGACTGTGCACTCATGTTTATGGTGTCCAGGGGTTGGCACCCTAGGGCTTGATACACCCGAAGGGTGGACCCGGCACAGTTCGACTACAATTATGTTTAGGCCGTATTGACACCAACACGTGACGAGTTAGGCTTAGGGAGCCGATCGACTAGACCGTTTGGTTAGACCTTGTATTAGGGTCATTTCATGTTATTGGGCCAAGGGATCAATACTTGTATATTCAAGTCATGTTAGTTTGCTAGTACACCTGTGGTGCAAAACCTTAAACCTGATTATGCGATGACACCTTTATCTACCTTGTTAGTTAATCATCATGCTAGTATGTTGTTATCCTTATGTTCATCCCTGCTTCTCATGCCAGTTAACTTTATCAGTTTACATTGATTGTAGTAGGGCTTACTCAGTCTTTTTGACTGACCTGTTTTCTTTCGCCTCTTTTCTTCCGTTTCCCCCCCCCAGGTTCTCAGGGAGGGAATATTGGAGCTTAGCTGGATTTCTGATCGCTTGTTTGTGGGATTTTATCTCATGTACGATCTTGACATGAAGCTAGCTATGGTTATCACTTATTTTGGGGATAGTACTTATGTATTTCAGTTTTTCAGTAATGTTGTTTTTATCTAGACTTGTGTATTTGGAAAATTGACATTATGTTGTACCAGACTTGTTTTGAAATGGTTTGAAATCTTCCGCTGTTTTTATCTATGTTATTTACTCTGTTTACATATATACATATGTTCTTGTTCTGCCTTGATATATCATTATGCATGTTTACCTGATTCAAACGCCCCTCCAAAGTCAGAGTGCTTGCAAGAGTCACCCTGGCGGAGGTTGGGGTGTTACAGAATATATCTATTAGTAGCAAAGTGGAGGAAGATCAAACTTATGCCATAACCCTTGGTGCCATATGCAGCATGCCCACACCGTCGACAATCAGGGTCTGAGGATACATTAACAAACAATTGGTGGAGGTGCTCATTGACTTAGGATCTACGCATAGTTTCATTAACACATGAATGACAAGAAGGTTAAATTTTATCATTCAAGACACACTCGAGTACGCAGTTCAAGTAGTCTATTGGGGAAAAGTTCTTTGGCAAGGGAATTTGTATAGAAGTTATGTTTAAATGTCAAGGTTGTATGATGCCTATAGACTTAATGACAATACCGTTGGAAGGATGTCAAATTGTTCTAGGGGCACAATGTATGAAGGTAGTAGGTGAAATATCCTTTAATTTCTACAAACTACAAATCAGATTCTAGTGGAAGGGTAAAGATTATTCGTGGCACGACATTAAGGACAACAACAAAATTGTTGATAGTAAAAGCATTTACAAAGAGAGTTCATAATGTCAAATCACCATGCTACTTCGCTCCAGGGAAGTGAAGTGTCACACACCAGATAATAACCCTCAAATTCCCTCTGAGGTTCAACAGATATTAACCCTCAAATTCCCTCTGAAGTTCAACAGATATTAACCCAATTCCCCACTATCAGACAACCTAGCAACGGCTTGTTGCCTAAGGGTGAGGTTCGTTCGGTTCGGTTGTTTGGACGTAAAAAAACTCAAACCGAATTGAATCCGAAAATTTTCCAAACCGAACCGAACCAAATTAAAATTTATATAGTAAATTTTATGTTTATGATAAGTTTTGATCTATTTGCAACAAATGCCTTTGTATTATATAGCAAAATTAATTATTTAAAGTACCACAATACCATAAAATTAGATAATAAATTACAAGTTCGGTTAAACCGATAACCAAAAAAATATTTTTTACAAACCGAATTCAAAACGATTTAGTTTTAAAACCGACCGACCGAAATGAACCGGTTTGGTCGGTTAATTCGGTTTGAGCCGAATATTGCCCACCCTTATTGTTGTCGCCCAGGGAATGTGATCATAAAATACCCTACTACCAGCATCCAAGCCAGTATGTCCAATACTTTACAGGCACTTGTATCACATCAAGGATGAGTTTGAAAAATTAGCAAAGGAAATTCTTAAAACAGGGAATATCAAGCCTAGTCCCAGCGAATATTCGTCACCCCTTGTCATTGTGAGAAAGAAGGATGGCACCTGGAGGATGTGTGTTGATTTTCGAGCACTCAACGACCAAACCATCAAGGATAAGTATCATATACCTTTATTTGATGATTTATTAGATGAATTACATGGCTCAGTTTATTTTTCTAAATTAGATCTTAGATCAGGGTATCGCCGAATCATAATGCACCAAAATAATATGCACAAAACTACATTTAAAACGCATAAGGTTCATAATGAATTCTTGGTTGTGACATTCGGCCTTTCTAATGGACCTTCTACCTTTCAAGCACTTATGAATAACATTTTTAATTAGACCTTACTTAATAAAGTTCTTACTGGTCTTCTTTGATGATATACTGATCTATAGCTAGACTTGGTCCAAGCATATGAAACATATATGTTTAGCTCTATGTAGTTAAAGCGCTTAGCGATTCTATAGCGGTAGAGGTGTAAAAAGCTATAGCGGGGATATAGCGGAGGTGCAAAAATGTTAACGAGAAGTAAAATTATATAATTAAAATTAATTAATTATCATTCTCGCATCATTTGTGTAGAAGAAACAAATATTAATTAATATTATATAACAAAATCAAAGAATATCATGATTATGCACACTAGATTCGAGAATTACTATAGATTTCTATCTTATATAAGGCACGTATGACTTAAAATTAACTCTTTACTTAACTTATTTAATTTATTTTAAAAGAGATTTGGTCATATCATCCTTTGTATATTAATATTGCTAAAGAGGGTGCTAAATAGCGTTGATTTAGCGGAAGAGGAATATAGTAGGGCTTTAAGCGGAACTACTATTTATCAATGCAAAATTGAAATAGCGTAGCGGCCGGAGAGCGCTACGGGCAATAGCGGGGATTTTGCAGAGCTTTAGCGGGGCTTTAACTGCATATGTTTAGCTTTGCAGGTACTAAGGAAAAATCAACTAGTCATCAAATTATCCAAGTTCTCATTTGGCCAGACACAAATCAGCCATATAGGGAATATTATAACAAAAAATGGAATTGCAGTTGTTCCTAAAAAAGTTCAAGCTATAAAAGATTGGCTACAATCAAGTAATTTAAAGGGTTTGAGAGGATTCTTTAGGCTTACCGAGTACTATAGAAAATTCATACAGCATCCCCTGTAGCATAGTTTCTGACTGAGATACCATTTTCACCAGTACTTTCTGGTAGGATTTGATGAAACTTCTTGGGTGTATGCTTAAAAATGAGTTCAACATACCACCCACTGACCGATGGCCAAATCGAAGCTATCAATAAAATTCTGAAAGGTTATCTGCAGTGCTTTGTATGTCACAAGCCGCATGAATTGACAAAATGACTCACGGTAGTAGAATGTTGCCACAACACTAGTTGGCAAAGTTCCATTAACATAACACCATTCTTGGTTATTTACGGCACTCCACCTTCCACACTACTAATATGTGCTGAGGACTTCAGGGGTACCCCAAGTAGAATAGGAACTATACTTACGTAACATAATGTTGCAATTAGTCAACCACAGTTTAAAATTCACCCAGGACTGAATGAAGAAACACGCGGATGCAGGAAGAACTGAGAGGCAGTTTCAAGTGGACAACCGGGTGTACCTTAAATTACAACCCGATAGAAAAATTATGGCGAGTAATGTGAAAACCACAAATCTATCGCCAAGATACTACGGACCTTATAGGATTATTAGAAAGACTGGGAAGTGGCGTACAAGTTAGAGCTACCTTCTTCGGCCAGGTTACATCCTGTATTTCATGTATACATGTATAGCAATTAAAAAAGAAGCTGGGTCAAAGAACAACCATTCAACAAAGGAACCTTTCTTTTGTGGAGAAAATAGTTGAGGAGCCCGAACTAATACTCGACAGGAGAACATTTCCAAAAAATAACAAGGCAGTCACTCAAGTATTGGTCAAGTAGAAGCAGAGGAGTCAAGAAGAAGAAACATGGGAAGACTATTGGGCATTGGTGAAGATGTTTCCAGCTTTTGATCTTGAGATAAGGTCAACTTTTGACAGAGAGGGGAGTGTTAGGCCTCAACCATCATCACAACTGATTCTGGACCAAGAGGTGGCAAAATAGATGGCTACAACAGGTGCTTGAACAAATAAGAAGGAAGAAGGCATTTCCACAAATGCTTTGCAACGAAACCTTTCAACCTTGACAAACGATGCCACGTCACCACCGGAAGTCAACTGTATGGTTAATAAGGACGATAGTGGTCCCCTAACTTGTACCGTGCTTTCTGTACCTGGGATGTATTTCGAGGGTGTGCGCCCATATGCACGGCTGTGCATGCCTGCATATGATATTCAAACACGTATTGGTTACTGGGCTTTAAGAGATAGGCCTGTAGTGAATCCAACTCAATAATACAATCCATGTATCTATATATAATATGACAGGGATGTATACAAATATTTACAAGCTATCTTATTCAACTCTCAAATATTTACAAGCTATTATTTTCTATTATTTTACAAGCTATTATTTTCACAACAACCTTCCTCTCTTCTCTGCACTCATCTTCTACTTTAAGTAAAAGAAAGTACAATGATGGCTATAGGTAGCAAGAAAATCTCGGGCCCTAACATATAATATTGTGTTATTAAAATAACCTTTGGACTTCGTCTGCAGATCGAAATCCTAGATCTGTAGACATGGACCCGATCCATAGTCTACTCATGACTACTAAGTGTTGGCCTTGAACTATTGCTGAAAACATGGTATCTAAAAGGAAGAGAAAACATGTGAGTAGTTATTGAATATTCTTCATATGTTCTATTGTTTTACCATGTTGGTGTTGTTCAAATGTGACTTAGCTTGCTAGTTGAATTAGTATTTCTCTACCGTTGATGCTAGTTATCACTATTCAAAGATGAACTGAAAAGTACAATACTACATGCTGATGGATTTTTACTTAATTTTTTTATAGTAAGTGAAGTCCATACAACAGTACTATTTTAGTATTGAATTGCTTGTTATTAATAGTGATGCTTTTTAACATTAATTGATTACTTTTATTTGATGAATTAGTTCATTATATAATATTCGATGTATATCGTATAAATAATTTCAATTTTATTTAATGTTAGTGAAATGTTAAATTAATAGTATTGAACTAGTTCATTAGCGTATCATGTTATATTAATAGTATATTGAACCAGTTCATTAATGTATCTCATGTTTCATCTTGTGTTGACTTTTCTGATCACTATGACAACTACTAGAAAAACATTTTCAAGTGAAACACGTAGAAAGGAGGTTTCCAATGCGATGGGCAATGAATCACTTGTTAATTGGATGTCTCTTTATTTGGGGCTTGATAGGAAGATTGACTTTGAATTTTTGGTAAATAAGTTAAATTTATAAAGACAATTACAGCGCAATTAACTTAGGTATTATGGACTGAAAGTGGTATCCAAATCTATTTTTTGTTATAAAGCAAATTCAAAAGTTAGTACTTAGTACATCTTTATGTTATCCTTTGCATTTGGGGAGATGCAATTTTTCCAAAAAGAAAAGTCAAGGTGTGCTAATATTAGTATTAAAAAGAAATGAGAGCACAGATGCTTCATTTGGGTACAACATATATAGAGACACAAAATTGTATACACAAAATCTGGACCACAAGATTTGTTTGTCTATATGTGTAAGGTGGAATTCAGGGGGAGATCTAATAACTCAGATTTTGTGTGTATAATTTTGTGTTAACATTTTGTGTCCTTTTAGACTTCCCGATACATACATACATACATACATACATATACATATATATATATATGTACATATATATATGTACATATATATATATATGTACATATATATATGTACATATATATATATATACATATATATATGTATATATATATATATATACATATATATATATATATATATATATATGGAGCGGCCATAGGAACACAAAATTGAACACAAAAATTTGTATATAAAATCTGGACCATAAGATTTGTTTGTCTTTAGGTGTAAGGTGGAATTCAAAGAGAGATCTAATGACTCAGATTTTGTGTTCATATATATATATATATATATATATATATATATATATATATATATATATATATATATATATATAAAAGGAGGGTTCCGCTACAACTCTTATATTGCACGTGAACTCTCCCTCTTAATCTCCACCACTCATTTCCCTATTCATTCTCTCTCTTCCCACTAAAAAATAATATTGAAATGTAAAGAGAGAGAATGAGTGGGGAAATAGGTGATGAAGATTAAGTGGGAGAGTTCAGGTGCAATATAAGAGGTGTAGCGGAACCCTCCCCTATATATATATACATATATATATATATATACATATATATATATATGAGGAGCGTTCCAGGGCACCTCTGTTTGCGACATCTCTATCCGTTCATGAGCTACAGTAATCCAAATCGAAGGAGAATTTGTAGATATTCAATCCACATATATTTAAGGATCTATCCCAAATTTAAGCTCGTTCCGACATCCGTAACATATTCAAAATCTTAGCTCAATTATTCACCGTTCAGACAATTATTCGAACCGTTAAATTTAAACATTAAATATATTATTGTACGAATGTCGGAACGAACTCAAATTTTGGATATGTCCTTAAATATATGTGGATTGAACATCCGCAAATTTTTGTTTGATTTGGATTACCGTAGCTCACAGACGGATATGAGTGCTAGCATGGATGCTGCAAACAGGGGTGCTGCTTACAAAAATTAATGTACATATACATATTCAAACATACATTAGTGGGCATAGTATTGTTTGACGGAATAGGAAGAAAACAAAAGATCAGTACGATTTTGTTGACATCACTTTATGTGGTGTCAACATCACTCCACTTGATTAGTGGAAACAAGGGAACCCCTATGGACCTCTCCTGATTTCCACTGATGGAAGGCCAAAGTCATGATGACACCACATAAAGTGGTGTCAACAAACTCACTCTCCTAAAAGCTGAACCGGAGAAACAACCAAAATTTTGCGTGCAACTAACTGATTGCATGGTGATGTGAATTTGCTAGTTTGTAAACGTTAGATTCAATGATTGGCATGTTAAAACAGAACAGCTACAGCCAAAGAAGTGCGGTTGGATTCTTCCTACATTTGATTATGACATGAAAATGAGGAGTGTGTTTGTGACATCTTTACCTCATAGAATCAGTTTCTATATCATGTAGACATATACAGTAAATATGTGTTATCAATGGACAATACTATCTCAAATGAAGAAACCAAAAATGAGCTGATCGTAGTAAATTTTAAGATGTATACGGGAATGCTCCCCATGTTTATATATTTATTTACATATACATGCACAATATCTGCAAATAAACTGTTCAATTCAAATTTTAAATGTGTTCTAGGCTGAAGCAACTCCGTTTATCGTTCCATTCCACCAGAAGCCGTAGAAGAAGTTCCGTAAACATTACAGCAGGAAGAAACAATAAATTACTGCTCCAGAAGTATCCAGAAAGGTCGATAAAATGAAACAAGTAGAAGCAATGGAAGAACCTGCAATTGTAGAGAATGTGAAAATGAATTAATAGAAGAGAAGCCTATACAGTCCGATGAATCCAATGCAGAAGAGAAAATCACTGAACCAAAAGAGGCAGAATTAATAGAAGTAGGAAAAAAAAGTTTGATGTATCATAAGCTGCTCATGTGTAGGTTCATAAATTCAATGGAACATTTGTCATGAAATATAATATTTCTCCAATTTGTGTAATGAGATTATTGACTGGCACATCTGTTGATGTTTGTGTATTTTTTGATATTATACGTGTGTTTGTGAGTTAGTTGCAAAGCGAGACTGAACATCAGCTCTCCATTCTCTGACAACGCACAAAATACTGTGAAAACAAATATCCATGCCTATATCGTATCATAATATGTAAGGTACAACTAACCGAATACGTTTACAGAAGACGGGATGAAGGGGCATGGGGTATTAAACGGGAGGATCGGCCAATTAAATGGGTGGAGTCTAGGAATGGCAATGGGACGGGTCTAGGGTCCAAACCCGCTTGACCCGCCCCTGTTTTGACCCATTTAGACCCGCCCCATAGGGTCTTCGGGGCGGGTAGACCCGCGACCCGCTTTTGGAGGTCCGGGTCTAGGGTCGGGTCTGGGGCATGGCTAACCCGTCCCAACCCGACCCGCATGATCGAAACATCATTCAAACACTTTATAACTATAACTATTACTTGTTAATCTTCTTAGATTTACATGGTTATAACTTGAATATTATATTCTTTAAATTGACAAACTATAAAATTTTCATTGTATTAAGTTGCATCAATGATAATCATGCAATAACAAATGCATACATTTTGAACTATTATCTTACAACTCATTTTATAATATTCTCTTGTCATTGTGAACACATTATAATATGCATATAACTTATCATTTAGTGATAAAAAAATATAAATATATAAATTTGTGTACACTAGAACATAATATCACCGGGTCGCGGGGCGGGTCGGGTCTACCCTGACCCGTACGGGTTTCGGGTACGGGGCGAAATTCCAGACCCGCACCGGGTCTACGGGGCGGGTCTGGGGCGGGATTTAAAAAGTCCGGGTCGGGTCTGGGGCACGAGAAACCCGCCCCAACCCGCCCCATTGCCATTCCTAGTGGAGTCTGAATCGTTATTTTTAGGAAAAGGGTAGTAATTGGCCGACTATTATAAAACGTAATTAAGCTATTATGTTAATTAAGAGATAATTAGGGAATATTTGATTCAATTAAAATGGTTAATATTTATATGGTTATAACTAGTGCATAGGTTTACAGAATCGGACAAACTAGGTACCGATGGAATCATCTTGACAAGTACAATGTCATGGAGTAGAACTAGACATGACCGGAAACAACTGGATTTTTCAGTTAAATTAAATGTTGTTTAATTTTTTTGAAACAAGCTGCTTTTAACGACTAATCAGATCAAGGTGATTTAAACTCACTCAGTTCTCCCCATTTATATTTTATATAAGTTGGGTTTATTTGTTTGTGTGTTATGGATGATTTTTATTGAATGATTGTTACATTATATATTCAAATATTGACTGAACAGTTAAGTTAAACGTTCGTTTAACGTAATTAAAATAAAATCATTATTTATAAGGATTGAATCCAATTGAGGTAACTTACCTCAGTTGTTACGTTTATATTATTATAAACGTTATAAATAAATAGTTGGATGCTTGAATTTATGTTATTAGCCCAATATTGACTGTTACATTTATTGTTGACCGTTATTATTAAACTGATTATGTCATCTATTTAGATGGAAACGAATATTGATTGGCCAAATTGAACTGAATGATTTGAATTAAGGTAATCCATTGTTTTGCAAGAAATAACAGGTTTATCTATATGATTTGTTGTGATTGTTTAGATGTGAAATGGTTTAATATTTCACGTTTTGGTACTTCAGTGGATCTTTGCCTCTTTAGTACCGTCAGTAAAAGAAAAGATTTTTAAATCGATATTTAATTGTGAAACATTTTCAAAGATATATTTATATATGAAACTGAAATACAATTTTTGATAGTAAAGATGAATATCAAAGTTTAATTTACTGATTTTATAATTATTAAAATTTATAACTAATAGAGATATAAGATATTATTTAATGAATGGTTAAACGATATAAACTTAACATATTTGTTATTAAAATGTGTAAATTGTATGTAAAGGCCTTAACGGCCGTAAAGGAAGTTCAACTTGATTTCAAAATATTGAAATGGAATAATTGAATCGTGGATTTACGAGAATATGTTAAAGAGATGAAAGAGTGATATTTTGTAATAAATGATTGTTTTAAACAAACGTTGTTTTAAAATATACGAAATGTGATTAAATAACATTTTGTGAATAAGATTAACAAATCGACGAGTTTGGAAATGAGCAGTGATTTGAAAATGAGATTTCAGACTTTTAAATGGAATCGAAGTTGAAAATATAAATATGGATTTATAAATGAGATTTATGAATGGGGTTTCAGTTGCAACAACAAATTTGAATTTATAATTGAATTTAAATCTGATAGTTGAAATAAATTATTAAATCAAGTTTTTTCCCAGAATAAAATATAATTGGATAAGTACAAATTGAAAAGTTGGGAAATGATATGAAATGGCAAAGTGGGGTTTATTCCGAGGTTTAGAATGTGATATTCCGAAGTTCGGAATGATTGGTCGAAGTAAGTTTCATTCCGAGGTTCGGAATGTGATATTCCGAAATTTAGAATGTTAATCGAAGGTAAGAGTTGGAAATGAAATCGAATATAAGTCATTGCTAATAAATTTCAAATTGAATTTGTAAATGAAGTTAAGTTTTTGGAAATGGAATTTGTAGCATTTGTTACAAACGATAAAGTGAACTATTTGATTAATAATCTGAAGATCTTTATAAAGGATCGTTATATGATTTTTAAACAACAAATAAGTTGTTGGAAATGAAATGGCAACGTTTGATAAATGGAAGTAAAAAGATTTGGAAATATAATCTGTAACGTTTGATACAGAATCTAAGTTAACTTATTGTGATTATTAAAATAGAATATATATAGAAGATCGCAAATTAAGACTTGAAAAGATGTTCATTTAAGATTGGAAAGATATTTATATAAGACTTATGAAGAATATTTATATACAATTGTAATTGATAAATAGTGATTATTGTTAATATTGGTAAAATATATTTAAAAGAGATATTGAAGAAATTTATAAAGGATCGAATTACAATTGAATCGAGACTCGTGTATTATATTTTAAAGAATTTCTAAGGTAATAAATAGAATTATAAATAAGAGTTTACGTAATCAATTAAGTAAATGTGTTGAGATTTTACATGGAGTTTTTAAAAGGAAATGGAGGTGTTAATAAATTTATATCTATTCTAAAGATATGAATGTTGTTGGACAAGGTCTGAGAGGTAAGTAGAATACCCTAACTTGAACGACTTCATGATTATCCAAGGATGGTATTAGTTTATAAACGAGAGGAGTTGAGGGAAATAAAAGTTATAATTTCCGTGAATGATTTTATAAATTGTATTAGAAAAGTTTATAAGTTAAATGAGTGGTTTTAAGAATATTTTTATTCGATAATAAGAAGTAAATGCGATATTCCAAGTGCTGGGAGATATTAAGAATTTAATTAACAGACGGTTAATTAAAGAGGCTAAATGATGCTGGTACTGAATCGGTGAATTCATTTAATTTTTATGGATGAATGGTTGTTTATTTAAGTTTATTTGATAGTTATATAATCAACTATCAAATCTGGTCTATACGCTTGTTGACCATTGTAATAAATAGTGATTTTCGACCCCGAAAATCGACATAAAAACACCATGTTGAACCTTCAAGCACCGAAAATCATAGAATGTTATTAGAAAGAAATTAGAGGGTGAGATAAGAAAGAAAGAAATATAAGAATAGAAGAAGAGGAAGAAAACACATCATGATCAGAGTCTCACATCGCATCGGAACAAAATATAATATAGAAATAAATCTTTATAGAGAGCTTTAAATAAAAACTTACAATCATCGGTGTACATCAACACGTCTGGGCAGTTATAATAATTTGTCCCCATATACAACACACAGCGGAATAATAATATAATACGTGTAGACTCCTCCAACTCGTCTCTTCATAGTATCCGATAACCTGAACCTGTACGACTTGGTCTAACCTAAGCATTACAAACGACGAGTCAGTCTGGTGAACCAGAGTGAGAAAAACACATTAAGTTTATAGGTATCACACAAGTTGATTTTAAACTCAAAAATCTTTTTTTGAAAGAAAGGATAATCATAAGACCAAATCCACACATAAATACGGATGGTTTTTACCTTATGATAACCCAAAACGTTTTGAAATCAATATCTTCTTTGATATTATAATAGTGTCTAAATACAAATAAATATCAATCTAGTAAAACGCTTGCATCTCACACTCTATATACATAGTATACAATCAAAACTGCGGGCTCTTATTGAAGAATGGATTTCCTAGAAAGGTATGGGACCAACTTCCCGACAATGTACCTCTAAAGATGAATACATTGGGGTTCAACAAGAACATCTTGCAACCCAGGCTAAACATGACCAGCCCCTCACTTCACTTGAGAGTACCGAACATATCATTAATACAGTTGGGGGCCAGCCAACCGAACCGATAACATACATATAAAAATAAAGGGACAACCGAAGGCATTTGATTTCACCAGATCAGGTAATGATATACCTTTTTGATGGGTGCAACCCACATAGCCATGCGATCTACCCGATTTTATGCCATTTCCCGGTTGATGGGGCTAGAGGTTAAGCTTATCCTTCAGAATAGCACGTCTCCATCTACTTTGAATGCCACATTGTCAAATCCATCAAATCACTAATTGATGTACACAAAAATACCCTGCAGCTGACAGAAGTATGTTTGTAAAAATCAATGTATGTGATTCTTAAGAAATACTCTGTCAGACATTCGTCCATACAAGTCATCCAGGAACAGGATGAACCGAAGGCACCCTCCTACCACATCCTATACAGGTATCACCCCCAAGGATTAGTAGTGAGTAGTCCTTGCAATCCGAAGATTTCAACCATGACAGAATCATTGCCGAACTATCTCTGGGAGCTAATCAGAGAAATTCAACAGGTAGGTCTTTCGCTTATGAAGATCTACAGTCTTCAATGCTCCTTCTTCAATCTGCATCTTCACATATTTTCTGGTTCGGAATGGGTTTCGAATATAAATTCGATCCCGGTCTTTCCGTACCAACAATCGTATTGGCCAGGTTTGATAGTCGGTTATTTAACTATCAAATAAGTAGTTGTGAGAATAAAATGAGTTCACAGATTCAGTACTCGGCATTATCCGACCTCTTTAATTAGACTTCTGTTAGTTCTATTCTTAAAGTCTTTAAAATATTGGAGTTTATCTTTTACTTCTTATTATAAATAATAATATTCTTAAAAATCGTTTCATTCACTTATAAACTTTTCGAATACAGTTTATAGTATTATTTACGGTAATCATAACTTATGTTTCCCTTAACTGCGCTCGTTTATAAACTAACACCATTCTTGGATAATCGTGAAGTCGTTCAAGTTGGGGTATTTATTTACCTCTCAGACCTTGACCAACAACATTCATATCTTAGAATAAATAGAAGTTTATTAACTACACGTTTCCCTTTGGAAACCTTATTTAAATCTCGACAATGTTTACTTAATTATTATTAAGTAAACTATTATTATATTACTCTACTAATCTTTTATAATATTATACTCGAGCTTTGATTCCATTATAAATAGAATCCTTTATAAGATTTCTTCAACATCTTTTTATAAACACTTTTCAACTTGTTTGCAACAACAATACTATATTGGTTTTATAATCATATATAACTATCTTTAACAAATTTTATATAAATATTTTTACGAATCTTATATAATTGGTCTTTTACAATTTCGATAAGTTGAATTGTTTTTATAAAAGTAAATATAAGGATTAGTACGGGATGTTCGATCATCTTTTATAGTGATCTATAACACTTTTTATTATAACAAATAATAAATATAATTACGCACGGAAGATGGACTAACTATCTACCTACTACTCCCGATATTTTTAGCGGGCCGTCCACTGCAACTATCTTCATTCATAGTACATAAGCTAAACTAGACCACTGAATCAGAAAACTTGCTCCATTCACGGAGCGAAACAATAACAAATACAACCGCATTCCAAAATGACAAACACCATGTAGGGTGAGACATTCACATAACTAATTGACATAAGATAAGAAGCCTTTCAATGCAGCACCAAAACCATCATAAATCGTTTCAGCACCATGATCGGAAATTGACATAGCCGTCTCCATGAAATATACTGTCATATAAACAAAAAAGGCAAACGCCATAGCTGGTGATAAGGCTCACCTTGAACTGCTCGAAGTAATCACATCCTCGCAAATGCCAAACAAAGAAGCCATTGCAAATGCAGACAAAAGCATGTTTCCATGGCAAAAACAGAAATGACATAGCAAAAACCCTCCCCTTCACACAACAACCAGTAACTAAAATAAGAAAGCTAAACCAACAAAACCTATATACACACATTGCAACCAGGACAACCATGCTATTGGATCACCACAGCACAGCCAAAACAATATACATAACTGACAACTACACCCAGGACGAACACGCATAGATCGAACTTCTCCACCTGAACACTGTCAAAACCAACCAATAGACCAACAAAACCTATCCAGCACATAACCAAAAACTAAGAGACTGTTCACCAATATAGTATTATATCATAATGTAAATAAATTGATTAAAAATGTTAATTAAATAACTAATAAACACATACATATATGATGTATGTGTTATACCATAAAAGGCCATAACATATAATAAAGTTTAATGTAAATATTATATTAAGATGTTGTAAAATTAATTAGATAGGGATAAATTAATATAATATTATACATAAGAATATTACATAAGAAATATGATATATAAGCGTTAAAATATTAAAACTCATATAATATGAAGAGGAATTTCTTTTCAAGGACAAACTTTGGAAAAAAATTTGGTGAAAAGTATGGAAAGTTACAAAATTAGGGAGAATGACACATCTACACTAAAGGTGGAATTCAAGTTTTTTTCCATTTACACTATCATTTGGCCTTCTCACTAAATTCTAAAATTTCCATACTTTTCAACCAATTTTTTGGTAAGTTTGTCTTTCTCTCTATTTCCCACTAATATGAATGTATATATTAAGTTGGAACATTAGTAAGCTCGAGACCGATTTATGGAATAAATGCCTATGTAAAAATACGTATATTATGAGTTTCGATTAGTTCAATACTTAAACCATGAGGGTGCTTCATAAAAATAATAATCATTCTACAAGTCGATATCGGTCAATATAATATGTTGAAGAATATAAATCTCCATTATAGTATTATCCCCTACCACCTATGCATTCATAGACTACCTGCATACACTTTGATTGTTTAGTTTTACTCAAGCTAGGGATGTTATGTACAAGGTTGTGCAGTTAAAGCGCTTGGCGACTCTATAACAGGGAAAGTGGAAAAAGTTGTAATGGGGATATGGCAAATGTACAAAAAAGACCATTAGATATAAAACCAAATATTTAAAGTTAATTTATTATCTAGCATTATTTTTATAGTAGAAACTAATATTGTTTAGTCTTGTATAATAAAATCAAAGAATATTAACGTACACAATATTTAGTGACTTAACTAGGTTTTTAACTTAAGTTGAGCACTTATACCCTAAAATTAGTGTTATACAATAGCTTTTTGATTTCTTTCAAAAGGGAACATATTAAATCAACCTCTATATACTAAAGCAGGTGCTTAAAAGCCTTTATTTGGTGGATGTAGCAGAATATAGCAAGGCTGAAAGCAGATCTACTATTCAAAAGTGCAAAATTAAAATAGCGTTGCGGTTAAAGTTAGCAAGAATATTATGGGGATTTAGTGGGCTTTTAGCTGCATAGGTATGAGGTTGTAACACTTTGAAATTTGGCGTTAATTAAATTAGTTACTCAATTATGTTTCTATAACACAATCCATATTTTAATATAAAATGGTTAGTTACAGAATTAACGAATTAAAATAATGAGTTGTAAAATTTTGAGAATTTTACAACGGAGATCAAAAAAATGCGTCCACTATAATTTTTTGGTCCATATACATATTTGATTTTCGTAAAACAGATTTAAAATGAAGGAGATATGACAATTCAAAGTGTGTGAAATTCAAATCATAAATAAAAAATAAAAAACAAATGTTGCATTAACGACCCAGCAACAACTAGGACAACCCATGGGTCGACCTAGGTTGCGATTGGGTCGACCCATGTGTCGACCTAGCTGGGGTCTGGGTCGACCCAATACATGACTGGCACGTATACTTGCATGCACGAAATCAGTTAAATGGACAAGATTTTTCGAGGTTGACCTGTCTTTGTTTGATTGGCTGATGTGGCTAATTCGGATTGATCCAAGTATATGGTCCATTTAGATTCAAAACCTAAATCTAACTATTGAGGATCTTTAGCTCCACCTATAAATAAGCCTCCTAACCCTCCCATTTCTTCATAATACATCTCTTCCCCACCTAGTTTGGTTTCCTTTTTCGGAGACAGGGTCAACCTAAAAATTAAATTCAGAGATTAAAATAAAAATATTTACGATTTTATTTTCTGTTGTAGGTTCTGCTGAGGCCGCAAAGGAAAGCTTTTCTAGTGAGTTTTATTATTACCTCTTATTTGATTAAGTTTGGGTAAATAGAAACAATAATAGTCGTAGCCGTAGTTTTGTTTACAATTTCGTTTATTCCTGTTTTTCCACAATTTCCTTCTTTATGCAGATTCTGTAAATTTTGTCTTTTCTTACAGTTTTTGCTTAATTAATATTCAAATTACTGTAAGTTATGTTCTCAATAAACTTTCTCCGTCAGATTTTTTACATTTTATTGCTGTTATTCCCAAATATGCCTAAAAGGCAAATGTATGTGACAGATTTAGGCATAAATTTATATGCCTAATTGACTACGATTGTTACAATTCTTTTATTCTACATAAGTAGGAAAATTTGATTAGTTAGAATAGTTAAAAGGAAAGAACTGATAATTTAGAGCTAATCTGACATGTGATGTAAACTGAAATAAAAAGGGAATGCTGGATTGATATTAGGCAAATCTAATTAAGTTTATAAAATGGCTATGATACAGGTTATAATAGAAAATAAAGTGTAACATATATTTGCATAAATATGATAAATTGAGGAATCATACTATAAAAACATGGATTATTTGCAAATATAAATGTAATGTGAAACTGTAAATGTGACAGTTAGGCTTAACTTGGAAATTAACTTAAAACGATATTTAATTATAAGCCTTGTAACATCCCACTTCTGGGTCTGGTTCAAACCGGTAATTAAACCGTTCTCAAAGGCGGATTGTCGAGGTACTTACACATTGGAACAAACAAAAAGAACTTCTCGTTGTTATTACAATAATTCACATCAGAGTATGATATAAATACATACATAGCGCAAATACATAAACCTCACAACAGAAGACTAAGAAAATAATCCAGAGTATAGCTCCAGTCCCACTTCTGGATCCGATTCAAAATGGTAATTAAACTGACTTAAATTGTTCTTAAAGGCGGATTGTCGAGGTACTTACTGTAACAACCCGCATTCTACGCATCGGAGGATCGTAGAATATTTCTTTCTTTCTTATACGAAGACGTATGGCCATGTAACTTTGGGAAACGACTATATGGGTCATTTCCCATGTTCATTATTTTTACCGATTTTAAAATGACCGTTTTGCCCCTAGCTGATCTTGTCTCGGCCATAACTTTTGATTGGAAAGGAATTTTTACCTGAAACCACTTCCATTAGATTCGTTTGATGGTTTACCTTTCCGTAGAGTGGTCATAATAGCCAAACAGACTTACCGTTTGGGAGATATGGCTGAAATAAGGTTTGGAAGGTGAAAAACTGCTTAACCGGGCCAAATATGGTGATTAGTGAATGGGTTCATAACCCATTTCAGGAATAGGGTTATGGGGAGGCTGAAAAGAGTTAGGGTTTTATTCCATTTCAGTTTTCTAGCCTCCACTTACCTCTTAGAAACCCTAAAAATGGCCTCCAACCTCTAAATCACCTCCAAACCATTTTATAATCAAGGATTAAGCTTAGCAACATCAAATCAAGGGAGATCTTCACCAAATCAAGATTAGAGCTGCTGATTTGCATTGTTATTCGCACCCAAACAGAGATTTATTTCAGATTTAAGGTTTATTTGTGGCTAAGGTGAGTGATTTGCATAGTTCCTCACTAATTATGGTTAATTAAGGGTAATTATTGTTAATTAGCGAATTTAAACATGATAAAATTCTGGAAATATATTTATAAATTCTTAAATGATGTTTTAGACCTCTGATATGAACTTGGGTTAATTTGGTTAAGTTTTGCTAATCCTATCATTAATTATGCTTGAACATGTTTAAGGGAAAATATGGGGTTTTGGCTATGTTTAATCCATTTTAACCTCTCATATAGATGTTTTGGTGTTTGAGGTCACTTCTATTTATTGCTATGACGTTTTGGTATGCTTTGTGATTGATTTGAATAGATAGAATGGTCGAAAACACCGTCGAATTGCGTAAAACACTCGTTGGAAAAAGTTGCAGTAAATGGTGCAGGCTTTCGGATCGGATCGGAGGGATGGGCTCGGATCGGATAGTGGACTGGGCAACGGATCACCGAACCGAACCGAGGCTTGGCACAAGGGAAAGTATGGCAAAAAGGAAGGCCGCAACGGTTGAACTGGGATCGGATCGAGCTAAAAAAGGGGGGATCGGATCGACTGAAGGGAAGAGAAGGGGATTAGAACGGAAGAGGAAGGAGAAGTGGATCGGATCGGAGACCTGGAATCCGATCCGAACCGATGGAGCAAGGGTACACCAACCCGACCCGCCAGAGAACACCCGAACCGAACCAATGTACTACAAAGGGATTTTGAAACACCCCACCTCCGTTAGGGTCACTCTCAAAGGGAATGCCCTAATTTTGGTGGAGGTTTATAAGTATAAATCACAGATATACAAGACAGATATAATAACACATATTTTTGAACAGCGGAAAACAACAACTTTTATTTCATTAAAATACGTGTTACACCAACCATACCATAATTGTCTTACAATACTTCCAAAAACATAACATCTTCATAACTGTCTTGATTACATTATTTAAAGAAGCATAAAGAAAACATAAATAAACTGCAAAAGTCCCATAATTGCTGTCCAAAGCCATAGTCCAAAACGAAAAGATCCAAGCAATACATTCTTTCTCTTCAAGCTGGATATGAAGGCTGGTCAAGCTGCGGTATTCCCTCCCTGTGGACCTGGGGGGGGGGGACGGAAGAAAAGAAGACGAAAGAAAAGTAGAGTCAGACATAAAGCCTGAGTAAGTCTAGGACTATTCAGTCTATGAACAAAGAACTGGGTATGATAAGTATAAACTAGAAATGGGAAAGCATTATAAACTAAGTTAAGTTGTCTAGGGTCGAATGTACTATCGTACCCCATATTAATCTCTATACCCATATAAACTAGTTCCCAACAGGCACCCCATAATCAGGGTGAAGTGATCCATTTTATGATGATCGGCTCCTACTCGCATAGTTACATGTGTCTTACGCCCCCCGATGTTGTAGTTACCTATGCTGGTCCCACCATGGGGTGTATCAAGTCCCATGGTGGCGGCCCGACACAACCCTAGAATGCACAGGTATGCTACTGGTGCCCAGTGCCTTATTTTTCTGCGCTGGAGTGTGTGCACGCCCGCACCCCGTTAGAACATACACTGTTGCACCACCGCCGTCGATTTGACCTCTTACAGTCAGCCCAGTAATCGTGCCCCACCCTGCCTAGTTTCAGGGTATCATGATACCTTGTAGGGTTACTGCTGAAAAGGGTCCCCCGCTACTAGGTTTTCTATTTCTAGCCAACATGCTAAGTTGGTTAAGTGTTTTATAAACCTAACCCCCAATCAGTCTGTTTAGTTTAGCATGTTCCATTTTGATTACGTCTTAATTCACTTAATCCTATCAATCCTGACTCAGGCTTAATTGTCTTATTAAAGCATTGACCTCTCACATTAGACAGGTATTGTTGTGGCTGTCTGTTGCCGGTTGGGTCCGGGCAGTCTTACGCCACAACTCAGTCTAACCTCGGGTCCTTATTGGGATCTGTGTTTAACCACCCACATTGGATAGGTATTGTTGTGACTACTGGACAGCCGGGCGGTTCCGGGCAGGTTTACATCACAACTCAATCCAACCTCGGGTTAAACACATCGTATTTTCTACATTTACATATTTTGTCTCTTTTCTTTTTATACGTAAATATTTGCGGCCCATTATTCAAATTTATCTTTATTGATTAAGATTTATTTATGCCACTTAATTGTTCTTCAAGGTTGTTGGCATGCGTCAAACATGCCAACACATATGTTCTATACTTTTAGCCCAAACGTCATTACCCCCGTTTTATACGTTCGTTCCAATGTAAGGTGTGTTGGGTTTAATACTTAAACCCAATTTAGCCAAATGAAAAGGGGAGGCTTATAACATGGTGTTTATAAGGTAACATAAAAAGGGGAGTGTGAACGCATGAACTTACAACATAACGATTCAATTAACATAAGGTAGGCACATGTGAGCTTGCAATTGTAACAACATATAATATAAGCAATACTTAAACATAAATCATTCTACTCACATAATCATGGTATAAACAAAACATGAATCATTCTATTCATGTAGTCATGGCATAAATAGTACTTAAACATGAACCATTCTAATCATATAATTATGGCATAATCATAATTGAACATGAGTCCTTCTATTCATATAGTCATGGCATAAACATAATTGAACATGAATCCTACTATTCATATAATCATGGTTTTTATCCTATCTATGTAACTAGTAAGTAATTCTAGTGTAATTCTAATGTAACTTATGTGTCAAATATATTATCATATGATTATGATAACAACATAAGCCTAAAAACATGTTTTCAACTAGGCATAATAACAAACATAGTTCAGTCATGTTCATAAAATTAATACAAGCTTACAAAGATGCTTGCTTTTGTCACTATCACAAAATCATGATTTTTATACTTGAACTATGATGCCAATTCCAACATAACCTTCATATGAATCATAATACTTAAGTGGATCAAATTACACTAAAGATGACCATAGAATTATACATCATGTTGGCATAACAATAATTCATATACTTGCATGAATTTCAAATAATCTATTACAACATATAGTTGTTATTTTCAACATGAATCATATACTTGCACTTATCAAATGGGTGTTGTAAATAACTACCACAAACATGTAGTTTCCAATATGAATCATATGCTTGCATGAATCCCAATTAAAATTCCACAACATGTGGTTGTCAACATAAACCATATACTTGTATGAATCCAATCGTACACCATAGCATTGCCAAATCATTTAGAATCAAAATAACATACAAATATAAGTCACTATCGCCACAATTCCATTTCGTTGTTAACTTCCAATGCAAATCGCGTACTTGCAAATATCCAATCGTATACCATAATATTCCCAAATCGTTTAGCATCAAAGCAACATACAAATATAGATTATTATCGCCACAATTCCATTTCTTACTTTACACAAATCAACACAATTATTTAATTCACATCGGAATAGCACTCTACTTACAACGTATGATGAATCTTCAATTCAGGAATCTGAATTCTGAATTTGGAGATGCTATCCTTTGTTGTAGGCGTTGCTTTGATTTGATTAACATTGCTTTAAGCTTTTGATTTATCTCCTAATTGTCTCTCTATTTCTGACGGCTATCCTCAGTCTCTCCTCAGCAGCATGACGGTCTCATCTCCATTTTAGTTTATGTGAATTAGGGTTAGTCTTAGGTCCTTTTTATAGAGTTTGTGAGTTGATTTAGACCGTCGATGAAGCTTGGTTCAATAATAGCCGTTCGTTCAAAGGAGAGACCAACCAGGAGCTGACACCTAGCCCTAGTGACAAGGCAAGGCTCAGAAAATCGACTAAACACAGACCAGGCCAGCCAGGGTGGGCTGGGTTCGACCTGGCTCAGGGGCCAGGTCGACTCCCCAGTCGACCCCCAGGTCGACTCTAGAGTCGATCTGCCTGGGGCAGGTCGACACCTAGGTCGACTCCCAGGTCGACCTGGCCTTGCAGGTCGACCCTAGGGTCGACCCCCAGGTCGACCTGGTGGGTTTGGGCGGGAATTTTCCCGCCTACTCTGATTGGGCTGAAATTTAATTCTGTTTTCGAAATTTGAATTTTCTGAAACTTCATCGGGTCATAATTTGGTCATACGGGCTCCGTTTTTCGAAAACTCGGACTCTATTTCGCGTATTTTTCCGAGACGAATGCAATGGCATATCCCGTTTCCCTTAATACTTTGATTTGAAATTTATTATACTTTAATTTGTGAATTTCACTGTTATAAAATATACGGCGTGTTACATTCTCCCCCACTTAAAAGGATTTCGTCCCGAAATCTTCAAGTTCAGGAAGAATGTACATCCTAACATCCAAACATCCATCTACTCATCCATCAAACACGAGCATCCATTGTCCTTAAAAGACTTCTAATGCTTCATGATAATATGCGAAGTGTGTGTGTGTACATGTACTTATCTAATGCAAAATCAGGCGGTCTACTGATTCAGTTGACCTCCTTAATGTGAATTATGTAAGTGCTATGAATCCATTATGTATGCAAATCCTCCTATTCATGATTCTACATGAGTGCACAATTATTCATACAAATGCAACATCCATATGACACATATTAAAGTTCAACCATATACGAATGCAAACATATATGCATATGCAATATGAAGTGATTGAGCCGATCTAAAACCTAGATTGTGTGTGTATATGCAACCACGAGCAACCACTAGCAATCACTTGCAACCACTTGCAATCATCATCCATAACATGTTTCAATTACATGTTTTCATCCAAAGGGTTTCTACCTAAAAGATAGGGTCGAGGAGATATACCTAAAAAGATAGATAAAAGCGCAACTTAAGGAAAAAGGAAAGATCAAAGATGTACCCTCGAAAAGAAAAGGGTAGGCAGCGCGTATTCTAGCTTCAGTTTCCCAAGTTGCGTCTCCCTCGGCGTCGCTCCACTGAACTTTGACGAGCTTGACTTCGCGGTTGCGTAGCTTCTTCACTTCCATTCCTAATATGCGGGTTGGAACTTTCCTTACGGTTGCTTCGCGTTCCACTTCAGCTTCTTCTAGGATATTTGGCTCTACCACTTCAGCAGACTCATGTAGACATTTTCGGAGATGTGAAACGTGAAAAACGTTGTGAACTCCGGCCAATTTTTCGGGTAGCTCTAATCTATAGGCCATTTTCCCAATTTTCTCGATGATAGGGAATGGCCCTACGAACCTTGGTGCTAGCTTTCCTGTGGTTCCAAAACGAACAACGTTCCTTAGCGGAGATACCTTAAGAAAAATTCTGTCCCCAACCTCAAATTCATGGTCGGTCCTCCTCTTGTCAGCGTAGGACTTTTGTCTGTCTTGGGCCGTCTTCATCCTTCTTCGTATTAAGTCTACTTTTTCTGAAGTCTCTCGGATCATATCTGGTCCAAGTATGAGCTTATCAGTAGACTCCCACCAACAAGTGGGCGATCGGCACGGTCTTCCATATAAAGCTTCGAAGGGCGCCATTCCGATGGTTGCTTGATAGCTGTTGTTGTAGGCAAATTCCACCAAAGGAAGATGGTCTTCCCACGTCCCTCCGAAGTCAAGGATGCACAGTCTTAAAAGGTCCTCCAAAACTCTGTTCACTCTTTCTGTTTGGCCGTCGGTTTGGGGATGATAGGCTGTGCTCAAGCATAACTGTGTGCCTACCGCTTCTTGCAGACTCCGCCAAAACTCACTGGTGAAGATAGGGTCTCGGTCGCTAACAATGCTGGATGGTATTCCATGGAGTCGAACGATTTCCTTGAGGTAAAGAGATGCTAGGGATGAGGCAGTTCTTTTACTTTTGACAGGTAAAAAGTGGCGCTTTTAGTAAGCCTATCCACTATTACCCAGATGCTAGTGTTGCCTCTCCTAGACCTAGGCAGCCCATCGATGAAGTCCATTGAGATGCTATCCTACTTCCACTGTGGGACCTCTAGAGGATGTAGCAGACCGCCAGGCTTTTTCTGTTCCGCCTTAACCTGTTGGCACACCATACACTTAGAGACGAATTCTGCCACGTCCTTCTTCATGTCGTTCCAAAAGAAAGTTCTTTTTATGTCCTTGTACATTTTATCGCCGCCTGGGTGTATCGTCATCTTGGAGTGATGTGCTTCTTCGAGAACCTTCTTTACTAAATCCCTTGTCCGTGGGACGCATAGTCTTCCGTCTCGCCTTAACCAACCCTTATCGTCGATGGAGTATCTGTTGAGGTGACTTGAAGTCTCACCCCTAATTAGCCTATCAATCGTCTCCACAAGCTGAGGGTCCTCGCGTTGTGTTGTCCCTATCGAGTCCACTAAAGTCGGGCGTACTTCGAGAGATGCTAGCAAGCCTGGTACAAAATCGGAGGAAGGCCTAAAGTCGAAGCTGGCTATAAACTCTAGGCTTTGTCTTTCAACAAACAGCGGGCTTTGGGTCAGTTTCTTTCGGCTCAACGCGTCTGCCACTACGTTGCCTTTGCCCGGAGTATAGGAGATCTCGAAATCATACGAGGCAAGAAACTCCACCCACCTCTGTTGCCTCAAGTTAAGATCTTTCTGCGAGAAAAGATATTTCTACGATTTATGGTCAGTGTAAAGTTCAAACTTCTCACCTAGGAGATAGTGTCGCCAAGACTTGAGTGCAAAGACGATGGCAGCTAACTCAAGATCGTGGGTCGGGTAGTTCTTTTCATGCACTTTCAATTGTCTCCCGCCATAAGCTACTACCCTTCCTTCTTGCATTAAGACGGCGCCTAACCCTGTCCCACATGCATCTGTATAAACTGTGAACATCTTGCTTCCATCTGGCAACGTCAAAACTGGGGCTGTTGTAAGAGCCCTTTTTAGTCGTTGGAAAGCAAACTCGCAGTCCAAGTCCCAATTGAACACTAGATTCTTCTTGGTCAACTTTGTGAGCGGAGCTGAGATTTTCGCAAAATCCCTTATGAACTTTCGATAGAAACCTGCTAGTCCTAGAAAACTTCGGACCTCAGTTGCATTCCTTGGTGTCTTCCAATCCTGTACCGCCACTACCTTAGCAGGGTCCACTGCTAACCCTTGTTTGGATACTATGTGCCCAAGGAACCTCACTTCTTCTCTCCAAAAGTGGCATTTGGAGAATTTGGCTTTTAGCTGATGGACTCGCAGAGTTTCCATGATTGCCCTCAAGTGCTGAGCATGTTCCTCTTCATTCTTTGAGAAGATAAGGATATCGCCTACGAAGACCACTACGAACTTATTGAGGAAATCTCTGAATACCCTACTCATCAGGTCCACGAAGTAAGCAGGTGCATTTGTCAAGCCGAAAGGCATGACAAGCCATTCAAAGAAGCCGTCTGGGGTTCTGAATGCCATTTTATCGATACTATCTTCAGCCACTCTTAGCTGATGAAAACCGGTCGCTAAATCGAGTTGGGAGAAAACAGACGCTCCTACAAGCTGATCAAACAAATCGTCAATTCTGGGGAGAGGGTGCCTATTCTTTTACGTTAGCTTGTTGAGCTCCCTATAGTCAACACATAGACGGAGTGAACCATCCGCCTTTGTAGCGAACACCATTGGAGCGCCCCATTCTGAAATGCTCCTCCTAATGAACCCCTTTTCTAGAAGCTCTTTAATCTGTTTACTGAGCTCTTTCCTTTCCCGTGGAGCCATGTGTCTAACGGGCAACGCGACGGGCTTTGCATTATCTACAGGATATATGCGGAAGTCTATCTCCCGCTTCGGAGGCAAGCCCTTAACCTCTTTGAAGACATCCGGATATTCCCGGACCACTCTAACCGACTGCAAATTTTCAACGGAGGCATCTAGCGATTCAAGATAACTAAGCATAACCGCATACGAGGGATTACAAGTAATTTCCAAAGTGTTACCGAGCTGGGTCAGGAGCCTAACAACCCTTTTTTCACAATCAAGGATGGCCCCATTACTGGATAGCCAATCCATGCCCAAAATCAAACCATATCCCGAAAAGCCCAAAACAAAGGCACTACATTTAAATTCTACGCTTAGATTAGAAATTTTCAATCCCAAACAGATCATAGACAAATGAGCTGGGCCCCCAATTGGGTTTGAAACAATTAAGGGGTCCTCTACCATACTAGTTTTTGGGTGCAGAGATTCTACTAAAGCAGACGAGATAAAGGAGTGTGATGCGCCAGAATCAAATAAAGTGCGAACGGGGTGATCATAAAGATAAACTACACTTTCCACAGAAGTATTTATACCTCGCTGTTGCAGAGGTGGCGCCTCTAGCACATGAACTTGTGCCCCTGAGGTGGATCCAGCCCTCTGCCCCTGTCCTCGTTTCTTTGGGCAGTCCTTAGCCATGTGGCATGTCTCACCGCAAGAAAAGCACCCACCATTCATCTTGGCCATCTTTTTCTGGCAATCTTTTACTAAGTGCCCCACTTTGCCACAGAAATTACACTTCCTCTTCTCTTTGTTGCCTTTCCCGCCCTTCTTAAAGTCTGTCTTCTTAGGCTGCAAACCCTCTTTCTTCCCTTAAGGGTTTTCTGCCTTTGTCTCCTTCTTGCCCTTATCCTCTTCGTTCAGCAACGTCATCTGTACCAACCTTTCATACGTAGCTCCCATGGGTATATGGGTCATGGCCAAACTGTGTAATGGCTCATTCAACCCTTTGACAAAACGGAGAGCCTTCTTGTGCGGGGTGTTGACTAGGTCCAGTCCGAACCTAGCCAGCTCATCGAACTGACTAACATACTCTTTGACTGTCTTGTTCCCTTGCTTAAGAAATAAGAATTTTTCCAACTGCAAACTCCTTTCCGCATCTGAGAGAAATTTAGCCTCAAACCTTGCCCTAAAGTCCTCCCATGTTTCCACTGGTCTTTCTGCATTAGTGACTTCCCACCAGTAGGAAGCCTCGCCTTTAAGTAGCCATACTGCCAGTTGTACTTTCTGTCTATCTTCTACCTCAAAGATGATGAATAAGTCCTCGGTTTCTTTCAGCCAATTTCTAGTTTCCACGAAGGACTCAGTTCCATGAAAATCCTTTCCTCCCATAGCTTTAAAATCTTTACATATCTTAGCAAAGGTGTTTCCCCGCGGAGGGGGTGGAGGAAGAGGTGCTGCTGCAGCTGGATGATTTCCTGCAGCTGGGGGAGGAGGAACGGTAGGACCTGGCTGAGTGGCCCTTGCTTCTAAGAACCGTCCAAACCAACCAGGTATTGGTACACCCTCTGGCAAGTTAAGTTCTTCGGACATGCTGAAACAAAAAGGATAGATTCAAAACGAAGGATAAGAGATAGTTCCTATGGCTTTGGGGGGACTTTGCCTTTTAAATTAAAATAATATTTTATCTTTTAAAAATGCTTCTTTAAATTTCCTTTTTGAAAATAAATTTTCAAAACTTTTTATTTTTTCTGGTAAACCTATGCTCTGATACCAAGTGAAACACCCCACCTCCGTTAGGGTCACTCTCAAAGGGAATGCCCTAATTTTGGTGGAGGTTTATAAGTATAAATCACAGATATACAAGACAGATATAATAACACATATTTTTGAACAGCGGAAAACAACAACTTTTATTTCATTAAAATACGTGTTACACCAACCATACCATAATTGTCTTACAATACTTCCAAAAACATAACATCTTCATAACTGTCTTGATTACATTATTTAAAGAAGCATAAAGAAAACATAAATAAACTGCAAAAGTCCCATAATTGCTGTCCAAAGCCATAGTCCAAAACAAAAAGATCCAAGCAATACATTCTTTCTCTTCAAGCTGGATATGAAGGCTGGTCAAGCTGCGGTATTCCCTCCCTGTGGACCTGGGGGGGGGAACGGAAGAAAAGAAGACGAAAGAAAAGTAGAGTCAGACATAAAGCCTGAGTAAGTCTAGGACTATTCAGTCTATGAACAAAGAACTGGGTATGATAAGTATAAACTAGAAATGTGAAAGCATTATAAACTAAGTTAAGTTGTCTAGGGTCGAATGTACTATCGTACCCCATATTAATCTCTGTACCCATATAAACTAGTTCCCAACAGGCACCCCATAATCAGGGTGAAGTGATCCATTTTATGATGATCGGCTCCTACTCGCATAGTTACATGTGTCTTACGGCCCCCGATGTTGTAGTTACCTATGCTGGTCCCACCATGGGGTGTATCAAGTCCCATGGTGGCGGCCCGACACAACCCTAGAATGCACAGGTATGCTACTGGTGCCCAATGCCTTATTTTTCTGCGCCGGAGTGTGTGCACGCCCGCACCCCGTTAGAACCTACACTGCTGCACCACCGCCGTCGATTTGACCTCTTACAGTCAGCCCAGTAATCGTGCCCCACCCTGCCTAGTTTCAGGGTATCATGATACCTTGTAGGGTTACTGCTGAAAAGGGTCCCCCGCTACTAGGTTTTCTATTTCTAGCCAACATGCTAAGTTGGTTAAGTATTTTATAAACCTAACCCCCAATCAGTCTATTTAGTTTAGCATGTTCCATTTTGATTAAGTCTTAATTCACTTAATCCTATCAATCCTGACTCAGCCTTAATTGTCTTATTAAAGCCTTGACCTCTCACATTAGACAGGTATTGTTGTGGCTGCCTGTTGCCGGTTGGGTCCGGGCAGTCTTACGCCACAACTCAGTCCAACCTCGGGTCCTTATTGGGATCTGTGTTTAACCACCCACATTGGATAGGTATTGTTGTGACTACTGGACAGCCGGGCGGTTCCGGGCAGGTTTACATCACAACTCAATCCAACCTCGGGTTAAACACATCGTATTTTCTACATTTACATATTTTGTCTCTTTTCTTTTTATATGTAAATATTTGCGGCCCATTATTCAAATTTATCTTTATTGATTAAGATTTATTTATGCCACTTAATTGTTTTTCAAGGTTGTTGGCATGCGTCAAACAAGCCAACACATATGTTCTATACTTTTAGCCCAAACGTCATTACCTCCGTTTTATACGTTCGTTCCAATGTAAGGTGTGTTGGGTTTAATACTTAAACCCAATTTAGCCAAATGAAAAGGGGAGGCTTATAACATGGTGTTTATAAGGTAACATAAAAAGGGGAGTGTGAACGCATGAACTTGCAACATAACGATTCAATTAACATAAGGTAGGCACATGTGAACTTGCAATTGTAACAACATATAATATAAGCAATACTAAAACATAAATCATTCTACTCACATAATCATGGTATAAACAAAACATGAATCATTCTATTCATGTAGTCATGGCATAAATAGTACTTAAACATGAACCATTCTAATCATATAATTATGGCATAATCATAATTGAACATGAGTCCTTCTATTCATATAGTCATGGCATAAACATAATTGAACATGAATCCTACTATTCATATAATCATGGTTTTTATCCTATCTATGTAACTAGTAAGTAATTCTAGTGTAATTCTAATGTAACTTATGTGTCAAATATATTATCATATGATTATGATAACAACATTAGCCTAAAAACATGTTTTCAACTAGGCATAATAACAAACATAGTTTAGTCATGTTCATAAAATTAATACAAGCTTACAAAGATGCTTGCTTTTGTCACTATCACAAAATCATGATTTTTATACTTGAACTATGATGCCAATTCCAACATAACCTTCATATGAATCATAATACTTAAGTGGATCAAATTACACTAAAGATGACCATAGAATTATACATCATGTTGGCATAACAATAATTCATATACTTGCATGAATTTCAAATAATCTATTACAACATATAGTTGTTATTTTCAACATGAATCATATACTTGCACTTATCAAATGGGTGTTGTAAATAACTACCACAAACATGTAGTTTCCAATATGAATCATATGCTTGCATGAATCCCAATTAAAATTCCACAACATGTGGTTGTCAACATAAACCATATACTTGTATGAATCCAATCGTACACCATAGCATTGCCAAATCGTTTAGAATCAAAATAACATACAAATATAAGTCACTATCGCCACAATTCCATTTTGTTGTTAACTTCCAACGTAAATCGCGTACTTGCAAATATCCAATCGTATACCATAATATTCCCAAATCGTTTAGCATCAAAGCAACATACAAATATAGATTATTATCGCCACAATTCCATTTCTTACTTTACACAAATCAACACAATTATTTAATTCACATCGGAATAGCACTCTACTTACAACGTATGATGAATCTTCAATTCAGGAATCTGAATTCTGAATTTGGAGATGCTATCCTTTGTTGTAGGCGTTGCTTTGATTTGATTAACGTTGCTTTAAGCTTTTGATTTATCTCCTAATTGTCTATCTATTTCTGACGGCTATCCTCAGTCTCTCCTCAGCAGCATGACGGTCTCATCTCCATTTTATTTTATGTGAATTAGGGTTAGTCTTAGGTCCTTTTTATAGAGTTTGTGAGTTGATTTAGACCGTCGATGAAGCTTGGTTCAATAATAGCCGTTCGTTCAAAGGAGAGACCAACCAGGAGCTGACACCTAGCCCTAGTGACAAGGCAAGGCTCAGAAAATCGATTAAACACAGACCAGGCCAGCCAAGGTGGGCTGGGTTCGACCTGGCTCAGGGGCCAGGTCGACTCCCCAGTCGACCCCCAGGTCGACTCTAGAGTCGACCTGCCTGGGGCAGGTCGACACCTAGGTCGACTCCCAGGTCGACCTGGCCTGGCAGGTCGACCTGGTGGGTTTGGGCGGGAATTTTCCCGCCTACTCTGATTGGGCTGAAATTTAATTCTGTTTTCGAAATTTGAATTTTCTGAAACTTCATCGGGTCATAATTTGGTCATACGGGCTCCGTTTTTCGAAAACCCGGACTCTATTTCGCGTATTTTTCCGACACAAACGCAATGGCATATCCCGTTTCCCTTAATACTTTGATTTAAAATTTATTATACTTTAATTTGTGAATTTCACTGTTATAAAATATACGGGGTGTTACAGATTTGGAGGCCACGACCCGATCCAGAGCACTTGGAAGGAGGCCGATCTGAACCGACAAAGAAGAAGGACTGGGGATCCGAACTGATCCAGTGATGACCAATAACTCGAGATGCAAAGGTAGTCCAAATGGAAGTTAGAGCTCAGGGTCCAGTTGGGAACCAATGAGTTCACTTCATGATTGGACTTTGCTGCGGGACGTGTGCTAAGGAGTTGTCGACGTTCATAACTTCGATTCACCACTGAAAAGGAATGATGGGCTACGTATCAGTGTAGTAGAGTCATCATGGCTCGAGGGGCAAAGTGATCGTAGCAAGTCTATGAGCCAGTGCAGTGGAGCCATTGTGACTCCATGGGGCAGAGTGGACATAGTAAACGATTAGTAAGGCTATGAGCCAGTGCAGTGGGGTGTGAACGACTCCATGGGGCAAAGTGGACATAGCGAAGGATTAGTAGTTATGGATCAGTGCAGTGAAGCCATTGTGGCTTCATGGGGCAGAGTGATCATAGCAAAGTATTGGGTGATCGAAGTGGTGGATATCGTATGCTTTACGCACTGAGTGAGAGATGTGAGGATGGTTGCTATGCTTGATTGTTTGCCATCATTATGACATGCACACCCCCACCCCCGTTATCTTTACACCATTTGTTTAGTGGCACCTCAGAGTGTTGTACAGTATGTAGTGTAACTCTTTGGCTGCAGGTCCAGGTTCAGGTATGGTTTAATATACCTGTTATTGTTCTGTTTAGTTGCTTATCGCTCATACCAGACTTTTTGTCTGACCCAGAGTTTTATGTCACTTCTTATTACTCTGGGTGCTCTCACGAGCAGACTAGAGACAGGTTAGCTGGTGATGCGCGAATAGCAGATTCGGAGGCGAGCATGAGGCTTCCACGTATGATATATATATATATATATATATATAGATAGATAGATAGATAGATAGATATTCTCCCTGTGTCGTTGTTGGTCACTACTTTGGGCATTAGTAGTGTACCTTTCTTGTTATCTTTTTGAGAAAGTTTTTAAAAAGTTGTAATAATGTTGGCTTTGGATCATAAGCTGTACTTTGGGATTTTCCGCTGCTATGACAGTTCGTTTTCAGCTTATGCACTGTCTCACCTGTTTTATGTCAAGTATGTTATTATTATATTTTGTTCCATGCGCTGTGAGACATTCTACAGGTTCCTTGTTGATTCCTTGTCTTCTTTCTTTCCTTCTGACGACCGTTCCGTGCTAACTGGACATGTGTACAGCGCACTTTTGGAGTAAATGTCGGTTGGTGCAGGGCGGGTTGTTACATTTGGTATCAGAGCTCTAGGTTGCATAGTTAACCTAGGGAAAGACACTAGGGAGAGATAGTACGTATATGAGAGTGCGTATTTGTGATTACTTTGGTTTTCAAAAGCTATATATATGCTCTATTAGTATGGCTAAGGATGAAGTCGCACTGCACTAGCACCACTATGGAGATGGTTAATCGTTTTCTCTTTACAGATTGAACGATGAGCCGATACGCAAGAGGTGCTGGCAGAGGAGCCAATAATGGGAATGCTGCAGACATGAGGGTAATGTTTACTGACCTCATGAGAGACATGCTTAGGTATGTGCCACGGGCAGCTCCCAATGCCGGTAATGGTGGTGGTCCAATAGTGCAGGCGCCTAGGGTCGATTTCGCCAAGCTATGCAAGAATTACACTAGCCTTTGTGGGAAGCCGTTCCACGAAACGGAGTCGGCCACGAATGTTCAGGATTGGTTGGATAGCTGTGATCGTATCTTCGACGACTTGGGTATCGAGGATGCGATGAAGAGAAGGCTAGCGTCTCGTCAACTGCAAGGGCGAGCGATGAATTGGTGGAATGCTATTAAGATAGCCACTCCAGAGGATCATGTTACTTGGGATCAGTTTAAGGCTCGCTTTAGCGACAAGTTTATCCCAGCTGCTCAGAAGTCGGAACTGTTTAGGAAGTTCTTGGAGCTTAAACAGAATGGTAGAGCAGTCTCGAACTATATTGCTGAGTTCGACACTTTGTCGAAGTATGGATTATCCCTTGTCGATACTCCTGAGAAGAAGAATGAGAAATTCATTACTGGTTTGGATGGATACCTGGGGGAAAGGCTTATCAACCACATCGATGAGACTTTTGAATCGATTGTGGGGAAAGCTTTAAGATCAGAGAGTCTTTACCCCAAGTCAAAGACTGAGGTTACATCTGCAGAAGGGCTGAAGCCACAAGCAGGCGGTGGAGGCAAGAATAACACTTAGAATAAGAGGAAGCAGAACCAAGCTAAGGATGGCCAGAAAAAGAGTAAGAAAGATGTTGAGTGCTTCAGCTGTGGTAAGAAGGGCCATTATGCTAAAGAATGTCGGGCCAAGCCAGCGGATAGGAAGTGCTACAACTGTGGCCAAGTGGGACATCATAAGGATAAATGTCCACAACCTCTTAAAGAGAAGCAGATTGTGAAAGCATATGCTATTAATGTTGTTCCTTCTTCGTCAAATGCCCCAAATGCGGCGGAGAAAGGAAAGAATGTCGTCATTCAAGGTATGCTTTCTATTCATGATGTACCTGTTCGAGTTTTGTTTGATACTGGGGCTTCCCGTTCCTTCATATCTAGTGACCTGGTAGATAGGTTGGGATTGGAACCCGAGATAGTCGATAGACCGTTGGTTGTGACGAACCCGATTGGTGGTTCGACTAACCTTAGTATTATTTGCTGAAATTTGGTCTTATCGAGTCATGGATGCATGTTTGTTTGTGATTGCTTTGTTTTGGGCTTTACTGGGTATGGCATTATGTTGGGAGTCGATTGGCTCCAGAGATACGGGGTGGTGGTAGACTGTGAGGGCTTTTTGGTGACAGTTAGAGCAGATGATGGGCGGAGGGTAGTGTTTGGTAGTCTACCTAGTGATGGGGTAATGGCTAGTTTTATAAATTCCCTCGACATCCCGCATGATGAGTTGTCAGATGTGTTCATGGTTGGCCAGTATCCGGACGTCTTCGAGGAGGTGACCGGGCTTCCACCACACCGAGAGATTGAGTTCCGTATTGATTTAGTGAAAGATGCCAGACCTATAGTGATGCCACTTCGTCGTATGGCACCAAGGGAGCAGCGAGAGCTCGGGGTGCAAGTAAGCGATCTTTTGAAGAAGGGGTTTATTAATTAGAAGAAGTGTCTCCGAGTGGGGAGCACCAGTTGTGTTTGCCACTAAGGCAGATGGTTCCCTTCGTTTGTGTGTGGACTATCGCGAGTTGAATAAAGTGATGAGGAAGAATAAGTATCCTCTACCGCGGATAGATGATTTGTTTGATCAACTAGAAGGAGCAAGAATGTTCTCCCAGTTGGACCTCGCGACAGGATTTCATCAGCTTCGAGTAGCGGCTGAGAGTGTTCCGAAAACGGCATTTAGGACGCCGTCTGGATTCTATGAGTGGTTGGTCATGCCATTTGGGTTGACCAATGCACCATCATATTTCGTGGATCTTATGAATCGGGTGTTCAGAGATCAGTTGAATAAGTTCGTTCTTGTTTTCGTAGATGACATCCTTGTTTACTCGAGGATAGAGGAAGAACACAAAGGACATTTGAGGATAGTGATGGAGGTGTTGAGAAAACACCAATTGAAAGCGAAATTTTCTAAGTGTCACTTCTGGAGGAGGGAAGTGAGATTCTTGGGCCATGTTGTTTCAGAGAACGGTATTGCCCGACCCTGCGAAGGTGGCTACGGTACAGGATTGGCCTACGCCCAAGAATGCAATAGACGTAAGAAGCTTCTTAGGGTTAGCTGGATATTATCGTAAGTTTATCCAGGACTTCTCTAAGATAGCAGCACCGTTTACTCAGTTGACTAAGAAGAATCAAGCCTTCGTCTGGGACGGAGTGTGTGAGAATGCATTCAAGAGTCTAAAAGAAAAGTCGACACATGCGCCAGTGTTAGTCATTCCTAAAGGGAATGAAGAGATGACGGTATACACGGATGCTTGTGGTACCGGACTAGGTGTTGTATTGATGCAAGGAGGTAGGGTTGTAGGTTATGCTAGTCGGCAACTAAAGCCACATGAGAAAATGTATCCTACCCATGATTTGGAACTGGCAGCGATCGTGTTCGCGTTGAAGATGTGGAGACACTATCTCTTGGGAGAGAAATTTGAGTTGTTTACCGATCATAAATCGTTAAAGTATCTCTTCTCTTAGAAGGATCTAAATCTCCGACAGCAAAGATGGTTAGAGTTCTTGGCTTCGTATGATTTTGATATCGCATATACACCTGGGAAAGGCAATGCAGTAGCCGATGCCTTGAGTAGGACACATGCCAGTTTAGGGGCTATGTTTCTTGAATGGAAGCAACTGGAGTATATCGCAGGGTATGATTTCAGACCAAAGTGCGAATTGGATCCAGAGATGTTAGCTAGTTTGACGATCAGACCCACTTTGATTGAGCGGATTGGTTCCAGTCAGAGGGACGATCCTAATCTATTGGAAATCATCTCCAAGTTAGAGATGAACATCGACAGTGAGGAGATGAATTTGTATAGGCTTGATCGAGAAGGATGGCTTCAAAAGAATGGAAGATTAGTTGTACCCAACGTGAATGGTTTGAGAGATGAAGTGCTTAGGGAATGTCATCACTCAAAACTGACTATACACCCTGGTGGTGATAAGATGTATCGAGACATGAAACAGACTTACTATTGGGAAGGGATGAAAAGAGACGTTGGGAAGTTTATATCCAAGTGCATGAATTGCTAGCTAGTTAAAGCCGAGCAAAAGAAGCCTAGTGGTTTGTTGCAACCATTAGAAATTCCAGAATGGAAATGGGAGCAAGTCTCAATGGATTTCATTGATGGTTTACCAAGAACTAGATCGGGACATGATGGCATTTGGGTAATTGTGGATCGATTGACTAAGAGTGCAAGATTTATACCAGTCAAATCGACCAGAATGACAACTAAGTTAGCAGAATTGTATATGAAGTGGGTAGTGAGATTTCATGGAGTACCTAAAAGCATTGTGAGTGACCGAGACCCGTTGTTCACTAGTGGGTTTTGGAAGAGCTTACAAGAGGCTCTAGGGTCGAAACTATATCTCAGTACCGCATATCATCCTCAAACGGATGGTCAGACAGAGAGGGTGAATCGTATATTGGAAGATCTCTTGAGAGCTTATATATTGGATTTTGGTGGATCATGGGATGACCATTTGCATCTAATGGAGTTTGCATATAATAATAGCTACCAATCCAGTATCGGTATGGCTCCATATGAAGCTTTGTACAGAAGACCGTGCAACTCACCTTCATGTTGGATAGATACCAGTGAGAAGTTTGTGCTTGGACCAGATGTGGTAAGGGAAACTTCAGATAAGATTAAGATCATTCAACAACGGATGAAGGCTGCCCAGGATAGGCAGAAGAGTTATGCTGACAAGAGGAGAAAAGACTTAAAATTCTCCATTGGGGACTTGGTGTTTGTCAAGGTTTCTCCGTTGAAGAGCATGATACGATTTGGCAGGAGAGGCAAGTTGGCACCAAGATTTGTTGGCCCATTCCCAGTTCTCGAACAAGTTGGGAATTTGGCATATAGAATTGAATTACCAAAAAAGATGGCGGGAGTTCACAACGTATTTCAAGTTTCCCAGCTAATGAAGTTCGTGCACGACCCAGATATGACTATTTCACCTGATCAGTTAGAGGACTTCGAAGTGGAACCCGAGGCGGTTGGGAACCGCAAGCCGATTCGTATTGTCGAGCACTGTGACGGCCCGCCCCGCACCAACCGGCATTTACTCCAAAAGTGCGCTGTACACATGTCCAGTTAGCACGAGACGGTCGCCAGAAGGAAAAGAAAGAAGAGAATGGGCTAATCAAGGAACCTGTAGAATGTCTCACAGTGCATAGGATAAAATATAATAACAACATACTTGACATAAAACAGGTGAGACAGTGCATAAGCTGAAAATAAACTAACATAGCAGCGGAAAATCCAAATACAGCTTATGATCCAAAGCCAACATAATTACAACTTTTCTAACTGTCTCCAAAAACAAAAGCAAGATAAAGGAGGTACACTACTAATGCCCAAGTAGCGACCACCAACGACACAGGGAGAATATCTATATATCTTACGTGGAAGCCTCCTGCTCGCCTCCGAATTAGCTACTCGCACATCACCAGCTAACCATAACATGTCTCTAGTCTGCTCGTGTGAGCACCCAGAGTAATAAGAGGAGACATAAAACTCTAGGTCAGACATAAAGCCTGGTATGAGCGATAAGCAACAAAACAGAACAATAACAGGTATAATCCAATCATACCTGAACCTGGACCTGCAACCAAAGAGTTAGCACTACATACTGTACAACACTCTAAGGTGCCCTTTCAAATGGTGTAAAGATAACGGGGGTGGGGGTGTGCATGTCATAGTGATGTCAAACAATCAAGCATAGCAATCATCCTCACATCCCTCACTCAGTGCGTAAAGCATACGATATCCACTACTTTGTTCACCTAATACTTTGGGCCATGACGGAATCCAATCCCGTGTAACTATCACTACAAGCCCACTATCCATCTCTCAGTGGTAAACCAAATTTATGAATACCGACAACCCCTTTGCACACGTCCCGCAGCAAAGCCCAATCACGAAGTGAACTCATTGGTTCCCATCTGGATCCTGAGCTCTAACTTCCATTTGGACTACCTTTGCATCTCGGGTTTTTGGTCATCATCTTCATTCGGGTCGGTCTTCATTTCACCTTGCTTCAGATCGTGGTCATCACCCTCGCTCGGGTCGGATCGTGGTCTTCACTTCAAGTCCAAGCATCTCGGATCGGGTCGGTCATGCTCCCTCCATCGGATCGAGTCGCGCCATACGGATCGGGTCGTGCTCCTTCTAGCTCGTGGCGCTCCAGCTCCATCGGATCGTGGCCATGCTCCGGTCGTATCGTCCCATCGTTCACGATCAGATCGGTCAAAGAACTTCAGGTGAAAGGAGTCGGCTCGTGGTCACCTTCCATAGACGGATCGGGTCGGGGTCTTATGAACGGGTCGCGTCGGGCTATCCGATCCGGTCCGGTCTCCTGCACTTCTTCCAGCAAGCAACTTACGCCATTCGACGGCGTTTTCGGCCATTCTACCTATTCTAATCAATCACAAAGCATACCATACAGCCATAGCAACAAGTAGAAGTGACCTCAAACACCAAAACAACAATATGATGGGTTAAAATGGATCAAACATAGCCAAAATCCCATATTTCCCCTTAAGCATGTTTAAGAACAACTAAGCATAGGATTAACAAAACTTAACCAAATTAACCCAAACTTCTAACAGAGGTCTAAAACAATACTTAGCAATTTATAAATATTTTTCCATATTTTTAACATGCATAAATTCGCTAATTATCACTAATCACCCCTTAATCCCCCAAATTCCGGGATTTGCAAAATTAGTCGAAATTAACCCAAATTCATATCAGAGACATAAAATGATGTTTTAGAATTTTACGATTTTTTCTAGATTTTTATGAGCCATAATTTCGCTAATCTTCGCTAATTACCATAATTAGCCGTAATTAGTGAAAAACAATGCAAATCACTCACCTTAGCCACAAACAAACTTTAGATCTGAAATAATCTTTGATTTGGATCCAATCCCTATGTGTTCCAGCAGCTCTCTCTCTGATTTGGTGCTACCCTCCCTTGATTCGATGTAGTTTTGCTTAATCTTCGATTAGAAAGTGATTAGAGACGATTTGGGATGAAATTAGAAGGTGGAGGCCATTGCTAGAGCTTGAAGGAGGTAAGTGGCGGTTGGAAAAATGAGTCTAAAACCGACATCCTAAACCTAGCAGCCCTTAAATACCCCAAATCCCGAAATCCCCCATTGGGCCTAGTTGCTAATCACCCGGTTAAGCCCAATTAGCTGTTTTTCACCTTCTAAACCTTGTTTCAGCCATATCTCCCAAACGGTAAGTCCGTTTGGCTAATGTAACCACTCTACGGAAAGAGAAACCATCATTCGAATCAAATGGAGGTGATTTCAAGTCAAAATTCCTTTCCAGTCAAAAGTTATGGCCAAAACAGTACCAACTAGGGGAAAAACGGTCATTTAAAAATCGACAAAAATCATGAACATGGGAAATGACCCCAATAATCGTCTCCCAAAGTTACATAACCATAGGACTTCGTATGTGAAAGAAATAAATATTCCACGATCCTATGATGCGTAGAATGCGGGTCGTTACACTCTTCCCCCCTTAAGAAATTTCGCCCCCGAAATTCCCTAACCAGAACACACAAAGGGTCCTGCATGCCTATCAGCCCCAAAACAACAATCAACATGCAAAACAAGTCTATCCTAGCATGCGGTTTACTAACAACGGAAGAAACTATCACTACCAAAACCTTACTAGGCAAAGAGTTATGGATACTTCTTCCTTATATCTTCCTCTGTTTCCCAAGTACAGTCTTTTTCATTCTCACCCCACTGGACTTTGACTAGTTTCACCGCCTTCCTTCGAAGCTGCTTCGTATCGTTCCCAACAATACGCATAGACTTGCGGTTCCCAACCGCCTCGAGTTCAACTTCGATGTTATCCAACTGATCAGGTGAAATAGCCACACTAGGGTCGTGCACGAATTTCCTTAACTGGGAAACATGAAATACGTTGTGAACTCCCGCCATCTTGTCAGGTAGTTCTACCTCATACGCCAAATTCCCAACTTGCTCGAGGACTGGGAATGGGCCAACAAATGTTGGTGCTAACTTACCTCTCCAACCAATCCGAATCACATTTTCTATGGAGAGATCCCGACGAACACCAAGTCGTTAACGAAGAATTCCAAATCTCTTCGTCTCTTATTGAGATAAGCCTTCTGCCTATCTTTATCCCTTCCCAGTAGTAGATCTGCTCTATGTCTCAATACATCTTGTTACCACTGGGATGTATAGTCAATTTCGAGTGATGATATGCTCTAAGCACTTCACCTCTCAGTCCATCTACGTTGGGTACAACTAGTCCCTTATTCTTTCGAAGCCACCCTTCTCGATCAAATCCTTACCTGATCATTCTCTTTCCATCGATACCCATCTCTACCCTAGAGATGGTTTCCAATAGATTAGGATCGTCTTTCTAATTGGAACCAATCCACTCAATCAAAATTGATCTAATCATCAAACTTACTAGTGTTTCTGAATCCAATTCACTCTTGGGCCCGGAATCATATCCTGTGATATACTTTAGTTGCTTCCATCCTAGAAACAAAAACCCCTAAACTGGCATGTCTCCTACTCAATGCAACTATTACCGTACCCAAATCTTTTACTATGATCACTCTGCCCCGTGGAGTCATGGCGACTCCACTGCACTGATCCATAGCCACTAGTCATTTGCTATGTCCACTCTGCCCCATGAAGTCATAACAACTCCACTGCACTGGCTCATAGCCTTACTAATCCTTTACTATGTCCACTTTGCCCCTCGAGTCATGACGACTCTACTGTACTGGCTCATAGTCCTACTACAATCACTTTGTTCCCCATCGCTGGAACCCTACAGGTGATAGTCTACTCAAGGGAAGAAAAATAGGAACAACATAGCAACCATAACATCCATCAAACAAGTCCTACCTATCACCTGCTAAATTCATAAACACATCGACACCTACATGACTGGTCTAACCAATCCCAACATGTCGATTCTAGTATGTCTGGTCTAACCAACATCAATAACTAGTGGAAGCCCAGCCTCCATACATACACCGATGCCTACTTGACTGGTCCAACCAATCCCAGGCCAATGGAAGCCCCGCCTCCCTTCGGACTACCGTACGTCCAACGTACGTTTATCCTCTAAGGATAATTAAACTAATGGAAGCCCAGCCTCCAATCGGACTACCGTACGTCCAACGTACGTTTATCCTCCAAGGATAACTAGATCACGTCCAACAGATCCAAGGTAACGGGCGTCCCCAGATACCCCTGCTTTTAGTCCTCCTAAAATACTTGAGTCCAACCCAAGTCTATCCATTATCTTGCTGCCCTCTCGAGTCCAACTCGAGCTGAATCCAATTCCTTGCAGCCTTCTCGAGTCCAACTCGAGTCAATCTATAACTCAGACCCAGTCTTGAGTACCGACAAACTCTAGTCCAACGTGAGTCGTCTCCTTACTCGTTGCATCTCCAAGATCAACGAACACCTATTTTCTTTTACGAGTTCAAGTCCAACTTGAATCGCTCTAATCTTCGTTGTATCTTCCATGATCAACGAACACATCCTATTCCTTCAAAGTTCTACTATCCAATAGAGAACATCAACATAGGGTCCTAAACAATCCATTACTTTGCATCTTTCTCGAGTCCCACTCGAGCAATCTCGTAACCCTATCGAGTCTAACTCTGGGCAGTCTATACCATTGAACAGTCTCATCATGTTCCATCTGCCCATCACTCCTCGAGTAAACCAAGATATCATCCAATGAAAAATCACAACAACTATTTACCCCTCACGCAACCCATCCTAGTCGAAATCGACATTCCCCAAGCACAAGCCCCAAAGGCCTAAACCAATATCAGACAAGCACCCAAGGAACATCTCCTTCGAGTTCGGACAATCCACATGAGGTAATACTAGCAAAACAATCTAGCACTGGAGTACTCATTTGCCTCCCAGAGACAACTAGAACTTATTACAACGATAACCTCTTAGCTTCCTTAACTCCAGTTACTATCGCCATCACTAGGTAGGTACCTAATACCACCCTATTCCTTTGGAGTAGATCGACTCCCCAAAATAATGCTAAACCCAGTAAAGCCCAAAACAAAGCAATCACAAGGAAACATACATCCATGACTCGATAAGACCACATTAACAAATCATGCCAAAACTAGTCGAACCACCAATCGGGTTCGTCACTACTAAAAGTCTATCGACTAACTCAGGTTTGTCAAACAAAACCCGATCAAAACATCTTAAATAGAAAGCATACCTCGAATAACGACACCTTTTTCCTTCTGCGCCGCAGTTGGGGCATTTAACGAAGAAGGAACAGCGTTGACAGCATACGCTATCACAATCTGCTTCTCCCTAGGAGGTTGTGGGCAATCATCCTTGTGATGTCCCGCCTGGCCGTAGTTAAAGCACTTCCTTTCCCCAGGCTTTTCTCGACAATCTCTGGCGTAATGGCCCTTCTTGCCACAACTAAAGCATTCGCCATCTTTCTTATTTTTCTTACTCTGACCATCCTTGGTCGGGTTCTGCTTCCTCTTGTTATGAGAATTCTTCTTGCCTTCACCGCCTGCTTGCGACTTTGGCTCCTCTGCAGATGCCGTAGCAACCTCAGTTTTCGACTTAGGGAAAAGGCTCTCTGACCTTAATGCCTTCCCTACAATAGACTCGAACGTCTCATCGATATGGTTTATAAGTCTTTCCCCCAAGTACCCATCCAAGCCAGTTATGAACTTCTCGTTCATCTTTTCGACTGTATCGATAAGGGACCATCCATATTTCGATAAAGTGTCGAATTCAGCGATATACTCCGAGACTGCTCTACCGTTCTGCTTAAGCTCCAAGAACTTCCTGAACAGTTCTGATTTATGAGCAGCTGGAATAAACTTATCACAAAAGCGAGTCCTAAACTGATTCCAAGTAACTTGATCTTCTGGAGTAGCTGTTCTAATGGCATTCCACCAATTCATCGCTCGCCCTTACAGCTGACGAGATGCTAGCCTTCTCTTCATCGCATCCTCAAGACCAAGTCGTCGAAGATACGATCACAGCTATCCAACCAATCCTGAACATATGTGGCCGACTCCGTTCCGTGGAACGGCTTCCCACCAAGGTTAGTGTAATCCTTGCCCAACTTGGCGAAATCGACCCTAGGCGCCTGCACTACTGGACCACCACCATTTCCGGGATTGGGAACTGCCCTTTGAACATCCCTAAGCATCTCCCTCATGAAGTTGGTGAACATTGTCCTCATGTCAGGAGCATTCCCATGGTTGGTCCCTCTATCAGCACATCTACCATATCGGCTCATCGTCAATCTGTAAAAGGGGAAACGATTAACGACCCCATAGTGGTGCTAGTGCAGTACGCCTTCATTCTTATACTACTAATAGTATATATATAGCTTTTGAAAACCAAAGTAATCACAAATATGCGCTCTCATATACGTACTATCTCTCCCTAGTGTCTTTCCCTAGGTTAACTACGCAACCTAGAGCTCTGATACCAAATGTGACGGCCCGCCCCGCACCAACCGGCATTTACTCCAAAAGTGCGCTATACACATGTCCAGTTAGCACGGGACGGTCGCCAGAAGGAAAAGAAAGAAGAGAATGGGCTAATCAAGGAACCTGTAGAATGTCTCACAGCGCATAGGATAAAATATAATAACAACATACTTGACATAAAACAGGTGAGACAGTGCATAAGCTGAAAATAAACTAACATAGCAGCGGAAAATCCAAATACAGCTTATGATCCAAAGCCAACATTATTACAACTTTTCTAACTGTCTCCAAAAACAAAAGCAAGATAAAGGAGGTACACTACTAATGCCCAAGTAGCGACCACCAACGACACAGGGAGAATATCTATATATCATACGTGGAAGCCTCCTGCTCGCCTCCGAATTAGCTACTCGCACATCACCAGCTAACCACAACCTGTCTCTAGTCTGCTCGTGTGAGCACCCAGAGTAATAAGACGATACATAAAACTCTGGGTCAGACATAAAGCCTGGTATGAGCGATAAGCAACAAAACAGAACAATAAAAGGTATAATCCAATCATACCTGGACCTGCAACCAAAGAGTTAGCACTACATACTGTACAACACTCTAAGGTGCCCTTTCAAATGGTGTAAAGATAACGGGGGTGGGGGTGTGCATGTCATAGTGATGTCAAACAATCAAGCATAGCAATCATCCTCACATCCCTCACTCAGTGCGTAAAGCATACGATATCCACTACTTTGGTCACCTAATACTTTGGGCCATGACGGAATCCAATCCCGTGTAACTATCACTACAAGACCACTATCCATCTCTCAGTGGTGAACCAAAGTTATGAATACCGACAACTCCTTTGCACACGTCCCGCAGCAAAGCCCAATCACGAAGTGAACTCATTGGGACCATCTGGATCCTGAGCTCTAACTTCCATTTGGACTACCTTTGCATCTCGGGTTTTTGGTCATCATCTTCATCCGGGTCGGTCTTCACTTCACCTTGCTTCAGATCGTGGTCATCACCCTCGCTCGGGTCGGATCGTGGTCTTCACTTCAAGTCCAAGCATCTCGGATCGGGTCGGTCGTGCTCCCTCCATCGGATCGAGTCGCGCCATACGGATCGGGTCGTGCTCATTCTAGCTCGTGGCGCTCCAGCTCCATCGGATCGTGGCCATGCTCCGGTCGTATCGTCCCATCGTTCACGATCGGATCGGTCAAAGAACTTCAGGTGAAAGGAGTCGGCTCGTGGTCACCTTCCATGGACGGATCGGGTCGAGGTCTTATGAACGGGTCGGGTCGGGCTATCCGATCCGGTCTCCTGCACTTCTTCCAGCAAGCAACTTACGCCACTCGACGGCGTTTTCTGCCATTCTACCTATTCTAATCAATCACAAAGCATACCATACAGCCATAGCAATAAGAAGAAGTGACCTCAAACACCAAAACAACAATATGATGGGTTAAAATGGATCAAACATAGCCAAAATCCCATATTTCCCCTTAAGCATGTTTAAGAACAACTAAGCACAGGATTAACAAAACTTAACCAAATTAACCCAAACTTCTAACAGAGGTCTAAAACAATACTTAGCAATTTATAAATATTTTTCCATATTTTTAACATGCATAAATTCGCTAATTATCACTAATCACCCCTTAATTCCCCAAATTCCGGGATTTACAAAATTAGTCGAAATTAACCCAAATTCATATCAGAGACATAAAATGATGTTTTAGAATTTTAGCAATTTTTCTAGATTTTTCTGAGCCATAATTTCGCTAATCTTCGCTAATTACCATAATTAGCCGTAATTAGTGAAAAACAATGCAAATCACTCACCTTAGCCACAAACAAACTTTAGATCTGAAATAATCTCTGATTTGGATCCAATCCCTATGTGTTCCAGCAGCTCTCTCTCTGATTTGGTGCTACCCTCCCTTGATTCGATGTAGTTTTGCTTAATCTTCGATTAGAAAGTGATTAGAGACGATTTGGGATGAAATTAGAAGGTGGAGGCCATTGCTAGAGCTTGAAGGAGGTAAGTGGCGGCTGGAAAAATGAGTCTAAAACCGAAATCCTAACCCTAGCAGCCCTTAAATACCCCAAATCCCGAAATCCCCCATTGGGCCTAGTTGCTAATCACCCGGTTAAGCCCAATTAGTTGTTTTTCACCTTCTAAACCTTGTTTCAGCCATATTTGCCAAACGGTAAGTCCGTTTGGCTAATGTAACCACTCTACGGAAAGAGAAACCATCATTCAAATCCAATGGAAGTGGTTTCAGGTCAAAATTCCTTTCCAGTCAAAAGTTATGGCCAAAACAGTACCGACTAGGGGTAAAACAGTCATTTAAAAATCGACAAAAATCATGAACATGGGAAATGACCCCAATAATCGTCTCCCAAAGTTACATGACCATACGACTTCGTATGTGAAAGAAAGAAATATTCCACGATCCTATGATGCGTAGAATGCAGGTCTTTACAAGCACGATACGAAGCAACTTCGAAGGAAGGCGGTGAAGCTAGTCAAGGTTCAGTGGGGCGAGAACGAGAATGATTGTACTTGGGAGACAGACGAGAGCATTAGGAAAACGTATCTAGAACTCTTTGCCTGGTAAGATTTACTTTGCAATTTAGTTATTCTACATGCTAGGATAGAGTTGTTTTGCTTGTTTTGCATGTTTGATTGTTGTTTTATGGCTGATAGGCATGCGGGACCCTTTGTGTGTTTTGGTTAGGGAATTTCGGGGATGAAATTTCTTAAGAGGGGGAGAATGTGACAACCCGCATTCTACTCATCGGAGGATCGTAGAATATTTATTTCTTTCTTATACGAAGACGTATGGCCATGTAACTTTGAGAAACGACTATTGGGGTCATTTCCCACGTTCATGATTTTTGCCGATTTTAAAATGATCATTTTGCCCCTATCTGATCTTGTCTCGGCCATAACTTTTGATTGGAAAGGAATTTTGACCTGAAACCACTTCCATTAGATTCGTTTGATGGTTTACCTTTCCGTAGAGTGGTCATAATAGCCAAACGGACTTACCGTTTGGGAGATATGACTGAAATAAGGTTTGTAAGGTGAAAAACTGCTTAACCGGGCCAAATAGTGTGATTAGTGAATGGGCCCATAACCCATTTCGGGAATAGGGTTATGGAGAGGCTGAAAAGAGTTAGGGTTTCATTCCATTTCAGTTTTCTAGCCTCCACTTACCTCTTAGAAACCCTAAAAATGACCTCCAACCTATAAATCACCTCCAAACCATTTTATAATCAAGGATTAAGCTTAGCAACATCAAATCAAGCGAGATCTTCACCAAATCAAGATTAGAGCTGCTGATTTGCATTGTTATTCGCGCCCAAACAGAGATTTATTTCAGATCTAAGGTTTATTTATGGCTACGGTGAGTGATTTGCATAGTTCCTCACTAATTATGATTAATTAAGGGTAATTATTGCTAATTAGCGAATTTAAACATGATAAAATTATGGAAAGATATTTATAAATTCTTAAATGATGTTTTAGACCTCTGATATGAACTTGGGTTAATTTGGTTAAGTTTTGCTAATCCTATCATTAATTATGCTTGAACATGTTTAAGGGAAAATATGAGGTTTTGGCTATGTTTAATCCATTTTAACCTATCATATTGATGTTTTGGTGTTTGAGGTCACTTTTATTTATTGCTATGACGTTGTGGTATGCTTTTTGATTGATTAGAATAGATAAAATGGTCGAAAACGCCGTCGAATGGCGTAAAACACTCGCTGGAAAAGTTGCAGTAAATGGTGAAGGCTTTCGGATCTGATCGGAGGGATGGGCTCGGATCGGATAGTGGACTGGGCAAGGGATCACCGAACCGAACCAAGGCTTGGGACAAGGGAAAGTATGGCAAAAAGGAAGGCCACAATGGTTGAACTGGGATCGGATCACGCTAAAGAAGGTGGAATCAGATCGTATGAAGGGAAGAGAAGGGGATTGGAACAGAAGAGGAAGGAGAAGTGGATCGGATCGGAGACCTCGAATCCGATTCGAACCGATGGAGCAAGGGTACACCAACCCGACCCGCCATAGAACACCTGTAACACCCCACGTCCATTAATGTCACTCACGAAGGGAATGCATTAACTTCCATGGAGGTTATAAGTGAATATAGAACAGAAAAATTACAACAAGACAGATAGTAAATAGTACTTGGAAATCTAAAACTTCATTTTATTGCAGCGGAAATTAAACATGTTTGTTACATCATAAAACCATAGATCATAACCAAGTACAATATCCATCTTCATAAAAACAAAATACATAATCCCATTACATAAATAGCCATTAAAAAGATAACAAGCTGGACTTTACTTCAACGGTCCAAGCTTTCCAAAGAGAGATGAAGCAATTCAATCAAACTCCACTAGAGTTGGGCCCAACCTGAGGAACTGGAGGGGGAAAAGGATAGAAATAGAGGGGGTCAGACATAAAGTCTGGCGAGTATGATAATTCTAACAATACTATTATCAAAATAACTAGACTAAGGCATAAGCTGGAAGACAAGTAAATGTCTATGAACTCTTAGGAAGATAAAGATAGCGTTTAAGATAACGTTAAAGATAACGGTAAAGGCACACCTAATTACTAACGAATGATTACTACACTGCACCGCACATTACTACACTGCACCGCACCAGTCACCCTAAAGGTTGATCCCACTTGCTTCACACAGAAACTTTATAAATAGCCTTGCGTACCCCTAGCTGACTACATAGGTGCCGTCTGCCCCTATCTCCACTAGGTGTACCCCACTACCCACTTTCGATCGGCTCCCTACTCGTAGATACCCGTGCTGGCCCCACAGTGGGGTCTATCACTCCCCTAAAGTGGCAACCCGATACAACTTGAGAATGCACGGCTTATACCTACACGATGCAGCAACGTCTTACCTACCAGCCCGGGTCCACACACGCATATGAAACCCGTTGGACTTGCGTTGCCACCGCTCCCCGTTTTGGCCTCTTACAGTCGAACCCAGCATGTGTGTCCCGTCCTCGACTTGGGTCGAGCCCACAAAGATACGTTTGGGATACTGGTCGAAATGGGCCCCTACAAGCTACCCACCTAAGCTTGTCACTAGTATATCCCACTTAACCCTCTTAATCATGTTCATTTACATGTGTGTTTGGTTAAGTCTTACTAATCGTATTTCACATGCCACTAAGGGCACCCCCTAGATTCCTCATGCCACCCAAGGCACCTACTTAACCCCCACGTCCCACCTTACATGTTTATCTGGTTAAGTATTTCTTAATTCATTCAGGCCATAACCTCATAAAGACCTCTCACATTAGACTGGCATTTATGGCAGCTGGATTTGCCGGGCGGGTCCGGGCAGTCTTACACCATAAAAGAGTCTAACCTCTTGTCTTTACAACCGTTATGCTTTAGTTTAGGTCTAGGACCTCTCACATTGGGCTGACATTTGTGACCACTGGATTTGCCGGGCGGGTCCGGGCAGGTTTACGTCACAAACAAGTCCAACCTCGTGTCCTAAGCATTGATTATCACTTAAAATCTTTTACCCCAGTTTTAATAATTCCCTATTCAAATTATTAATTAAGTCAACTTTTAATGATGTCCATAATTGACTCAATTATGGCCATCCACTTATGGCATGCAAAATCCTATCAATTGCACCCCAACTTTTTAATATTAAATCCTTAATATTACCCATACCCCACGTTTTTACGTTCGCTTATTCAACGCATAATATAGGCTAGACTTGTATAGTCTAATACCTAGCACAAAGATAAATTATCACAACATATAGACAATTAAAATAAATCTAATCATAATAGGGGTGAAACTTGCATAAACTACACATGTTAAGGATCAAAAGGTGTCAACTTGTTAAATGTCTCAATTTACATGATATGATCATAGCCCAAATCTATACATAAACTTGCATATAGGGTTTTTAGGCAACATAATGATGGTGTGAACTAGCATAGGATATCACATATGTCATAGCATAATTCTAGATGTCATAATAGATGTCTTGGCATATTTTCATAACTTTTCTAATCAATCTAACTTGCATATGTGACTTGTCATATAGATCAACATAGCCCAAACATGATGATTTAATTAATATGAACTAACTAGCATAGATGGTAACATCATGGCCTTTTTAACATGTATGATTCATCACAACTTAGCATAGAAACTTTCAACATACATAACATCATCATAGCATGATTTACAACATATAAGATATCATCATCACATAACATTGGATTTACAATATACATGATAGCAAAAGGGGTTTACAACAACATATATGATAATTCACATCATCTACTCATAATCCATTCATAACTCAACCTAATTAAAATGATAATAATCTTGTTATGATCATCATACTCACAATTTAGAGAAGAAAAAAGAGAGTTCTGCTTTGCTTTAGGGTTGAGAGAATTAGAATTGAATTTGCTTTTCTTCTTTCTTAGTTGGCGGCGGCTCCATTGATTTCCATGGCGATGGTATGACGGTAACTATTCTATTTTAATTAGGTTTAGGGTTAGCATTAGGATGTATTTATAGGTGTAGGAAGTTATTTAGGACCATTAGATTAACCCTGAACCATGAGAACCAATCAAATGCAAAATCTGCATTTGAGCGAATCGGCCCACGGTTTGACAGCCAAACACCCTGGATTAACCCCTAGTCGACCCAGCGGGGCTTGGGTCGACCTCAAAAATGGGCCGGTTCGGTTATTCCCCCTCCCAATTCGCTGTTTTGAACTTTTTCGCATATTTATTTATTTAATTTTTAATTTATATATATATATATATATATCAATATATATATATTTCTCTGCGCAACCCATTTCACTTAATTCTTTTCTAAAAATTAAGTATACTTTAATTTGTGAATTTTAATGTTATAAAATTACGGGGTGTTACATTCTCCCCTCCTTAAAGGATTTCGTCCCCGAAATCTCCAAGTCAAGAAGAATGTATATCCTACCATCTAATCGTCCATCTACTCAACCATCAAACACCAGCATCCATTGTCCTTAAAAGACTTCTAATGCTTTAATGTTTATATGCACAGTGTGTGTATATGTCCATATCTAATGCAAAATTAGGCGGTCTACTGATTCAGTCGACCTCCTTAGTGCAATTCATGATAGTGCCATGCGTCCAATATGTATGCAAAAGATTCCTAATGATACATATTAATTCTATATGCGTGCACAACCATCCACCCGAATGCAGCAACTATATGATAATACAACCATCATGCATCCATTTTACTAAATACATCCATATATATGCAATATGCAATATGAAGTGACTGAGCTGATCTGGTGCCTAATAGTGTGTGTATATGCATCCACGAGCAACCACTAGCAAACACTTGCATCCACTTTGCATACACCATACATAACATGTCTCAAACACATGTTTCAACCATAGGATTATCCTAACTAAAGGTCAAAGATATTAGCGAGAGGATATACTAAAGACAAGATAAGTACAAGCTAAGCGATAAAGGAGAAATTAAAAGACATACCCTAAAAAAGAAAAGGGTATCGTGAACGCATCTTCTCTTCCGTCTCCCAAGTAGCGTTGCTCTCATCATCTCCCCATTGCACTTTGACTAGTCTGACCTCTCGATTCCTCAACCTCTTGATCTCCGACCCAAGAATGCGCGTAGGAGCTCGTCGAATTGTCGCATCACGCTCTATCTCCACCTCTCTAAGAAAGCTTGGCTCTACCACTTCCGCGGTCTCGTGCAAGCACTTCCTCAAATGTGACACATGGAATACGTCGTGTACACCACTAAGTCTCTCGGGCAACTCCACTCTATACGCCATCTGTCCAATTTCCTCCTTAGTAGGAAACGGCCCTACAAACCTTGGTGCTAATTTCCCAACGGACCTAAAGCGAACAACGTTTTGTAATGGAGACACTTTGACAAAGACCATGTCCCCAACTTCAAACTCGAGATCTGTCCTCCTCTTATCCGCATAAGATTTCTGCCTATCTTGCGTTGCTTTCATCCTCCTTCGAATCAAGTCGATCTTCTCCGAAGTCTCCCTAATCATATCGGGCCCAAGTAAGATCTTATCCGTAGATTCCCACCAACATGTAGGTGAACGACAAGGTCGTCCATAAAGAGCTTCGAATGGTGCCATACCAATGCTGGACTGAAAGCTGTTATTATATGCAAACTCCACCAATGGAAGATGCTCTTCCCACGTACCCCTAAAGTCTAGGATACATAGCCTCAACAGATCCTCTAGAATGCGATTCACCCTCTCGGTCTGGCCGTCCGTCTGAGGATGATATGCGGTGCCCAAACATAACTGAGTCCTTACCGCCTCTTGTAAGCTTCTCCAAAATTCGCTAGTGAAAATAGGATCGCGGTCGCTCACTATGCTAGAAGGAACACCGTGCAAACGAACTATTTCTCGAACGTATACGGAGGCTAACCATGGAGCAGTCCTCTTACTCTTTACGGGAATGAAATGGGCGCTTTTAGTAAGTCTATCTACTATAACCCAAATTCCCGTATTACCCTTCCTTGATCGCGGTAACCCATCCACAAAATCCATCGAGACACTTTCCGACTTCCATAGTGGAACCTCCAATGGGTGAAGCAACCCATCGGGTTTCTTTTGCTCCGCTTTTACTTGTTGGCACACCAAGCATCTAGCGACATACTCGGCCACATCTTTCTTCATGTCGTCCCAAAAGTAAACTCTCTTCATGTCTTTGTACATCTTGTCCCCGCCGGGATGAATGGTCATCTTCGAATGATGTGCTTCGTCAAGAATAGTCTTCCTTAGGTCATCGTCTTTTGGTACACAAAGTCTACCGTCCCTACGTAACCAACCCTTATCGTCTAGGGTATACCTACAGAGATGGCTTGATGACTCCCCTCCTTTGAGTTTTTCTACTAACTCAACCAACTGCGGGTCGTCTTGCTGTGCCTCGCCAATCAGTCCCAAAAGCGTAGGTCTGACCTCCAAGGATGCTAGCAAACCGGGTACGAAGTCAACGGAAGGTCTAAAGTCAAACATCGAAATGAATTCTAAACTTTGCCGCTCAACAAACAAAGGACTTAAGGATAATCTTTTTCTACTTAAGGCGTCTGCCACTACGTTACCCTTGCCAGGGGTATATGCTATCTCAAAGTCGTAGGACGCTAAGAACTCCATCCACCTTTGCTGCCTTAAGTTCAAGTCCTTTTGAGAGAATATGTATTTTAAAGATTTGTGGTCAGTGAATAGTTCGAATTTCTCGCCAAGAAGATAATGACGCCAAGACTTAAGCGCGAAAACAATAGCGGCCAACTCTAGGTCATGTGTGGGGTAATTCTTCTAATGCGCTCTCAACTGCCTTCCACCATAGGCTATTACCCTGCCCTCTTGCATTAAGACTGAGCCTAGTCCTGTCCCACAAGCGTCAGTATAAACGGTAAACGGCCTACTCCCGTCTGGCAATACTAAGACGGGGGCTGAAGTCAAATCTCTCTTCAAACATTGGAACGCATCATCACAATCTACGTCCCGTGTGAAAACTAGGTTCTTCTTCGTCAAGCGTGTCAGTGGAGCTGATATCTTTGCGAAGTCTTTGATAAACTTCCTATAGTAGCCAGCCAACCCCAAGAAACTTCTCACTTCGGTAGCATTTTTAGGGACCTTCCAATCTTGGATGGCCACCACCTTCGCGGGATCCACGACATCTCTTCTTTGGAAACCACGTTCCCCAAGAACCGTACTTCCTTCCTCCAGAAGTGACACTTAGAAAATTTAGCCTTAAGGCTATGCGCTCGTAGGGTCTCCAACACTTCCCTAAGATGTAGGGCATGCTCTTCTTCATCCTTAGAAAAGATCAAGATGTCATCTACAAAGACTACCACGAATTTGTTAAGGTACTCCCTAAACACCCTACTCATCAAATCAACAAAATATGCTGGGTCATTTGTCAAACCGAAGGGCATCACTAGCCATTCATAGAAACCGTCCGGAGTCCTAAAGGCAGTCTTGTCTATGCTATCCTCAGCCACTCTCAACTGATGGAACCCAGTGGCTAAGTCCAATTGCGAAAACACTGAGGCGCCAACTAACTGATCGAAGAGATCGTCAATCCTCGGCAGTGGGTGTCTGTTCTTCTTAGTAAGTTTATTAAGTTCTCTATAGTCCACACACAGTCTAAGGGACCCATCCGCCTTCGTGGCAAATACTACTGGAGCACCCCACTCCGATATACTTCGTCTTATGAACCCCTTCTCAAGCAACTCCTTCACTTGCTTATCGAGTTCCCTCCTTTCACGTGGAGCCATGTGGCGTACTGGCAAAGATACTGGTTTCGCATTATCCACAAGATATATTCGAAAATCTATCTCTCACTTCGGAGGCAAGCCCTTCACCTCCTCAAACACATCCGAATATTCTCGGACCACTCTAACAGATCGTAGATTTTCCTCAGACACGTCAAGCGATTCTAGATAACTTAGCATAACCGAATTTCTGGGATTACAGAAGATTTCGAGAGTGTTGCCAAGGCGAGTCACGAGCCTAACTACTCTCCTTTCACAATCAAGAACGGCCCCATTTCTGGATAACCAATCCATTCCTAAAATTAGCCCATAGCCCGTGAAGCCCAACACATAAGCATCACATCTAAATTCAACGCTAAGTATGGAAATTTTCAAATCCTAACACATCATGGACAAATAAGCTGAGCCCCCTATTGGATTCGAAACAACTAAGGGATCCTCTACTAAACTGGTGTTTAAGTGCAGTGATTCAACTAATGATGTAGAGATAAACGAATGTGATGCGCCCGAATCGAATAAGGTACGGACAGGATGATCAAATAGAAAAATTAAGCTTTCAACAGAAATGGTTCTACCTCGTTCTTGCAGCGGTGGGACCGCGAGAGCCTGAACTTGTCCCCTTGCCTACCCTGGTGCCATAAGACCCTGCACCTGTCCTCCCGAGGTAGCTCCTTCCCTCTGCCCCTTCTTTGGGCAGTCCTTCACTAAATGTCCCGCATCGCCACAATGAAAACAGCCTGTCTTCTTTTTCTTTCGGCAATCCTTGCTGAGATGGCCTGGGGTTCCACAGTTAAAGCACTTCTTCTTTCCCTTGCCATTATTGACTTTTCCACCATTCTTGTTTTGCTGTTGTGGTTTCTTCTGATCCCCCTTCTTCTCGGGTGCCTTACCAGCTTTAGCGCTTTTCTCCTCATGCATAAGCGCCATTTCTACTAACTTCTCAAAGGTGGCCCCCATCGGGATGTGGGTCATAGCCAACCCTTGCAATGGTTCATTCAAGCCATTCACGAACCTTAGAGCCTTCTTCTCCGGCGTGTTTACTAAGTCCAAGCCAAACCTTGCTAACTGATTAAATTTATTGACATATTCTTTCACTGATGAGCTTCCTTGCTTCAATGTCAAGAACTTTTCCATATATAGATTTTCTTCCGCCCTTGAGAGAAACTTCGCCTCGAACCTACGTCTGAAATCCGCCCAAGAGTCAACAGGACGCTCCCCATTAGTGACCTCCCACCAAAAAGAGGCCTCTCCCTTCATCAACCAAGCTGCTAAACGAACTCTCCTCCCTTCTTCTACTTCAAAGATTTCTAGCAATTCTTCCACCTCCTTAAGCCAATCTCTAGCTTCCACAAACGTTTCTGACCGTTGAAATGGTTTTCAACCCATAGCCTTGAATTCCTTGCACATCTTTGCAAAAGTATCTACGCGAGGAGGAGGAGGAGGAACGGGTGCAACTAGTGGTGGAGGAACATTGGCTGGACCTGCAGTGGCCCTAGCCTCTAATAACCTCCTATACCATCCTGGTATCGTTACACCGTCGGGTAGATTAAGATCTTCAGCCATGCTGAAACGAAAAAGGAAAGATTCAAAATGGAGAATTCGAAAGATAAAGATATAGGCTATTGGGGATTATGTTTTTTTTTCTTAAAAACTCTTCTCTTTAAATTTCTCATTAGAACATGTTTTTGAAAACACTTCTTCCAAAAATAACTATTTTTCTAAAGTATTTTTATCTGTTCTGGTAACCTTAAGCTCTAATACCGTGTGTAACACCCCACGTCCATTAATGTCACTCACGAAGGGAATGCATTAACTTCCATGGAGGTTATAAGTGAATATAGAACAGAACAATTACAACAAGACAGATAGTAAATAGTACTTGGAAATCTAAAACTTCATTTTATTGCAGCGGAAATTAAACATGTTTGTTACATCATAAAACCATAGATCATAACCAAGTACAATATCCATCTTCATAAAAACAAAATACATAATCCCATTACATAAATAGCCATTAAAAAGATAACAAGCTGGACTTTACTTCAACGGTCCAAGCTTTCCAAAGAGAGATGAAGCAATTCAATCAAACTCCACTAGAGCTGGGCCCAACCTGAGGACCTGGAGGGGGAAAAAGAATAGAAATAGAGGGGGTCAGACATAAAGTCTGGCGAGTATGATAATTCTAACAATACTATTATCAAAATAACTAGACTAAGGCATAAGCTGGAAGACAAGTAAATGTCTATGAACTCTTAGGAAGATAAAGATAGCGTTTAAGATAACGTTAAAGATAACGGTAAAGGCACACCTAATTACTAACGAATGATTACTACACTGCACCGCACATTACTACACTGCACCGCACCAGTCACCCTAAAGGTTGATCCCACTTGCTTCACACAGAAACTTTATAAATAGCCTTGCGTACCCCTAGCTGACTACATAGGTGCCGTCTGCCCCTATCTCCACTAGGTGTACCCCACTACCCACTTTTGATCGGCTCCCTACTCGTAGATACCCGTGCTGGCCCCACAGTGGGGTCTATCACTCCCCTAAAGTGGCAACCCGATACAACTTGAGAATGCACGGCTTATACCTACACGATGCAACAACGTCTTACCTACCAGCCCGGGTCCACACACGCATATGAAACCCGTTGGACTTGCGTTGCCACCGCTCCCCGTTTTGGCCTCTTACAGTCGAACCCAGCATGCGTGTCCCGTCCTCGACTTGGGTCGAGCCCACAAAGATACGTTTGGGATACTGGTCGAAATGGGCCCCCACAAGCTACCCACCTAAGCTTGTCACTAGTATATCCCACTTAACCCTCTTAGTCATGTTCATTTACATTTGTGTTTGGTTAAGTCTTACTAATCATATTTCACATGCCACTAAGGGCACCCCCTAGATTCCTCATGCCACCCAAGGCACCTACTTAACCCCCATGTCCCACCTTACATGTTTATCTGGTTAAGTATTTCTTAATTCATTCAGGCCATAACCTCATAAAGACCTCTCACATTAGACTGGCATTTATGGCAGCTGGATTTGCCGGGCGGGTCCGGGCAGTCTTACACCATAAAAGAGTCTAACCTCGTGTCTTTACAACCGTTATGCTTTAGTTTAGGCCTAGGACCTCTCACATTGGGCTGACATTTGTGACCACTGGATTTGCCGGGTGGGTCCGGGCAGGTTTACGTCACAAACGAGTCCAACCTCGTGTCCTAAGCATTGATTAACACTTAAAATCTTTTACCCCAGTTTTAATAATTCCCTATTCAAATTATTAATTAAGTCAACTTTTAATGATGTCCATAATTGACTCAATTATGGCCATCCACTTATGGCATGCAAAATCATATCAATTGCACCCCAACTTTTTAATATTAAATCCTTAATATTACCCCTACCCCACGTTTTTACGTTCGCTTTTTCAACGCATAATATAGGCTAGACTTGTATAGTCTAATACCTAGCACAAAGATAAATTATCACAACATATAGACAATTAAAATAAATCTAATCATAATAGGGGTGAAACTTGCATAAACTACACATGTTAAGGATCAAAAGGTGTCAACTTGTTAAATGTCTCAATTTACATGATATGATCATAGCCCAAATCTATACATAAACTTGCATATGGGGTTTTTAGGCAACATAATGATGGTGTGAACTAGCATAGGATATCACATATGTCATAGCATAATTCTAGATGTCATAATAGATGTCTTGGCATATGTTCATAACTTTTCTAATCAATCTAACTTGCATATGTGACTTGTCATATAGATCAACATAACCCAAACATGATGATTTAATTAATATGAACTAACTAGCATAGATGGTAACATCATGGCCTTTTTAACATGTATGATTCATCACAACTTAGCATAGAAACTTTCAACATACATAACATCATCATAGCATGATTTACAACATATAAGATATCATCATCACATAACATTGGATTTACAATATACATGATAGCAAAAGGGGTTTACAACAACATATATGATAATTCACATCATCTACTCATAATCCATTCATAACTCAACCTAATTAAAATGATAATAATCTGGTTAAGATCATCATACTCACAATTTAGAGAAGAAAAAAGAGAGTTTTGCTTTGCTTTAGGGTTGAGAGAATTAGAATTGAATTTGCTTTTCTTCTTTCTTAGTTGGCGGCGGCTCCATTGATTTCCATGGCGATGGTATGACGGTAACTATTCTATTTTAATTAGGTATAGGGTTAGCATTAGGATGTATTTATAGGTGTAGGAAGTTATTTAGGACCATTAGATTAACCCTGAACCATGAGAACCAATCAAATGCAAAATCTGCATTTGAGCGAATCGGCCCACGGGTTGACAGCCAAACACCCTGGATTAACCCCTAGTCAACCCAGCGGGGCTTGGGTCGACCTCAAAAATGGGTCGGTTCGGTTATTCCCCCTCCTAATTCGCTGTTTTGAACTTTTTCGCATATTTATTTATTTAATTTTTAATTTATATATATATATATCAATATATATATATTTCTCTGCGCAACCCATTTCACTTAATTCTTTTCTAAAAATTAAGTATACTTTAATTTGTGAATTTTAATGTTATAAAATTACGGGGTGTTACAACACCCGAACCGAACCAATGTACTACAAAGGGATTTGGAGGCCACGACCCGATCCAGAGCACTTGGAAGGAGGCCGATCCGAACCAACAGAGAAGAAGGACTGGGGATCCAAATCGATCCAGCGATGACCAATAACCCGAGACGCAAAGGTAGTCCAAATGGAAGTTAGAGCTCAGGGTCCAGTTGGGAACCAATGAGTTCACTTCATGGTTAAACTTTGCTGCAGGACGTATGCTAAGGAGTTGTCGACGTTCATAACTTCGATTCACCACTAAAAATGAATGATAGGCTACGTATCAGTGCAGTAGAGTCATCATGACTCGAGGGGCAAAGTGATCGTAGCAAGACTATGAGCCAGTGCAGTGGAGCCATTGTGACTCCATGGGGCAGAGTGGACATAGTAAATGATTAGTAAGGCTATGGGCCAGTGCAGTGGGGTGTGAACGACTCCATGGGGCAAAGTGGACATAGCGAAGGATTAGTGGCTATGGATCAGTGCAGTGAAGCCATTGTGACTTCATGGGGCAGAGTGATCATAGCAAAGTATTGGGTGATCGAAGTGGTGGATATCGTATGCTTTACGCACTGAGTGAGAGATGTGAGGACGGTTGCTATGCTTGATTGTTTGTCATCATTATGACATGAACACCCCCACCCCCGTTATCTTTACACCATTTGTTTAGTGGCACCTCAGAGTGTTGTACAGTATGTAGTGTAACTCTTTGGTTGTAGGTCCAGGTTTAGGTATGGTTTAGTATACCTGTTATTGTTCTGTTTAGCTGCTTATCGCTCATACCAGACTTTTTGTCTGACCCAGAGTTTTATGTCTCTTCTTATTACTCTGGGTGCTCTCACGAGCAGACTAGAGACAGGTTAGCTGGTGATGCGCGAGTAGCAGATTCGGAGGCGAGCAGGAGGCTTCCATGTATGATATATATATATATATTCTCCCTGTGTCGTTGTTGGTCACTACTTTGGGCATTAGTAGTGTACCTTTCTTGCTAGCTTTTTGAGACAGTTTTTATAAAGTTGTAATAATGTTGGCTTTGGATCATAAGCTGTACTTTGGGATTTTCCGCTGCTATGATAGTTTGTTTTCAGCTTATGCACTGTCTCACCTGTTTTATGTCAAGTATGTTGTTATTATATTTTGTTCCCTGCGCTGTGAGACATTCTACAGGTTCCTTGTTGATTCCTTGTCTTCTTTCTTTCCTTCTGACGACCGTTCCGTGCTAACTGGACATGTGTACAACGCACTTTTGGAGTAAATGTCGGTTGGTGCGGGGCGGGTTGTTACACTTACACATTGGAACAAACAATAAGAACTTCTCATTGTTATTAAAAAAAATTACATCAGAATATAAGAAAATATCAGAGTACAATATAAAAACATACATAGCAGAAATACATAAACCTCACAACAGAAGACAAAGTAAATAATCCAGAGTGTAGCTCTAGCCATAATCCAAAATCCCGCTCTAATAATGAATCCAAGCTAAATCTGCAAAACCAAAACTACTAGCTGCCTGTGTGGAAAATTATGGAAACTAGAGTTTAGGTGGGGAAAAATTAACTCTAAGTTTATCATGGGACTGGTGTGAGAACTAAAATAGTTTTTATTTTAAAGTAAGGTAATTCATAGGACCACGCCACATAACACTGAACGGGTTTCCTCTCATGAATACCAAAATTTACAATGCTTTTGAAAAATGAATCTACCATAAGATCTCGCGCCACACACAATCAAACACGCACTTGGGCGAGGTTTCCCATATGATAACTGTGACGGCCCGCACCAACCGACATTTACTCCAAAAGTGCGTTGTACGCATGTCCAGTTAGCACGGGACGGTCGTCAGAAGGAAAGGAAAGAAGGAAATGAACTAACAAGGAACCTGTAAAATGTCTCACAATGCATTGAACAAAATATAATAACAACATACTTGACATAAAACAGGTGAGACAGTGCATAAACTGAAAACAAACTAACATAGCAGCGGAAAATCCAAGTACAGCTTATGATCCAAAGCTAACATTATTACAACTTTTCAAACTGTCTCAAAAAGAAAAAGTAAGATAAAGGAGGTACACTACTAATGCCCAAGTAGCGACCACCAACGACACAGGGAGAATATCTATATATCATACGTGGAAGCCTCCTGCTCGCCTCCGAATCAGCTACTCGTGCATCACCAGCTAACCTGTCTCTAGTCTGCTCGTGTGAGCACCCAAAGTAATAAGAAGAGACATAAAACTCTGGGTCAGACAAACAGTCTGGTATTAGCGATAAGCAACAAAACAGAACAATAACAGGTATAATCCAATCATACCTGAACCTGGACCTGCAACCAAAGAGTTAGCACTACATACCGTACAATACTCTAAGGTGCCACTAACATACTGTGTAGGAGATACGGGGGTGGGGGTGTGCATGTCATACTGGTTCAAACAATCAAGCATAGCAATCATCCTCACATCCCTCACTCAGTGCATAAAGCATACGATATCCACTGCTTTGGTCACCTAATACTTTGGGCTATGACGGAATCCAATCCCGTGTAACTATCACTACAAGCCCACTATCCATCTCTCAGTGGTGAACCAAAGTTATGAATACCGACAACCCCTTTGCACACGTCCCGCAGCAAAGCCCAACTCATGAAGTGAACTCATTGGTTCCCAACTGGATCCTGAGGTCTAACTTCCATTTGGACTACCTTTGCATCTCGGGTTATTGGTTTTCTCCTGTTCGGGTCGGTCGGTCAAGAACCTTTCATTCTGGTCGGTTTTCATCATCTCTACCCTGGTCGGTCGGTATTGCCCCCTGGTCGGTCGAACACTTCACCATTCCTGGTCGGTCATACTTCACCATCCCTGGTCGGTTGAACACTTCACCATTCCTGGTCGGTCGTACTTCACCACCCCTGGTCGGTCGGTATTTCATCATCGTATGGGGTTGGTCGAACATCGCATAGTGGTCGGTCTTGCCCAGCCTGGTCGATCTCCCTAGTCGGTCGAACACTTCATACAGGGTCGGACGTGAGCTCGGGTCGGTCGGTCAAAACCTTCCCCTGGTCGGTCTAACTCGACCCAAAGAAAACCTGCACCATTTTAGCAAGCTATTTTCGCCTCTCGACGGCGTTTTCAACCATTCAAACTATTCTAAACAATCATAAAGCATACCATACAGTCATAGCAACATGTATAAACATCCACAAACAGAAAACAACAATATGGTATATTAAAACGGATCAAACATAGCCAAAAACCTCATATTTTCCCTTAATCCCTTTTAATCACGTTTAAGCAAATCTAATGATAGGATTAACGAAACTTGACCAAATCAGCCAAATTTTCTAACAGAGGCCTAAAATAATATTTAGCAATTTATAAATACTTTTCCAGATTTTTAACATGCATAAATTCGCTAATTTCCACTAATCACCCCTTAATCCCCAAATTCCGGGATTTGCAAAATTAGTCGAAATTAACCCAAATTCATATCAGAGGCATAAAATGATGTTTTAGAATTTTAGGAATTTTTTCTAGATTTTTCGGAGCCATAATTTCGCTAATCTTCGCTAATTACCATAATTAGCCGTAATTAGTAAAAAAACAATGAAAATCACTCACCTTTGCTACAAATAAAATACCAAATCTGAAATGGATATCTGTTTGGCGTGAATACTGATGTCTAACGGCAGCTCTAACCTTGCCTTGGTGTTAATCCTCTTTGATTTGGTGTTGCTAAGCTCAATCCTTGATTAGTGAGTGATTTGGAGGTGTTTTAGAGGTTGGAGGCCATTTTTAGGGTTTCTAGAATGAAAGTGGCGGCTCAAAAACTGAAATGAATTGATTTCCCAAACCCTATCAGCCTCCCCATAACCCTAATCCCGAAATGGGTTATGGGCCTAGCTGTTAACTACCTGGTTTAGCCCAATTAAGCTGTTTTTCACTATCTGAAACTTGTTTTAGCCATATCTCCCAAACGGTGAGTCCGTTTGGCTAATGTGACCACTCTACGGAATTGTAAACCATCAAACGAATCTAATGGAAGTGGTTTCATGTCAAAATTCCTTTCCAGTCAAAAGTTATGGCCAAAACAGTACCAGCTAGGGGCAAAACGGTCATTTAAAAATCGGCAAAAATCGTGAACATGGGAAATGACCCCAATAGCCGTCTCCCAAAGTTACATGACCACACGACTTCATACGAAAAAGAAATAAATATTCTACGATCCTACGTAGAATGCAGTTTGTTACATTCTCCCCCCCCCCCTTAAGAAATTTCGTCCCCGAAATTCCTTAACCCAAATCATACAAAGGACCCCGCATGCCTATCAGCACCAAAACAACAATCAACACGCAAAACAAGTCTATCCTAGCATGCGGTTTACTAACAAGGGAAGAATCTATCACTACCAAAACCTTACTAGGCAAAGAGTTCTGGATACTTCTTCCTTATATCTTCCTCTGTTTCCCAAGTACAGTCTTTTTCATTCTCACCCCACTGGACTTTGACTAGTTTCACCGCCTTCCTTCGAAGCTGCTTCGTATCGTTCCCAACAATACGCATAGGCTTGCGGTTCCCAACCGCCTCGGGTTCAACCTCGATATCGTCTAACTGATCTTGTGAAATAGCCACATTAGGGTCTTGCACAAACTTCCTTAACTGGGAAACATGAAATACGTTGTGAACTTCCGCCATCTTGTCAGGTAGCTCTATTTCCTACGCCAAATTCCCAACTTGTTCGAGGACTGGGAATGGGCCAACAAATCTTGGTGCTAACTTACCTCTCCAACCAATCCGAACCACATTCTCTATGGAGAGATCTTGACGAACACCAAGTCGTTCACGAAGAATTCCAAATCTCTTCGTCTCTTATCGAGATAAGTCTTCTGCCTATCTTGGGTAGCCTTCATTCTCTAATATACAATTCACTCAAATACCATCATGACCTGACCTAGTCCTTGGTAAACTATCAATATAATCCATTTGAGACTTGTTCTCATTTCCATTTAGGAATTTCTAATGGTTGTAACAAACCACTAGGCTTCTTTTGCTCAGCTTTTACTAACTGGCAATTTATGCATTTGGACATAAACTTCCCAACGTCTTTCTTTATCCTTTCCCAGTAGTAGATCTGCTCCATGTCTCAATACATCTTGTTACCACTGGGATGTATAGTCAATTTCGGGTGATGATATGCTCTAAGCACTTCATCTCTCAGTCCATCTACGTTGGGTACAACTAGTCCCCTATCTTTTGAAGCCATCCTTCTCGATCAAATCCTTACTTGATCATTCTCTTTCCATCGATACCCATCTCTACCCTAGAGATGGTTTCCAATAGATTATGATCGTCCTTCTAACTGGAACCAATCCACTCCATCAAAATCGATCTAATCATCAAACTTGCTAACATTTTTGGATCCAATCCATACTTAGGTCTAAAATCATATCCTGTGATATACTCTAGTTGCTTCCATCCCAGAAACATAACCTCTAGACTGGCATATCTCCTACTCAATGCAACTATTACCGTACCCAAATCCTTTACTATGATCACTCTGCTCCATGGAGTCATGGCGACTCCACTGCACTGATCCATAGCCACTAGTCCTTTGCTATGTCCACTCTGCCCCATGAAGTCATAACAACTCCACTGCACTGGCTCATAGCCTTACTAATCCTTTACTATGTCCACTTTTCCCCTCGAGTCATGACGACTCTACTGCACTGGCTCATAGTCTTACTACAATCACTTTGTTCCCCATCGCGGGAACCCTACAGGTGATAGTCTACTCAAGGGAAGAAAAAATAGGAACAACATAGCAACCATAACATCCATCAAACAAGTCCTACCTATCACCTGCTAAATTCATAAACACATCGACACCTACATGACTGGTCTAACCAATCCCAATATGTCGATTCTAGTATGTCTGGTCCAACCAACATCAATAACTAATGGAAGCCCGGCCTCCATACATACACCGATGCCTACTTGACTGGTCCAACCAATCCCAGGCCAATGGAAGCCCCGCCTCCCTACGGACTACCGTACATCCAACGTACGTTTATCCTCCAAGGATAACTAGATCACGTCTAACGGATCCAGGGTAACGGGCGTCCCCAGATACCCCTGCTTTTAGTCCGCCTAAAATACTTGAGTCCAACCCAAGTCTATCCATTGTTTTGCTGCCCTCTCGAGTCCAACTCAAGCCGAATCCAATTCCTTGCAGCCTTCTCGAGTCCAACTCGAGTCAATCTATAACTCAGACCCAGTCTTGAGTATCTATTAGTGACAAACTCTAGTCCAACGTGAGTCGTCTCCCTATTCGTTGCATCTCCAAGATCAACAAACACCCATTTTCTTTTACGAGTTCAAGTCCAACTTGAATCGCCCTAATCTTCGTTGTATCTTCCATGATCAACGAACACATCCTATTACTTCAAAGTTCTACTATCCAATAGAGAACATCAACATAGGGTCCTAAACAATCCATTACTTTGCATCTTTCTCGAGTCCCACTCGAGCAATCTCATAACCCTATCGAGTCTAACTTTGGGCAGTCTATACCATTGAACAGTCTTATCATGTTCCGTCTGCCCATCACTCCTCGAGTAATCCAAGATATCATCCAATGAAAAATCACAACAACTATTTACCCCTCACGCAACCCATCCTAGTCGAAATCGACATTCCCCAAGCACAAGCCCCAAAGGCCTAAACCAATATCAGACAAGCACCCAAGGAACATCTCCTCCGAGTTCGGACAACCCACGTGAGGTGATACTAGCAAAACAATCTAGCATTGGAGCACTCATTTTCCTCCCAGAGACAACTAGAACTTATTACAACGATAACCTCTTAGCTTCCTTAACTCCTGTTACTATTGCCATCACTAGGTAGGTACCTAATACCACCCTATTCCTTTAGAGTAGACCGACTCCCCAAAATAATGCTAAACCCAGTGAAGCCCAAAACAAAGCAATCACAACAAACATACATCCATGACTCGATAAGACCACATTACAACAAATCATGCCAAAACTAATCGAACCACCAATCGGGTTTGTCACAATTAGAGGTCTATCGACTATCTCGGGTTTGTCAAACAATACCCGAACAGAAATATCTTAAATAGAAAGCATACCTTTTATAACGACACCCTTTCCCTTCTGCGCCGCACTTAGAGCATTCGACAAAGAAGGAACAGCGTTGATAGCATACGCTTTCACAATCTGCTTCTCCCTAGGAGGTTGTGGGCAATCATCCTTGTGATGTCCCGCCTGGCCGCAGTTAAAGCACTTCCTTTCCCCAGGCTTTTCTCGACAATCTCTGGCATAGTGGCCCTTCTTGCCACAACTAAAGCATTCGCTATCTTTCTTATTTTTCTTATTCTGACCATCCTTGGTCGGGTTCTGCTTCCTCTTGTCCTGAAAATTCTTCTTGCCTTCACCGCCTGCTTGCGGCTTTGGCTCCTCTGCAGATGTCGTAGCAACTTCGGTCTTCGACTTAGGGAAAAGGCTCTCTGACCTTAATGCCTTTCCTACAATAGACTCGAACGTCTCATCGATATGGCTTATAAGTCTTTCCCCCAAGTACCCATCCAAGCCAGTTATGAACTTCTCGTTCTTCTTTTCGATTGTATCGATAAGGGACCATCCATATTTCGATAAAGTATCGAATTCTGCGATGTACTCCGGGACTGCCCTACCATTCTGCTTAAGCTCCAAGAACTTCCTGAACAATTCTGATTTATGAGCAGTTGGAATAAACTTATCACAAAAGCGAGTCTTAAACTGATTCCAAGTAACTTGATCCTCTGGAGTAGCTGTCTTAATGGGATTCCACCAATTCATCGCTCGCCCTTGCAGCTGACGAGACGCTAGCCTTCTCTTCATCGCATCCTCAATACCCAAGTCGTCGAAGATACGATCACAGCTATCCAACCAATCCTGAACATCTGTGGCCAACTCCGTTCCATGGAACGGCTTCCCACCAAGGTTAGTGTAATCCTTGCACAACTTGGCGAAATCGACCCTAGGCGCCTGCACTACTGGACCACCACCATTTCCGGGATTGGGAACTGCCCCTTGAACATCCCTAAGCATCTCCCTCATGACGTTATTGAACATCGTCCTCATGTCGGGAGCATTCCCATGATTGGTCCCTTTACCAGCACCCCTGGTGTCTCGACTCATCGTTCAATCTGTAAAGAGAAAACGATTAACGACCCCATAGTGGTGCTAGTGCAGTACGACTTCATTCTTATACTACTAATAATATATATATATAGCTTTTGAAAACCAAAGTAATCACAAATACGCGTTCTCATATACGTACTATCTCTCCCTAGTGTCTTTCCCTAGGTTAACTACGCAACCTAGTGCTCTGATACCAAATGTGACGGCCCGCCCCGCACCAACCGACATTTACTCCAAAAGTGCGCTGTACGCATGTCCAGTTAGCACGGGACGGTCGTCAGAAGGAAAGGAAAGAAGGAAATGAACTAACAAGGAACCTGTAAAATGTCTCACAGCGCATGGAACAAAATATAATAACAACATACTTGACATAAAACAGGTGAGACAGTGCATAAGCTGAAAACAAACTAACATAGCAGCGGAAAATCCAAGTACAGCTTATGATCCAAAGCTAACATTATTACAACTTTTCAAACTGTCTCAAAAAGCAAAAGTAAGATAAAGGAGGTACACTACTAATGCCCAAGTAGCGACCACCAACGACACAGGGAGAATATCTATATATCATACGTGGAAGCCTCCTGCTCGCCTCCGAATCAGCTATTTGCGCATCACCAGCTAACCTGTCTCTAGTCTGCTCGTGTGAGAACCTAGAGTAATAAGAAGAGACATAAAACTCTGGGTCAGACAAAAAGTCTGGTATGAGCGATAAGCAACAAAACAGAACAATAACAGGTATAATTCAATCATACCTGAACCTGGACCTGCAACCAAAGAGTTAGCACTACATACCGTACAATACTCTAAGGTGCCACTAACATACTGTGTAGGAGATACGGGGGTGGGGGTATGCATGTCATAGTGGTGTCAAAAAATCAAGCATAGCAATCATCCTCACATCCCTCACTCTTTGCGTAAAGCATACGATATCCACTACTTTGGTCACCTAATACTTTGGGCTATGATGGAATCCAATCCCGTGTAACTATCACTACAAGCCCACTATCCATCTCTCAGTGGTGAACCAAAGTTATGAATACCGACAACCCCTTTGCACACGTCCCGCAGCAAAGCCCAACTCATGAAGTGAACTCATTGGTTCCCAACTGGATCCTGAGCTCTAACTTCCATTTGGACTACCTTTGCATCTCGGGTTATTGGTTTTCTCCTGTTCGGGTCGGTCGGTCAAGAACCTTTCATTCTGGTCGGTTTTCATCATCTCTACCCTGGTCGATCGGTATTGCCCCCTGGTCGGTCGAACACTTCACCATTCCTGGTCGGTCGTACTTCACCATCCCTGGTCGGTCGGTATTTCATCATCGTATGGGGTCGGTCGAACATCGCATAGTGGTCGGTCTTGCCCAGCCTGGTCGATCTCCCTAGTCGGTCGAACACTTCATACAGGGTCGGTAGTGAGCTCGGGTCGGTCGGTCAAAGCCTTCCCCTGGTCGGTCTAACTCGACCCAAAGAAAACCTGCACCATTTCAGCAAGCTATTTTCGCCTCTCGACGGCGTTTTCAACCATTCCAACTATTCTAAACAATCATAAAGCATACCATACAGTCATAGCAACATGTATAAACATCCACAAACAGTAAAACAACAATATGGTATGTTAGAACGGATTAAACATAGCCAAAAACCCCATATTTTTCCTTAATCCTTTTAATCACGTTTAAGCAAATCTAATGATAGGATTAACAAAACTTAACCAAATCAGCCAAATTTTCTAACAGAGGCCTAAAATAATATCTAGCAATTTATAAATACTTTTCCAGATTTTTAACATGCATAAATTCGCTAATTTCCACTAATCACCCCTTAATCCCCCAAATTCCGGGATTTGCAAAATTAGTCGAAATTAACCCAAATTCATATCAGAGGCATAAAATGATGTTTTAGAATTTTAGGATTTTTTCTAGATTTTTCTGAGCCATAATTTCACTAATCTTCGCTAATTACCATAATTAGCCGTAATTAGTGAAAAACAATGCAAATCACTCACCTTTGCCACAAATAAAATACCAAATCTGAAATGAATCTCTGTTTGGCGTGAATACTGATGTCTAACAACAACTCTAACCTTGCCTTGGTGTTAATCCTCTTTGATTTGGTGTTGTTAAGCTCAATCCTTGATTAGTGAGTGATTTGGAGGTGTTTTAGAGGTTGGAGGCCATTTTTAGGGTTTCTAGAATGAAAGTGGCGGCTCAAAAACTGAAATGAAATGATTTCCCAAACCCTATCAGCCTCCCCATAACCTTAATCCCAAAATGGGTTATGGACCAAGCTGTTAACTACCCGGTTTAGCCCAATTAAGCTGTTTTTCACTATCTGAAACTTGTTTCAGCCATATCTCCCAAACGGTGAGTCCGTTTGGCTAATGTGACCACTCTACGGAATTGTAAACCATCAAATGAATCTAATGGAAGTGGTTTCATGTCAAAATTCCTTTCCAGTCAAAAGTTATGGCCAAAAAAGTATCATCTAGGGGGTAAAACGGTCATTTAAAAATCGGCAAAAATCGTGAACATGGGAAATGACCCCAATAGCCGTCTCCCAAAGTTACATGACCACACGACTTCGTACGAAAAAGAAATAAATATTCTACTATCCTAGATACGTAGAATGCAGTTTGTTACAATAACAAAAAATGCTTGACACATGAAATTCTTTTATATTATCATTAGTGCACAGTGTGAAAATTTCTTTCGCAAATAAACATACCAATCTTATCCGACATAGGTACAATAATATTATGCCGACCTCTTGCGCGTTTTACGTAGGATCTACAATAGAAAATCATACTGGGCTTGTAGCTGATAAGTTTGGGTTTCCAACAAATGACCAAGGCTAAGGAACTTCCTTAACAAATGCGTACGTCTCTAGAAAACTTCCTGAGAAGTAAACCATTCTCTGCCAATACAAGGCGCCCGAATTTCCAACAAAACCAGTACATTAGTAAAATGCCAGGATCCATACCATAGCACTACCTCATAAATAGTCACATAGCAAATACCTGGGTCATTCCCTAAGGGTCGCGAATCTCATAACCTTGTTGCATCTTTTTCTGTTTCGGTCATTTTCGGGTTGTGAAGCTATCGAAGTCTCGTTACACAAAGCTACGCTTCAATAAGCCATGCTTTGATCATCATAGCACATCAGTTAGCATGCTACACTATCATTACATAATACACAATCGTTAATCATTAGCTATATACCCTTTGAGCTTGTACGTCTCAAAGAAGGGTGTTAAGCTAAGGGATAAACCTCCTAGCCACCAATTGAAATATGTTTAGTAAAGATCAATTATACACTATGAAATTCAATGTTAGACATACATCCATAAAAGTTTGTTCTAAGTATGAATGAAACCGAAGGCGCCATATTCCTCGTCCAACAAATGGAGAGAGGCCCTTGCATATCCGGAATTCCTTCAAATACATCCGCACTACTGCCACTTACCTAAAATAAAATCCATCAGCAAATGGTCGCTAAAACAATTAAGACATTCAGCAAGCAGTTCTTTCGATGTGAAGGGTCTCGATCTTCACTATGACAACCGCCCATAACTCTTGCACTAAACAAGAGGAATAATGCGCTGAAAGGTGTGCCAAGCAGCTATGGACGATCATCAAGGTAAGATAACTCAATGCGGCACCTGTCGTATAACTCACAACGCAAGGATAAAATATAATAGAACATATACAACAGGCCATAGTAGTGGAGTATCATATAACAACTTTTAAAACTTTCATAACATCCAGAAAGATCATCCATACATCAATGGATACAACATCAAAGTCTGTACATGAAGCCTCACTACAACACTCATCAAATAGCAAAAACAAAGATACTAGATAGTAGGAAAATAATACGCCAAAATTATGCTTGCCTCCGCACAGCCGCATCGTCCTCACTAAGATATCACCTATTACCTGTTACTCAGTTTGCCCATCCATAATTGGATGAACAACCCAAGGTAATAAGGGGGAAACATGAAACCTTGAGTCAAACAACAGTCTTAGTGAGCGATAAAACAACTATCTAACATCATCAACAAAGTATATGAGAATAGGTAGATTTAACAAACCAATCTACCACACACCAGAGAAGAACCCAAACCTTCCTTCCCCACATTTGACAGTGATTGCCTTTACAATCCAGCAGTCAAGAAATAACTGTTCAACCAGGGCAACCAGATGTAACCACATAATGGCAAACAACTATCATTCAATAACAATCATAGCAACTAGTTATATCTTACGTAAATCATCCTAATCAATTTCAACATTCCCTAAGCACAAGCCCCAGAGGCTTAAAGTAATATCAAACAAGCACCCAAGAAACATCTCCTTCGACGTTAGACAATCTGCGTGAAATGGTACAAGCAAAACAACCAATCACTCATGACCTGGCTATCACTTCCTTTCCTGCTTCGAAACCATCGTTAATCGTATGACGACCACCTACCATATGTCAAGAGCGAATGGTAAAACCCAGTTCTAGAAAAAACTCCATACGCCTTCATGACTCATATGTTTGTCTTTTCAATATCGACAACTTGGTCCTTCATGACTACCCAAGGTACTCGACCATACACCTGGTCTTTTATTGTACCCCTGCTTTGAGTCTGCTAGAAATTACGACAACGATAATCCCTAGGCCTTTGCATCTCTAGTCATCAACCACGATGACCATTTACAAGCTCAAGTCCCCCCTCAAGCAACCATTATCCACAACTCAATACCCTTGAGTTGTCTTCACATTGTTGCATTACGACGATCTACGAATACATTACATTACTTCAAACATTCCCACCTGAATATGCATCGAAATCACAACCATCACCGAACCAAACGACATCAATATAAGGTCCAACATACTCAGGTCGTTTCCCTTAGGTCGTACCCGATCCAGTAAACCACGACTTGACTTCACGTCCACCTACCATGTAAGCAACTCAACCCACGGCCCAATTAGCTCGTTCCAACGGTCTAACGACCTTACTAGGTTGGCTCCCTTTCTCACGACCAAGCTCCAGAACATCCATTCCCGAACAAACTTAGGTGCCAATGACCTTAGGTCATGACAACGACCTAAACCCATAGGTCGCTAATGGCATGACTTTCCTTCTTCAAGCCACGACCCACCTTGACTGATCCATCCCATAACGCACGGTCAACCTGAAGCTTCCTCACAGCACCAAGTCTTTACCTAGTTGACCAACCACATCTTGCCACGTCACCCCAACGACCCAACCTAAGCATGACACACGATCCAAATCCCAATGACCTGGAGTTTCATTACGACCTGAGCTTCCAATGAACGATCCAACTCCATTTCTTAGGGAGCAAGAAAACGGCCGAACTCCCTAAAACGATATGATCTTGTGACAAACGACCAGGCTCACAAATCTAACCAAAACAACTCCAAACTTGACCAAATCTTCGCCAAACGACAATATCGACGAAATCAACTCTTTCAATTCATCCAATTCAACCATAAACACTATGAATCCATCAACAACACCAAAATGACAATTATCATCAATAATCACATAAAATTCACCGAAAACATGATAAATGAAAAATAATGGATCTAACTTGCATAAACATATGAATTTACATAAGAATTACCAGTTTTAAGTTGTTAGATTAGATCTTATGGCGATTACAATGAAAATATACTTACCATGATGTAGATCTGGGTGAAAATGGGTTGAAAATGTTGAAATTATGATCAAACAACTCGTATACTTGATTGAATCCGTGTGATGCATATCACTCACCAATTCTCCAAAACAACACAAAATCACTGATTACTCAATCCGAACAGCGAAGGAAACTCTTCAAACTATTCAATTTGGTGAAATCTCTCTTCAATTGATGTAGATCTAGCTTTGAACGATCTAGATCTTCGATTCTCCTCCTTAGATCCAGATTTTAATGGCCGAAAGGTGTATTTGATTGAGAAAGGAGGATCACAAGCTCAACCAAATGAGAGAACGAAGAAAGTAAACTATTCTCCATGCCTCTAACCCCCTATTTATAGCCTTCCACCGGCCCACTAATGGGCCTTCTCTAATCAACCCACCAATGGCTTAAAAACTTGAACATCTGTAACACCCCGTATTTTCTATGAACGTATAAGTAACAAATCAGAGAATAATTAAATTATAAACTAAGAATCAAAGGAAACGGGTTGTACCATTGCGTTCGTCTCGAAATTCTGCTTGAAAACGAGTCCGAGTTTTCAAAAAAGGAGTTCGTATGACCAAGTTATGACCCTCCGAAGTTTCAGGAATTTAAATAAAATAAAATAGCTCGAAAATAAAGCCAGAAATTCGAAATTCAAACCCAGAGAAGGCTGGCGGGAAAATTCCTGCCCATATACCCAGGTCGACTGGGGAGTCGACCCCCCCCCCAACCAGGTCGACTGGGGAGTCGACTGGGGTGTCGACCTCCCCATGACCAGGTCGACTGGGGAGTCAACCTAGGGGTCGACCTGCTCCCGAAACCCAGTTTTTGAACCTGGTTCATTGTGATGTATCCGGTCTCGTTTTCTGTCTAGATTCGTCCGCCTAATCCTATATAAACAGCCCCCTAGCCTCATTTTCTCTACACAATTTCATTCTGTCTATATTCTGCCTCTGTTCTAATTAAAAATAAAAATGGCGTTGCTACTCTGCTGGAATCAAAACTGGGACTGATGCATCTTCTTCCAACCTGAATAGAATTAAAAGCTAAATCAAATCTCAAATCAAAGTTAGAGCTACAACAACAATTAAAGAGGAGTAATTCAACATTTCTGCATCAACAACAGTTTATTATCCTTTCTTAAAACCACGAAACGCAAGTACAGTTATTTCCGATATAAACTTTAATTATGGTTGTGCATGATTATAAATCTGAACCTGAGATTATGTATATTCTTATCTGTCAGATCTGTTTTTCTATGGCTATTCTGTACCTCTTTCTTCTTTCTGTTCTATAGCCAGACTACTGCGAGCCTGCGCCGAATCTCATAGGAGATTAACGCACGAATGCTAAATTTTGGGACAAATAATGAATAGTGCATAATTGAACATGAAACTGTTACCTATGAGACTATTGCCTATGACTATGATTCATGACTATGAGACTATTGCCTATGACATTAAATAAGAAACTATTGTAATTAGTCGCCCATGACTATTGTGGTTAGTTGCCTATAACTATTGTAGTTAGTTTCTTATGCCTATTCCCTTAATGATGTTAAATCTCATATTTAGTATGTAACTTTGCTAGTTTATTCCCATTCACTATTATGTACATCGAGCCTAGAGGGGCCATTATCATTGTATTTGGTTCATTATTGCATGCCTATTCTTTCTTGTGCTTATCCCCTATTCCTTTTGCTAGGGCCATTTCATGAGTATTTAGAGAACTTGTGGAAATATGTTATACGGGGATTGGGCATAGCTTAATTAAGTTAATTTGGCATATCAAATATGTTGTCATAATCTGAATTGGCTATAATAGAGAATGATTTACATGTGTATTAGTCCTGGACATAAATGGTAAACTAGAATATTAAATCTAGTTTTGACATGAACTGTAAATGGGAAGATTAAGGCTAAAATTTGGGTCATATATTGTATTATGAATTATGACCTTGATTTGGGCATGTAAGTTTAGGCTAAATTTATAATTAGGCAAGATATGTCAATGAAACTTTAAGGAATGATTAAATCTATTATATTGCCTAATCCGCTAGTTCTGTTATATTGCCTAAACTGCTAATTAGATTGAAATACCTGATCTGCTAATTATGTTAAAATTGCCTTATCTGCTAGACCTGCTAAATCGCCTAATCTGCAAGATCTGTTATCTGTTTAGTCTGTTGAATGGTGTAATCTATTGGAACTGAAATGCTGAAATTTGAAGTATGTAAATCTGTAGGCTCGATTTAAAATTGAGCAAAACTTGTTAATAGAACCTCGAATAATCTGCTGTAACTTGTACAGAAGTTAATTTGTGAAATTAGCATGATTAGTCTGATATTAGCATAGTCTGTGTATGAATGCATTGGGTAAACATGAAACATGGCTAACTCGAGGTTAGAATGAGTTTGCGGCGTAATCCTGCCCGGAACTGCCCGGAACATCCAGTGTCCGCAAACAATAGGTTCTAATGTGAGAAGTTAGTCATATCGTGCTTGAAACCCGAGGTTAGACTCAACTTGCGGTAGAAACCTGCCCGGAACCAACCGGCCTAACCAGTGGCCGCAAACTGTCAGTCTAATGTGAGAGGTCTGCGCGTTAATTTTTAATTGATACAAATTTGAGATAAATATGATGTCTAAAACGTGTTGGGTGGGTAGGGTTAAACCAATTGGACTAATGAATTTAACAAACCTGTTTCGTGAATCTGTAGGCCCAATTACAAAGCTAGACAAATCTGTTAAATCCGTATACCTGATCCGTTAATCTGAAACTTGTTTGATCTGTGAACTAGTTGATATGAACTCTGTATGTCTGAACTTGTAAACAAGTTAATCTGAAATCTGTTAGTCTGGGGACACAAGGGTAGGAGGGAAATTACTTGTGTCATCTGTTGTTTGGGACCCATATTAGTCAGTAACCCTTTCTGGTATCAAACTTTGACCCAACAGTAGGTAGGGTCCGGGCACGCTTACTGAACTAATTATAAGCGGTTCATTCTGATAATGGCGAGGGGTGTTGATGGTGCGTTCCAACCGGGTCTTGTGCGTGCATGGATCCCGGTCTACCTCTGAGGATGTAAGACGCCGTGACATCTGTAAATAGGTCTGTGCCAATTGGTTGTCACTTTAGGGAGTGATACACCCTACTGTGCGGCCGACACAGGGTATTTATGTATTAGGGAGCCGATCGCTTGGGGTAGGGTTTTAGGGTACACTTAGTTCTGTCTGTTTCTGTTGGTACCGTTTGTTTCTGTTGGATGGTAACACATGTCTGTTTCTGCATGGTACCGTCTATTCGGGTGGTAAAGGCCCATTTACTAGTGTACACCTAATTCTACATTATGTTTCCGTAGGGATTAATCTGTTTCTGTTTCTGTACCTTCTGTTCGGGTGTTAAAGGCCCATTATTAGCATTCTGTTTCTGTTCGGGTGGTAAAGGCCCATTATTAGCATTTTGTTTCTGTCTGTTTCTGTTGGGGTGGTAAAGGCCCATTACTAGCATTCTCTTCTGTGGGAATTATTCTGTTCCCGTTTCTGTTTTAGTTTAGACATTGGGGTGACACCTAATCATGTTATACTAGTATTAGTGCAGAGAAATGAAAAGTAATAGTATTCTGTTTCTTCTGTTTAACCTAAGTACATCTGCTGCTCCTGTTACTGTTATCTCTTATCCAGCTTATTTTCATGTCATAATTATTATTATTTGTTCATATGCTGGAAGTCACTGGACTTGCTAGACTTTATGTCTGACCTTACTTGTTTTCGCCCCTTTTTCTTCCGTTCCCCCCAGGTTTTCCAAGGAGGGAATACTTTAGCTTGATCCGAATTTCTTCTGCTTGAAGTACTTGAAGTGCGTAAAGTATGGCTTAACTTCTTATGGCATCTTCTGTGGGGATTATGATTTTAAAGTTTTGTACTCTGATGACTTTATAAACAAGACTGATATTTATGTACTTGAGTTATTGGTAAAGATGTAACCATACTGATTTCTGTTTTCCGTTGAAATAAAGTTATAATTTCTCAAGTATTGTTTATCTGTCTTGAAATTTTCTGTTCTGTTTACTAAAATGCTCCACCAAAGTTAAGGCATTTCCTTTTTGAGTGTCCTTAACGGAGGTGGGGGGTTACACTTGGTATCAGAGCTAAAGGTTACCGGATTGGGTAAAGTTTTTGAAAACTATTTTCAAAAAGGTTTTAAAAAGGAAGTATTTTCAAAAGTAAAGCTTATTTTTGAAAAACATAATCCCCAAAAGCCATATATCTATCTTTTGATCCTTTGTTTGAATCTTTGTTTCCTTCTTTCTCCGGGGCTCCCGGCTTTCTGGGGGGTAACCACATCGCGGCATGATTCTGTAGGCTTGATAAGACTACGACATCAGTCAAAGGGCAAATAAGCACCCGACTTCTATCTGTAGCCGCAGTAGTCTCACCTACGGTTAATTTTCTTTCGAGCTTTGTAGGATTTTCCGTGCAATGAAGGCTGATTTCGAGGGACTTGTCAACGTGTTACACACAGATAGTAAAGATGAGAATGAGGGAGTTTAGCTAAGGAGCACAACCCAAGGATGAGAAACTCATGGATATGGACTTGGTTCACAAAGGAGGCTAAAAGGAAACACAAAAGAAGGATGGAAAGTCTGAAGATAAGAAGGAGAAAAAGTGCTTTACTTGTGGAAGCTCGACTCATCTGAACAGGGATTGCAGAAAAAGAAAGGGCACTTGCTTCAACTGTGGTGAGATGGGACACTTCACTAGGGAATGTCCGAAGAAACGAGGGCAAGGGAAGAGGGCAGGACCAACTTCTGGAAGGCAGGCGAACACTCTCGAGGCTAGTGGATAGGATAGAAATAGGAAAACTTTCTGTAGGAGGTTTAATTTCTTTATCTAATTTTTGAGTTAAAACTCTTTTCTGATTCTGGCATTTCGATTCAGTAATCGATACTCTGCACTTGAATACTAGTATTGTTTCTGATTCTGCTGTAGACTCAGACCCATAAGGGTTATGAATCATCTAAGCGTGGTAAGTTGGGTATCTGTGTTGAGCGTTAAGTTGACTATGATGCATACATTTTGGGTTTTTATCATGCTTAGTTTCCTAAGAATCATTTAGTAATCTGATCTGTACCGGTAATCTGTAAATATCTGAATATTTCTGATAAGGTTGAGATTTCCAGTTTTGACATTGTCTAAAGAGGGTAATCCTCTGGGTGTCAATCTGATGTTGATTTCGGTCTTCGGGGTTGATACTTAGGGGAATTTGTCTCTCAACCAAGGTCTAGTGGAAACCAAGTTTTTGTTTATCTGCACTCGCTCCCATCACTCGACTGTATCCTATCGATCAAGTCTTCGACCTATAGATAGGAATCCTATGGATGAAAACTTGTGTTTGAGACATGTTATGTTTGATGGTTGCAAGTGGAAGCAAGTTGTTGCTAGTGGTTGCTCGTGGATGCATATACACACATTAGGCACTAGATCGGCTCAAAAACACTCTCATACTGCATATGGATGTGTGAGCATTTTCAATTTCTGTGGATGCAAAATGATTGACTCATCACATGGATGTTGCGTATGAATGAATGGTTGTCACTCATATAAGAATGATATGTATCAAATAGGAAAATTGCATACATGTTAGACTCATGACACTAACATAGTTCGCATTAAGGAGGTCAACTGAATCAATGGACCGCCTGATCTTTGCATTAGATAAGGAACATATACACACACTTTTGCATATGTTTATACAACATTAGAGGTTTTCTAAGGACAATGGATGCTTGTGGATGATGGTTGAGTAGATGGATGACTGGATGGTAGGACACATTCTTCTTAACTTGAAGATTTCGGGGACGAAATCCTTTAAGGAGGAGAGAATGTAACACCCCGTATTTTCTGTGAACGTATAAGTAACAAATCAGAGAATAATTAAATTATAAAATAAGAATCAAGGGAAACGGGTTGCACCATTGCGTTCATCTCGAAATTCTGCTTGAAAATGAGTCCGAGTTTTCGAAAAACGGAGTCCGTATAACCAAGTTATGACCCTCCGAAGTTTCAAGAATTTAAATAAAATAAAACAGCTCGAAAATAAAGCCAGAAAATCGAAATTCAAACCCAGAGAAGGCTGGCGGGAAAATTCCCGCCCATATACCCAGGTCGACTGGGGAGTCGACCCCCCCCCCCCCCCCAACCAGGTCGACTGGGGAGTCGACTGGGGTGTCGACCTCCCCATGACCAGGTCGACTGGGGAGTCGACCTGGGGGTCGACCTGCTCCCGAAACCCAGTTTTTGAACCTGGTTCATTGTGATGTATCCGGTCTCGTTTTCTGTCTAGATTCGTCCGCCTAATCCTATATAAACAGCCCCCTAGCGTCATTTTCTCTACACAATTTCATTCTGTCTATATTCTGCCTCTGTTCTAATTAAAAATAAAAATGGCGTCGCTACTCTACTGGAATCAAAACTTGGACTGATGCATCTTCTTCCAACCTGAATAGAATTAAAAGCTAAATCAAATCTCAAATCAAAGTTAGAGCTACAACAACAATTAAAGAGGAGTAATTCAACATTTCTGCATCAACAACAGTTTATTATCCTTTCTTAAAACCACGAAAGGCAAGTACAGTTATTTTCCGATATAAACTTTAATTATGGTTGTGGCATGATTATAAATCTGAATTTGAGATTATGTATATTCTTATCTGTCAGATCTGTTTTTCTGTGACTATTCTGTACCCATTTCTTCTTTCTGTTCTATAGCCAGGCTACTACGAGCCTACGCCGAATCTCATAAGAGATTAACGCACGAACGCTAAATTTTGGGACAAATAATGAATAATGCATAATTGAACATGAAACTGTTGCCTATGAGACTATTGCCTATGACTATGATTCATGACTATGAGACTATTGCCTATGACATTGAATAAGAAACTATTGTAATTAGTCGCCCATGACTATTGTGATTAGTTGCCTATAACTATTGCAGTTAGTTTCTTATGCCTATTCCCTTAATGATGTTAGATCTCATATTTAGTATGTAACTTTGCTAGTTTATTCCCATTCACTATTATGTACATCGAGCCTAGAGGGGCCATTATCATTGTATTTGGTTCATTATTGCATGCCTATTCTTTCTTGTGCTTATCCCCTATTCCTTTTGCTAGGGCCATTTCATGAGTATTTAGAGAACTTGTGGAAATATGTTATACGGGGATTGAGCATAGCTTAATTAAGTTAATTTGGCATAATCTGAATTGGCTATAATAGAGAATGATTTACATGTGTATTAGTCCTGGACATAAATGGTAAACTAGAATATTAAATCTAGTTTTGACACGAACTGTAATTGGGAAGATTAAGGCTAAAATTTGGGGCATATATTGTATTAGGAATCATGACCTTGATTTGGGCATGTAAATTTAGGCTAAATTTATAATTAGGCAAGATATGTCAATGAAACTTTAAGGAATGATTAAATCTGTTATATTGCCTAATCCGCTAGTTCTGTTATATTGCCTAAACTGTTAATTAGATTGAATTGCCTAATCTGTTAATTATGTTAAAATTGCCTTATCTGCTAGACCTGCTAAATCGCCTAATCTGCAAGATCTGTTATCTGTTTAGTCTATTGAATGGCGTAATCTGTTGGAACTGAAATGCAGAAATTTGAAGTATGTAAATCTGTAGGCTCGATTTAAAATTGAGCAAAACTTGTTAATAGAACCTCGAATAATCTGTTGTAACTTGTACAGAAGTTAATTTGTTAAATTAGCATGATTAGTCTGATATTAGCATAGTCTGTGAATGAATGCATTAGCTAAACATGAAACATGGCTAACTCGAGGTTAGAATGAGTTTGCGGCGTAATCCTGCCCGGAACCGCCTGGCACATCCAGTGGCCGCAAATAATCGGTTCTAATGTGAGAAGTTAGTCATAACGTGCTTGAAACCCGAGGTTAGACTCAGCTTGCGGCAGATTCTGCCCGGAACCAACCGGCCTAACCAGTGGCCGCAAACTGTCAGTCTAATGTGAGAGGTATGCGCGTTAATTTTTAATTGATACAAATCCGAGATAAATATGATGTCTAAAACGTGTTGGGTGGGTAGGGTTAAACCAATTGGACTAATGAATTTAACAAACCCATTTCGTGAATCTGTAGACCCAATTACAAAGTTAGACAAATCTGTTAAATTCGTATATCTGATCTGTTAATCTGAAACTTCTCTGATCTGTGAACTAGTTGATCTGAACTCTTTATGTCTGAACTTGTAAACAAGTTAATCTGAAATCTGTTAGTCTAGGGACACAAGGTTAGGAGGGAAATTACTTGTGTCATCTGTTGTTTGGGACCCATATTAGTCAGTAACCTTTCTGGTATCAAACTTTGACCCAACAGTTGGTAGGGCATGCTTACTGAACTAATTATAAGCGGTTCATTCTGATAATGGCGAGGGGTGTTGATGGTGCGCTCCAACCGGGTCATGTGCGTGCATGGATCCCGGTCTGCCTCTGAGGATGTAAGACGCCGTGACATCTGTAAATAGGTCTGTGCCAATTGGTTGTCACTTTAGGGAGTGATACACCTTACTGTGGGGCCGACACAGGGTATTTATGTATTAGGGAGCCGATCGCTTGGGGTAGGGTTTTAGGGTACACTTAGTTCTGTCTGTTTCTGTTGGTACCGTCTATTTCTGTTAGGTGGTAACACCTGTCTGTTTCTGCGTGGTACTGTATGTTTGGGTGGTAAAGGCCCTTTTACTAGTGTACACCTAATTCTACATTCTGTTTCCGTAGGGATTAATCTGTTTCTGTACCTTTTGTTCGGGTGGTAAAGGCCCATTATTAGCATTCTGTTTCTGTCCGTTTCTGTTCGGGTGGTAAAGGCCCATTATTAGCATTTTGTTTCTGTCTGTTTCTGTTGGGGTGGTAAAGGCCCATTTCTAGCATTCTCTTCCGTGGGAATTATTCTGTTCCCGTTTCTATTTTAGTTTAGACATTGGGGTGACACCTAATCCTGTTATACTAGTATTAGTGCAGAGAAATGAAAAGTAATATTATTCTATTTCTTCTGTTTAACCAAAGTACATCTGCTGCTCCTGTTGCTGTTATCTCTTGTCCAGCTTATTTTCATGTCATAATTATAATTATCTGTTCATATGCTGAAAGTCACTAGACTTGCCAGACTTTATGTCTTACCTTGCTTGTTTTCGCCCCTTTTTCTTCCGTTCCCCCCCAGGTTTTCCAAGGAGGGAATACTTTAGCTTGATCCAGATTTCTTCTGCTTGAAGTACTTGAAGTGCGTAAAGTATGGCTTAACTTCTTATGGCATCTTCTGTGGGGATTATGATTTTAAAGTTTTGTACTCTGATGACTTTCTGAACAAGACTGATATTTATGTACTTGAGTTTTTGGTAAAGATGTAACCATACTGATTTCTATTTTCCGTTGAAATAAAGTTATAATTTCTCAAGTATTGTTTATCTGTCTTGAAATTTTCTGTTCTGTTTACTAAAATGCTCCACCAAAGTTAAGGCATTCCCTTTGTGAGTGTCCTTAACGGAGGTGGGGGGTTACAACATCAAACTGTGAAAACACAAAAACAACGATTTCTCCTAAAACGCTGAACCAAATCCTTAATGTGACCACTCTACGGAATTGGAAACACCATTTCTTTTCCAATGAGACTGACCTCAGCAACTGATTCGATCCCAGTCAAAAGCTTTGCCCTGTACAAAACTGACATAGGCAAAATGGTCATAAATAAAATTGGTAAAAATTATGGACATGTCTCACATCTCTATAAACAACATATCAAACATATGAGGATGATCCAACCCTCAGGGAATAAAATAAAAATATTTTACGATCCTCCGATACGTAAAATGAGGGCTATTACTTTCTTCCCCCTTTAGGAATTTCTCCCCTGAAATCCTAAGCAAACACAATCAACCAAACGATTCCACATGCCTACCGCCCATGAGTATCCAATTTACCATCAAAACTAGCATTCATCAAGTCATGCATCCATAGTCTTATCCTAGCATGCGAAATTCTAATAATAATAACAACAATAGTACAAGTTACAACGTATAAGAATGACATGACTCTTATAGGTCGTACCGACGAAGAGTTCCGAATGGGTCGTCTTCATACTCTCTTCCGTCTCCCACATACAATCGTCATCATCCTCACTCGATTGTATCTTGACTAACTTAACCGGCTTCCTCCTAAGATGTTTCGTGTCATTCCCCACCACACGAAGCAGCTTACGAGGTCTCGTAACTACGTACTCAACTTTTAGGTCTTTGCACTGCTCCGGATATACCACCACATTTGAATAATGCATGCACTTTCGTAGAAACGACACATGGAAAACATTATGCACACTCGACAACTTCTCAGGTAACTCCAACCTATATGTGAGCCTTTCAATTTGCTCGACTATCGGAAACGGTCCATCAAACCTAGGAGCTAAGTTTCCTTTACTTCCGAAACGAACTATATGCTTCAATGGAGAAATCTTCATGAAAACCATGTCACCAACGTCAAATTCCAAATCTTTACGATGCTTATCGGCATAATTCTTCTGATGATCTTTGGCTTCCTTCATTTGTTACCAAACGATCTCGATACAATCTGAGGTTTCTCTTATAATCTCATGCCCAAGTATCAACTTATCTCTAGTCTCTAACTAGCATGTCGGAGAATTACACGGCCTACCATACAACGTGTCATATGGTGCCATCCTGATGCACGACTGGTAACTATTTTTATATGCAAACTAGACTAGGTATAGATGGTCTTTCCATGATCCTACGAAGTCTAAAACACAAGCCCTCAAGAGATCTTCCAAAACTCGGTTAACCCTCTCGGTTTAACCATCAATTTAGGGGTGATAAGCCGTACTCAAAGACAACTCGGTTCCCAAAGCTTCTTGCAAACTTTTCCAAAATCCACTCGTAAACAATGGATCTCGATCACTCATTATGCTATTTCGGATACCATGAAATCAAGCTATCCATTTTATATAAAGCTCAACCAGCTTCGGTGCTATCCTAGTTGATTTGACAGGAATGAACCTTGAACTTTTGGTCAAGTGATCCATGATGACCCAAATTCCTTCGTTTCTTGACCTTGTTCTAGGTAGTCCATCGATATTTGTTCCTACTTCCACGTAGGAACTTCCAATGGCTGAAGCAATCAACTCGGTTTCTTCTGTTCAGCTTTCACCAACTGACAGTTCATGCATTTGGAAATAAACTTTCCAACATCCCTTTTCATACCTTCCCAGTAGTAAGCTCGTCTCATGACCTCATACATCTTATTACCACCAGGATGAATCGTCAACTTCGAGTGATAACATTCCCTCAGAACCCAATCTCTCAATCCATCAATATTAGGAACAACCAGTCGTACTTGCTTTCGAAGCCAACCCTGTCAATCAACCTCGAGGAATATATACTCTAATTCAAATTTTTGGATAACCTCGATAAGCTTTGCATCACGCTTTTGGCTCTAGCCAATCCTTTCGATGAGAGCAAGTCTTATCAATAAGCTTGGCAACATTTCAGGTTACGACTCACACCGTGGTCTAAAATCAAATCCCGCCAAATACTCGAAGCTTTTCCATTCCAAAAACATCACTCCTAAACTTGCATGTCTTCGACTCAATGCATCTTCCACTGCGTTAGCTTTATTAGGAGTATAGGCTATACCAAAATCATACGACGCCACAAACTCTAACCACTGTTGTTGCCGAAGATTCAAATCCTTTTGGGAGAAAAGATACTTCAGTGACTTGTGATCCGTAAATAACTCGAATCGAACTCCCAACAGGTAATGTATCCACATCTTCAAACACGATCGCTACCAACTCGAAATCATGAGTTGGATAACTCCTCTCATGCAGCTTCATTTGTCGACTCGCGTAGGCCACAACCTTATCCTTCCGCCTCAACACTGCTCTAAGTTCAGTACCGCATGCATCAGTGGATACCACCATCTATTCATTCCCACTCAGAATTGTCAACACAGGAGCACTCATCAGTCTCTCCTTTAGGATTCCGAAAGCTTGCTTACACTTCGCATGCCATGTGAACCCTTGGTTCTTCTTCGTCAATCCTGTTAATGAAGCAGCTGTCTTGTAGAAATCCTTTATAAAACGGCAATGATATCCCGCTAACCCAAGGAAAATTTTCACCTCCGTTGCATTCTTAGGTCTATCCCAGTCCTGGATTGCTGCCACCTTAGCGGGGTCAACCGCTATTTCATTTCCAGAAACTACATTTCCTAAGAACCTCACTTCACTCTTCTAGAAGTAGCACTTCAAAAACTTAGCCTTCAGCTAATGCTTTCATAAGATTTCCAAAACAACTCTCAAGTGCATCTTGTGTTCTTCCTTGTTCCGGGAGTAAACTAGAATACCATCCACGAACACTAGCACGAACTTGTTCAACTAATCTCTGAAAACCCTATTCATAAGATCCACAAAGTACGTTGGCGCGTTAGTCAACCCAAATGGCATCACCAACCATTCGAAAAAACCAAGTGGTGTCCTAAAAGTAGTCTTTGGCACACTATCCTTTGCCACTCTCAACTGGTGGAATCCAGTTGCTAAATCCATTTGAGAAAAACACTTTGTCTTCGTGAAGCTAGTCGAACAAGTCATCGATCCTCGACAACGGATACTTGTTCTTCTTGGTCACCTTGTTCAGCCCATGATAGTCCACACACAATCTTAACGAACTATCAGCCTTGGTTGCAAACACAACTGGTGCACCCCATTCGGAAACAGTTCTCCAAATGAATCCTTTTCCCAAAAGATTATGACTTGCACCTCTAACTCTCGCTGATCCTTAGGCATCATCCACCTAAGAGGCATAACGATAGGTTTAACACCCTCGACTAAATAGCTCATGAAGACCCAGTCTTCGTCTTACATCGAATCAAAACCTTTCGCCTTCCACATACCCGACTCTCCCTTAAGCTTTTCGCAATTCACACTTCTCGCATACCTCTTGAGCCAATCCATACCCAAGATAATCCCAAACCCAGCAAAGTTCAAAACAAAGCAATCACATACAAAGAAGAAATCATGACTCGACAATATAAACCACGACAAATCATACACAAACTGGACGAGCCCCAACTGGATTAGTCATGATTAGTAGCCTGCCACAAATCTCAGGCTCTAAACCCAAGCGACACACAAACTCATTACAAATAAACGAATGCGATGCTCCAGTATCGAACAACACAAGAACTGAAACAACATTGACAGAAAGAGTACCTTGAACTATGACACCCTTTCCCTTCTCCTTTGCAGTAGGAACTCTTGAAGAAGATGGCGCATCTTCCAAATCATAAGCCTTTACAATCTTCTTTCCCTTAGCCGGTTCTGGACAGTCCTTCTTGACATGCCCAGATTTGCCACAGTTATGACACTTCCTTTCAACCTTCGGATTCTTACACTCATTGGTTAAATGACCCTTCTGTTGGCAGTTAAAGCAAACCACCTCACTCTTTGGTTTCTTCTTTCCATCCTTTCCTTTCTGCTGTTGATGCTTCCTCTTCTTGTTGTTACCACCCTATTGTGGCTTCTGTTCTTCTTTAGTTGTAACAACAGGCTCTTTCTTGGGAAACATACTCTCATGTCTCAAAGCCTTCTCAATAATCTTCTCATAAGTGTCATCTAGATGATCCACAAGCTGATTCCCAGTATATTTGTCCAAATCCATGAAAAACTTCTTGTTCTTTTGATAGGGCGTATCAATATACAAACAAGCATATCTGGACAATGCCTCAAAATCGAAAACATAATACAGTACTGGTCTACCATTCTGTTTCAACTCCACGAACTTCTTGAAAAGAACATACTTCTGAGCAGTAAAGACGAACTTCGTCTCGAATTTGACTTGGAATTGCTACCATGTTATCTCTTCTTCCGGTGTCTCCAAAGTGACAGAGTTCCACCACTCCATAGCTCTGCCTTGCAATTGCCTCGATGCAAGTTTTCTCTTGGTTGCATCATCTATACCTAAGTCTCCAAAAATATGAATACAAGAATCCAACCATCTTTGAACCTCTTCAGTCGGCTCTATCCCTTCAAACTATTTTCCTCTTAGAGACGTGAAGTCTTTACATAGCTTTGCAAAGTCCACAATCCTAGGCAACCGCACGCCTACATCTACCGTGGTTACCACTTGAGTGGGTACCCTTCTCATGAATTCCTTTATCAGGGTTTCCAACATGGCTGGGTAATCTGATGTACCACCATTTTTTCCTTCAGGCATAGCCTCCTCCCTAGCAATATGTCTTGAAGTTCGTCGACTCATTCTAAATCTGCAATATAGAATGATTAGCCACTTCCAAGAAAAACTGCTAATAGAGTTCATACACTACTAGTACACACTAATACGTATAGTAAGCATCCAACATAAATCTACAAATAAGTCTCTCATACATTATTATGTCTTCGAACTTTGGCTAAAATCGTTAACCAGAGCTTTGATATTAAATGTGATGACCACTCATAACTCCTGCACCAAACAAGAGGAATAATGCGCTGAAAGGTGTGCTAGACAGCTATGGACAATCACCAAGGTAAGATAACACAATGCAACATCAGTCGTATAACTCACAGCGCAAGGATAAAATATGATAGAACATATACAACAGGCCAAAATAGTGATGCATCATATACAACTTTTAAAACTTCATAACATCCTAAAAGATCATTCATGCATCACTGGATACAACATCAAAGTCTGTACATGAAGCCTCACTACAATACTCATCAAACAGTGGAAACAATGATACTAGGAAATAGGAAAATAATACGCCAGCCTCCTGCTCACCACCGCACAACAACATCGTCCTCACTAAGATATCACCAGTTACCTGCTACTCCGTCTGCCCATTAAAACTGGATGAACAGCCTAAGGTAATAATAGGGAAACATAAACCGTGAGTCAGACAACAGTTTTAGTAAGCGATAAAACAAATATCTAACATCATCAACAAAGTATATTAGAGTATGTAAATTTAACAAAACAATTTACCACACACCAGAGAAGAACCCAAACCTGCTTTCCCCATATCTGACAATGATAGCCTTTACAATCCAACAGTTAAGAAACAACAGTTCAACAAGGGAAACCAGAAGTAACCACATAATGGCAAACAACTATCATTCAATAACAATCATAGCAACTAGTTATATCTCACGTAAACTATCCTAACCAATTTCAACATTCCTCAAGCCTAAGCACTATAGGCCTATAACAATATCAGACAAGCACCCAAGAAACATCTCCTTCGACGTTAGACAATCTATATGAGATGGTATAAGCAAAACAACCAATCACTCATGACATGGCTATCACTGCCTTTCCTTCTTCGAAACCATCTTTAATTGTATGACTGCCACCTACCATATGTCAAGAGCTAATGGTAAACCAACAAAAACTTCACACGCCTTCACGACTCGTATGTTTGCCTTTCCAATCTTGACAAGTAGGCCCTTCAAGACTGCCTAAGGTACCCGACCATACACCTGGTCTTTTATTGTACCCCTGCTTTGAGTTTGTTATAACTTACGACAACGATAATCCCTACGCCTTCACATCTCTAGTCATCAACCCTGATGACCATTCGCAAGCTCAAGTCCCCCTCAAGCAACCATTATCCACAACTCAGTACCTTTAAGTTGTCTTCACATTCGTTGCATTACGATGATCAACGAATATATCACATTACTTCAAACATTCCCATCTGAATATACATCGAAGTCACAGCCATCACTGAACCAAACGACATCAATATAAGGTCCAACATACCCAGGTCGTTTCCCTTAGGTCGTACCCGACCCAATAAACCACGACTTGACTTCATGTCCACCTAACCATGTAAGCAACTCAACCCACGGTCCAATTAGGTCGTTCCAACGGTTTAACGACCTTACTAGGTTGTCTCCTTTTCTCATGACCAAACTCCAGAACATCCATTCCTGAACAAACTCAGGTGCCCATGACCTTAGGCCGTGACAACAACCTAAACCCATAGGTCAAACGACCTGGCATGCCTTCGCCAAGCAACGACCCATCCTGGCCGATCCATCCCATAATGCACGGTCAACCTGAATCTTCCTCACAACAACAAGTATTCACATGGTAGACCAATCACATCTTGCCACGTCACCCCAACGACCCGACCTAAGGATGACCCATGATCCAAATCCTAACGACCTGGAGTTTCATTACGACCCGAGCTTCCCATGAACGATCGAACTCCCTTTCTTAGGGAGCAAGAAAACGGCCGAACTCCCTAAAATGACCCGATCTTGTGAAAACGACCTGAGTCCCAGATCTGACCAAAACAACTCCAAACTTGACAAATCTTCGCTAAACGACAATATCGAGGAAATCAACTCTTCCAATTTATCTAATTCAACCACAAACACTTTATGAATTCATGAACAACACCAAAACGATGATTATCATCAATAATCACATAAAATTCAGCGAAATCATGATAAATGAAAATAATGGATCTAACTTGCATAAACATATGAATTTACATAAGAATAACTGGTTTTAAGTTACCAGATTAGATCATGTGGCGATTCAAATGAAAATATACCTACCATGATGAAAATCTAGGTGAAAACGACTTGAAAATGGTGAAATTATGATCAACAACTCATATACTTGATTGAATCTGTGTGAGAGATGCATATCACTCACCAACTCTCCAAAACAATACAAAATTAAATCACCGATTACTCAATCCGAACTACGAAGAACACTCTTTAAACTCTTTAATTTGGTGAAATCTCTCTTCGATTGATGTAGATCTAGCTTCAAATGATGTAGATCTTCAATACTCCTCCTTAGATCTAGATTTATTTGTGGAAAGATGTATTTGATTGAGCCAGGAGGATGATGAGCTCAACCAAATGAGAGAATGAAGAAAGTAAACTATTCTCTATGCCTCTACTACCCTATTTATAGCCTCCCACCAGCCCATAATCGGCCTTATCCAATCATCCGACTAATGGCTTAAAAACCTGAACAACAAATTGTGAAACACAAAAAAGCTATTTCTCCCAAACTGCTGAACCATATCTTTAATGTGAGCACTCTACGGAATTAACAACCATTTACTTTCCAATGAGACCGACCTCAGCAACTGACTCGATCCCAGTCAAAAGTTATGCCATGTACAAGACTGATAGGGGCAAAATGGTCACAAATAAAATTGGTAAAAATTATATTTTACGTGTCTTACATCTCTATAAACAACATATCAAAATATGAGAATGATCCAACCCTCACGAAATAAAATAAAAATATTTTACGATCCTCCGATACGTAAAATGAGGGTTATTACATTCACATCGTCTTCAACAGCATTCGATCTGCTCCAACACGTCGTTTTATTATTTGGAATGGATTACGGATCCAGACATTGTTCTCAGTCTTTTCCGAATAATAAGCGCAAGCCTAAAAATGTGTGGAGAACATACAAGCATATCACAAATTTCATTCTATTTTGGATTATTCTTTGATTTAAAATTTAAACCTTAGCACAAAGGTTATTACTGGAAAAAATCAAAATCCCATTCCCATTCTACTAGCCCCGTGGAGGAAAACTGGCTATACTCCATATCTAAGTTTCCCTTGTAGTCAGTCTAATTACCTAATTACTCCCATTCTTAAATTCTAAATCTTATTTGAAAGATCTGGTTTATCTCTACAAAAAAAATACTTACCTAATCCCAACCCATTATTTAAATGGAACAAAGAGAAGGACACCAATCTCATTCTATTAGTCTAGGGCAATTTGTACCTACGATAAAATATAACTAGCTCCTTACCCTTAATCCATATTTACATTCACTTGGGTATGTTCTAATGATCTTCATTAATCCTTTTCTTCTCAATCATTAAAATCTTTACTCAACAATTTATTAAAACTATAACTTGGTTTCAAATCTTCCAAATCATTATTCAATTATTATTTAACTTTGGAAGCCAATCTCGTCTTTAACTGCGTTAAAGAATATATGTTATTCAAAACATCATTCACGACAAACCCAATATCCAGTTTGACATCAAATATAAGGCTTTAAATAGAAATCATATTTACTTATATTCAATACCGAATTCTGAAATCAACAAATATCGTAGATAAAATAATGATATAAATATCTTCCAAATTCCTCAAGATGACATCCATATAACAGCGAAATCCAATATCGAAACATCTGAAGATTATATCCATTCAAATCGAGTTTAATTCATAAATTGGAAAACTTTGGTTATTTTTAAACCCTTTTTATTCCAGTATATTATTTTAAATACTAGATCTTTTATCTACAGAAAAATTTATATATACTTTGTCAAATCCGATGTCCTTTCAGTTTTTCCCAGCCCTCGCCTAACGGAAAATTTTCCAGTTAGATCTCAAAGGTGGTACTAGACTGTACTCTTAGGAATCCACATAATTCTTTTGGTTCTTTACTTTAGTTGTTAAACAACTCATTCTAATTAAATATCCTTTTATCTTTCTAAAACTTGGTATATTTCATTCAAATCTCTTTCAAACCATTTTTTATGATTTATCATAATTTATTTCCATTTTTTATAAATTAAAAATAGCTCATTTCATTGAAAAAAAATTCTGGTCATTAACGACACTAGCGCTGTTTTTATTCAAATTTGATTTGAACTTATCTCAAAATCTAACCATTGGATTTTAAAAAGTTACAATCCATTTAATAGCTCTTTTCATTTCGAACCTAACATTTTTCGTTTCGGGAAAATCCGATGGTTGGATCTTCTGGTACATCAATTTGAAGTTAATGGTCGAACATCGTGAACTATCGCTACGCGACGAGTCCTATTCAGACATAATTCAATTTATAATTAACATCAAAGTAAAACACATCTAAAATAATTTATTAATCATATAAAACATATATAATTATTTTTGAAAATTTTAAAGCATTTTATTTATGCAGTTTGGTTAGAAAGGAACAATCATGTCTTTGGAGTAGGTGCAGTGAATGCTTCTGAGTTATTTTCATCCATACACAGGAAAGTGCTGAAGGAATTTCAAAGAGAAAGATGATACTCTGGTTTTTTTAATGGTATTAGAATATTATGAAGCACGAGTAATGTTCAAGTATAGCTCTTATGAAGTTCATTGATGTTTTATAGTTTGGTTGATATGAAGAAAGGCACTAGCTTTTGCTGTTTTTGGTAGTTTTGTAGGAATTTAGATTGCGGTATTGAGTTTTTTCTGGTTTGTATAGTTTCTATCATACTTTTTTTTATCAATATTGTATAGATACGAGTAGTGTCATAGAAATATTGTATAGCTGAGTGAAAATGTACCGATTTAGCGAGAGAGTTTAGATAGAGTGATTCTCTTGTAATAAGCTTGTAATAGTTTCTCAGTTGTTAATAAAAATTTATTTTCCTTTCATTTAATTATTTTTGGAAACAACATTTCAATTCTTTTTCTTTAAAGTCAAATATTCCTATATTAAATAATTTTAATATTATTCAAATCATTAAAATAACATATTTTTTCAAAACTTATTATTTGAAGCCCAAAATTTGCTGACATTCATTATAAAAATAAATAAGATAACTTAACTGAACTTCACTTTTACCCTTTACTATTCAATTTAAAATTTAAAACTTGAACAAGCCATAACTTTATGGAAATAGATTCAAATCAATTCATTTCAGTTACGAATATTCATCATAATTTTATATACTTTGTGTCCATCCAAAATGGACATCAAAATCAGAAAAAAAATCACTGAATATTTTATTAATAAAATATTCAAATTAATTCCAAATTGGAATGAGAATCAACCAATTACCATATAATTCCATTTATATGGATTTCACACATCATTAACGTCCAATAATAGTTATTAATAACTATTTACATCCAATTTCCATCTAATGGCATCATTAGTATAAGTATTAAGCCATTAACACTTAATACCAAATAAATCATTGTTAATTAAGGTACTAAACTTCATTAACGATTTATTGCCAAATTAGCAAAATATTTCCATATTACCACACATCACATTTCAATTACAAATCAATATCAACCCAATTCATATCAATCATACTCCAATCCCATACAAACAATATTTAACATATCATTAAAGCTTTCCTATCAGTTGATCTCTTAGAGCATTTAAAGTATAAGCACAAAATTTCTTAATAACTTTTTCCAAATCACATTTTTAGCTAACGAACCCTTCTAACCTTGACGTTATCATATTGTTGACTTATTAACTTAAACATTGGTCATTTTACTTTAAAAATTACTTGCCTTTAACAATACAACATAAAGGAACCAACATTATTGACATTAGTTAACTAACTTCTTAGCAATATGAATTAGCTAGCTTATTCTATGTAAAGCACTATCTTTATCAACGTTATCAACAAACATAACCATCATTAACATCACAACATCATTAGCAAGCCACATTCATCATAAATAATTTGAACATCATTAGCAACATAAGTACCAATTTAAAGTTAACCGACTAATGTTGACTTTAGTGTTCTCACCGAGGGATCCACTCCTCTAATCTTTTAAGTGTAGGACTTATTCGACAACCTTTTGGCATCATGAACAATGGTCCACTCAAGATTCAAATTTTATTTTCCTATGCTTACTAACTTTTCGAAAATTTGAAAAGGAAGCATCTTTTTGACTTTAAATGGTTAAAGATGGAATTTTTATGAGATTTAGAGCGTTCAAATTAAAAGAATGAAGTGTAGGAAGGGATTTGAAAGTGGAAAGGTGGAGTTTTTAAACAAAAGAAGGCTCGGCCATGGGTGTTTGGGGGTTTTTTCTTGCAGTTAAGGGGAGAGGGTGCTAGTATAGAGGAAACAGAGAAGAATCTAAGTGGTTTGAAGCTAGAAAAGTGGAGAAATGTGGCGGGAAATAATTTAGGCTGTGAGTTTCGTGGGAGGAAGGAGGAGAAAGCCATTAGTGAAGTTTTAAGACGAAAAGAAGAAAGGAGAAAGTGAAAATGAGAAAGAAGAGAGAAAGTGGTTTTAGAAAAAAGAGAAACCATAAAAACATGACAACTGAAAAGTATTTCACATCCACTAAGTACCATAGAAAGTGGAACTTTGGAAGAGAATGACATGTGTAAAGGAAAGGACATGAATTGTCTCATTTTATAAGGTGGTAGGAAAATGTGTAAAAAGTAAGTGATTTGTTTTATAACTTAACACTTAAGGTATTTATAAGGAAGGTATCATCTTACTTAAATTATTTTTAAACTCTATGAATCTATTTGTAAATGATAATAACCCATTTAGAATCCACTAAATTAAATAAAAAATTAGTATTTTAAATCAACTAAAAATTTGGGTTATTACATTCTCCTCTCCTTAAAACTTTCGTCCTCTAAAAGGAAGGAACATGTAAGCAATTTATTTTCTTACCTAACAAGTTTCGGAATTTATCGATTGTCCAAAATCGCTGATAATTTTGAATTCCTAATCAAAATTCTATTAATAGTTTTTGTATATTCAAAATATATTCTTTAAAAACCCTTTATATTCAAATCAAACTTTTTTCAAAACCAATTTTGAAAATTATTTTCTTATTAAAAATACGCCCTCTCATATACGCAATACTCTTAACTCATTCTAGGGCATTACTAACCCCATCTCTAATGAGTCACTCATCCATGGACACTACCGATACTATCTTTGACGAGTTTTCATTTATAGGAATTACTAATCCTATCTTTGATGAGTATTTTCATCTTGTTCTAATGAGTCGTACCTCAAATCTTTTTAAAAACCAAAGCTTTGATACTAAAATTATAACATCCCACTTGTGGGTCCGGTTCGAACCGATAATTAAACCAACTTAAAACTGTTATCAAAGGAGGATTGTCGAGGTACTTACACATTGGAACAAACAAAAAGACCTTCACATTGTTATTACAATGATTTTACATCAAAGTACAAGAATACATCAGAGTACGATATAAATATATACACAGCGGAAATACATAAACCTCACAATAGAAGACTAAGAAAATAACCCAGAGTATAGCTCCATCCATAATCCAGAATCCTTATCTAAAAATGAATTCAAGCTAAATCTACAAAACCAAAACAACTAGCTACCGTATGGAAAATTATGGGCACTTAGAGTTTAGGTGGGAAGCAATAAACTCCGAGTCGGACATGGGACTGGTGTGAGAACTAAAACAGTTTTTAAAGTAAAGTGATTCATAGGACCACGCAGCATAACACGGAATGGGTTTCCTCTTATGAGTACCAAAATTCACAATGCTTTTGGAAAATGAAGCTATCATAAGATCTCGCGCCCCACACACAGTGCAAATGCACACTTGCGTAAGGTTTCCCTTTTGATAACCAAAAATGCTTGGTACGTGAAAATTCTCTTCTACTATTATTAATGCATAGTACGAAAATCATTTTCGCAAATAAACATATCAATCTTAGACGACATAAGTACCATAATATTATGCCGACCTCTCATGCGTTTTACGTAGGATCTACAATATAAAATCATACTGGGCTCATAGCTGATAAGTTTGTATTTCTAACAAATGACCAAGGCTAAGGAAGTTCCTTACCGAATGGGTACGCCTCTAGCAAAGATTCCGAGAAGTAAACCTTTCTCTACCAATAAAAGGTCGTCGGTGCTGTTCAAATCCATGCCACACAAGTATGCCATTCCCATCGGTACCAACCTTTTCTACGGGCGCCCACTTTCCAACAAAACCACATCAGTAAAATGTGAGGGATCCATACCATAGCACTACCTCATAAATAGCTAGATAACAAATACCGAGGCTCCATACCATACTATTTCTTTAAAAATCTAGAAAGAAATGGTCATACGCTAAGGGTTGCGAACCCCATAAACTTGTTGCATCTTTTCCTGTTTCGGTCATTTCCGGGATGTGAGGCTGTCGAAGTCTCGTTGCATAAAGCTACGCTTCAATAAGCCATGCTTTGATCATCATTGCACATCACTTAGCATGCTACATTGTTATTCCATAATACACAATCGATAATCATTAACCATATACCCTTTGAGCTCGTACGTCTCAAAGAAGGGTGTTAAGCTAAGGCATAAACCACCTAGCCACCAACAGAAATATGTTTAATAATGATCAATTATACACTATGAAATACAATTTTAGACATATATCCATACAAGTCTGTTCTGGGTCTGAACGAAACCAAAGGCACATTATCCCTCGTCCAATAAATGGAGAGAGGTCCTTGCATATCCGGAATTCCTTCAAATACGTCAGAACTACTGCCACTTACCTTATATTATATACATCTGTGAATGGCCGCTAAACCATTTGATATATTCAACAAGCAATGCTTTTGATGTGAAAGGTCTTGGTCTTTACCATCATCTTCAATAGCATTCGATCTGCTCCAACACGTCGTTTTATTATTCGGAATGGTTTACGGATCCAGACACTGTTCTCGGTCTTTCCGAATAATAAGAGCAAGTCTAAATATGTGTTGAGAACATACAAGCATATCACAAATTTCATTCTATTTCGGATTATTCTTTGATTTAAAATTAAAACCTTAGCACAAAGGTTATTACTAAAAAAAATTCAAAATCCCATTCCCATTCTACTAATCCCGTGGAGAAAAACTGGCCATATTCCATATCTAAGTTTCCCTTGTATTTTGGTGAGTCTAATTACCTAATTAATCCCGTTCTTAAATTCTAAATCTTATTTAAAAGATTTGGTTTATCTCTACGGGAAAACATACTTACCTAATCCTAACCCAATCTTTAAATGGAACAAAGAGAAGGATATCCATCTCATTTGTTCGGTTTAGGGCAATTTCCACCTATGATAAAATATAACTAACTCCTTACACTTAATCCATATTTACATTCACTTAGGTAAGTTCTAATGATCTTCATTAATACCTTTTCATCTCATTCATTAAAATCTTTACTCAAGATTTATTAAAACTAAAACTTAGTTTTAAATCTTCCAAATCATTATTTAGTGATTATTTAACTTCGGAAGTCAATTCCGTCTTTAACCGAGTTAAAGAATAGATGTTATTCAAAACATCATTCACGAAAAACCCAAATCCAATTTGATATCAAATATAAGGCTTTAAAAAGAAATCATATGGACTTATGTTCAATATCAAATTCTAAAATCGAAAAATACCATATATGGAATAACGATATAAATATCTTCCAAATTCCTTAAGTCGGCATCCGTATAACTAAGGAATCCAATATTGAAATATCCAAAGATTATTTCCATTCAAATCTAGTTTAATTCATAATTGGAAAACTTTGGTTATATTTAAGCCCTTTTTATTCTAATATATTATTTTAAATACACCTACAGAAAACTTTATCTATTCTTAGTCAAATATCCAATGTCCTTTCGGGTTTTCCCACCCTTCGCTGAATGGAAAATTTTCTAGTTAGATCTCACAGGTGGTACTAGACTGTACTCTTAGGAATCACCACATACTTCTTTCAGTTCTTTACTTTAGTTTTTAAATAAGCCATTCTGATAAAATATCCTATAATCATTGTAAAACTTGGTATATTTTATCCATATATCTTTTAAATCATTTTTATCATAATTTATTTCCATTTAAAAATAACTAGAAATAGCTCATTTCATTGAAAACAAATTTCGAGTCATTAACGGCACTAGCGTTGTTTTTTTTTTGTTCAAATTTGATTTGAACTTATCTCAATATCTAACAATTGGATTTTTAAACTTTACATTTCATTTGAAAGCTCTTTTAATTTCGAACCCAACGTTTTTTGTTTCGGGAAAATCTGATGGTCGGGTCTTTAGGTACGTCAATTTGAAGTTAATGGTCGAACTTCGCGAATTACCGCTACGCGACGAGTTCTATTCAGACCAAATTCGATTTATAATTAAAATCAAAGTAGAATACATCTAAAATAATTTATTAATTATATAAAACATGTATAATTATTTTTGAAAACTACATTTCTTTTTTTCCCCTTTAAAGTCAAATATTCCTATATTAAATAATTTTAATATTATTCAAAGGAAAAGTCTAAAGGGACACAAAATGTTGACACAAAATTAAACACAGAAAATCTGAGCCATTAGATATCCCCCTGAATTACACCTCACACATAAAGACAAATAAATCTTGTGGTTCAGATTTTGTGTATATAATTTTATGTCCAATTTTGTGTTTCTATTGCCGCTCCCTTATTTAAATCATTAAAATAATATATTTTTTCAAAACTTAGTATTTGGAGCCCAAAATTTCCTAACATTCAATATATAAATAAATAAGATACTTTTGCAAAGGAAATCCTTTTAAAATTTACCCTAGATAACCTAACCGAACTTCACTTTTACCATTACTAGTCATTTTAAATTTTAAATCTTGAACAAGCCATAACTTTATGGAAATAGACTCAAATCAATATATTTTAGCTATGAGTATTCATCGTAATTTTATAAACTTTGTGTTCGTCCAAAATCGGACATCAAATTCAAACTTTTATTTTTCACTGAATATTTTATTAATAAATATTCAGATTAACTCCAAATTGGAATGAGATTCGACCAATTGCCATATACTTCTATTTATATGGATTCACACATCATTAACATCCAACAATTGTAATTGGTAACTATTCACAACCAATTTCCATCCAGTCGCATCACCAGCATAAGTGCTAAGCCATTAATACTTAATACCAAACAAACCATTGTTAATTAAGGTACTAAACTTCATTAATGCTTTATTGCCAAATTAGCAAAATAATTCCACATTAACAATTGCAAATCAATATCAACCGAATTCATATCAATCATAATGCGACCCCATACAAACAATATTGAACATATGATTAAGCTTGAACTCATGGTGCATTTCAAGTATAAGCACAAAATTGCTTACTAACTTTTTCCAAAACCACATTTTTAGCTAACTACCTTCTAACCTTAATGTTATCGTATTATTGACTTGCTAAATTAAACGTTGGACACTTTACTTCCAAAATTACTTGCCTTTAACAATACAACATAAAGGAACCAACTTTGTTAACATTAGTTAACTAACTTCTTAACAATATGAATTAGCTAGCTTATTCTACATAAAACCACTAACTTTATCAACATTATTAACAAACATAACCATCATTAACATCACAACATCATTAGCAAGCCACGATCACCATAAATAATTTTATGAACATCATTAGCAACATAAGTACTAATTTAGAGTTAACTGGCTAATATTGAGGTTAGTGTTCTCACGAGGAATCCACTCCTCCAATCTCTTAAGTGTAGGACTTATTCGGTAGCCTTCTGGCGTCACGAACAATGGTCCACTCAAGGTTTTTATTTTCCGATGCTTACTAACTTTTCAAAAATTTGAAAAGGAAGCATCTTTTTGACTTTAAAAGGTTAAAGATGAAATTTTTATAAGGTTTAAAGATTTATAATTAAAAGAATGAAGTGTAGGAAGGGTTTTAAAGTGGAAATGTGGAGTTTTTAAACAAAAGAAGGCTTGGCCATGGGTGTTTCGGTTTTTTTGCTTGCAACTGAGGGAAGGGGTGCTTGTATGAAGGAAATAGAGAAGAATTTAAGTAGTTTGAAGTTATAAAAGTGGAGAAAAGTAGGGAAAAATAATTTAGGCCGTGAGTTTTGTAGGAGGAAGGAGGAGAAAGCCATTAGTGAAGTTTTAGGAGGAAAAGGAAGAAAGGAGAAAGTGAAAATGGGAAAGAAGAGAGAAAGTGGTTTTAGAAAAAAGAGAAACCATATAAACATGACAACTCAGAAGTATTTCACATGCACTAAGTACCATAGAAAGTGGAGCTTTAGAAGAGAATGACATGTGTAAAGGAAAAGACATGAGTTGTCTCATTTTAGAAGGTTTTAGGAAAATGTGTAAAAGGGAAGTGGTTTGTTTTATAACTTAACACTTAAGGTATTTATAAGGAAGGTATCATTTTACTTAAATCATTTTTGAACTCTATGAAACTATTTGTAAATGATAATAAGCCATTTAATATCCACTAAAATCAAATAAAAATTCATTTTTTAATCAACTGAAAATTTGGGTCGTTACAAGCTTAAAACTATATTATTCTATGGTGGCCTTGTCATTCGTTAATATTCTATGGGGGCCTGTTAAAATAGGCGTTGAATGATAATAATAAATATTATTTTATGGTTGCCTTAGCGTTCGTTAATATTCTATGAGAACTATTAAAATAGGCTTTCAAAGATAATAATAAATATTATTCTGTGGTTAGCCTAGGCATTGTTCGGTATTTCTAAAGGAGGCAAAATCAATTGGGATTTGGGTTGAGTGCTATTTTATTATGAATACACACCAGACAACATACATCACATATTGTCTCCATAGGAGGCAAGGGATCACACTATGCTATGTTAGGTAGTAAAATGGTCCGAACCTGAGGTGGGTACTAGTGTGTTCCGACCGATCAATGTGCGTGCATTGAGCCGACGAAAGAAAATAAGACATTGTGATACCTATGACAAAGGACAACCGATCGATAGGTAATATTAGAAAAATCTTCCTAAATATTATGTTCTAAAATATGTAGAAGTGAAAACAGTCAAAAATGAATGATAATAGTCAATTATGTCTATTACTTTTATGTCATCCTATATGTTCACTTTAGGTGTGCACATACACTTACCTTATCTGACACTAAAATTACTATTTTATCGGTTTCCCTTACTTATCAATTGTACCAGTAATCATAACAGCTCACCAGACATTATGTCTGACCTATTTTCCATTTCTTCTTTCCTTTTTCTTTTCCTTTCAGGCTCGAAGGAAGGAAGTTCAGAGCTCGGATTGTTCAGCTGATTTTGTCTTAGAGGATTTTCTTTGCAGCAGATGTATCAATCTTTGTTATTTTTACTTTTCCATGATTTGTTTGTATGTATTACCTGTTATTATTATTTATTCAATTTGATGTTATGCATGATTGAGATTTTATCATCATGGGACATGGTATTTTGTGACAGTTGGTATTCCTAGAATGAATGATTATGTCACTATTTTTAAATAGTTTTCTTCTTCTGCAATATTTTATTTATTTATGTCTTGGGAATCTTAGTCTCTCTGATGTATTTCTGTCTTTGTACCTGCAACGCTTCATATTCCTTAGAAAGATCCTACTTCGGGTAACGTTAAGGGTGTAGGGTGTTTTAGTTTCAGAATTTAAATTTGAGAAAACAATAAAATTTGACCATAAAAATTTTCGCCATTGCGTTCGTGATGGAATTCTATTTGACTTTCATGATTAGAGTTACGTGAATGGTGTTTGTGTGAAGAAGTTACAGACGAAAAACAAATTTTGACAAAAAAAATTATGAATAATAAGATTAACTCCACCATTAATTAGACCTAGCCACACAACTGGTAGGTCGACCATGGTGGTTGACCAGGTCGTCTATAGGGCAGTTGAACTTTGGCTAGACCATTGGTTCAACCTTCCGGTCGTCCTAAATTATGGTGGCTAGGTTTTATATATTAATGGGCAGATGTAACAACCCGTATTTTCAATAACCTGTTATAACATAAATGGAGGCAGAATTAAACTGTAAAATCTGAATCAAGGGAAACGGGCTATGCCATTGCGTTCGTCTCGGAAAAATACGCGAAATAGAGTCTGAGTTTTCGAAAATCGGAGTCCGTATGACCAAGATATGGCCTTGCGAAGTTTCACGAAAAATTACCAAATTAAAGTATACTTAATTAAGTGAAATGGGTTGCGCAGAGAAATATATATATATTGATATATATATATATATATATAATTGAAAATTAAATAAATAAATATGCAAAAATGTTCAAAACAGCGAATTGGGAGAGGGGAATAACCGAACCGGCCGATTTTTGAGGTCGACCCGAGCTCGCTGGGTCGACTAGGGGTTAATCCAGGGTGTTTGGCTGTCAACCCGTGGGCCGATTCGCTCAAATGCAGATTTTGCATTTGGATGGTTCTCATGGTTCATCTTTAATCTAAAGGCCCTAGATGGTTCCTACACTTGACTTCTTCCCCAAGACATGCTTTGATGGCTTGGATTGAATCTAGGTTTAATCCTATGGCCTAAAACACTTGCCTAATCTATAAATAAGACCCTAACCTATCCTAAATCCTCATTATTCATTCATGCAACTAAACTATGGCAAAATTTTACCTCTCATGGCCTCCACTCTCTTCATAAAATTTCTAAATGGTTTCTATGAGAGATTTTCCATGCATACAAGTGTTTTCAAGCTTGTATGAGTGTCATTAGCTTGCATTCAAGTCAAGTTTCTATCTTTGCATCATAAAGCAAGGGTTTTGATCATTTTGGCTCAAGGGTTTTTATGTTAGAGCTTGCATTTTGGGTCTATTTGATTGCATAAGGGCTTTGTCATATCTTTTGTGCCTTCATAGCAATGTAAGCCCTTTCCCTACTCTTAGATATTAACTATGAAGTTAAATGTTCATGTTGCAAGTTTGGGTTTGATCATTGAGTATGATACATGCTATCATGTCATGCAAGTTTATGAAGTCATTATCTTGATCTTGTGAGCTAAAAGCTACAACCTTTATGTTGAAATGTTGCATTAGGCAACATGAGAACCATCATAACCTTTATGTCAACTTGCATATGAAGTCATAACCCTTATATGATGATATATGCGAGTTACTAGTCATCATTCCATATCTTTTGTCACCATGATTCGCTTATGTGCCAAGTTTGAGTTTATGCATGTTTTGAGGCTTAAGAATGTAACATGCAAGTTAATGAACACATTTGTGCCTCATTTGCCACCATGATTAACTTGTGGCTTAATATCCATTTTTGTCATGCCTTTGCCAAGTCTCTTCTTTTAATCCATTACGTTGTCGCGAACGTATATGCGAGTTTAAAAGCGTTGGGTTATGTTATGGGTAATTTCTAATGACATGAGAATACAACTTGAAAACATGACTTGAAATATAACATGGAAGTTGACATGTAAGTATGCATAAAAACATAAGCTTGGGAATTTACCTATTAAGTTAGGTCTACCCAAATGCTTGAAAACTTGTAACATGTTTTGGGAAACATGATGGACATGACACTTAGATAATATAAGTGTGGCCAACTCGAGGTTGGGTTGAGTTTGCAACGTAAAACTACCCGGAACCGACCGGCCTAACTAGTAGTTGCAAACAATAGGACCCAATGTGAGAAGTTGGTCATGTTGTGCTTGAACCCGAGGTTAGACCAAGTTGTGGTGTAAAGCTACCCGGAACCGACCGGCTTAACTAGTAACCACAACAAAGTCTAATGTGAGAGGTGAAGGTGCATTAAGTAATTAATGCCACATGATAGGGTTAAGTTAATTTGATTAATGACTCTTAACCAAATATGACATGGACAAATGGGTTAAGTAATTTGATTAGGCTAATGATACTTAACAAAACATGACAAGGTTGGGTAGGTTAAGTAACTTGATTTGCCTAATGACACTTAACCATTTTTATATGACTAGTGGATGGGGTTAAGTTAACCAACACTTAATCAATCCAACGCGATAACTTGGTAAGGTTAAGTAAGTTTTCTTAATGACGCTTAACCGAAAAATACGGTTAATGAATGGGGTTAAGATTAGACTCAACTAGTCTAAACATGGAAATCGGATGGGGTTAAGTTAGCCTAGACTTAATTAATCCCACTTGGTAGTTTAATGGGGTTAAGTTAAACACTTAACTAATCTAAACATGATGAATTGATGTGGTTAAGTGACCTATACTTATCCAATCTAACTCGTTAATTTATTGTGGTTAAGTTAACCAATACTTAACCAATATAACGTGAAAACATGATAAGGCTAAGTCACGAATCGCTTGAATACACTTGACCGATTTGACTAAGTAAATTGATAGGGTCAAGTTAATATATACTTAACCAATCTAGAATGATAATTGGACGAGGTTAAGTCGTGAATTGCTTAATATACTTAACCAAATTGAGCATGGTTTGTAGGGTTAAGCCTTGAACTTGGATACTTAGCCAATTTTGACAGGATTTGTAGACGGGTTAAGTCATGAACTTAAGTGACACTTAATCCATTATGTAAACCCTAGTTCTGAGGATTAGGTGGATAACCGTAGTTAACAAGGATAACGGGAACAATGCTAAGTGGTAAACCTTAGTTGAAGAATAACTAAGTAATGATTCTTAGTCAAGGAAATTTAGACCAGTTCATAGATAGATGAGTAACCTGATACGGTAGGTCATCGTTTAAGTATACGAGTAGGAGCAAGTATCTGATTTAGATAAAGGCTCCAGCGAACTGGGTAACGAAGCAGCGGCTTCGGGGAACGTGAGGATATTCTTGGTATCCCTCTATGAGCTGCCAGGTGATTATACTAGGCTCATGAGAGGTTAAGGTCTGCGTTAGAAGAACCAAGAGTATGCCTTGGTTGCTATACGAGCGACCTAAAGACGGGGATGGATAGGGGATAGTCGACGATACACGGTCGTACCCTAGATAGCATTTCGTCAGGCTACCTACCATCTTTGGTCAAGCGTGTACGTACGGAAAGGCAGAGAACACCCAAAAGACCATAATTGCTATCTAATTATGGTTGCGGTAAGGCTTGGATGTGGGTTGGCCAGTGTTGTGTTCTCATACAGGATTTATCCTGTCTTGTCTTTCACTAGTTGAGGGAGTGGTCTCGTGGGACCATAGCCACGTATAAGAAAAATAGACCTTAGCATCTGCATCGGCAGATAAATCGAAAGCTCCCGACCGAGTCCTGTATTTCTTGATTTGCCCTGTGACAGGACTCGGATGGCACGATGTGATACATGTGCATACAGTCATGGAAAAGCGATTCACGATGAATGCGTGGGAAAAAGGGCGCGGTTGGCGGTTAGCGTAATCCCTAGTGGCCCTAGGTGGTTGAACCCAAACCGAGATACGAAAACGTGCAATAGGTAAGCATAATCCCTAGCAGCCCTAGGTAGCATAAGTCCTAGTTGTACAAACAATAATTCATGTTGGAAGACCCTAGCTAGGTTTAGGGTAACAGTCCAAACCGATCTTAAGGATCATGGAACTATGTTAAAGTAATATAGAATCTCATGGGAAAGCCCGTATGGTCTATGGCAAGGGACTGAACATTTACATGGAATAAAACATACAAGTTGAGTAACCTATATATGCGATATATTAGGTTGACATGGACCATTACACGACTTTTGAGTGAGGGTCATTCTTGGTTAACACATGACACGGTGGGGATACTAGTACGGTAGGTGCAGAGCTAAAATACAGGATAGATATCACGGGGCGTTATACGTGATAGATATCTTGGGGATATTATACTTGATAGAAACCTGACGATGTGATACCTTGTTTTATCTTGACATCGTAATTTATCATGACACCTTAGTTTATCTGAGTTCAGTAGTTCATCCTGTTATTTTGATTTAGCTTATCTATCTTGTTATCATGGTTATGTTCATCTCAGTTTCTCATGTCCGTTAACTTTACTAGTTTTTATGCTAATAGTAGATAGGGCTTACTCAGTCTTTTTGACTGACCCGTTTTGTTTCGCCTCTTTTCTTCCGTTTCCCCCCCCCCCCCAGGTTACAGGGAGGAAATACTGTTGTTTAGTTCGGACTTCTTCTGCTTGAAGGTCATCATGGATGGCTTGGACTTTTCTTGGCTAATGGCTACTTTACTGTTTTTACTTGGGGAATAATTTATGAAAATGTCTTTATGCTTCTTTACTATTGCAAGATAGGTTTTGATGTACTCTGATGTAAAAGGCTTTAGACCTTATTTATTCATGTTATGAAAGTTTGATTTTACTTCCGCTATTTTATATGTTCTGTCTTGTGATATTTCTGTGCATGTTTACCAATAATGCCCCTCTAAAGCTAGTGCATTCCTTTGCGAGTGACCCTAGCGGAGGCGGGGTGTTACACGTGGTATCAGAGCAGAAGGTTACCAGACTGGGCAAAAGTTTTTAAAGACCTTCTGAAAACTATTTGAAAAAAAAAACGTTTACAAAGAAGCATTTTTCAAGAAAATTTTCTTTTAAAAGAAAAAGGCTATTCCCCAAAGGCCATTAGCACTATCCTTGTTTCCTTAATTGAGTCTCTTTTCCTTTCTTTCCTCCATCTGTAGTCACAGTAGTTTTAACTGCGACTAGTCTTTTCTACCTACGAAAGTGCTTTCCATACGATGGAGGTGGTTCTCGAGAGACCAGTGGCCGCGTTATAAGAAAGGATCGTGAGAAAGAAGGATAAAGGATACGAGCTTAAGGATGAGCAACTTGTTGGTATGGCTTAGTCCTCAAAGGAGGGAGAAAGATGAACAATGAAACCCATGACGAGAGAGTACCTTTGGCATGGTAAAACGGGGCGGATAGTTAAGTATTATGGGACAAGGACAAGATCATCGGGAGGGCAGTAGTATGCTCTCATTTCTAGAGTACCTCGGAAGGAGGGTAACGATCTTGTTAAAGGTTTAGCTTTTCTTCTCTATCATCCCGTTAGGACTTCGTTGTTCGTATCATTTAAGTCTGCTTCGATAGTTGAGTCTCTGCACCTTAAGTACTAGCGTAATAGAGAATCCCATTTTTGTCTCAAAGTCCTATTGGAGAATCAGTCCATTTATACATGACTTGTTTGGATATGGGAATGTCTATGCCAAGTGTTGAGTTTGGAAATAATGCTTATGTTTATAAGCTATGGATGGATTCTAGGGATGAAGTGGTTATCCAGTAGGGGGTGCCACTCTCGGTTTTGATAGGAGGGTAGTTAGACCTTTTGACTAGCCTTGGTAATGCCCTCGAAGTATCGGGTAACCTTTTTGAGGTTCTGTCATGACTAGTTACTTAGAATCCCTTGATGCCTTTATTGGAAATTTGAAGCCCGATCGAGTGGTGTTCGCCAATAAGACGGATGGTTTACTTCATTTATGCATGGGTTATAGAGATCACCCTAGTAAGTGCGCATGATAACCTGATTGACATCTGTTTACTTTCAAGAGAAAGTTCTTCTACATGGAATGCCTTATAGTATATAAACGAGATCCAAGATTGACTAGTGAATTTTGGAAAGCTTGCATGAGATCATGAGTACGCAGTCATGTTTGCGTCAAGTATTCTAGGAAAAGGATAAGTGCAAGTGGAACGAGAGGCGACGAAGAAATGAGTTCCAGCTCATGTTATGGAAACAGGAATAAGAAGCTACAAAATTGCGAAGTTAAAAGACTAGATACGCGCATTATATCTCTTTTTGGGAGTATATCCTTGATCCCTGTTTTCTGTAGAGCTTACTTGTAGGCTATCTTTTGTGGACATCCTCTCGGTCCTATTCTCCGTTACAAACCCTGTAAGGAGTTTGTCCTGTTTATCTTCTCGACCCTGTTTCAGGGAATTCTAGGTAGAACCCTATGGATGTAAACATGTATTTGAAACATGTTATGATTGATATGGTTGCAAGTGGTTGCTCGTGGATGCGCGAATACACATTAGATACTAGCTCGAGTCGGTCACATTTCATATTGCATATGCACGAGTATTTATACTTGTTTATGGATGAAATCGAATGTATTATCATGCGGTTGTTGCATATGAATGAATGATTGTGCACGCATATAGTATCTATACGACTAGGACTATTTGCATACATGTTGGATTCATGGCACTATACATATTTTGCATTAGAAAGATTATTCAGGCCTGATCATTAGCATTAGCTAAGGAACATGTACACACACGTTTTGCATATATTCATACATCATTAGAAATCATCTAAGGACAATGGTTGCTTGTGGATGATGTTTTGAGTAGATGGATGATGGATGGTAGGATATGTTCTTCCTAACTTGGAGATTTCGGGGACGAAATCCTAAAAGGTGGGGAGAATGTAACAACCCGTATTTTCAATAACCTGTTATAACATAAATGGAGGCAGAATTAAACTGTAAAATCTGAATCAAGGGAAACGGGCTATGCCATTGCGTTCGTCTCGGAAAAATACGCGAAATAGAGTCCGAGTTTTCGAAAATCGGAGTCCGTATGACCAAGATATGGCCTCGCGAAGTTTCACGAAAAATTCCCAAATTAAAGTATACTTAATTAAGTGAAATGGGTTGCGCAGAGAAATATATATATATATTGATATATATATATATAATTGAAAATTAAATAAATAAATATGCAAAAATGTTCAAAACAGCGAATTGGGAGAGGGGAATAACCGAACCGGCCGATTTTTGAGGTCGACCCGAGCCCGCTGGGTCGACTAGGGGTTAATCCAGGGTGTTTGGCTGTCAACCCGTGGGCCGATTCGCTCAAATGCAGATTTTGCATTTGGATGGTTCTCATGGTTCATCTTTAATCTAAAGGCCCTAGATGGTTCCTACACTTGACTTCTTCCCCAAGACATGCTTTGATGGCTTGGATTGAATCTAGGTTTAATCCTATGGCCTAAAACACTTGCCTAATCTATAAATAAGACCCTAACCTATCCTAAATCCTCATTATTCATTCATGCAACTAAACTATGGCAAAATTTTACCTCTCATGGCCTCCACTCTCTTCATAAAATTTCTAAATGGTTTCTATGAGAGATTTTCCATGCATACAAGTGTTTTCAAGCTTGTATGAGTGTCATTAGCTTGCATTCAAGTCAAGTTTCTATCTTTGCATCATAAAGCAAGGGTTTTGATCATTTTGGCTCAAGGGTTTTTATGTTAGAGCTTGCATTTTGGGTCTATTTGATTGCATAAGGGCTTTGTCATATCTTTTGTGCCTTCATAGCAATGTAAGCCCTTTCCCTACTCTTAGATATTAACTATGAAGTTAAATGTTCATGTTGCAAGTTTGGGTTTGATCATTGAGTATGATACATGCTATCATGTCATGCAAGTTTATGAAGTCATTATCTTGATCTTGTGAGCTAAAAGCTACAACCTTTATGTTGAAATGTTGCATTAGGCAACATGAGAACCATCATAACCTTTATGTCAACTTGCATATGAAGTCATAACCCTTATATGATGATATATGCGAGTTACTAGTCATCATTCCATATCTTTTGTCACCATGATTCGCTTATGTGCCAAGTTTGAGTTTATGCATGTTTTGAGGCTTAAGAATGTAACATGCAAGTTAATGAACACATTTGTGCCTCATTTGCCACCATGATTAACTTGTGGCTTAATATCCATTTTTGTCATGCCTTTGCCAAGTCTCTTCTTTTAATCCATTACGTTGTCGCGAACGTATATGCGAGTTTAAAAGCGTTGGGTTATGTTATGGGTAATTTCTAATGACATGAGAATACAACTTGAAAACATGACTTGAAATATAACATGGAAGTTGACATGTAAGTATGCATAAAAACATAAGCTTGGGAATTTACCTATTAAGTTAGGTCTACCCAAATGCTTGAAAACTTGTAACATGTTTTGGGAAACATGATGGACATGACACTTAGATAATATAAGTGTGGCCAACTCGAGGTTGGGTTGAGTTTGCAACGTAAAACTACCCGGAACCGACCGGCCTAACTAGTAGTTGCAAACAATAGGACCCAATGTGAGAAGTTGGTCATGTTGTGCTTGAACCCGAGGTTAGACCAAGTTGTGGTGTAAAGCTACCCGGAACCGACCGGCTTAACTAGTAACCACAACAAAGTCTAATGTGAGAGGTGAAGGTGCATTAAGTAATTAATGCCACATGATAGGGTTAAGTTAATTTGATTAATGACTCTTAACCAAATATGACATGGACAAATGGGTTAAGTAATTTGATTAGGCTAATGATACTTAACAAAACATGACAAGGTTGGGTAGGTTAAGTAACTTGATTTGCCTAATGACACTTAACCATTTTTATATGACTAGTGGATGGGGTTAAGTTAACCAACACTTAATCAATCCAACGCGATAACTTGGTAAGGTTAAGTAAGTTTTCTTAATGACGCTTAACCGAAAAATACGGTTAATGAATGGGGTTAAGATTAGACTCAACTAGTCTAAACATGGAAATCGGATGGGGTTAAGTTAGCCTAGACTTAATTAATCCCACTTGGTAGTTTAATGGGGTTAAGTTAAACACTTAACTAATCTAAACATGATGAATTGATGTGGTTAAGTGACCTATACTTATCCAATCTAACTCGTTAATTTATTGTGGTTAAGTTAACCAATACTTAACCAATATAACGTGAAAACATGATAAGGCTAAGTCACGAATCGCTTGAATACACTTGACCGATTTGACTAAGTAAATTGATAGGGTCAAGTTAATATATACTTAACCAATCTAGAATGATAATTGGACGAGGTTAAGTCGTGAATTGCTTAATATACTTAACCAAATTGAGCATGGTTTGTAGGGTTAAGCCTTGAACTTGGATACTTAGCCAATTTTGACAGGATTTGTAGACGGGTTAAGTCATGAACTTAAGTGACACTTAATCCATTATGTAAACCCTAGTTCTGAGGATTAGGTGGATAACCGTAGTTAACAAGGATAACGGGAACAATGCTAAGTGGTAAACCTTAGTTGAAGAATAACTAAGTAATGATTCTTAGTCAAGGAAATTTAGACCAGTTCATAGATAGATGAGTAACCTGATACGGTAGGTCATCGTTTAAGTATACGAGTAGGAGCAAGTATCTGATTTAGATAAAGGCTCCAGCGAACTGGGTAACGAAGCAGCGGCTTCGGGGAACGTGAGGATATTCTTGGTATCCCTCTATGAGCTGCCAGGTGATTATACTAGGCTCATGAGAGGTTAAGGTCTGCGTTAGAAGAACCAAGAGTATGCCTTGGTTGCTATACGAGCGACCTAAAGACGGGGATGGATAGGGGATAGTCGACGATACACGGTCGTACCCTAGATAGCATTTCGTCAGGCTACCTACCATCTTTGGTCAAGCGTGTACGTACGGAAAGGCAGAGAACACCCAAAAGACCATAATTGCTATCTAATTATGGTTGCGGTAAGGCTTGGATGTGGGTTGGCCAGTGTTGTGTTCTCATACAGGATTTATCCTGTCTTGTCTTTCACTAGTTGAGGGAGTGGTCTCGTGGGACCATAGCCACGTATAAGAAAAATAGACCTTAGCATCTGCATCGGCAGATAAATCGAAAGCTCCCGACCGAGTCCTGTATTTCTTGATTTGCCCTGTGACAGGACTCGGATGGCACGATGTGATACATGTGCATACAGTCATGGAAAAGCGATTCACGATGAATGCGTGGGAAAAAGGGCGCGGTTGGCGGTTAGCGTAATCCCTAGTGGCCCTAGGTGGTTGAACCCAAACCGAGATACGAAAACGTGCAATAGGTAAGCATAATCCCTAGCAGCCCTAGGTAGCATAAGTCCTAGTTGTACAAACAATAATTCATGTTGGAAGACCCTAGCTAGGTTTAGGGTAACAGTCCAAACCGATCTTAAGGATCATGGAACTATGTTAAAGTAATATAGAATCTCATGGGAAAGCCCGTATGGTCTATGGCAAGGGACTGAACATTTACATGGAATAAAACATACAAGTTGAGTAACCTATATATGCGATATATTAGGTTGACATGGACCATTACACGACTTTTGAGTGAGGGTCATTCTTGGTTAACACATGACACGGTGGGGATACTAGTACGGTAGGTGCAGAGCTAAAATACAGGATAGATATCACGGGGCGTTATACGTGACAGATATCTTGGGGATATTATACTTGATAGAAACCTGACGATGTGATACCTTGTTTTATCTTGACATCGTAATTTATCATGACACCTTAGTTTATCTGAGTTCAGTAGTTCATCCTGTTATTTTGATTTAGCTTATCTATCTTGTTATCATGGTTATGTTCATCTCAGTTTCTCATGTCAGTTAACTTTACTAGTTTTTATGCTAATAGTAGATAGGGCTTACTCAGTCTTTTTGACTGACCCGTTTTGTTTCGCCTCTTTTCTTCCGTTTCCCCCCCCAGGTTACAGGGAGGAAATACTGTTGTTTAGTTCGGACTTCTTCTGCTTGAAGGTCATCATGGATGGCTTGGACTTTTCTTGGCTAATGGCTACTTTACTGTTTTTACTTGGGGAATAATTTATGAAAATGTCTTTATGCTTCTTTACTATTGCAAGATAGGTTTTGATATACTCTGATGTAAAAGGCTTTAGACCTTATTTATTCATGTTATGAAAGTTTGATTTTACTTCCGCTATTTTATATGTTCTGTCTTGTGATATTTCTGTGCATGTTTACCAATAATGCCCCTCTAAAGCTAGTGCATTCCTTTGCGAGTGACCCTAGCGGAGGCGGGGTGTTACACGTGGTATCAGAGCAGAAGGTTACCAGACTGGGCAAAAGTTTTTAAAGACCTTCTGAAAACTATTTGAAAAAAAAAACGTTTACAAAGAAGCATTTTTCAAGAAAATTTTCTTTTAAAAGAAAAAGGCTATTCCCCAAAGGCCATTAGCACTATCCTTGTTTCCTTAATTGAGTCTCTTTTCCTTTCTTTCCTCCATCTGTAGTCACAGTAGTTTTAACTGCGACTAGTCTTTTCTACCTACGAAAGTGCTTTCCATACGATGGAGGTGGTTCTCGAGAGACCAGTGGCCGCGTTATAAGAAAGGATCGTGAGAAAGAAGGATAAAGGATACGAGCTTAAGGATGAGCAACTTGTTGGTATGGCTTAGTCCTCAAAGGAGGGAGAAAGATGAACAATGAAACCCATGACGAGAGAGTACCTTTGGCATGGTAAAACGGGGCGGATAGTTAAGTATTATGGGACAAGGACAAGATCATCGGGAGGGCAGTAGTATGCTCTCATTTCTAGAGTACCTCGGAAGGAGGGTAACGATCTTGTTAAAGGTTTAGCTTTTCTTCTCTATCATCCCGTTAGGACTTCGTTGTTCGTATCATTTAAGTCTGCTTCGATAGTTGAGTCTCTGCACCTTAAGTACTAGCGTAATAGAGAATCCCATTTTTGTCTCAAAGTCCTATTGGAGAATCAGTCCATTTATACATGACTTGTTTGGATATGGGAATGTCTATGCCAAGTGTTGAGTTTGGAAATAATGCTTATGTTTATAAGCTATGGATGGATTCTAGGGATGAAGTGGTTATCCAGTAGGGGGTGCCACTCTCGGTTTTGATAGGAGGGTAGTTAGACCTTTTGACTAGCCTTGGTAATGCCCTCGAAGTATCGGGTAACCTTTTTGAGGTTCTGTCATGACTAGTTACTTAGAATCCCTTGATGCCTTTATTGGAAATTTGAAGCCCGATCGAGTGGTGTTCGCCAATAAGACGGATGGTTTACTTCATTTATGCATGGGTTATAGAGATCACCCTAGTAAGTGCGCATGATAACCTGATTGACATCTGTTTACTTTCAAGAGAAAGTTCTTCTACATGGAATGCCTTATAGTATATAAACGAGATCCAAGATTGACTAGTGAATTTTGGAAAGCTTGCATGAGATCATGAGTACGCAGTCATGTTTGCGTCAAGTATTCTAGGAAAAGGATAAGTGCAAGTGGAACGAGAGGCGACGAAGAAATGAGTTCCAGCTCATGTTATGGAAACAGGAATAAGAAGCTACAAAATTGCGAAGTTAAAAGACTAGATACGCGCATTATATCTCTTTTTGGGAGTATATCCTTGATCCCTGTTTTCTGTAGAGCTTACTTGTAGGCTATCTTTTGTGGACATCCTCTCGGTCCTATTCTCCGTTACAAACCCTGTAAGGAGTTTGTCCTGTTTATCTTCTCGACCCTGTTTCAGGGAATTCTAGGTAGAACCCTATGGATGTAAACATGTATTTGAAACATGTTATGATTGATATGGTTGCAAGTGGTTGCTCGTGGATGCGCGAATACACATTAGATACTAGCTCGAGTCGGTCACATTTCATATTGCATATGCACGAGTATTTATACTTGTTTATGGATGAAATCGAATGTATTATCATGCGGTTGTTGCATATGAATGAATGATTGTGCACGCATATAGTATCTATACGACTAGGACTATTTGCATACATGTTGGATTCATGGCACTATACATATTTTGCATTAGAAAGATTATTCAGGCCTGATCATTAGCATTAGCTAAGGAACATGTACACACACGTTTTGCATATATTCATACATCATTAGAAATCATCTAAGGACAATGGTTGCTTGTGGATGATGTTTTGAGTAGATGGATGATGGATGGTAGGATATGTTCTTCCTAACTTGGAGATTTCGGGGACGAAATCCTAAAAGGTGGGGAGAATGTAACAACCCGTATTTTCAATAACCTGTTATAACATAAATGGAGGCAGAATTAAACTGTAAAATCTGAATCAAGGGAAACGGGCTATGCCATTGCGTTCGTCTCGGAAAAATACGCGAAATAGAGTCCGAGTTTTCGAAAATCGGAGTCCGTATGACCAAGATATGGCCTCGCGAAGTTTCACGAAAAATTCCCAAATTAAAGTATACTTAATTAAGTGAAATGGGTTGCGCAGAGAAATATATATATATATTGATATATATATATATAATTGAAAATTAAATAAATAAATATGCAAAAATGTTCAAAACAGCGAATTGGGAGAGGGGAATAACCGAACCGGCCGATTTTTGAGGTCGACCCGAGCCCGCTGGGTCGACTAGGGGTTAATCCAGGGTGTTTGGCTGTCAACCCGTGGGCCGATTCGCTCAAATGCAGATTTTGCATTTGGATGGTTCTCATGGTTCATCTTTAATCTAAAGGCCCTAGATGGTTCCTACACTTGACTTCTTCCCCAAGACATGCTTTGATGGCTTGGATTGAATCTAGGTTTAATCCTATGGCCTAAAACACTTGCCTAATCTATAAATAAGACCCTAACCTATCCTAAATCCTCATTATTCATTCATGCAACTAAACTATGGCAAAATTTTACCTCTCATGGCCTCCACTCTCTTCATAAAATTTCTAAATGGTTTCTATGAGAGATTTTCCATGCACACAAGTGTTTTCAAGCTTGTATGAGTGTCATTAGCTTGCATTCAAGTCAAGTTTCTATCTTTGCATCATAAAGCAAGGGTTTTGATCATTTTGGCTCAAGGGTTTTTATGTTAGAGCTTGCATTTTGGGTCTATTTGATTGCATAAGGGCTTTGTCATATCTTTTGTGCCTTCATAGCAATGTAAGCCCTTTCCCTACTCTTAGATATTAACTATGAAGTTAAATGTTCATGTTGCAAGTTTGGGTTTGATCATTGAGTATGATACATGCTATCATGTCATGCAAGTTTATGAAGTCATTATCTTGATCTTGTGAGCTAAAAGCTACAACCTTTATGTTGAAATGTTGCATTAGGCAACATGAGAACCATCATAACCTTTATGTCAACTTGCATATGAAGTCATAACCCTTATATGATGATATATGCGAGTTACTAGTCATCATTCCATATCTTTTGTCACCATGATTCGCTTATGTGCCAAGTTTGGGTTTATGCATGTTTTGAGGCTTAAGAATGTAACATGCAAGTTAATGAACATATTTGTGCCTCATTTGCCACCATGATTAACTTGTGGCTTAATATCCATTTTTGTCATGCCTTTGCCAAGTCTCTTCTTTTAATCCATTACGTTGTCGCGAACGTATATGCGAGTTTAAAAGCGTTGGGTTATGTTATGGGTAATTTCAATTGACATGAAAATACAACTTGAAAACATGACTTGAAATATAACATGGAAGTTGACATGTAAGTATGCATAAAAACATAGGCTTGGGAATTTACATATTAAGTTAGGTCTACCCAAATGCTTGAATACTTGTAACATGTTTTGGGAAACATGATGGACATGACACTTAGATAATATAAGTGTGGCCTACTCGAGGTTGGGTTGAGTTTGCAACGTAAAACTACCCGGAACCGACCGGCCTAACTAGTAGTTGCAAACAATAGGACCCAATGTGAGAAGTTGGTCATGTTGTGCTTGAACCCGAGGTTAGACCAAGTTGTGGTGTAAAGCTACCCGGAACCGACCGGCTTAACTAGTAACCACAACAAAGTCTAATGTGAGAGGTGAAGGTGAATTAAGTAATTAATGCCACATGATAGGGTTAAGTTAATTTGATTAATGACTCTTAACCAAATATGACATGGACAAATGGGTTAAGTAATTTGATTAGGCTAATGATACTTAACAAAACATGACAAGGTTGGGTAGGTTAAGTAACTTGATTTGCCTAATGACACTTAACCATTTTTATATGACTAGTGGATGGGGTTAAGTTAACCAACACTTAATCAATCCAACGCGATAACTTGGTAAGGTTAAGTAAGTTTTCTTAATGACGCTTAACCGAAAAATACGGTTAACGAATGGGGTTAAGAATAGACTCAACTAGTCTAAACATGGAAATCGGATGGGGTTAAGTTAGCCTAGACTTAATTAATCCCACTTGGTAGTTTAATGGGGTTAAGTTAAACACTTAACTAATCTAAACATGATGAATTGATGTGGTTAAGTGACCTATACTTATCCAATCTAACTCGTTAATTTATTGTGGTTAAGTTAACCAATACTTAACCAATATAACGTGAAAACATGATAAGGCTAAGTCACGAATCGCTTGAATACACTTGACCGATTTGACTAAGTAAATTGATAGGGTCAAGTTAATATATACTTAACCAATCTAGAATGATAATTGGACGAGGTTAAGTCGTGAATTGCTTAATATACTTAACCAACTTGAGCATGGTTTGTAGGGTTAAGCCTTGAACTTGGATACTTAGCCAATTTTGACAGGATTTGTAGACGGGTTAAGTCATGAACTTAAGTGACACTTAATCCATTATGTAAACCCTAGTTCTGAGGATTAGGTGGATAACCGTAGTTAACAAGGATAACGGGAACAATGCTAAGTGGTAAACCTTAGTTGAAGAATAACTAAGTAATGATTCTTAGTCAAGGAAATTTAGACCAGTTCATAGATAGATGAGTAACCTGATACGGTAGGTCATCGTTTAAGTATACGAGTAGGAGCAAGTATCTGATTTAGATAAAGGCTCCAGCGAACTGGGTAACGAAGCAGCGGCTTCGGGGAACGTGAGGATATTCTTGGTATCCCTCTATGAGCTGCCAGGTGATTATACTAGGCTCATGAGAGGTTAAGGTCTGCGTTAGAAGAACCAAGAGTATGCCTTGGTTGCTATACGAGCGACCTAAAGACGGGGATGGATAGGGGATAGTCGACAATACACGGTCGTACCCTAGATAGCATTTCGTCAGGCTACCTACCATCTTTGGTCAAGCGTGTACGTACGGAAAGGCAGAGAACACCCAAAAGACCATAATTGCTATCTAATTATGGTTGCGGTAAGGCTTGGATGTGGGTTGGCCAGTGTTGTGTTCTCATACAGGATTTATCCTGTCTTGTCTTTCACTAGTTGAGGGAGTGGTCTCGTGGGACCATAGCCACGTATAAGAAAAACAGACCTTAGCATCTGCATCGGCAGATAAATCGAAAGCTCCCGACCGAGTCCTGTATTTCTTGATTTGCCCTGTGACAGGACTCGGATGGCACGATGTGATACATGTGCATACAGTCATGGAAAAGCGATTCACGATGAATGCGTGGGAAAAAGGGCGCGGTTGGCGGTTAGCGTAATCCCTAGTGGCCCTAGGTGGTTGAACCCAAACCGAGATACGAAAACGTGCAATAGGTAAGCATAATCCCTAGCAGCCCTAGGTAGCATAAGTCCTAGTTGTACAAACAATAATTCATGTTGGAAGACCCTAGCTAGGTTTAGGGTAACAGTCCAAACCGATCTTAAGGATCATGGAACTATGTTAAAGTAATATAGAATCTCATGGGAAAGCCCGTATGGTCTACGGCAAGGGACTGAACATTTACATGGAATAAAACATACAAGTTGAGTAACCTATATATGCGATATATTAGGTTGACATGGACCATTACACGACTTTTGAGTGAGGGTCATTCTTGGTTAACACATGACACGGTGGGGATACTAGTACGGTAGGCGCAGAGCTAAAATACAGGATAGATATCACGGGGCGTTATACGTGACAGATATCTTGGGGATATTATACTTGATAGAAACCTGACGATGTGATACCTTGTTTTATCTTGACATCGTAATTTATCATGACACCTTAGTTTATCTGAGTTCAGTAGTTCATCCTGTTATTTTGATTTAGCTTATCTATCTTGTTATCATGCTTATGTTCATCTCAGTTTCTCATGTCAGTTAACTTTACTAGTTTTTATGCTAATAGTAGATAGGGCTTACTCAGTCTTTTTGACTGACCCGTTTTGTTTCGCCTCTTTTCTTCCGTTTCCCCCCCAGGTTACAGGGAGGAAATACTGTTGTTTAGTTCGGACTTCTTCTGCTTGAAGGTCATCATGGATGGCTTGGACTTTTCTTGGCTAATGGCTACTTTACTGTTTTTACTTGGGGAATAATTTATGAAAATGTCTTTATGCTTCTTTACTATTGCAAGACAGGTTTTGATGTACTCTGATGTAAAAGGCTTTAGACCTTATTTATTCATGTTATGAAAGTTTGATTTTACTTCCGCTATTTTATATGTTCTGTCTTGTGATATTTCTGTGCATATTTACCAATAATGCCCCTCTAAAGCTAGTGCATTCCTTTGCGAGTGACCCTAGCGGAGGCGGGGTGTTACAGCAGATGTTCATAAACTTAACTGTTTATGGTTTTTCCAACGTTTATAAATGAAGGACTAAACCCTCTACGTTTTCTCATCTTTTCTAAAGGCAGCAACAAAGTTTTGCCATTTTCATTTCTCCAGTCTCTAAAATTTCTTAAAACAAATAAATTTCAATTCTGTTTACGTGGACTAGAGAAGATTAATTTAGATTTGTAAGATAAGATGAGTTTTGCGTTTGCAACAAACCATAAATTTGCTTTTTAGAAATAACGATTCACTTTAAAATATAGAAAACTTATGAAGTTAATTTTTGAATATAATTTTAGGTTGCATAAGTTTGATAGAATATAAGAAACTAACATTGAATTTTTAAATTAGAACTTATTTGTTTTGAAAATTGACATGAAATCATTGAATAAATTAACGCTGAAGTATTGGTTTTTAAAGTACGAATATGTTATATGAAAATAATTTAGAGAATTTAATTTAAAAAAATGCCAACATTCATTTAGTCGAATTTCATTTTGCAAGCTCTATTTAAACTGATGTAGTCAATCGATTTACAATAGCGACAACTGATATAAATTAAATCATAAAATTTCACACGAATGTGAGAATATCAGTTTTCATTGTGTTGTCTCATTCATATTGGCATACTTAACAGTATTTCATTCTTTGTGTTTCGGAACTCGGTTTGGATTGTACATCGATTTGAATTTTGAATTTCCATTACAAGGGTATTGGGCTGACCCGTGATATGCCGTATATATTATGTTTGGAACTCAGTATCGAGCATAAGAAAGCAAAAATGTTTACCAAGTTTTATCAGATGAGTTAGTGCAGAACAACGTATTCAATCCACTTCTTCAAATCGCAGATCATATCATTTGCCGACTCTTTATTTCTTTTCCATTCTTCCTATTTGTTCAATATTTCAATTATCCTTCTCTCTGCCACTTTCTCCTTTCTATTTGAATGTTATAGCTAATCCATATAATTTTTTTTTGCTCAAACCCAAAATGCCCACATCACCATACCTCTTCAACCACTAGCCCCGCTTTTAGAACCGCCCAACCTCACTTCGTTCGACATCCCGACCACCGAGATCTGAAGCCACCCGCCTGACCCTCAGGCTACGACCGCCAATGACCGCACCCCCATCGACCAAGCCCTAGCCTCCTGCATAACCACTTTAATGCAGCTGCCTCACTTGCTCCAGCTCCCTAACATCGCCGGCACCCTCTTGACGGACCTACCTCTACCTAATAAACCCGACATAAGAAAACACCACATTCAACCCACGAGTGAACTACTCTACCTGACTTAACCGCCTACTTCGATCTCCTTCATTAACCTACTAGCCACCACACTCGAAGCCTACCACCTGCGCACCTCTGTCAGGAGAAATCCATCATCAGACGTCCCCTCCTAAGTAGTTTTCATCCTCGCCTTGCTGTCAGCTGTGAGCTCTATCACCAGAGAACTGCAACGCCAATATAACATCCTTTTGTGTCGAAGCAACACCTCAATTCATCGCAATAGCACTTTTTATCGTCGTAACATCACAATAGTTCTCTTTTTCGTCGTTGTAGTCGTGTGTACATGTGTGTATGTATGTATTCACGTAGCTGAATCTCTGTGCATGTTTCATGTCGAGTGTGTACATGTCCAATTGGATTTTCATCGAGTCGGGATCGTCGTCGTGGTGAGTGTTTGCGCACTCACGCTAATCGATATTTTCATGCAAATTAATAATTTTAATATATACATATATGCTATATGAGTTTAATCGATACTTGAATTGTTTGGTTGCTTATAATTTAATAGTGATGTTTGTGCACATGTTGACATGGTATATGCACGCCATATACAATGTGATATTGATATGGACACATGTGTAGAATGTTAATATTGGGCATATGTTGTTAAATTTATATTATCGCTTATTTGGTTAGTTATGTATAATGATAAATTACTATCATGATTGTTGTATACTTGTAATGAGCCGCCTTGTATCACCCCGTAATTTTAAAGGACATTATGTAACACCCCATAATTTTACCAACACTAAAGAGGACAAATAAAAGAATAATTAATTTAATATTCAGAATTAAAAGAAACGAACTGCGCCATTGCGTCCGTCTCGAAATTCTGGTCAAGATAAACATTCGGTTTGCGTAAAACGAACACCGTGTGAAAAAGTTTTGAAGGTTTGAAATTTGTATACGCGTAAGAGAATTATATATATAATTAAATTCAGAATATCAGGAATCGGTTCAAAAATCAAAATTTCGTGAGCGGCAAACTTCCCGCCCTAGGAGTGTCGACCACTTATGGGGCGTATCGACCCTGGGTCGTCCCCTCAAGGGCGGTGTTGACCCATAGGTCGACCCCCCGCGCAGATCTAGGAAGATTAGGGTTTGGGGTCCATTTCTCTTGTTTTCTACACTGAAAATTAATGGCAGACTAGATGTTGTCGGTGCACAGACTGAACCAAAACTTTTTCCTTCTTCTATAATCAAGTTAATTGAGTTATTCACGTGTAGATCTGCGATTCAACCTCTGTTGTTATTCTTCTGTCTTTCTGGATCCAAACGCTATGAGTTTTAGTTACTTTTAGATTTAAATAATTAAAATGTAAAACATGATATGACTGTAATTTGGATCTATGCCTGTGAGTGCTTGAATCATGTCAGATTTGTAATAACTTGTGAATCCATGATATTCTGATATAACTATGACTTGGATCTTAACCTTTATCATGTAAGATCTACCTTTGATTATAAATCTAATTTGCTATTTAGATCACCTTGTACCTATCATGTTTGTGGTTAAATTGGATCAGTTATTAGTTGGACATCTAAATTATTATGTAGATCTCACCATGCCTATTATGACATCCCTACTATGTTAGATACAGTTCTATTATCTTAGATTCACCAGATATGTTCTTATATGCCCATCTTATCATTATGCCACTATGTGTTTATATCAATTTTTTTAGCATAATCATCTCCGTCATCTTCCCTTTATCTTTCCCTTTTATTTTATATAGCCAGGCTACTTTCGAGCCTAGTCATGCCGCTGAAATATGTGAACACATTAAAAGGGGAATGAGGGGAAAACATTGACATTGGGCATAACTTGTAATTGGGAATTTGGGGCATAACCTGAATAAAATGTATGAATGTGAATTTAGGGCATATAATTCATTATGAACATAATTGGGGGAAAAGGGGCATGAAACCTATAACAACATAGGTAAAATTTGGTTAATAATGAAATGCCTAGGATTACAGTAATTAGAAACTGTAATTGTGCCTAGGCACGAGGTTAGATTACGTTTGTGGTGGAAGTCTGCCCGGAACCGTCCGACATGTCCAGCGACCACAAGTGGTGAATCTAATGTGAGGGGTCTAGGTGCACAAATACGAGACATGTTATGACACGTAGTTAAAACCAAATTGTGGAAGAAGTCTGCCTGTAGCCGCCCGGCATAACCAATATCTGCAAGTTGTAGTTTAATGTGGGAGGTCTAGCACATTATAACCATAAATGGACATGGTAATGAATTTGAATATTTAACCTAGTTGAATCCATAGGGGTTGTATGAACATGAATTTGAACAGGGGTTAAGTAAACATGTTTAAACAGTGGGTGTGTTAAGTAAATCTGAAGGGGTGGGTAATATTTATATATAGGCCCACAAATTTAACCTGAGGGGGTTATGTAATTAAAGACACCAATAAGTATACATAACCTGAGGAAATCCTAGTGGGGATACGAGGCAAGGGGGAGAGCTTGTATCATCTTGTGTGTGGGACTCATTTCAGTCAGTAACGCATATAATGGTATTGAACGAGTACTCCGCCCTAGGTCGGAGTTGGTACACGCTTACTGGGCTGACTGTAAGATATCCAAGTGTGGAGGACGATGTGGGCGACGCAAACCGACCGGGACATGTGCATGCATGACCGGGCAGAGGGGAATAAGACGACCGTGACACCAGTACATATGGTTGTGCACATCAACGAAGGGTTGCCACTTTAGGAAGTTATACCTCCTACTGTGAGGCCGACACAGGGTATCTACGGAGTAAGGAGCCGATCGATTAGGGTAGTAGTTAGGGTACATCCAGACTCTGGTAAAAAGTTTAGGAGCCTGTTAGGTTGGGCTGCCTGTGGATTGTATGGGGATAAAACCTCTCACCAAAAGTACGCCTAAGTCTACCATCTGATATCTTATCTCATTCTAAGTTATACTAGTATTAGTGCAGAGAATAAGAGTAATCGTTAGAGAAGCATATACGCACTATCGTGTTTACCTTGTCATACCTTCCTTTTGTGATGTTATCTTTCTTATCCGCTTTATATGCCTGTCATGCTACTTTTACTTATTTACTTGCTAAAAGTAACCGGACTTGCCAAACTTTATGTCTGACCCTTTTCGTTTCCTCCTCTTTCTTCCATTTCCCCTTCCAAGGTTCTCAAGGTGGGAATACCCAAGCTTGACCAAGACTCTGCTATCATTTTGCTGGAGCTGCTTAGATGTATTTTTCAAGCTCCTATCTTTGCTACTATGGCTATGTTTTTATTTGGGGATTATGCTTCTTTTATTTTGTACTCTGATGTTTAAGTGCAAGACAGAAGTTTTTATGATGCACTGGTTTTTATGTAACTCAGACATATGTTGTTATGAACCACGATGCTTTATGATCAATAAAGTTTGTTTTTATTCTGCTGCTATTCTTATATCTATCTTGTAATGTTTCTGTTTCTGTTTACCTATAACGCTTCGTGAAACTTAATGCATTCTCTTAATGAGTGACATTAACGAATGTGTGGTGTCACACTTGGTACCAGAGCTGAAGGTTACTAGATTAGATAAAAGATTTTGAAAATTATTTTCAAAAAGGTTTTAAATGAAAGCATTTTCAAAAGAAAAGTCTGTTTTGAAAAACATATTCCCCAAAGCCATATGTAATACCTTTTGATCCTTCGTCTGAATCTCTTTCCTTTTCTTTTCAGCATGTCCGGGGAAATTAATATTCCAAAGGGCATTACGATACCGGGTTGGTTCCGTAGGTATCTAGAGGCCACGACGCTTGTCAGTGGTCAAGCTGACTTCCTCCCCCTGCTACACCCGTCGTTCCTCCCCCTCTTGCTCCAAGAGAAGACAATTTCACTAAGATCTGCAAAGGTTTCTATGCCATGGAGAGAAGCCATTCCGTGGAACTGAAACATTCGTCGAGGTAAGGAATTGGCTCAAGGAGACCGAAGACTTGTTTGGCATTTTCGATGTAGAAGATCAGAGGAAGATTCAGTTAGCTGTCTGGCTACTAAAAGATGAAGCTTCATTCTGGTGGGAAGTTACCCAAGCCAGATGTCTGTTGGTCACATGGGACGATTTTAGAATTAGGTTTGAAATGAAGTTTCTTTCTCAAGCTGAGAAAAGCATGCAAATGGAGAGGTTCTTTATGCTCAAACAAGGAAACATGATTGTTAAAGAATATATGAACAAATTCAACCTTAAAGAATATATGAACAAATTCAACCAACCAACAAGGTTTGGATTGAAAATGGTAGATACTCGGCATCAAAATTTTTGCGGTTTGCTAAAGGGCTGAATGAACCCCTTCACGGGTTAGCTATGTCCCATATTCCAATGGGAGCTACTTTTGAATGGCTTGTTGACATGGACTTGATGTATGAGGAAGATAAAGGAGAAAAGAAGGATGTTAAGGCTGAGGAAACAATGCAAAACAAGAAGGTATGGCCCAAGAAAGACAACAACAACAGCACCAGAAGAGGGGCACAAAGAATGACAAGGCTAAGGATAAGAGGAAGTGTCACATTTGTGGACGAAAGGGTCACTTAGTCAAGGATTGCAAAAGAAGGAAGAATACTTACTCCAATTTGGAGAGGTTGGACACTTTGCTAGGGAGTGCTTGAAGAAACAGTGACAAGGTCAAAGGGAAGGACCTTCTGCAGGACAGGTACATACTCTCGCGACCAGTGCTCCATATAGAGGTAGGAAAATTTCCGTGGAAGGTTTGATTTCTCTTTCCAATCATCATATTAGAACTCCTTTTGATTCTGGCGCTTCACATTAATTTATATCAAGTTCTGTGGTTGAATCTCTGCACTTAAAAAATAGTATGGTGGTGGATCCCATTATTGACTCAAACCCCATTGATGGTTCGGCTCATTTATCCATGGTTTGTTGGGGTTTGAGAATATTTGTCTTAGGCGTCGAATTTGAGTGCGACGCATATGTGCTCGGGTTTATGGGCTACGGTTTGATTCTAGGGATGGATTGGCTAGCCATGTATGGTGCCATTCTGGATTGTGAGAAGAGGGTGGTTAGGCTTCTAATTTGTCATGGGAGGGCCCTCGAGATTTCTTGTGACCCACAAGGATCTGTTATGCTCAGTTTCCTAGAGTCTCTTGATGCATCTATCGATTGTCTGCAATCTATTCTAGCAGTCCGTGAGTATCCTGATGTCTTTGATGAGGTCCGGGTTTTTTCCCAAGGTGCAAGATCGGTTTTCGTATATATTTGGTGGACAATGCAAAGCCAGTTGCATTACTTGTGCACCATATGGCTCCAAGGGAAAGGAGCGAGCTTAGCAAATAAGTAGGGGAGCTACTTAAGAAAGGATTTATTAGGCGAAGCATATCTAAATGGGTTGCTCCAATAGTATTCGCGATTAAGACGGATGTTTACTTCATCGTTAACTAATTCCATTAAATTAATAAACTAGTTTAATATTTAATTTCGGTTGACTCGGTCAACTCAAATATGATTAATTCGTTAATCAAATCCAATTCGTCTTTCCATCTAAAAATATAATTAATTTAAATAAATACCACTTTCTTTGATTATTATTAAATAAATAATAATCATTTTCAATACAGTTTCATTTGTTTCTAAAAACTTAATAACATAAGAATCTTCATTATAAAACCATTCAGTAATTTTTCTTTAAAAAGTAAATAATGAACAATAAACATTTCTTTCCCTTCTTTATAAATTTTCCTTTAGAAAAATATATTTTAAAATCCATCATCAGTTATAAATAGGGCTGCCAATTTCCTACCCGACCCGAAACCCGCACGGAAATTAGCAGGTTAACCCGACCCGTTTAGTTAGCGAGTCATTTTCGGGTCAACCCGAATTTGAACCATTTATAAACATGTGGGTTTAGGGTTGACCCGCTAACCCAATTTTGACCCGCCAAACCCGATTTTATATTGTATCTTTTCCATACTGTTAGTCTTTTATGTATACTATTAGTGTTAGTCTTTTATGTATGCAATAATTAGTATGCTCGTATATGTAAGCTATTATATTTTACTAATTTATTCTTATATGTTGTTAGTTATATTTTACTTATAACAACTGTATCTCTTCCATACTAGTAGTCTTTAATTTATGCAGTATGAGAATATATACTTATGTATAGAAAATGATTTTTGAATATGGGGATTTCATGCTTTATATAAGTGTTGTCTGTTGATCACTTTGCAACTTGTTGCATGTTGGTGATTATATAACAGTGTGCATGTGGATGATTTGGCTATTTTGTTGCTTGTATTAGTAGGCAATATCTATCAATGGGTCAAACAGGTAAACCCGACCCAACACGACCTGACACGACCCATTTAGTTAAACGGGTTACGCGGGTCGGGTTAGGGTTGGGAAAATATGATTCGTTTAATAAACGGGTTGAACTGACCCGTTTATAAATCAACCCGAATCCGACTTGACCGACCCGAACCCGACTCGACACGACCCATTGACAGCCCTAGTTATAAATAGGATTTACAACTTCATTTTTATCGGTCTACCTGATGGTAAATCCAATACAGTGTATATTTGGGCCTTCTACTACTAATTCCTCAACCAATATTACCCATCTGTCAATAACAAACAAATGTTGAATTTAGATTCAACAAATCAATAATCAATAATTAATTCAATAATCCAATCATATTTGGTTCATATGATGATGATATGGAAATAAACGATAAATTTGATGATAACATGAATAAGCAATTCAACTGGTCGACTAATAATAACAGTTCAAGCATCCAATAATATATGTTTATTATTATAAAAGTAACCAACAAGGTAAGTTACCTTTATTGGAAATAATCGTTAAAAATAATGATTTGTTTCGATTAAATTAAACGAATGTTTAATTTAAATCAGTTATATAAAATATCAGCATATATCCAAAAGATCAACAAATCAATCAACAACTAGCAACCATAGCACACAAACAATAAACCTGACTTATAATAAATATAAGTGGGATAACTGAGTGAGTTAAACTCACATTGATTTCCATTCTCTGCGAAAACGGTTTGTTTCACAAGCTTCCAGCGGCGTTCGATTCCGTCCAAATCAGCTCCAAAATGTTACGCTCGTCAGTACAGATCCGACGTCACTTGTTTTATCTGCTTCCATCGTTGTATGTCACGGTTACAATTTTAATATGGTATTCACTACTTAATATAATATTTGTTGAAATTTAATATTTAAATAATAACTTATTAACCTATTTTTGGCACTTGAAATCCGGATTAGGCACATATTAACTAAATTGGGCACGTTAACAACCGCATATGCACTAAATAATTTACCCAGGCTCGATACTCTAACTTTTTACCCTATCTTTGAAAACCGCATATTTTTAACCTTGATTAATGCACAAAAAAAAGGATTAGGCATGTATATATTAATTTATCACATAATGAAATATTACCCAGTCACGCTACCGCTATTGTTCACCATCTTCTTCCTGGATGCTTTCCGAAAAAACACAAGCTTCTTCTCCAAATATTATTTTGAAACTTCCCGCTTCATATTTATTTTCGAACCGAATTTCTTCCATTTCCTTCTCGCGGCCATCTCCTATATACTGATTCTTTGAATTCCATCTTCACAAAGCCATCTCCCTCAATTATATAATATCCTCCGCACCTCATGTATACATTAAAATTGACCCCATGTTTCAAGAACTGATTCCAATATTCATTCCTTCATTTTTTTTTATTTTTTTTCTTCTTTCCTTAGAAATCCCAAAAGCCCGCATATAGCCCACCCGCCTTTCTTTGCACCCGCGTTCATAGTATGTCTTCCCCAGCTAAAGCTCCTGAAGCTTTCCTCCAATATCCCCTATACGTTAACACGATGGCACCGCCAACTCCCACACAACGCCAAACTAACTCCACTCAAAACATTCCCATCCGAACCCATCATCTATTTTCCTCCCTTCCTACCATCCATAACGCAACTTCCCATTATATAATTATATATATACTTTTTTTAACAAATGCTATGCTAACCTACTTGACGCTGCTGATCTTCACCTACGACCGGTCCTTCGCCATCGCCATCGTCTGTCCCACCTCCGACAAACGGAGCTCCGTCTCCGACACCAACACGCATATCTTTATGTTGTTGCGAGCTTATTTCCACCGACAAACTACAGAATGTACAAGTGGTTGTATATATATCTGCCATTTTATTATGTGCCCATCTCAACATTCTTATTTCGCTACTGGGAATGGATTACCCAAGAAAAGAGTTACAGGAGGAAAAATGGCCTGGTCCTCTGTTGAAGAAGATGGGGCGCAGGCATTCATAGGTTGGGTATTAACTTTAATTGGAAGGTGCAGTTTTATTGAAGAAGAAATTTTGTTTTGCTTTATTTATATTTTGCAATGAAAGGAAGAAGAAGGATGGTATATTTATATAAGTCAATTACATGGGGCGTAAGGGGTTAGTGTAGGTTTGCCGAAAGTAGCTTGGTAGCTGTGTTGGTAGGTGTGAGTTTCCAAATGACCCTTGCCTGTCACGTCTTAGAAATTTTGGCAAGCAAGTAAAAGGGTTTTGGATGCAAGGCAACATAATATTGGACGCCAGGAAAAGTTTTGGAACGTAATAAAGTGGCAAGTCTGGGGAATACAGAACTGAGAATGTTGGGAATGTACGCAAGAAAAGATAGTGCGGGAAATTATTATTTTATAGATTAAATCAAGTAAAAATTATACCCATATATCACGGTGTCGAATGTCTAATTTCGTGTGGCTACACACGAACTCCCAAAAAATAACAAAAATAAACACATTGCTATATCTTGATGTTCCGGATCCAATAGCATAAATTTCGTTGAATTCGGACTCTGTTTGCACCTTGTTTTTATTTTATTTCCAATTATATTCATCAATTCGCATTTAAAATTTCATCTACCGGCAGAACAACTAAGATTGGCCCCAAACTGGAAACCTAGCAAGAATTAACTATACGCATTCCAATAAAATTCACTTCGTCTAAAACAGTGGTCACTTGTAAAATTTCTGATGCTTATATAATATCGATAAAATATTAACGAAATTCCGGAATTATTTATAATAATAAATTACTATTATTCGAACATATATTTTCCCCAAATGGAATACTATATTACTTCAAATACAAAACAATATGAAATTATAACTCAACGTTCACATTTTCGAGTTTAACGATGTGCGAAATATATATAGAAATCCCTTTAAATTTATTAAATAACTATATACTTTATTAATGATTTCCATAACAACTATTTTAAATTTTGATTTGTGCAAAACTTACAATATCTAAAATGAAATCTCGATTTTTCTCTTTTATTAAAAAATTATAATCTAATCAATTCCAACGTTTCTTGTTTCACAGAATTCCGACTTATATCAGATTATGTATATTCAATTGAAGTTCAAAACTAAATATAACGAACTACCACGCCGTTTCAAGTTCGTTTAAATATAAATAGAACGTTCATTCGTCGTTTAATAATGAACTATATATTAAACTCCGTTAATATTCTAAATAAAATATTTAAAACAAGTTTTAGATATTCAATTTAAATAGCCGAAAAATCTGGGTCGTTACATTCTTCCCTCCTTAAATGAATTTTGTCCCCGAAATTGCTGAATAAGAAGAACGTCTAAGCCCAAATATATTTTTAAAATAATTATCAAAATAAATTTAGTTATAAATATTTACAAAAAATTTGCCTGTATCTCCTCTGCACGGCTCGATATAAACAGCTATAATTCGCCACTCCGAGCTTCATATCGACCAAAAGAAAATAAAAACCAAATCGCTATCCAAATCAGAGGTATAAACCAACCATCCGGTTAATAATATCAAGGCGTACCTATTTCTTGGGCATCATACTCCAATAACCAAGCAAAGCAACAACCAGCTCTTCCAACCTATTCTTAACACCATTTTCAACATAATAACCAAAACATGATCTTATCATTATTTTTCATTTCATAATTGATTTTGTTCAAATTCATTATATTTGAATTCAATTTCTCAGTTTCTAATTCGTTCAACTTCTTTAACTATGGATGAATTTTATTTCAACGAATCTAGCATACAAACAAAAAACAATACACATTAATCAACCTTACTACGTTCAATTTCAATTTCCATATTCAATTAACTATTTGATTTTCTAATTAGTTTACTTTTCATTTAATAATCCCGATTCTGATTCATTTTCGAAAGTCATCATTCTATTTCATTTTATCTTATCTTAAGTTAAATCTTGATTCTCAATTTTATATTAAAATTCTCATTCTCACACTATATATGTGAAATCTACCGGTAAAATTAACCATTCAAATTTCCATTTGATTATATTCAAATAAATCAATCCAACCAAAATATCTCAGTAATTTAATAAAATTATTTCTTTTCCATACAAAAATATAATTTGGGTAAAATTATTTCATTTACCCGCTTTACAAAACAATATCGCGTCCATTGTTAATTCAAAATTGAACCGAACAAATAACACAATACAAAACATTTGTATGTATAAAATCTACTACGCTCTCTCTTATGTATATACTTAAACTCAATCTAGGGTATTACTAACCCTATCTCTATCGAGCTACACCATAGAGCCAAGGTTATTACTAAACCAATGGCTCTGATACCACTGTAACCAAAAAATTCGATGCCCGAATTATCGACAAAAACACATCCCATGTCCAAACTCGAGTACCGAAAATCCAGAACGTTAATAGAAAGAAGTTAGAGGGTGACATAAGAAAGAAAGAAATATTAGAATAGAAGAAGAAGAAGAACCAACACGACATAGAGTCTCACATCGAAGCGGAACAAAATATAATACATAAATAGCTTTATTGAAAGTCTGAAGTAATATACTTACATACATCAGAGTACAACAGACAAATCTAGACAGTTATAACAACCTATCATCAAATACAACACATAGTGGAATATACTAGATAAAATCATACGTCTGAACTCCTCTAACACATCTTCTGAACTTCGTATTATCCAATAACCTAAACTTGTACAACCCGGTCTAACCCAAGCATTTCAAATACCGGGTCAGTCTGGCGAACCGAGTGAGAAAAAACTCGCACAGTTTATGGGGGATCATCCAACTTGATTTTAAAGTTCAAAATCTTTTCGAAAGAAAAGGATAATCGTAAGACAAAATCCACACATAAATACGGACGGTTTTTACCTTACGATAACCCAAAATAGTTTTGAAAATGATATTCTTCTGATATTATAATAATGTCTAAATACAAATAAATATCAATCTAGCAGAACGCTTTCATCTCACGCTCCACATATATAGTATACAATCAAAACCGCGGTCTCTTATTAGAGATTGGATTTCGACTATGACAAGGTATGGAACCATCTACCGACACGCTCAACATATATAGTATACAATCAAAACCGCGGGCTCTTATTGGAGATTGGATTCCAACTTTGATAAGGTATGGAACCACCTAACGATAGTGTATCTCTAGAGGGGAATACATTGGGTTCAATAAGAATGTCTTGCAACCTGGCCCACACATGACCTGTTAGGATTGCCTCGCATGTTGTTAAGGAGGAATGATGCTTTGGATACAATAGTCCAACATCACGGAATATATTGAAGGAATTGTGTACAAATATGAGCTGGTATACACGTAACATCAGGGATTCCTTTTGTTATATGGGAGTTGTATGCCAGTTCATATGTGTGCATTGAAAGGGGGCTTTGTTCCGACCATCGTTACATAACAGTGGTATCGGAGCCGAATGTTACGGACTGGGCCACGCGGGCAAGGCAGCGCTCTCAAAAGATACTCGTAGGATGTGAGTCAAGGGGGAGACTGTTAGGATTGCCTTGCATGTTGTTAAGGAGGAATGATGCTTTGGATACAATAGTCCCACATCACGGAATATATTGAAGGAATTATGTACAAATATGAGTTGGTATAAACGTAACATCAGGGAATCCTTTTGTTATATGGGAGTTGTGTGCCAGCTCATATGCGTGCATGGAAAGGGGGCTTTGTTCCGACCGTCGTTACATAACAGTGGTATCAGAGCCGAAGGTTACGGACTGTGCCACGCGGGCAAGGCAGTGCTCTCAAAATATACTCGTAGGATGCGAGTCAAGGGAGAGACTGTTAGGATTGTCTCGCATGTTGTTAAGGAGGAATGATGCTTTGGATACAATAGTCCAACATCACGGAATATATTGAAGGAATTGTGTACAAATATGAGCTGGTATACATGTAACATCAGGGATTCCTTTTGTTATATGGGAGTTGTGTGCCAGCTCATATGCATGCATGGAAAGTGGGCTTTGTTCCGTCCGTCGTTACATAACAGTGGTATCAGCGCCAAAGGTTCGGACTGGGCCATGCAGGCAAGGCAGTGCTCTCAAAAGATACTCGTAGGATGCGAGTCAAGGGGAGACTATTAGGATTGCCTCGCATGTTGTTAAGGAGGAATGATGGTTTGGATACAATAGTCCCACATCATGGAATATATTGAAGGAATTGTGTACAAATATGAGCTAGTAGACACGTAACATCAGAGATTCCTTTTGTTATATGGGAGTGGTGTGTCAGCTCATATGCGTGCAAGGAAGGGGGCTTTGTTCCGATCGTCATTACATAATAGTGGTAACGGAGCCGAAGGTTATGGACTGGGCCACGCGAGCAAGGCAGTGCTCTCAAAAGATACTCGTAGGATGCGAGTCAAGGGGGAGACTGTTAGGATTGCCTCGCATGTTGTTAAGGAGGAACGATGCTTTGGATATAACAGTTCCACATCACGGAATATATTGAAGGAATTGTGTACAAATATGAGCTGGTATACACGTAACATCAGAGATTCCTTTTTTTATATGGGAGTTGTGTGCCAGCTCATATGCGTGCATGGAAAGGGGGCTTTGTTCCGACCGTCGTTACATAACATGACCGACCACTTATTTCTCTAGAGTGTATCGAATATATTGTCACCTATGGTTGGTACCAATCTAACCGTTCCCGGGAGATACAAAAATGAAAAGAAGTAACAAATATGAATATTCTCTAGATGATGACAATACACCCTAATGGGTGCGACCCACATAGCCATGATGCATGCCCGATTTTTGTCATTTCCCGGTTGAAAGGCTTGAGGCTACGTTTATCTCTTGAATCATCTGGTCACCCTTCACTTTGAATGTCACATCGTCAGATCCGCCAGATATCACTAATTGACGTCCACAAAAATACTCTAGTAGTTAAGCTAAGAGAAGCGCCCTTCTCCACCACCAACTATAGTACGTTTAGAGAAATCAACGTATGTAATCCCTTTGGAAATACTCTATCAGACATCCGTCCATGCAAGTTGCCCTGGAACCGGACAAACCGAAGACACCCTCATACTGCATCCTAGGAATCACCCTATAGATTAGCAGCGAGCAGTCCTTGCAATCCATTAATTCCAACTATGACAAAATCACAGTGTATCTCTGATTGCAAGTCAGAGATTTTAAGTAATTCTTCCACTTTATGAAGATCAGTGGTCTTCAATGCTCCAACTTGATCATCGTCTGATATCTTCAAAATTCTCGTATTTGTTGGTCAGAATGATTTTCGAATATAAATTCGAACCCGGTCTTTCCGTAGCAACAATCGTATGGGCCAGATTTTGATAGTCGGTTATTTAACTAAAAAAAAAAATCCTTCAACCACGAAATAAAACGAGTTCACTGGTTCAGTACTTAGCATCACTTGGCCTTTTATAAATTTCAGTTCGTAAATAAAAACCTTTAAATCTTACAATATTTGAAACAAAGCTTTTTATATCTTATTTCAAAAATAAAATAATACACAAAAATCATCTTATTTAACTTAAACATTTAAATCTTTATTTTATGATACAATTCATCGAAATTCTAATTTTTTTTACTTCTCTCGACCATCCTCATTTCTAAACTAATATTATTCTTGGATAATCATGAAGTTGTTCAAGTTGGGGTATCTTATTTTCCTCTCAGAGCTTGAATCAACAACATTCTTATCCCCAAAATAAATAGAAGTTTATCAATGAAATCTCATTTCACTAATTATCCTACGTATCCCATTTACTATCTGTTCAAAAACATGGTTCCAATATCATATCCTCTCTTGGAAATCTTACTTTCAAACTTCACACTTTTACTTAATTTAAGTATTAAGTAACCCTTATTTAATCGTCTCTATTAACTTTACAATCTTTGAAACATTATACACACATTTTAATTCTATTATAAATAGAATTCCTTTATAAACTTCAAATAAGTTTATTTCAAACCCATTTGGTTATATTTCGATTAAACCTCATTTCCTATTTAACATCGCGAATGTAGTTCGCATTTTAATAACTTAACTCTCCATATCATTTTAATTCAAACTTGGGTCTTTCGTTTTGATTTCCATTACATACTCTCATTGGTCCCTAACTATAAATCAGTAAGAAAATAATTCCCTAAATATCAACCCCGAAGGCCGAAACCACATCAGATCAATACTCAGGAAATCATTTATCTCAACCGATATCCAGTTAGGTTCTAATTCTTCAAATTTCATATCTTGGATCTTTATTTCATTCATACACCATTATTAACTCGTTCCAATAATATCTTAATAAAATTTGGGTTTCATAACACCTCTGTTCAACTTGGATTTTATAAATACAATCAAATAGAATTTAAATAAGAATTCAATTAAACTTGAATTTAAACTTAACTTGTATTTCTATTAGTATAATTTGCTTTTAAACTTTATTTAATTATAATCAGGACTTATATTTTAATAAATCTCCATTAATACATTTTAGCTCCCAAGATTTACCACTTTGATTATTATTAGATAAATAATAACCAAATATCAACATTTATGAAATGTTTACTTCATCATTAACTAATTCCATTAAATTAATGAACTAATTTAATATTCAATTTTGATTAACTCGGTTGATTCGGTCAACTTAAATATGATTAATTCGTTAATCAAATCCAATTCGTCTTTCCATTTAAAGTATAATTAATTTAAATAAATCCCACTTTCTTTGATTATTATTAAATAAATAATAATCACTTTCAATACAGTTTCATTTGTTTCTAAAAACTTAATAACATAAGAATCTTCATTATAAAACCATTCAGTAATTTTACTTTAAAACTTAAATAATGAACAATAAACATTTCTTTCCCTTCTTTATAAATTTTCCTTTAAAATAATATATTTTAAAATCCATCATCAGTTATAAATAAGATTTATAACTTCATTTTTATTGGTTTACCTGACGGTAAATCCAAAACAGTGTATATTTTGGCCATCTACTACTAATTCCTCAACCAATATTACCCATCGGTTAATAACAAACAAATGTTGAATTTAGATTTAACAAATAAATAATCAATAATTAATTCAATAATCCAATCATATTTGTCAATCAGTTCATATGACGATGATACGGAAATAAACGATAAATATGATGATAACATGAATAAGCAATTCAACTAGTCGGCTAATAATAACAGTTCAAGCATCCATTAATATATATTTATTATTATAAACGTAATAAACAAGGTAAGTTACCTCTATTGGAAATAATAGTTAAAAACAACGATTTGTTTCGATTAAATTAAACGAACGTTTAATTTAAATCAGTTATATAAAATATCAGCATATATCCAAATGATCAACAAATCAATCAACAACTTGCAACTATAGCACCCAAACAATAAACCCGACTTATAATAAATATAAGTGGGATAACTGAGTGAGTTAAACTCACATTGATTTCCGTTCGCTATGAAAACGATTTGTTTCACAAGCTTCCAGCTGTGTTCGACTCTGTCCAAATCAGCTCCAAAATGTTTCAGCTCCAAAATGTTACGCTCGCGGCTCGTCAGTGCGGATCCGGCGTCACTTGTTTTATCTGCTTCCATCGCTGTATGTCACGATTACAATTTTAATACGGTATTCACTACTTATTATAATATTTGTTGATATTTAATATTTAAATAATAACTTATTGACCTATTTTTGGCACTTGAAATCTTGATTAGGCACATACTAAACTAAATTGGCTACGTTAACAACCGCACATGCACTAAATAATTTACCCAGGCTTGGTACTCTAACTTCTTACCCCCTCTTTAAAAACGCATATTTGTAACCTTGGTTAATGTGCAAAAAAATAGATTAGGCATGTATATAGGAATTTAGCACATAATGAAATATTACCCAGTCACGCTACGGCTGCTGTTCACCATCTTCTTCCTGTATGCTTTCGAAAAAAACACAAGCTTCCTCTCCCAATATTATTTCGAAACTTCCTGCTTCATATTTATTTTCGAACCCAATTTTTTCCATTTCTTTCCCGCGTCCATCTCCTACATACTGATTCTTCGAATTCCATCTTTACAAAGCCATCTCCATCATTTATATAATATCCTCCGCATCTCACGTATACATTAAAACTGACCCCATGTTTCAAAAACTAATTCCAGTATTCATTCCTTCATTTTTTAAATTTTTATTTTTCTTCTTTCCTTAGAAAGCCCAGAAGCCCCCATATAGCCCACCCGCCTTTCTTTGCACCCGCGTTCACAGTATGTCTTCCCCAGCTAAAACTCCTGAAGCTTTCCTCCAATTTCCCCTGTACGTTAACACGATGGCACCACCAACTCCCACACAACGCCAAACTAACTCCACTTCAAAACATTCCCATCCGAACCCATCAGCTATCTTTCTCCCCTCCTACCGTCCAGAACGCAATTTCCCATTATATAATTATATATATATACTTTTTTTTTAACAAATGCTATGCGGACCTACTTGACACTGCTGCTCTTCACCTACAACCGGTCTTTCGCCTTCGCCATCGTCTGTCCCGCCTCCGACCAACAAAGCTCTGTCTCCGACACCAACACGAACATCTTCATGTTGTTGCGAGCTTATTTCCATTGACAAGCTTCTGAATGTACAAGTGGTTGTATATATATATATATATATATATATATATATATATATATATATATCTGCCATTTTATTCTGTGTCCATCTCAACATTCTTTTTTTGCTACTGGGAATGGATTACCCAAGAAAAGAGTTACAGGGGGAAAATGACCTGGGCCTCTGTTGAAGAAGATGGGGCGTAGGCATTCATAGGTTGGGTGTTTACTTTAATTGGAACGTGCAGTTTTATTGAAGAAGAAATTATATTTTTGCAAAGAAAGGAAGAAGAAGGCTGGTATATTTATATAAGTGAATTACGTGGGGCGCAAGGGGTTAGTATTGGTTTGCAGAAAGTAGCTTGGTAGCTGTGTTGGTAGGTGTGAGTTTCCAAATGACCCTTGCCTGTCACGCCTTAGAAATTTTGGCAAGTAAGTAAAACGGTTTTGGGACGCAAGGCAACAAAATATTGGACGCAAGGAAAAGTTTTGGAACGTTAAAAAGTGGCAAGTTTGGGGAACACAAAACTCAGAAAATTTGGAATGTACGCAAGAAAAAGAAAGTGCGGGAAATTATTATTTTATAGATTAAATCAAGTAAAAATTATATCCATATATCACGGTGTCGAACGTCTAATTTCGTATGGCCACACACGAACTCCCAAAAATAACAAAAATAAACACACTGTTATATCTTGACGTTCTAGATCTAATGGCATAAATTTCGTTGAATTCAGACTCTGTTTGCACCACGGTTTTATTTTAATTCCAATTATATTCATCGGTTCGCATTTAAAATTTCGTCTATCGGCAAAACAACTCCGATTGGCCCCAAACTAGAAACCTAGCAATAATTAACTATACGCATTCCAATAAAATTCACTTTGTCCAAAACAGTGGTCGTTTGTAAAATTCCTGACGCTTATATAATACTGATAAAATATTAAATAAATTCCAGAACTATTTATAATAATAAATTATTATTATTCAAATGTATATTTTCCCCAAATGGAATACTATATTACTTCAAATACAAAACAATATGAAATTATAACTCAACATTCACATTTTCGAGTTTAACGTTATGCGAAATATATATAGAAATCCCCTTTAAATTTATTAAATAATGATATAATTTATTAACGATTTCCATAGCGACTATTTTAAATTTTTATTTGTGCGTAACTTACAATATCTATGTTGAAATCTCGATTTTTCTCTTTTATTAGAAAATTATAATCTAATCGATTCCAACGCTTCTTGTTTCACAGAATTCCGACTTATATCGGATTCTGTATATTCAATTGAAGTTCAAAACTAAATATAACAAACTACCGCGCCGTTTCGAGTTCGTTTAAATATAAATATAACGTTCATTCATCATTTAATAGTGAACTACATATTAAACTCCATTAATATTCTAAATAAAATATTTAAAACAAGTTTTAAATATTCAATTTAAATAGCCGGAAAATCTGGGTCGTTACAACTCTGATGTTTAAATGAAAGACAGAAGTTTCTATGATGTACTGGTTTTTATGTAATTCAGACATATGATGTTTTGAACCACGATGCTTTATGATCAATAAAGTTTGTTTTTATTTTGCTGCTATTTTTATATATGTTTTGTAATGTTTCTGTTTCTGTTTACTTATAACGCTTCATGAAACTTAATGCATTCTCCTAACGAGTGACATTAACGGACGTGGGGTGTCACACATTATAACAATAAACCAAAGGATATTTAACGAAATATTAGGAATTAAGTAAAATGGGTTATACCATTGCATTCGTCACGAAATTCTTCTTAAGATATACTCCGAGTTTACGTAAAACGGACATCGTATGAGGAAGATATAAAGGTTAGAAGTTTGCATATGTGTAAGAAGAATATACGTGAATAAAACAACTCAGAAATTCAAAATAATTCAAAGTAACAAAGCGGGAACCGTAGGCGGGAATTTGACACATTACGGGTCGACCCACACCTGGCTGGGTCGACCTATTGCTCGACCCAAAGTCAGGTGGGTCGACCTATGGGTCGATCCATGTAGGAGTCGGTCGACCCACACAAGATTTGGCCAAATTCAAACCTCTACATATGGACTTTTCTGTTAATCAGGTTCATTATTTTCTGAACAGACGGATTTAAAAACAGAGATCCGACGGTCAAGGATCGTCTTGTAAAATCTAAATAAAGGCATGCACTCCTATCAAATAAATCACACTTCTTCGTACTTCTTCCTCAAACTCGTTCTGAAATTATAAAATGAAGATGGAGAGATGCTGCCAGAACTTGGATTGAATCAAGACAATTCTTACCTAATATATACAAGAATCTCTTCTGCAACATTAGCATATTATTCTCTTTTCTTTAAATCCAACCTCTGTGAGTTCATGTTGCTTTTAGATATAAAAATTCAATAGTAACCCTGACATGTTTATAAACCTAGATCCGAACCTATACCTGTTAAGAAACCGATTCATGCCTAAATAGTTCTGTTATAACTACACATATTTTTACACATGTGTTCTGATGTTCAGTTCTTATATGCTTAATTCTGTTATCATATGCCTATTTATATTATTCTCTTTCTCTCATTCACTTTTTATCTTTTCTAGCCTAGGCTATCTTCAAGCCTAGGCCAATATCGCTAAAACATGCATACGAACGAAATTGGGATAAGTTGAGAATGATTGGGAATGACAATTTGGAGGCATATCATGTACTATGAATCATGACTGGAATAAAGGGGGGGGGAGGGGTAACATATACTGTGAAATATGACTAAAATTTGGGGGAGTATTTTATAATGAGAATTATGACTGGAGGTTTGGAGGCATATAAATCTATAGGCTTAATTTAAAGATTAAGCGGAACATGTTAATGAAATTGTAAGTAACCTGTTAATCTATATCATGTTTATTCTATTGGAGTTGTATAAACCTGTTAGCCCATTAATCTGTAACCTATTTAATCTAATAGGGTTGCATAAACCTGTTAATCTGTAACCTGTTTAATCTGTTAGGGTTGCATAAACCTGTTAACCCGTTAATCTGTAACCTGTTTACTCTGTTGGGGCTGTATAAACCTGTTAACCTATTAATCTATAATCCGTTTAATCTGATGGGGTTGTATAGACCGGTTAATCTGTAACCTGTTTAATATATTGGGGGTAGTATGAACCTGGTAACCCGTTAATCTGTAACCGGATTAAACTGATGGGGTGGTATCAACCTGTTAACCTGTTAATCTGTAACATGTTAAATCTGTGAGGTTAAGTAAACCTGTTTAATATGTTAAGGTTATATGAACTTGTTTACCTATGAAACTTAATTTGTTAATCTGTGGGGGTTAGGCGAACCTATTAATCTGTAAGGCTTAACATGTTAAAAATCCTAATTGATTGGGGGACACAAGCTTAGAGGCTTGACTTGTGTCATCTACTGTGTGGGGCCCATATCAGTCGATAACCCATTCTGGTATCAAAATGGGGACCTTGCACTAGGTAGGGGTCAGGGCACACTTACTGAACTGATTGTAAGAGGTTCATCTGAGTGAGGGTGTTTGATGACGCGTTCCAACGGAGTCATGTGCATGCATGGGTCCGACTTACATGGGAAAATAAGTCGATGTAACACCAGTAAGTAGGTCCGTGTTATTCTGTAGGTTGCCACTTTAAGAAGTAATACACCCTACTATGGGGCCAACATAGGGTATTTACGAGTTAGGGAGCCGATCGATTGGAGGTAGTAATTAGCGTACATTTAGTCCTGTCTGTTTCTGTGGAGTACCTGTATTTCTGTTTGGAGTAACACCGTTATTTCTGTTTAGGTACTGGTTATTTCTGTGTGGGGTAAAACCTGTTACTATAGTACACCTAGAACTACCATTATGTTTCTGTTGGGATCATTCTATTTCTGTTAAGTAATTAGGGGATACCTAATCCCGACATATATTTGTTATACTAGTATTGGTGCAGAGAAAAGTATTTGAGAAGCATAATCTACTTTGTTTATTCTGTTATTTGTTTTCAGTCTGTTCATACCTATTATATCCTACTGTTGTCTCCCATCCAGTTTATATGCCTGTCATGATACTTTTACTTCTTTGTATGCTAAAAGTCATTGGACTCACCAGACTTTATGTCTGACCCATTTTTTTCTTTTCTCTCTCTTCCTTACTCTCCCCCTCCCCAGGTTTTTAGGGTGGGAACGCTTAGGCTTGATTAGGATTCTCTCTTCTGTTTCTGCTTGGATTTGGATCTGCGTCTGCTTTGATGTATCGCTTTGACTACTTGCTTATGGCTACTTATGGGGATTAAGATTTATCATTTCTGTACTCTGGTGGTTTTTAGCGCAAGATAGATGTTTTTATTTGATGTATTTTGTTCCAGTATTTCAGTCTGATGTTATAACTAGATTTTAAGAGCACGATGTTTTATGTTGGAAAATAAAGTTTTAAATTTTCGCTGCTATTTTATATATCTATCTTGAGAGATTCTGTTATGTTTACCTGTAACGCTTCACAGAACTTAATGCATTCTGATAAAGAGTGACATTAATGGACGTGGGGTGTCACACGCCCTTCCAGCTCTTGAAAGTCAACCCTGATACATCCTCTGTATTCATGTATCTCAAATCAAGTGCCAGAAATACTAATAGTTAGGGGAAAAGAAAGCAGATAGAAGATTAGAAGAAAGAAGACATAGAAAAAAAATCTCATAATGGAATGAATAATTTATAATACAAACAACGTACTTACAATTTTACCATTTTAGCTTTGTTTTTGTGGTTAATTTAGATCTAGATCTAAGTATTCCTGATTTAAAAGTGCTAGATATATTCCTTAAATTTTCAGATTTGGACTTATGTTTCAGCAGACCTACTTTCAAATCTCAATATATTGATTTTAACTTTTCGGATTTATACACATGTTTTGATAAATACAGTTTTCATTTTGAAAACCTTTTGTTTTGGATGGTGTTTTGAGATATATATCATATTTCCAAAAGAAATATTTTACTGTTTCTTATAAAAACTTTAATAGAAGTTTAGATCTAACACTAATCTTGATTTAACACATTTGAAGTGAATTCAGAAAAAAATAATTATGTTTTCAAAAAGAATCAAAAAAATAATATTTTGAAATAATAATAGTAATAATAATTTTTGGAGTTCATTTCATTATGCAGGAAATAATTTGAATTTGAGATATATAATTATTTTTGTTTATGGTGGTGAATTTTATATACAGATCTGTAATCTTTTGAACCATTCATGTTAAAGAATGTAAAATCTTGATTATGTGATTATACTCTTTTACTCAACCTTTTAGATATTTTATATGTTTAAATATATATGGTATTTTTAGCAAATATGATTATTGAGAAATGCATTATAACTTTAAGGAGTTCTTTTTAATTTTACCATCGATTAATACTATAGCTAGATTCAAATTTTATTCTGTTTCTTTAAGTAGATTTATTTATTTGATTCATGTATTTGGACTACATAACATTTATTTCCATGTTTTTTTATAATAGATGTATTACATGTGTTGTTATGGTAATATATTATATTACCTTATTATCATAAATGTATTAAATACATTAGTTCTTGTAAATAAAATGATTTATGCTTGCGTTTGGAATATGAACAAACATATGTATTATTATTCGATGTATTTAGCAAGTAATGTCAAATGTAATGGAAGAAATAAAAAGGTTAGAACCACAATCTAAAGTTGTGCAAAGAAATTTTTTAAACTAGAAGTTGCATAACTTAAATTCTGAGATCTGAAGCCTTGAATTATGAAAAAATAAACTTTTTGATAAAGTTTACAAGTTTGAAATCTTATATGTTTTTCCTAACTAGCAAGAATGTAAAAGCTTCTAAATTAGATGCACGCAAAAAAGTTGAGAGCTAGAAGTTCATCATAAATTAATAAACTTGATACACACACACACACTATGCATTATGGAACCTAAAGTTACTCAATCAATGAACTTGAAATAATTCATAATTTAAAAGCTTGAAGCTTTATTGAATTGTAGGAAGTGGTAACATTGTACTCCTTAAAGAAAACATAACTTGAAGTTATTTATATATACAGGGGGCATTGATGATGCATCCAAAGATCTCATAAAATTCAAAATGAGTTGTATCTTACTTATATATTTACATTTATAATAACTTGAAGTTGTTTATGTATTTTATTTGAACCAAAAGTTCAATACAGTTCTAAAACCGAGGTTTTGAACATTATTATGTAGTCTCAAAGGATTCACATTGACATTGATCATTAAACAGAAATTGATAGTTTGAATTTTTATAATAGTTTGTTACAAAAATCAGCGACTCAAACGAGAAAGAATATAGAAATTTATAAAACGTTAGTAATATGTGTATGCATGTATATGTATATATATATATGTGTGTGTGTGTGTGTGTGTATATGTATGTATATATATATATATATATGTATGTATATATATATATACATTCAACTAACAACCTAAAGTTTGCTATGAGCTAATGTTATAAATTATGCGTAAATATTATTTAGTAGTTCAAAAAGTCTATCGATATAAATATTAAATGGAATGAAGTCATGTGTGTATTCAAATGATCTATATAATTAGAAAATTTCTCCAAGTTAATAGATTAATGAAAGACAATAAGTAATATAATACGAATGCATCTTATCAACTAATAAGAGCATTATCCTTCTACAATTGAAATACATATAACGTATTTTCTTGCAATAATGTGATAATGGATCAAAAATGAGAATTCAAAGAGGGTTTATTATTTAAAATGATAATTGTTGATGTGGGAAATTAGTCAACACACGCCAATACCCAAATTGTATGAGTTAATAGTAAATCCAAGTAGAATATGCAAGTAAAGGGTGACACAGAATTTATAGTGGTCCGGCATGAACGCCTACATCCACTTTGTCGTAACCATTTAATATAGACATTACAGTTACAAGTTTTGTTGAGTACAAGACTTTGAGTTACAAAGCTGTAAAGCGAGAACTATAATGTCCTTGTCAATTCCTATAGCCATTGCCATCTTCCTAAGTCCAATATGTTTGAGATATGCTTTTATATTCAAAATGTTCAAAAAGCGAGCCCAAAGCCAACCTGAGTGTTAAAACATTGAAGAAAATCTTCTATTTGAAGTGCCAAGTCAAAAAGTATTTTGGGCCAAAAAATCCATGTTAAAAGTCGTTAATGAGTTTTTCTCCAAGCTTCCCATATGCCAAAATGAACAGTCAAAAGGTCCTCCTAAATGCCACATTAATAAGGTATTTATAGGTGGAGTTGGTGGGCCAAAACCTAAAATTTTGTACCCCAGGAGTGGCACCAATCCCGCAATCGGCATGTACCCCGGGAGTTAACCAAAATTCAAGTGCCCTGCCCAAATTTCGTATCCAGGCTGATCACCCACAAAATATTGATCTGCACGTGTTGATCAGTTGAAAATGAATGATCCGCTCATGCTTGGACTTGCCCGATCAGGCAAGTTCTGTATCCAAGCTTTATACCGATCCTAGGATCGACGATTCCAATTTCTACTGAAAACTGATGCGCGCAAGCAATTTTAGATGATTCTCATGATTCAGGCAAGTATTTGGTGGAGCTCGCTTCGGTTTGAATTTGTATCCATGGGATATGAAATGTATTCCTGATCGAGGGATCTGTTTTTGGTTTTTTGTGTAAATGCTTTTGTGCATGCCTTGGTTTTATGTGATCTTCTCGGCCATGGCAAGCATTTAATGAATATCGCACTTCGTATCTTAGGATACGAAGCACTACCCTGATCTGGAAATCAGTGCTTATGTACTTCCATGAATTCATGGGCTACGACCTCAGTTTTTGGGTGATCATCTCAGCCCTGGCAACCATTTTATATTAAATGATCCAATTCACGTGAAAAGGGCCAGATCCAACCTAACTTGATGCCACCACATGCCAAAGTGTGCCAAACTCGATCTTGCCACGCGCGTGTCCTTGGGCTGATTCGATCACATGCCTGAGCATATGAAATATAATCTAAGTTTCATCAAACTTTAGCAAACTTCATATCCCAACGGGGATACAAAAATCCCAAATGTGCCAAGGCCGATCCAAATTAGTCGAACCCGAGATACCGATTCAAGAGACGGTGTTTCAACCTTGTTCTGAGCACCTCGCGACTTCGACAATAATTGCTACGTACTTTTATAAGATTGTACTCGAACAGCGAGTACTTTGATTGTCATGAAATTGTCGTGTGACTGCTTTCCCAAAAAGAAGGTCAACACTTTGCCCCCCAAAACATGTTTTTTGGGTGTTTCTGAGAAGGAAGACGCGTTTTGCGATAATCTCGGAATCTATAAATTTGTAATCTGAGATTTGAGAGAAGTTTGACTGGAACTTTGAATCGCCATAATAGATGAAAACCCATAAAGCCGGAGCCATGTTAACTCGACACGATCGTTGTGGATCGTATTGAATGGAAGTAGACGATCGTTGTGGATCGCATTGAATAGGAATTCAACGATCGTTGTATATCGTAATTTGATGGGGTGCTGAGTCCAGAGAGTATGCAATCTAGAAAACCAAAAGTCGTGGGCTCGCTAGTCCTTGCTGAAGCAAGTATGTTCGTGCAGAAAGGGTTTCACACCTGGCGGACCAAGTTGCGAGGTATTGTATACTTGGTTGGCCACGTTATTTAGATTTCATATACATGATGGATCAAGTTACTAAAATATTATGTGCTCGACGAATCTAGTTACTAAGATATTATATACTTGATGGACCAAGTTATTAAGATATTATATACTTGACGGATCAAGTTATTAAGATATTATTTATTTGGCGGGATAAGTTATTAAGATATTACGTACTTAGCGGATCAAGTTATTAAGATATTATATACTTGGTGGGCCATATATACTTGGCGGGCCAAATTAATAAGATACTATGTACTTGACGAATCAAGTTAAGGAGTTTTTATACTTGGCAAACCAAGTTCGGGGGATTTTGTACTTAGTGGACCAAGTCCTTGGAAGACCAATATAGGAATTTGTATACTTGATGGATCAAGTCCTTGGCGGACCAAAGTAGGAATTTTTATACTTGGCGGACCAAGTTCTTGGTGGACCAAGGTAGAAATTTTTATATTTGGAGGACCAAGAGAGGAATTTTTATACTTGATGGATCAAGTTCTTGGCGGACCAAGAGGGGATTTTTATACTTGACATATTAAGTACTTGGCCGACTAAGAGGGAATATTTGTACTTAGCGGACCACGTTCATAGATTCTTGATAGAGCCAAATAGATACAATGGTTTGTAGTCGAATTCAAATCATGCCCAAGATTCTCTGCCTGATCCAGTACATATGTAAATTGATGTAGCAGCCTTTGATTACAAGTTGCTAAATTAAACAAGCGGATGGTTAAGATTTGGGTACGAAGCTTTCCCGAAGATTAAATCTTAATCTTGCATATGTTGTAGGCCAACTCAACAATCGCAAAATGAAAAAGCAAAAAGTCACGGACTAGAGTCCAAAAGACAAAAAGATACATGAAGCCAGTTCAGTTGATTATAATGCCGCGGGGACTAGGTCCTGGCCCGCTCCTGTCCTCGGATGTAGTAGAGAGATGAGCCCGAGTTGTGGTGGTTTCCCGTTCTTAACGTATTGTGCGAGATCACCCCTCCTAACACGTTCTTCGGTTTGATCGTGAAGTTGTCTGCACCGGTCAGTGTCATGGCCTGCAATTTCATGGAGCTACAGTACTTGCCAGAGTGCAATTATTTTTTAGTTGGTTCCCTCTCGGGGGGGGGGATTTTGAAAAAGAGTGGTTCCATGAACATCAAGATGAATTCTTTTTAAGACCCGAGTGAGCTCGGTATAGGAGGGGAATTTTTGCTCTATCAGTGGTCGTACATTCTGATCGTCTCGAGATTTGCCTTTTCCTTTTTCCTGAGTCAGAGGGTCCTATGCCTCTTGCTATATTGGTTGATAATAACTATTTTTCACCATGAGAGTCTTCTTCGTGCTGAAACCACTTCGCCTCAAACTAAAACCCACCTAGGTCTCTCGGTGGGACTCGTTGAAGTGAAACTTTAAAGTCAGTTTTATCAAGAATGCTGGAAACAACAACCGTTAGAACCATGGATGATTCGGCTCTGTCGAACGAAGCCAACGCAGCGTTGAATCTTTCTAGAAATTTGTACAAAGTTTTGCCTTTCCTTTGCTTAATCGTTGTCAGAGTCATAACGTTCTTGGGTCGAGCGATATGGACCCTGAACTGTTCGATGAATTTGTCGACCAAGACATTCCGTCTATTGACAGATACTGATTCCAATTACCTGTACCATGTAACTACAATGTTTGTGAGATAGAGAGGGAAGCACTTCTCCATTACATTATCTAAAGCCGTAAGTACTTCCTAGTGGCGCATATCGCGCATCAAGTGAACGGTAGGATCCCTCTTACCATCGAAAGCTTCTAACACCAGCAATTTAAAATCTGGTGGATTATGAGAATTCTTGATCTCTTGAGAAAAGGGACTGCGAGTAACAGAGGCCAACTCCGTGTGAGATGCTCTTCCTTGAGCAAAGCATCAGATCGCATCAGGGATTTGATTTTCATTTCCTGATCCTAGAAATCGTCTCCAATCATTCAAGATGACACTAGTGCCCCTAGTGTACAATTCCAAATTAGCCATCAGTTGAGTCACAACAAGAATATCCGGCTAATTCCGAATGTGAGGACATGCAACATGCGTAAAATGGACTCTCGGGAACCGTGGGAGCACTTCCAATGTCTGGACCTTTGCGCACATGTGCTTAAGCAACATTGCCAGTACCTGAACCGACAAACTTACCAACCAAATAATCCTAAGTTGTTATTCCGTCGGGATTGGGAGTGCTACCCCCGATTGTAGTGGGAACACTACCAATTAGAGGATTAATATTGATCTAGTGCTAATTCTGAGGGATTGCCCCAGGTTCGGAGCAATTACTTGAGGAACATTGGTACTCGGTACTACGATAATACCAAAGCCTAACGGTCTTCCAACATTTTTCATCCGAGCCGTAAAAGCATTCGTAACTTCATGTTATTGCCTAAAGAGTTCTTCTTGTCATACAAGACGCGAAGTCAACTCTTTGGTTATGTCCTTATCCATCCCGTCACCAAGCCCTCAAGTAATGACGTTCGAGGGATTTCCAGTAGAAGAAATTTCTTGGTTTTTTTCTACTTCTGCTCCTTCTAGATGAGTTAAGGAGATTTGCTTTCGCTTAACCATAGTTTCTAATGAGAGAGAAATCTGAGAGTCTATGTTTTCAATGGTAATCCGAAGGTATTCTAACATGCCCCTAACCGACATTCCAAAATGCCAACACCCTAATTCTATGAGTTAAGTAGTAAATCCAAGTAGAATATGCAAGTAAGTAAAGTGACAATCAGAATTAATAGTGGCTCGGCATGAACGCCTACGTCCACTTTTTCATAACCATTTATTATAGACATTACAGTTACAAGTTTTGTTGAGTACAAGACTTTGAGTTACAAAGTTGTAAAATGAGAATTACGATGTCTCTATCAATTCCCAGTAGCCATTGCTATCTTCCTAAGTTTGATATGTTTGAGAGATGCTTCTATGTTCAAAAACATTCAAAAAGCGAGCCAAAAGCCAATCCGAGTGCTAAAACGTTGAAAACAATCTTTTAGTGAAGTGAGAAGTCCAAAAATGTATTCTAGGCCAAAAAGTCCATGTGGAAACCACTAATGAGTTTTTCTCCATGCTTCCCGTGTGCCAAAATGAGCAGTCAAAAGGTCCCCTAAAATGTCACATCAGTCGGGTACTTATAGGTGGAGTTAGTGGGCCATAGCCTAAAATTTTGTATCCTGGGAGTTGTACCGATCCCCAGGTCGGTACGTATCCTAGGAATTATCCAAAACTCAGGAGCCTTTCCCAAATTTCGTATCCAGGATGATCACCCAGAAAATAGCGATTTGTACATGTTGACCAGCTGAAAATAAATGATTCGCTCATGCCTTGTCTTTCCCGATCAGGAAAGTTCCGTATCAAAGCTTTATACCGATCCTAGGATCAGTGATTCCAATATTTGCTGAAAACTGATGCGCAAGTAATTTTAGGTGATTCGCACAATTAAGACATGTATTTGGTGGTCGCTTCGACGAGAATTCATATTGATGGGATACAAAATGCATTTTGATTCGGGGACCAGTGTGGTTTTTTTTTTTTTTGTGCAAACGCTTGAGTGCATTCCTTGGTTTTATGTGATCATCTCGGTTGTGGCAGCTCTTGGTGAAGATCGCACTTCATGTCCTGGGATACAAAGCACTACCCCGATCTGGGGTTCAGTGCTTGTGTACTTCCATGAATTCATGGGCTGCAACCAAGGCTTTTGGGTAATCCGCTAAGCCCTGGCAACCGCTTTGTATTGCATGATCAAATTCACATGCCAAATGCCAGACACAACCTAACTTGGTGTGGCCACATGCTATAGTGCGCCAAACTCGATCTTGTCATGCATGTATCCTTGGGCCTGATTCGATCACATGCCTGAGCATATGAAATATGATCCAAGTCTTAGCAAACTTTGTATCCTAACGGGGACATGAAAATCCCAAATGTGTCGATGCACATCCGAACTAGCCGAACCCGGAATACCGATCCGAGAGTTTGTGTTTTCAACCTTGTTCTGAGAGCCTCGCGACTTCAACCAAACGCTGCATATTTCTATAAGATTGTACTCGACCTGCAAGTACTTGAATAGTCATGAAATCGTCATGTGTCTGCTTTACCAAAAAGTGGGTCAATAATAATGTTTGCCAACATTGAGGGGGAGGATAAAAGGATACAAGTTCATGTTGATCATCAGTGTTGAATATTTGTTAACATATAGAATGATGCAAATATTGTGACGACCCGATTTCCCGTTCTCACGGAAACAAGGTTATCTTTGGAATATAACACAGAAACATAAAATAGCAGAACAGAATTAAATAAATACACCAGAATGAACAACAAAATATACTGGATAAAAGTAATCATCAGAGTTACACAGTATACAGGATCTTACTTAGTACAAATACAGTTCAGCTATACATAAATGTCTACAGCGGAAATAAACAAAATATGTACAATAGGAGCTGAACAGCATAAAAAGAAATAAATGATAGAATCCATCTTCAGCTCCAGCTATCCAGAAAGAACCAGCTAAACCTGAACACTAGGCTGCCCGTGTAGAAAAAAGGGGCACCCGAGTTTGAGAGTGAAACAAACTACGAGTCAGTCATGGGACTGGTATGAGAAATCTACTCAACACATATATAATTGGCCAATCACAGGACCACGCCACTTTCGTGGAACGGGTTTACTCCATTGGATTGCCAGTGCTTTAAAACAAATCTTTCTTTTAAACATCGCTATGCTTTTTATAAAAATGAAGCCGTTATAAGACTCAGTTCCCATCATACAATGCAACGCAAACCGGAGGATAGAGTTTTACCTTATAATGGCCAAAATATGATTGATACGAATAAAACAAAGGCATTTGATATTATTGCTAGTGTTTTTATGTTTTGAAAACTATTTCAAATCATAACTATCAATCATAGACGGCATGGGTACCATATATCATGTCGCCATATATATATACAATCAAAACCGCACTATCACGTATTTGGAAATTGGATTTCCGTCATGAACCAAGGCAAAAGATAGTCCTTACCGAATTCGTGACTCTCTAGCCCGAGCCACAGGCAAGTACTCAGTCAAGCCTTCGGAGCGACAGGGCCGGTCCACCGATGTGGATTAAAATGCCTGAACACTACGTTTCCCCACCCTTTGGGGTGTAAATGAGCCAACGAATGACTCCATCGGACCCGGATCGTCCGATCAAACCGAGGCGCCTCGCAACAGCAACAACCACACAGGTGAAAAGTATATAAATGTCAGGGCTGGTAGGTCACTGACACCACCCTAGCTAGAAAGAAACGCATGCCCTCCCTGAGGTCCTTCTCCCGTTTTAGGTTCATACCGGGGTGTGAGGCTCGCGAATTCACGTTATACACAAAGCTACGCCACACAGGCGGTGCTTTGATCATCACCACAAGACTTTGCTTTTCAACAGAAGCCCTGATCACTGCATCTTAGCATGCCACACAGAATAAATCCTATGTCCGACACACAGTCCATTTACAAGTCCGTTCTGGGTCTGAACGAAACCGGAGGCACTAAATACCTCGCAAACCCTTCGATCAACACGTACGTCTGAACGATCACCACTCATTATCCATATTTCGGGATGCCTCCCAATCAGGACCTCGGTTACCATCCAAACGAGGTGAAGATCTCCGGTCTTCGACCATCGTCTTCATCTTCGAATTTCAATCGTCGGTCGATTATTCGAAATGAGAATTAACTCGGCCTTTTCAAATAATTCACGTATATTTAGAATTTCAAATCGATTTATTTCAATGGTTAAATTATTCGACAACACCAATTGTGTTCTTTAATATAGTTTTCACACCAAACACATTCAACCATCAAACATCACATAAATCAAGCAAATTCAGTTTATTTCCATTCCATATTGCTTACGATATTTTATAACTATTTATCGCTATTTTTATTTATTTTAAAATAGCCATTTTATTCAAAACGACGTTTCGGGCCATAACGTGGCCGTGGCGCTGTTTTTCTTCAGATTTGATTTACACATATCTGAAAATCTAACCGTTGGATCTTCACAAAATTTACATCATTAGAAAGGTCTTTTCGAAACGAATCCAACGGTTCCAGTTTCGGGAAAATCCGACGGTCGGATCTCCCGGTACAATCGTTTGAAGTTTCGATTTCAAAATACGAACTGCAGCGTCGTTATTCGATTAAATATAATTCTATTTATATTTATATATAAATAAAATCGATTCTGGCGCTGTTTTTCTTCAGATTTGAATTAAACATTCCAGACAATCCAACCGTTGGATTTCTACAAGGTTGGTGCCGTTGGAAAGATTATTCCAAGGCTAACCCGACGGTTGAGGTTTCGGGAAAATCCAATGGTCGGATTTCCCGTACTAGTCGTTTGAAATTACGGTTTCGAAATACGAACTGCACGGCTTCGTTTCGTTTTAATTTTATTTATATTTATATAGTTATATAAATATAGTTCATTCAACTATTTCAATATCGTTTTAACTTCAAAAATTTTCTAACTCCTTAAATTTTGGAAAAATTTCGCCATAACCTCCCCTGCACCGGGAGCGTCGGGAAATCGCAAATAGCGTCCCGGTCCTTCTAATCTCAAAAAGAAAAAGAAGAAGCCAAGCGGCTAGCCAATAGGCTCAAAATCATCACCCAAACAAATCAGTAAATGTGTACCTATTTGTCGGGCACAAAATTTTATTCCTCTTCTCTAGCCCCTTCGCTATAACCTGTTCAATGAATATGCATGTACATATATATACAGTCCATATCATTTTTCATTTTCTATTCAACTTCATATTCGATTTCTATTTGGTTTAAAAACACCATTCATTCTAATGTTACATAAATAGGTGCAAATCATTTCATTAGCTAATTAATGAATATTTCAACTCATATATGTTTATTTTGAACAAGTGGCTATTTTTAACACTTAACATTTTAACGATTTATGCATACAATAAAAATGTGATTTTTATTATCGAACAATTTATTTCAAAATATGAATACCATTCAACACATGAATTTCTAAACAACGAATGAATATCAATTCAACAAATGAATGTTTTCAATAGTTTTTGTATATAGATAAAAATGTGATTTTTATTATCGAACAATTTATTTCAAAATATGAATACCATTCAACACATGAATTTCTAAACAACGAATGAATATCAATTCAACACATGAATGTTTTCTATACAATGAATAAATATAGTTTAAGCATATGAAAATAATTCAAACACACACAAATATTATTCAAAATTTCGGCAGCATAACGGCAGGGTAGTTACACCGGCACCGTCCCTAGTACGGCTCCTCGCTCTACCTTAAAACCTCGCGGTTTTTGACAATGGGGTTCATGCATCTAATTCGCACGCAGGCGGCATGTATATATTTATTTCATTTCCACAAACTAATCCTATGTGGTTTCAACCAAATATTTCACAACCACAAACGGGTATTTTTCAACCAATATCAATCACAAACAATCCCAAACAATCATTCAATTTTCACCACAATTTCAACCAATAAATATCGTCCATGGTTTGTGGACGAGGGGCGTATATATATATATATATATTTATATATAGCAATTCACTTTTACTTCACACATATATATATATAAATTTTTAAATCAGAAATCTCACCAATAGCTATCCAACTTCAAGACTCTTCTTAATAGAAATCTTCGCCTATTTGTCGCTTTCACCCGTATTCTCTGCACATGTAAAAATCGAATTTTTTTACTACGCTATTCTATATATAAAAATATGATTTTTACTTCGACTTTCAACATATAAAAATATGATTTTTCCTTTTGCTTTTAACATATAAAAATATGATTTTTCCTTTTGCTTTTAACATATAAAAATATGATTTTTCCTTTTGCTTTTAACATATAAAAATATGATTTTTCCTTTTGCTTTTAACATATAAAAATATGATTTTTCCTTTTGCTTTTTAAATTCCTAATCTCCTTTTAGTTTACAATTCATTTTAAAATCAGTTTTTAAATCATTATAAAAATTCAGTTTTTAAGAATTGTAAAATCAGTTTTTAAAACTTTCTTTAAAACAGTTTAACATTTTTTTTTTTTATTCAGTTTTCTTTTTATTAAAAACAAAAATCAGATTTGATTTCTTTTACAAAAAATCTGTTTTAACTTGAAAAAAAAATTCAGTTTTAAACTTTTTTTTTAAAAACAAAACAGTTTTAAACTTTTTTAAAAAATTTCAGTTTTACATCTATCCTAATATCAGTTTTAAACCTTATATAAAAATCAGTTTATATATAAAATAAAAATAAGATAAATAAAAATAAAATTAAATTAAAACTTACAGAGGAGCGGGGGGGGGGGGGGTCTGCAGATCGTCGGAGGCGGGGCTCTCGAGGGTGGCGGTCGGCGGTTCAGCGTTGCGAACCAGGGGGGTGCGGTGGGGTTTCGAACAGTTGAGGCGGTGGGCGACTTCGGGGTAAGGGCGCTGGGAGGAGGAGGCTGCTTCGAGGGGTGGGGCGCGATGATGGCTCGTCGGCGTCAGATCTTTAGGGGGGCGGCGGCTTCAATTTAGGTTTTCTTCCTTTTTTTTTTTTTTTTTTATTATCCGAACTGTTTCGGTTATGAAGTCGGGGGGGCCAGGCAGGAGAATAAAGGGGAGGGAGGGAAATTTTTTTTTTTTTTTTTTTTTATTATTATTTAATTATTATTTTTGCAAATAGGTTGACTGTTACACTCGACCTCGAAACGAGGCCCACCGCCTGTCGCCCATAGCGTTTCACCCCCATTCCGAACACAATGGGATATGTATCGCAAGCTGATTTGATCGTTATAGTCTGTTTCCTTTTGAATTTTCATTTAAATCATTATATTGAATTTTAAACGCACATTTCAAATTACCGGGGTCACATACTAACTAGAAAAATTCCAGAAAAATATTTTCTAGCTTCGTATTGACGATACGGTCCTAACAAAACTAGTTTCGTCGAATTCTGAGACCGTTTGAAAAATGGCCAATTTCCAGTCGATTAAAATCAACTGAAACTGGTCAAACGCGTTTTCCTTTGCCACGCTCACATATTGATTCGAAAAATTATGAAATTTGAAACCTAGCAATAACTTGACACTGCGGACCCAACAAAAGTGGTTTCGTCGAAATCCGAGGTCATCTGCAAAATGTCCATTTTTAAGGGCCTGAATTCCATAGCGACTATTCAGAATTTTCAACTGGACATATCTTTTGATTCCCGCTATCAAATTTCGATTGGTCAGATTCGTTAGAAGGATATCATCAATTAGATACTAATGTTTTTGGTCTCACTAAAATCCGGATTGTTTTGCACCCGGTATATTCAATTGAAGTTTGAAATCGAATTATCGAACTACCGCGCCATTTTCAATTCTATATATAATTATAATTAATTATATTCGTTTTCAAATGTCGATTCAAACTCAGTTTTCATCGCCATTACTTAAAATATTTATTTTAAATATTTAAAATCCATTATTTTAGCCAATTTAAAATTTTTAAATTGGTTCAGATTTTCTGGGTCGTTACAATCTCCCCCACTTAAAACTTTTCGTCCCCGAAAAGGAACAAAGTCGAAAGTGGTTTGATAAATCTACAATCACACAACACAACAACCAATCCAATTGCTTTTAATCTTTTTAACTTTTCAAATATATATCTTTTATATATTCAAAAATTATATTTCTAAAATCAGACTATATATAAATATAATCACAAATACGTTATTTAAAAACATATTACTCCCGACTCGTTCTGAGGCACTTCTGACCCCATCTCTAACGAGTAGTTCTGATTCTGCTTGTATAGAGTTACCCGTCCTAGAACACTACTGGTTCTATCTCTGACGAGTTCGTTCAAATGTTATATTCCAGAACTAAGCTTAACCAAAGCTCTGATACCACGATGTGACGACCCGATTTCCCGTTCTCACGAAAACAAGGTTATCTTTGGAATATAACACAGAAACATAAAATAGCAGAACAGAATTAAATAAATACACCAGAATGAACAACAAAATATACTGGATAAAAGTAATCATCAGAGTTACACAGTATACAGGATCTTACTTAGTACAAATACAGTTCAGCTATACATAAATGTCTACAGCGGAAATAAACAAAATATGTACAATAGGAGCTGAACAGCATAAAAAGAAATAAATGATAGAATCCATCTTCAGCTCCAGCTATCCAGAAAGAACCAGCTAAACCTGAACACTAGGCTGCCCGTGTAGAAAAAAGGGGCACCCGAGTTTGAGAGTGAAACAAACTACGAGTCAGTCATGGGACTGGTATGAGAAATCTACTCAACACATATATAATTGGCCAATCACAGGACCACGCCACTTTCGTGGAACGGGTTTACTCCATTGGATTGCCAGTGCTTTAAAACAAATCTTTCTTTTAAACATCGCTATGCTTTTTATAAAAATGAAGCCGTTATAAGACTCAGTTCCCATCATACAATGCAACGCAAACCGGAGGATAGAGTTTTACCTTATAATGGCCAAAATATGATTGATACGAATAAAACAAAGGCATTTGATATTATTGCTAGTGTTTTTATGTTTTGAAAACTATTTCAAATCATAACTATCAATCATAGACGGCATGGGTACCATATATCATGTCGCCATATATATATACAATCAAAACCGCACTATCACGTATTTGGAAATTGGATTTCCGTCATGAACCAAGGCAAAAGATAGTCCTTACCGAATTCGTGACTCTCTAGCCCGAGCCACAGGCAAGTACTCAGTCAAGCCTTCGGAGCGACAGGGCCGGTCCACCGATGTGGATTAAAATGCCTGAACACTACGTTTCCCCACCCTTTGGGGTGTAAATGAGCCAACGAATGACTCCATCGGACCCGGATCGTCCGATCAAACCGAGGCGCCTCGCAACAGCAACAACCACACAGGTGAAAAGTATATAAATGTCAGGGCTGGTAGGTCACTGACACCACCCTAGCTAGAAAGAAACGCATGCCCTCCCTGAGGTCCTTCTCCCGTTTTAGGTTCATACCGGGGTGTGAGGCTCGCGAATTCACGTTATACACAAAGCTACGCCACACAGGCGGTGCTTTGATCATCACCACAAGACTTTGCTTTTCAACAGAAGCCCTGATCACTGCATCTTAGCATGCCACACAGAATAAATCCTATGTCCGACACACAGTCCATTTACAAGTCCGTTCTGGGTCTGAACGAAACCGGAGGCACTAAATACCTCGCAAACCCTTCGATCAACACGTACGTCTGAACGATCACCACTCATTATCCATATTTCGGGATGCCTCCCAATCAGGACCTCGGTTACCATCCAAACGAGGTGAAGATCTCCGGTCTTCGACCATCGTCTTCATCTTCGAATTTCAATCGTCGGTCGATTATTCGAAATGAGAATTAACTCGGCCTTTTCAAATAATTCACGTATATTTAGAATTTCAAATCGATTTATTTCAATGGTTAAATTATTCGACAACACCAATTGTGTTCTTTAATATAGTTTTCACACCAAACACATTCAACCATCAAACATCACATAAATCAAGCAAATTCAGTTTATTTCCATTCCATATTGCTTACGATATTTTATAACTATTTATCGCTATTTTTATTTATTTTAAAATAGCCATTTTATTCAAAACGACGTTTCGGGCCATAACGTGGCCGTGGCGCTGTTTTTCTTCAGATTTGATTTACACATATCTGAAAATCTAACCGTTGGATCTTCACAAAATTTACATCATTAGAAAGGTCTTTTCGAAACGAATCCAACGGTTCCAGTTTCGGGAAAATCCGACGGTCGGATCTCCCGGTACAATCGTTTGAAGTTTCGATTTCAAAATACGAACTGCAGCGTCGTTATTCGATTAAATATAATTCTATTTATATTTATATATAAATAAAATCGATTCTGGCGCTGTTTTTCTTCAGATTTGAATTAAACATTCCAGACAATCCAACCGTTGGATTTCTACAAGGTTGGTGCCGTTGGAAAGATTATTCCAAGGCTAACCCGACGGTTGAGGTTTCGGGAAAATCCAATGGTCGGATTTCCCGTACTAGTCGTTTGAAATTACGGTTTCGAAATACGAACTGCACGGCTTCGTTTCGTTTTAATTTTATTTATATTTATATAGTTATATAAATATAGTTCATTCAACTATTTCAATATCGTTTTAACTTCAAAAATTTTCTAACTCCTTAAATTTTGGAAAAATTTCGCCATAACCTCCCCTGCACCGGGAGCGTCGGGAAATCGCAAATAGCGTCCCGGTCCTTCTAATCTCAAAAAGAAAAAGAAGAAGCCAAGCGGCTAGCCAATAGGCTCAAAATCATCACCCAAACAAATCAGTAAATGTGTACCTATTTGTCGGGCACAAAATTTTATTCCTCTTCTCTAGCCCCTTCGCTATAACCTGTTCAATGAATATGCATGTACATATATATACAGTCCATATCATTTTTCATTTTCTATTCAACTTCATATTCGATTTCTATTTGGTTTAAAAACACCATTCATTCTAATGTTACATAAATAGGTGCAAATCATTTCATTAGCTAATTAATGAATATTTCAACTCATATATGTTTATTTTGAACAAGTGGCTATTTTTAACACTTAACATTTTAACGATTTATGCATACAATAAAAATGTGATTTTTATTATCGAACAATTTATTTCAAAATATGAATACCATTCAACACATGAATTTCTAAACAACGAATGAATATCAATTCAACAAATGAATGTTTTCAATAGTTTTTGTATATAGATAAAAATGTGATTTTTATTATCGAACAATTTATTTCAAAATATGAATACCATTCAACACATGAATTTCTAAACAACGAATGAATATCAATTCAACACATGAATGTTTTCTATACAATGAATAAATATAGTTTAAGCATATGAAAATAATTCAAACACACACAAATATTATTCAAAATTTCGGCAGCATAACGGCAGGGTAGTTACACCGGCACCGTCCCTAGTACGGCTCCTCGCTCTACCTTAAAACCTCGCGGTTTTTGACAATGGGGTTCATGCATCTAATTCGCACGCAGGCGGCATGTATATATTTATTTCATTTCCACAAACTAATCCTATGTGGTTTCAACCAAATATTTCACAACCACAAACGGGTATTTTTCAACCAATATCAATCACAAACAATCCCAAACAATCATTCAATTTTCACCACAATTTCAACCAATAAATATCGTCCATGGTTTGTGGACGAGGGGCGTATATATATATATATATATTTATATATAGCAATTCACTTTTACTTCACACATATATATATATAAATTTTTAAATCAGAAATCTCACCAATAGCTATCCAACTTCAAGACTCTTCTTAATAGAAATCTTCGCCTATTTGTCGCTTTCACCCGTATTCTCTGCACATGTAAAAATCGAATTTTTTTACTACGCTATTCTATATATAAAAATATGATTTTTACTTCGACTTTCAACATATAAAAATATGATTTTTCCTTTTGCTTTTAACATATAAAAATATGATTTTTCCTTTTGCTTTTAACATATAAAAATATGATTTTTCCTTTTGCTTTTAACATATAAAAATATGATTTTTCCTTTTGCTTTTAACATATAAAAATATGATTTTTCCTTTTGCTTTTTAAATTCCTAATCTCCTTTTAGTTTACAATTCATTTTAAAATCAGTTTTTAAATCATTATAAAAATTCAGTTTTTAAGAATTGTAAAATCAGTTTTTAAAACTTTCTTTAAAACAGTTTAACATTTTTTTTTTTTATTCAGTTTTCTTTTTATTAAAAACAAAAATCAGTTTTGATTTCTTTTACAAAAAATCTGTTTTAACTTGAAAAAAAAATTCAGTTTTAAACTTTTTTTTTAAAAACAAAACAGTTTTAAACTTTTTTAAAAAATTTCAGTTTTACATCTATCCTAATATCAGTTTTAAACCTTATATAAAAATCAGTTTATATATAAAATAAAAATAAGATAAATAAAAATAAAATAAAATTAAAACTTACAGAGGAGCCGGGGGGGTCTGCAGATCGTCGGAGGCGGGGCTCTCGAGGGTGGCGGTCGGCGGTTCAGCGTTGCGAACCAGGGGGGTGCGGTGGGGTTTCGAACAGTTGAGGCGGTGGGCGACTTCGGGGTAAGGGCGCTAGGAGGAGGAGGCTGCTTCGAGGGGTGGGGCGCGATGATGGCTCGTCGGCGTCAGATCTTTAGGGGGGCGGCGGCTTCAATTTAGGTTTTCTTCCTTTTTTTTTTTTTTTTATTATCCGAACTGTTTCGGTTATGAAGTCGGGGGGGCCAGGCAGGAGAATAAAGGGGAGGGAGGGAAATTATTTTTTTTTTTTTTTTTTTTTATTATTATTTAATTATTATTTTTGCAAATAGGTTGACTGTTACACTCGACCTCGAAACGAGGCCCACCGCCTGTCGCCCATAGCGTTTCACCCCCATTCCGAACACAATGAGATATGTATCGCAAGCTGATTTGATCGTTATAGTCTGTTTCCTTTTGAATTTTCATTTAAATCATTATATTGAATTTTAAACGCACATTTCAAATTACCGGGGTCACATACTAACTAGAAAAATTCCAGAAAAATATTTTCTAGCTTCGTATTGACGATACGGTCCTAACAAAACTAGTTTCGTCGAATTCTGAGACCGTTTGAAAAATGGCCAATTTCCAGTCGATTAAAATCAACTGAAACTGGTCAAACGCGTTTTCCTTTGCCACGCTCACATATTGATTCGAAAAATTATGAAATTTGAAACCTAGCAATAACTTGACACTGCGGACCCAACAAAAGTGGTTTCGTCGAAATCCGAGGTCATCTGCAAAATGTCCATTTTTAAGGGCCTGAATTCCATAGCGACTATTCAGAATTTTCAACTGGACATATCTTTTGATTCCCGCTATCAAATTTCGATTGGTCAGATTCGTTAGAAGGATATCATCAATTAGATACTAATGTTTTTGGTCTCACTAAAATCCGGATTGTTTTGCACCCGGTATATTCAATTGAAGTTTGAAATCGAATTATCGAACTACCGCGCCATTTTCAATTCTATATATAATTATAATTAATTATATTCGTTTTCAAATGTCGATTCAAACTCAGTTTTCATCGCCATTACTTAAAATATTTATTTTAAATATTTAAAATCCATTATTTTAGCCAATTTAAAATTTTTAAATTGGTTCAGATTTTCTGGGTCGTTACAAATATTAAGTAACTTGGATATATTATCAATTATATCCTTAATAGACCTTTTCCAATATAGATTTGAATCCCTTAAGGATCCAAAGATGTAAACCACAACTGAAATGCGATATAAAAGTCAGTTCAAAATATCTTAAGAATATGTTATAAAGATATCAAATAAAAGAGGTTAGTGTTCTAGAAGAAACATTTAAGGGTGCTTTGAAAGAAACTCATGACATGATTGCCGAATAACCCTAAAAGTGGCTTAGGTATCTAAACATAATAAATAAAGGGATCTCAATAAATCATATCGAAAACTGAAAGTAAATAATCATCGATATAAATTTGTAAATAATAAAGTTCTTATGTTAATTAATATATTAAAAACCATGAATTAAGATAGAACATGATGGGCCATCATTAGTCTTTTCTAAATGAAAATTGTGGACTTGTAGTCCGTAAAATATAATTACAAACATGTATATAAAATGACAAAAGCACACTAAAATTACTGAGGCACTACGTAGTGTCAACAACATGTTATGTGTCACGAGCATTATACTTCCCAAACATAATTGAATTGATTAAAGTAGCGAAAGTGTTTAAAACATTTAGAATGTCTTGAAGGTATAAACGATGAAGTGTACAAATTTCTGAAGAATGTAAATAACTTTGGTAGTGATAAAGAATGCAAATAACAAGAAATGTAGATTATTACATTCTTTTAGATATTGTTATGATGAAAATTTTGATATAATTCATGATGAGTAGTTTATTTTCTATTTTTAGAAATTGTTCAATGAAACTCTTAATATCCATTGAAGTGCTAGTTGCGATATGCAAAACTTATTAAAATATACAATTTTCTAAATAATATAAAAAATATTTGTAGCTATTAAGGATGTCAAGGACAAGAACGACATATTACAATATTCTTATGAGTATTGTTACAATGAAAATCTTGATATACTCCACGATGAGTAGATTACTTCATGCTTCTTAGTGTTGTTGTAACGAAACATGTCTTATTCATCAAATGTGTATTGCAATATGCAAATTTGATCGAAGCACAAAATTGTAAGTGCATCAAGTGTATTCATAAATAAATATTAATAGCATACAAAGCGCAAACAGAATACGCTTTAAATAAGAAAACATGTCTGAAGCTTGGAAATGCATATGAAATTTTTAAAGGAAAAGTTCATTAAGAAATATCTATATGCAATTTGTTTATCAAAAGATGAATGCGAATTCAGAGGAAATTATAAAATCAGAAGAGCACTAAAAAGTATGCTATAATGCACTATTTTCCTTAAGTAAATTTTTTTCCATCTAGTTTTTTAGTAAGGTTTTAACGAGAAATTATATTGATCCAGAAGTATCAAATTCCATTTGACATAGTAAACTATTGAAATATGACATTTTATATTGTATTTTTTTCTTTCACTAAGATTTTTCTGATCGGGTTTTTCTTAGAAGGTTTAAACGAAGCAACACTTTGATTCAGAAGCATCAAATACGTTTTTAATGTAGTAAACTTTTATTTATGAAGACATTGTAGTTTGCGTGGTTCAAATTCTTGTAGATTACATCAATAGTAATAAGATAGAGCCCATTTTTGCTAATTTTTCTTCGCACATAAACTACAAAAAGACAACAAGACAGATATGAAACAATTTCAATCTTAAGAAAGTCGGACAAATCTATTCCTAAATACACATTTAAAATCAACGTTTTCGAAAATGACGTATAAAATTGACATACGTCGGCAACATCAACAAACTAATTTGAATATTGCATTATAAATTAGGCGAAACATATAAAATTTTGTTATAATGTACTCTTTTGCTTCACTAATATTTTTCCCACTGCATTTTTATTAATAAATTTTTAATGAGGTATTATCTTGACTTAGAAGCATCAACCCTCATTGTATCATTGTAAAAAATGTTATATAAAGATGGAATAAAATTATACTATTTTTTTTATTTATGATTTACCGCAGGGTCTTTCATAAATAAGTTTTTAATGAAACAATTAATCTTATCATTTTTGCATATGCATATTCAAGGAGGAGTGTTGTAATATATTAGAATATTAAGTGTGAGTACACTTAACGCAAGAAACATTATTGTAATTAATTGGATATGTGAAATCTATAAACACATAGCTCATGTGAATCAACATAAATAAATGCTCTTTCTTTGAAATTTTATGTTTTCTTTGATGGCTTCATACAGGGCTGGCCCTGAAGTGTAGATGGCCCTAGGCAAAAAACATATTTGAGGCCCTACCATAAAAAATATATCATATTTTTGGCATATTAGTGCTTTGGGCATCACGGTGTTTTCGACAGAGAAGTTATTTGTAGATGAACTAAACATTATTTCTCATAAAGTTCGTACAAAATTCCTTGTCTACATACTATGAAATAGAAGTTTTTTTTTCCGCTGCACACTTATGACAATAACATTATTAGCAGCAACTCATTACAGACTGGTTTTATTCGTCTTGTAATAGTGAAGGTTCCCTCCAACCGAATTTCCTTTATATGAAAGTTCAACATTTTCCAATTCTGAAATAATGAAAAAAAATGGATTACCAATCTTTTGGACATGTTATCTACAACATCCAACCTTAGTTTAAGGCTCACTGCAGCTCCCCTACTGGAGCTTCATTGAGCCATAGGAAATGAATAAAATCATACAGGTTTGCACTCACACTGACATTGTAAGGAATTGGATTCGGTCTCCTTTCATCTGATCTTCCAGCCTAGTAACACTTCAAAAGTTCTTCTATCTTCTGGAGCACAACGTATACCATGAAATAGTTATAAATCTTCTTTTCCTTTTCTATGGTATCACTCAAAATCAAATCAATTACCAAATTAAAAGAAAAAAAATAAACCTAGTTAACAAACATCAATTAATCATTTAATTCAAATCCACTATCAAATCAGTGTTTGCTAATTAGGACTGATTAAACAGTCTTTACTAAACCTAATTTAATGATATATCAATTCTTGCAAATTAGTTAGAAGCTTAATAATTCATACCTGATAATTCGTTCAAATCGGTGAAGCATAGAAGAACTCGATCAGGTGCGGAGTCAACGAATCGCGAATCGCTCTTTGAAGAAGATTTTCGTTGGCGTTATAGTACTTTCAGTTTCAGGAGCATTGAGATATCGGATTTCTTTTGGGTGAGCTGGCAGCAGGGTTGTTTTCTTTTATTTGTGCAATGGGCTCCGGGCTGCTGTATTTTCGTTTTGTTTTTTCTTTTTGGAAATATGAGGCCTTAAATTATGTTGAGGACCTAGGTGATGGCCTGATGTGCCTAGGTACTAGGCCGGGTCTGGCTTCATAACGTCTTTTGTTCTCTTTAACGTTTTTTCTTCTCATTTTATTATATAACAAAGGACAAATATTCAAGTTTGAGAAATATTAAACACAATTAAAGAGTGCTTGTATTTACTCAACTACTGGTGTAGAGGTCTTGAAAATAATTACAACATACAAACTAATAAACTAATCTATACTATATTATAATGAGTTTGGTTTCTCCGACTCTGAAGCATGCCAGTCATTTCTAGAATTCAACAGTCTCGAGTATGCTTTCTCCGTTCCCTTCCATTGCCCTTTTCTCATCATTCTCTTCGTATTCGCTTTTCCTGTAAAATATAATTAAAGTGTGCTGCTAAAAGCACCCTGAAATATGCTTCCTAACACCATAACTAAACACCACCATTCTTTCTATACACATATGCCTCTGACCACCACGAAATAAAAAAAAAGGCACCCAACATACAAAAATAATTTAAGAAACGTCATCTTCTTCATTAGAGCATTGGCTATTCGCGAGATCTTCGTTCGTGTATAAGTTCCCGCCCTTCATTGCTAAGAAATCCAACAGTAATGATTACTAAAATAAGTTTTCTTCGAATTACAATAAAATTGAGATTTAGGGCTTAAGAGGAATCAGTTGGGGAAGAAGTAGACGGCGAATCATGTTAGAAAGCATATCAGGTCGACATTTATATTTGATCGATCGAGATAGGATGATAAAAAGAAATAGGGTTTACGTTTAAACTAATGGCGCGAGATGGAATCCATTCGATGATTAGGGATTGAGTGGAGGAATTAAACTGGTGTTAGGAAGTACATTAAATTAATCAAGAGTGATTAAATTAAGCATTGGGTTGGAAAGGACGTTACACACATAATTAAATCGCTCCTCTTACTTCCGTTTTCACCAAAATCTCCCTGGCGATGTGATTCAGTCTCCAAACCTAATTGGATTCCGGAGTAAGCAACACACACATTAAAAAAAGGCAAACGATTCACGCTTGACTTTGAGGCCAGCAATATGGTAATGAATGGCACGATCGTGTAGGGTTCTCAGGTGTCGTTACTGGAGATGACTGACGCTGAGGAGCTGCCGCATCGCGATTAGGAATTTCCCAATGTCGGAGACTTGCGTTTAGTTGATGATGGAGCAGTCGTGGAGACCGAGTACACAAATGTATAACACCTTTTCTTTTTTTTCCCTCGCATGTGCTTTTTTGCTTCTTTCGTTTTATATACAGATTTCCCCTTCTTCCCTTCTCACCGAACCCTAACTATCCATGCGCCCTGCTTCCCTCAATTTGAAACTTATATTCCCTGCCCATTCACTTCATACCTGCACGATGCTGTCTTCGTTAAGCCGACACCAAATCCAGCTGCTCCTGTGTATATGGGTTATTCCTTCCACAATCGTCTTTTTCCACCTTTACTGTGTTCTTTTCTTTCTTAAGGTGAAAGGTAATTTCAACTATCCATTCCACTTCTAATTCAATGTTATTTTTCTCTATATCTCCTTGGTTGAGCGAATTTAACCCCATTTGTCTTCGACTGCTTTTGGGCGTGCCTCTGATTTGCGCCTGCTGATGGTTTTCCTTTAGATCTGAGCTTCGTTATAGGTAAGTTTAATTACTCACACCCATCTTTCCATATTTCGTCTATAATTTTTTTTATTTTCATTCGTGTTGTATGTTTTCCAACTTCTACCGTGTTCTCTTTAATCCGAGTCTGCTGCGTGTTCACTGTTCCTAAGAATTTTATTATGTATTTTTGAAATTGATTTAAATCTACTCAAATTAACCCTGTGTTAGAGTTCTCTTATGCATTTGAATTTAAATCTACTCAAATTAATCATGTGTTAGAGTTCTCTTATACATCTTCAATCCAAGGTTATTACACCAGACTACAAAGTTAACGGCTTCAGCTACTACCTTTTAATTTTTTAACGAATTTTCTGTCTGCCATTGTTAATAGTTAAATTGCTTATTATTAGTGTCAACATGTAAAGTATCACCATCCAATGAACATGCGCATATTTTTCAGTAGGCATAGAGGACATGGTATTTGTTACCAGGTGATTTGAAGACTTTTTCTCTTAGGGTGCGTTCTCGGCGAACGGAAACGGGGTATTTGAGCGTGACATTTGAGCGAGGTATTTGAGTGTGGTAATGTAGCGAACGGCGAATGTGTTTTAGATACGAACGGGGTATTTGAGTGTGGTATTTGAACCGGGTAATTAGTTGTTAATTTGTTTGGTTTAAATTAATTTATGCGTTTATGTTTGTTATGTTAATCACCATTTTAATTTTAATTTATGGACATGAAAAAATATAGGTTAATCACCATCCCCTTCAGCTAATCACCGCTAATCACCATCCCCTTTAGCTAATCACCGCTAATCACCCTTCCATTTAACAAAACAGCCCCTAATCAAGCACGTTCAGTTTTTGAACGTAGCCTTCTCCAGCTTTCAGCGAGCGTGATTCGGAGCGTGGAAAAAATGTTGTCGCGTCCGACGCTTCTGACGCGTCGGACGTGAATCCAACGCTGTCTGCCACGCCCAATCACTACGAACGCACCCTTACCTTCAACCTGAAAATGAGTAGCTTTACTATGGTTCAATATGTTAGCGCTATCATTTATTTTCCTTATTATTACTGCACACCCAAGCTTTGAATATTTGTACCACTACGACATTGGGAAAAAGGCATTATACTACTGAGATTATTATTTGTCTACAAATTTACAGTACACTGAAATTGTATATCCAATTCAGGATAGCTTTGTAAAATAATAGAGTTTATTTGTGTTCCTTTGAATATTGTGCTTTAACATCCATTAGTGATTTATTTGTTTTTATCTCTTTGTTCATTATTTTTACGTTATAATTACTATCATGCATTATATGATTATTTCTTTGTCTTGCAGGATCCTTCCTATTGGTAGTGTATATTGCAACCACATTCTCTTAATTATTATCTACTGTGAGTCGTCATCTTGAACTTTATACTTTTGGTTTTGATAAATATGCATTGTTTAAGTGCTAAATTTTCTTTGTTTTACTAGAACACTTAGTGACTTATAGTGCACAAATCGAATCTAACTCTTAGTCAACTACATATCTTATTCTCATTTTTAATTAGTTTTTTTAAATCCTTGGGATCAAACAATAATAAAAACACAGGTCATTTTCCTATTCAAAACACTCTTGATAATCCCAACCACTATTACATAGATGGAAATGCGTATAATATGAAACAAATTCTAAAATAAAAGCAATGTGTCATCAAATTATTCATTTATCATCTTAATATCATTATCCTCTTGAATGTTGCACACACTACTTATTAGCTGATATCCAGCAATTGTCGAGGTTAAGGTGGCTAGGAAGGTATTTTGGCTTACAAATGTGTTCATGAATAACAGTGCGTATTATACTGTGATATACGGCAATTTACTTAGGGGAAAAATGCAAATAACTCCAGCAGCCACTAAAAAATCACATAATTTTATAAAGAAACAGAGGTAAAAAAATTGTTAGTTGGGTTGAAGTTTCTTATCGGGTATTTTCAGTAGTAGTCTTTCTCTCACTCACTCTCACACGCGCACGCACGCGCACACACACACACACACACACATATGTGTGTGTGTGTGTGTGTGTGTGTGTGTGTGAAATTCCATCGCACAATTCCTGAATATAATCCATATTGTAATCCTAAGGAGCAACGTGATAGTTTCGTGCAACGAATGAAATATACTTTTATCACTGAAATAAAATTTACCACAAATTTGATAAATTCCAAAGAAGCTACATGCAGTTAGTTACTAGATGCCAATTAGTTCCAAAGTTCTCTAATATTTTAGATGAGCCGGAATCCTGAACTTCGTTTATACCAGGTTTGGTTCAAATATAATATGAAAATTTCCTTATATATTGATACTTTTGATGACTTTTACAATTTCAACAACTCTTCTTTGTCTTTATACATGTAAGCAGTTGTAAGCTTTTTAGTTGATGTTAAGTTTTCAGAAAATTGGAACTAAGACATCTTCTTTGATAAAGTATTTCCAGACTTCCGCGAAATGCTATTACCAACGAAAGCGCTTTTGTGTAAAGCAAATTCAAATGGGCCTAGAAGTAATACAAGTTTTCAAGCAACCAAGGCACCATGTTTGCAAGCTATTGTTAAAGTCAAAAAATCCAAGGTTTGTGCACATTTTCTAAGCCTGTATCTCTATAATTTATTACTTGATCCAATTTTGCAACATGATATACTTACCATTTACTTTCACTTTATATTGTTTAATGGTTTATGGGCTTTTGTGCTGGCCAAGTTTTCATCTTTTGTTTATCTTATCTAAACCGGTGAGAAGAATTTTGTGTGATTCTAACTAACCTCGGATGGACCATGTCTATGTTGGGATAGATTATGCTGAATATGGGATCGTTTTATTTTGGCAGACGTACATGCCTATATGTAGGTGCTAGTAGTTTGACATTAAGCCTGTATATTATTTCCTATTCCTACTTAATGCAACCATTTTGAGATTAAAAAAAAAAAAAAAACCTTTGTTATGGTATGTCAAATTTCTATTGGGCAAGGCTAAAAATACTTCGTAGCTTTTGTAACCATGGTTTCCTTCAAGAAAGAAATACATTGTGACAACAATTTTGCATGTATATATATCAGAATCGTAGAAAAAATTTAACTTAAACCATGTGCAAATAGTGATGTTTGTTCATCCTTTAAAGCACCACAATAAGCAAATAGTAATGTTTGTTCAGCATATGAAAAAACACTTACAATGGTTTATCCCACATTACCATTAAGTTAACTGTTTTGTTTTTCAGTCATGCATGGTCAATTGTAGTCAAATCACATTTTGATATGAATTTTGGCAAATTTATCCAACATGTATGTATACTGTAATAGATTTATTATACGTTCATCAAATTTCAATATATGGACATTTATATATAACATATGACAGTTTATCTTACCTTCTCTTTACGGTTAGAGCGCAAATTGTCAGCATAATCTAAGTTAATACACTTATGCCACGCTGGATGTCCACTAATATAACACTAATTACAAATCAATTTCTTTTATTTCATCAAACTTTATTTGTTTTAAAAAAACACTATATACATGACAAGATTTTTCAGCAAAACCACCATATCATATGAAGTTCAATTTGTTTCTTACAACTGTATTTTATTTTTTTACCAAATACTTACAAGCTACTGTCTACAGTTTAGTATGGTGACTTAATACTTTCATTTGAAAGAATAAAAAACTATAGCATTACGTACATATTTTTTTTAAACTGTCTTTCTTTAAATCTGAACTATATTAATATATGGAGAGTTAACTTAATTTCAGTCACGTTTGCAGTTTCTGAAATAGGAAGGTGTCAGTTAAGGGGAGGGGGGAACTAGACTAAATAACTTACATATTTTTTTGTTACTACTGTTAACAACACCAATTAGTTTCATATAGTTTATTGTTCTAAATATGATTTGTTTGTTGTTGATAACAGGTTTGTATAGCTTTGTGTATTTGCATTGGATAAAAAGCAGATAAGTTGAACTATGACACCAGGCGGTCTTCATAATGATTTGCATCACTTTTTTAGTAGGTACAATATGAAATCCTCATCTTAGCATCATTAAACCACTGACTTTCTATAATCCCATTTTCAAAATACTCTTTGTTTGCACAAATTAGCGTAACATATGTTCATTATATTAACACTTGGTTTATTTGTTGTTTTGGCTTTTTTGCTTGGTTGCTCATAGTTCTAAAAAATTACTTGATTTATTTATAGGGACGTCATTGTCTAATTGCACTTAATTTTATTTAGTTTTGTAAGATTTTTGTCAATATTCCTTTTGTTCTGCTAGTAAACCAAGTGACTATTTGTTTAAAATATCAAGCATGTAAAATCTATGACCTAAACATGTTGTCAATTGGTTAAGCAAAAATCAAGTTTTATTATGGTATATTGAATGCCATAACTATTATGGGAACAAAAATTTCCAAAATAGTTTTATGCATTTGTTGAATTATCACCATTATTAAATTAGCGGATTTGACTATGTCATCTAACTTTTAAGGTTTAATGGAAAATTACATTTAGGAATTGTTATTTGGAACATTGCATTCCATGGACCTAACTGGTAAACTATTGAAGTCATGTTTGCTATTTTTTGTAGGTGGTGAATACAAAACAAAAGTTTCAATTCACAAAACTTATGAGCGTCAGCTTACACATATAGGTAACCATGATTTCATTCCTGCATTTAATTTAGTGAGAATGGTTTTAATTTTGAAAGGTAATAATGAGAAAGTGTCATAGTTTGCAGACCTTGAAAGCCATAACTGGGAGTCATCATCGAACAATAAACTTATGATGGTCAAGGAAATAATTAGTTGGGTTGTACAAATATTTTTACTATATATGTTATTCTATTTTTAACTCTGTTATTGCGTTATTTAGAAACAATAAATACAGAGTGCAGTTGCTTACATAATAATCATAATACAATTAAAAATAAAAACATACTTTGAGATGTAACTTCCTATTGTTTTACGCAAGACAGTACGTTATCATAGCATTATTTCGCATTAATAAGGTCAAAATGCATGGAACCCTTTTATGAAAATGTTAAAGATTGACTTATAGTGTTAAAATGTAATAAAGCTTATGTTAAGAATATTTTAAAAGTTACCAATAAATTTCGGTTATGTGATTTCATTTAGTTGTATTGGGTCTTCGTTGTACAATATTTTCTTTCCATCATCATAAAAAGGTCCACCTATATTTAAAACTCAAGTGTGTATAGTATGTAAACTATTTAGATCCTTTAAAAACAAGCCGTTTGTTTTTAATGTTAATGCATTTGTGATTTAGCAAAAATAAGTTGTCTTTTCCCACATGCTAAGAATCTGGTAAAAAACAAGGTTGGTAATTCCTTCATTTGCTTATCATGACATTGTCATAGCATATATCAGATCCAAATCCCTTCTTTACTCATCTAGCACAATAATTTTCCGTACTATTTGCCTAGCTTTGTTTGTAATCTGTTCAAATCATTCGCAAATAAAGACGACAATATCTTGGTGAATTAGAATTTAAGGTGAAATGATATTCGCTAATGACCTTCATTTTTTTCCTAATTTCCTCTATTTAGTTCCATCCTTATCTTTTATTTTACATTGAACATACCTAGATATTTAATTGATTTAGAGGTATCAGGTGTTCCATTTTCAGTCCTGAAATTTATTGCATTTAGAGACATTAGGCTTGTTGTAACCATTGTGATTAATCCGATTCAAGACCGCTCGAATCCGATATCTAAACCACAATGCGCTAGCGGAAGACTAGACCGTTGTTAGACTTGCAAAAACAACCAAAGCAATAACTCTTGCCACAAACAAAGATCAATCAATCACGAACAATCCAAATTTCAATCTCAAGCAAGAAACTAATGACAAAGTAGCAAAAATAAATCACACAAGGATTTATTGTGGTTCCACTAACATCTTGTTAGTGTACATCCACTTTGGAAAGAGTATTTTATTACCACGATGAAAGAAATACAAAAGATTGATCCAATAATCACTATATTTCAATATAGAAAAAAGTTTGAGGAGAATAGAATTGAAGAATTGGAATTAGGTTATAAACCCTAATTCTCCCTTGAGAATAAACCCTTGATCCCAAATCAAGTATCCAAGCTCTCCCTAATTATCATCAGAAAAATAGCTTATATAGAGGTTTGACCAATTACCCAAATTGCCCCCGAATTAGTCACAAATCTGCTTGCTAATTTCCAACCCGAAATAGCCCAAAGACACGATCAGACGTCTGTCGCATCGCCTGGCAGACGTCTGTCGCATCGCCTGGCAGACGTCTGTCATCTTCCAGAGATTAATTGGACATATGCACTCAGCACAGACATCTGTCCCTCATGTGTCAGACGTCTGTCTGAACTCTCGGGAAACCAATTCCCTGCAGTCAGACGTCTGTCCCTCCCAATGACAGACGTCTGTCCCTGTTTCCAACTGACAACAAACATCTTTCAGCTCATAACTCCTACATACGAGCTCCGATTTGCGAACGGTCACCTCCGACTCGAAGCTATCTTCGACCTCTTCAATCCAACATATAGTATCACATACTTCAACACTCCACCTCGATACTATAACCATCTCAACTCCAAACTCCAATGCCCCAAGCATTTCTACGTTCGACCAAGCAAACTTGAATGTTTTCCCAATGAGCTCCGGCATGGCCACCGCCCATTGCACTACACTAACGAGTTCAGGCAATGCCCCCAACCGCCAATGTAGTGTTGAAAACATTCAAACCAAAACGGTCTCACCAAAAGACAATGTGCTCGGGAGTGTAACGAATACTTACCATGAAGATGGATTTTCAATCTCTCACCGCTATTCATTTCCATCAAACACAAAATCACTCACGCCACCTTGTGCCACCCCGTGGCACCTAGCAACTCAACAAACGAATTAAGTTCGAGCAATGCTCGAGCTTCCCATACGACAATGCCTTCGTAAACATATCCGCCGCATTATCTTTTGTGTGCACTTTGCGAAGGTATACTAGCTTACCTTTATCCATGACTACAAAAAATGACTCCCTCACCTCAATATGTTTGGTCCGTGAGCTAAACGCCAAATTCTCCGCCAAATGGATAGCACTTTGGCTATCACATCGAACATCAACACTTTCATGTTCGAAACCCAAGTCACACAACAATCACTTCAAGTAGAGTGCCTCCTCCTTAGCCGCTTCCACAGCGGCAATCAACTCTGCCTCCGTAGTGGATAAAGAAACTACGATTTGCAATCGCGATCTCCAATTAATGGCTGTCCCGCCAAGTGTGAAGACATACCCGGAAGTTGATTTCCTTCGATCCCTATCACCGACATACTCAGAGTTACAATAACCAACCAACTTGCAACTCCTATCATTACTACCGCCAAAGACAAGTCCATGAGATGTTGTGCCTTTCAAGTATCTCATAATAGCCATCATGGCTTCCTAATGCGATTTCCCCGGATTAGCCATATACCAACTAACCACCCCGACGACGTTTGCAATATCGGGCCTTGTACACACCATTGCGTACATCAAACTACCAACCACACTTGCATATGGTACATTTGCCATAAAAGCCTTGTCTTTATCCCCGATAGGTGATCCCTTCTCCGAAAGCTTCACATGCAAAGGTAAAGGTGTATTTAACGCCTTTGCATCCTTCATGTTAAACCGGCAAAGCACTTTCTTAATGTATTCTTTTTGAGTCAATCTTAACTCAAAACGCTTTCGGTTCCTTTCAATTTCCATGTCCAAGATTTTTCTTGCTTCTCCAAGATCTTTCATTTCGAATTCCGATTTCAAAAGCATCTTCAACTTGTTGATTTCATTTTGATCCTTGGAAGCAATGAGCATATCGTCCACATACAAGAGTAAATACACTCAACAATCATTTCCCAACCTCTTGAAATATACGCAAGCATACTTGATGCTTCGATGGAAGCCACTTTCAAACATGAAATGATCGAATCTCTTGTACCATGTCCAAGATTTTTCTTGCTTCTCCAAGATCTTTCATTTCGAATTCCGATTTCAAAAGCATCTTCAACTTGTTGATTTCATTTTGATCCTTGGAAGCAATGAGCATATCGTCCACATACAAGAGTAAATAAAATCAACAGTCATTTCCCAACCTCTTGAAATATACGCAAGCATACTTGATGCTTCAATGGAAGCCACTTTCAAGCATGAAATGATCGAATCTCTTGTATCATTGTCTAGGTGATTGCTTCAACCCATATAGTGATTTCTTCAACTTGCAAACCATATTAGACTTACCATCTACAACAAACCCTTCCGGTTGTTCCATGTAAATATCTTCATCCAAGTCCCCATGCAAGAAGGCGGTTTTCACATCAAGTTGCTCCAACTCCAAGTCATGGTAGCAGCAATAGCTAGTAAAACCCGGATAGAAGTATGACGAACCACCGGTGAATTTCATCATACTCCTTTCCTTTCATTTGTGAATACCCCTTTGCCACTAACCTTGCTTTGTACCTTCCATCATCCTTTAACTTGTAAATCGATTTGCACCCTATAGCACGGTTTCCTTGAGGAAGTGGAACCACCTCCCAAGTTCGCTTCTTCATAAGCGATTGCATCTCTCCCTCCATGGCGCAAATCCACTTCGAGCTCTCTCTTGACTCCATGACGTCATCAAGGTCCATCGGCTCATCTTGGACTACGTTGAGAGCATAGTCCAAATGATCACAAAAGCTAAGGTAGTTCCAATCACCATATCTTTCGGGAGGCCTTATTGCACGTCGACCAACCCGAATAGCAATACTATCACCCAAACCCCTTTCGGCTCTACCTTGAGTCGAAACTTCTCTGGTATCATGTACATCACCAATGTCACTAGAGGAACCATGTGGACTATGTGATGTTTCATCAACCGCTTCAACCCCATGAGCTTCTTCAACTCTACTACCACTTGGATGGAATGTGGGAATGACTTCCTTCTCCTTTGATTCACCATGAACTAAATCCGGAACGTCCGATGAGCTCTCATTCACCTTGAATAAAACCGACCCATCAAAAGTGACATGACGAGAATTAATAATCTTCTTTGTTTCCGGATTCCAAATCCGATAGCCTTTCACGCCATCCGTGAAACCAAGCAAGACCACTTTGAATGCTCTAGCTCTAAGCTTATCATTCCCCGGATCATGCACATAAACCGGGATACCAAACACACGAAGATATCTCAAGTCAACACTCTTCCATTTCCATACTTCCTCCGGAATTTTGTTACCAATGGCCGAGCACGGAATTCGATTCACAATATATACCGCGGTTGATAAAGCTTCGGCCCAAAATTTCTTAGACAAACCCGATGTCAATTTCAAGCATCGAGCTTTCTCAAGTAAAGTTCAGTTCATTCTCTCCGCTACTCCATTAGATTGCGGATCTCCCGGTGTAGTAATATGTCTTCGGATTTCGTGATGCTTGCAATACTCCAAGAATTCCCGGGAAACATTTTCGTCGCCATTGTCGGTCCTTAACACCTTCAAAGTCTTACCACTGTCATTCTCAACAAGAGCCTTCCAGACTATGAACTTAGTAAATGCCTCCGACTTGACCTTCATTACATACACCCATACCTTTCGGGACAAATCATTAATGAAAGAAATATAATACCTTGCTCCTCCGAAAGAAGCAACCGGTGCCGGTCCCCAAATATCTGAATGAACATACTCAAGAACCTCCTTTGAGTCATGCTTGCCTTCATCGAATGATACCCTTGTTTGCTTCCCCATGACACATTCCTCGCAAAACTCTAGTTTGTTGAAACTCTCACCCTCAATCATCTCCCGTTTTCGAAGAATATCCAAACTCCTCTCTGAGACATGACCCAATCTCAAATGCCACAACCGTGTCGCATCCAAGTCACGAGAACTATCAACACCCACACAAGTCTCACCTCCTACGGTCGCACCTTGAAGCAAATATATATCATGAGTCCTAGCACCCTTCATAACCACAAATGCCCCCTTCGAAACCCTCAAGCAATCCTTCTCGATAGTGATCTTGCATTTTAGAGAATCCAATTGCCCCAAAGATATAAACGACTTTCTAAGTCCCGGAACATAGCTAACATTGGTGAGCGTGCGGGCAACTCCATCAAACATCCTTATTTGCACGGAGCCACTAACCATCGACTTGCAAATAGCACCATTTTCCACAGCAATTGCATTTCTCTCTTTGACCTCAAAGGATGAAAAACAATTTCTATTTAGCGTCATATGATACGACGCATCCAAATTGTGTGCCCATTCGTTACCCGAAACACCCGTTGCTACCGCCGTCAACACATTCTCATTTATCTCACCATCCCCACTCTCCGCCGCCACGGATGAAGACGCTACTTCCTTCTTATCTTTGTCCGGACGTTCATTCTTCCAATGTCCCGGTTTCTTACAAATAAAGCACTTGTCATTTCTCTCTTTCGATTTACCTCTTCTACCGGGTTTTCTTGATTTAGAACGCCCCCGGTTTCCTTTCTTCACATTCTTTTCTTTCTCCACAAACAACCGGTGATCACTACTAGCTCCACTACTACCCTCACTCATCTCCTTCATTTGATCTCTCAACTCCTCACTAAGAAGACCCGTCTTGGCATCATCTAGAGTCAAGATATCCCGACCATAGATCAAACTATTTGAGAAACCCGTATAACGGTCCGGCAACGAACACAATAATATCATCACCTTTTGCTCTTCCTCAATCTTCAAATCAACGACCTTCATCTTCATGAGCAGGTCATCAAAGGCATTCAAATGTGCCTTAAGTGAATTACTCTCCTTCATCTTGAAGGTGAAAAACGTTCGCAACAAGATCAAACGGTTAGTGAGCGACTTCTTCATATGAAGTTCTTCCAACTTGTCCCAAATACCTTCAGCGGTAGTCTCACCACTAATTTCAGAGATCACATTCTCCCCCATAGCAAGTTGAAGAGTAGTGCAAGCCCATTCCTCCATCTCCTCTCTCTCAACATCCGAGATATCACTTGGTAATAAGTGAGTATCAAATACTACTTGGTGCACCCGATTCCGCCTAAGAACCGCTTTCATTTTCCATTGCCACTTCTCAAAGTCATTATCACCATTTCACTTGTCAATAACCAATTGAGAACCCGACGCCGCATACGAACCCCGTACATAAGGCGTCACACTATTCGGACTTCCGGTTGAAGGACTTACCGAGCTACTATCCGTCTCCGGCATTTTCACAAACACCCAACAAGCACCAAACAGCTCTGATACCAACTGTTGTAACCATTGTGATTAATCTGATTCAAGACCACTCGAATCCGATATCTAAACCACAATGCGCTAGCGGAAGACTAGACCGTTGTTAGACTTGCAAAAACAACCAAAGCAGTCACTCTAGCCACAAACCAAGATCAACTAATCACGAACAATCCAAATCTCAATCTCAAGCAAGAAACTAATGACAAAGTAGCAAAAATAACCACACAAGGATTTATAGTGGTTCCACTAACATCTTGTTAGTGTATATCCGCTTTGGAGAGAGAATTTTATTACCACGATGAAAGGAATACAAGAGATTGATCCAATAATCACTATATTTTAATATAGAAAAGAGTTCGAGGAGAATAGAATTGAAGAATTGGAATTAAGTTATAAACCCTAATTCTTCCTTGAGAATAAACCCTTGATCCCAAATCAAGTATCCAAGCTCTCCCTAATTCACATCTGAAAAATAGATTATATGGAGATTTGGCCAATCACTCAAATTGCCTCCGAATTAGTCACAAATTTGCTTGTTAATTTCCAGCCCGAAATAGCCCAAAGACACGATCAGACGTCTGTCGCATCGCCTGACAGACGTCTGTCATCTTCTAGAGATTAATTGGACATATGCAGTCAGCATAAACGTCTGTCCCTCATGTGTCAGACGTCTGTCTGAACTCTCGGGAAACCAATTCCCTGCAGTCAGACGTATGTCACTCCCAATGACAGACGTCTATCCCTGTTCCCAGCTAACAACAAACATCTTCCAGCTCATAACTCCTACATACGAGCTCCGATTTGCGAACGGTCACCTCCGACTCGAAGCTATCTTCGACCTCCTCAATCCAACATATAGTATCGCGTACTTCAACAAGGCTTTCCCTTTTCCATAATTCCATCTTCTGTTTCAAGTTAAACCTTTTTCCAAATAGGACTTTCTCATATGTCTTGAGTTGATACACCCAGGTTTCCAACTATGATGGTTTTAATATTTCTCTAATTTTTAACCAAGTGTAAATTGTATAGGAGATCTTTTAAAGCGTAGTTATTTTATCATCGTCCAGTTGACATATTATACTTAAGTAATCAAAAATAAAACTAACTACAAAATGTCATAAACGACTTATCTTTCGTTTTTTATGTAGATAAAATAACAATTATCATTAACTCAAATATGTAAGTTGAAGTATAATAGGAATTGCAAATGGTCATTAATCCAAACATGTAGGTTTTCGCTGTAAAAATTATTTGCTCATCTAATTTGAAAATATTCCTTGCTATTTGCACATCTAATTTTGCCTATTTCCTGACTATTTGCCTAGCTTTGTATGTAACCTGCTCAAATCATTCACAAATAGGGACAGTGTTATGAAAATTGCGCCTTTGCGGAAGCGACCAGGATCTTCTTCACCCAGTTACTTAAAGATGATTTCTATGGAAACAAACACAGATATGAAATCACATGCACAAACACAAGATATTCCACCCAACCACCTTTTTTATTGATTCACAAAAACAAATTTTGTTTACACTCAATGGATCAAAACCAACAATAAACCAAATTAAAAGAATCAATAACCTTATTGAGAAAGGGAAAGAATATCTAGATGACTAACACTCTTTGTTGGAGAAAGAGAACAATGAAGAACGAAGGCTAAGCCTTGGATTAACTGGAGGCACCAATCATCTCTAGAGCACCAAGCCCTAGAGGCACGCAGCCGCCACTCTATTCGGTCATACATTAATCCAACCCAATGTGCTGCTTTTATAGGAGAATAGAAGGCCTAGGAAAAATATCCAATTTTCCTCTTAGAGGTATATTAGGAATATATCCCCTCAATACTTGCAGATAAGTCACAGAAAGATCGGGTCAAAATCCAGCAATAAATCCGCTCAAACGCCAAACTGCTCCTTCTAACCTTCTTTCTGTTGTTGCACCATCTCCTCTACCGCCAAGCACATCCACGCCTCGTCTCTATCAACATATGTGATTTTATGTCATAAATCACAACACTCCACCTTGATATGAAATCACATCAACAACAAGTCAACCGACTTCCATGGACATGTGAAATCACCATCACAACGCTCCACCTTAATCTGAAATCATATAAACACTCCAACAAGTCATCTAGCTCTTTCAACGACACATTCTCTCAATTAAACCAACCTCAATTTCCGGGCAACGAGATACACCCCACACCCTCGATTTCAGGGCAACGAGATACGCCCAGTCGATTTGAAAGGATTATGACCACACCTCAATTACAAACACAACTCACCGCCTGCAAAAGATGCATCTATCACCTGAGCTGCATCGTGCATCAACCAACGGTCTAAAAGTGCTTGTAATTCCCCAACGACACCCGTCTACCACTTGATCTGTGCTCCTTCCTCGATCACTGCGGATCCCTCGAGCATCATCAACGTGAAGACCCCTGTCGAACACATCAGCAGTGACCAAATTAACCTCTCCACCTTGCTGTGGACTAGGTTCTTCAACTGTCACTCGCCTGCCACATCGACACCCGTTTACCACTTGACCTGAGCTCCTTCCTCGATCACTCCTGACCCCTCAAGCATCATCAACGTGAAGACCCCTGTCGAAAACATGAACCGAATCACCAAGGTATGGGCAAATCAAACCAATTGCCAACATCTTCGTCTTCTTCCATCTTCCCCCATCCACATCTGAGGGCTCCTCTTCATCTCCATCAACCAAACAATTGAGGGCTTCAAATCCCCAATCAAAATTAGTCATCACCAACAGCGCCATCATATCCGACGTCAAAAAAATCGATTTTTTTCAAGAAAAAATCAATTTTTTCTGAACAAAAATTAATTTTTCCAATCCAAAATCACTCTAAGCTTTGCGATGATCTAGCTCTGATACCAACTATTATGAAAATTGCGCCTTTGCGGAAGCGACCAGGATCTTCTTCACCCAATTACTTAAAGATGATATCTATGGAAACAAACACAGATATGAAATCACATGCACAAACACAAGATATTCCACCCAACCACCCTCTTTATTGATTCACAAAAACAAATTTTGTTTACACTCAATGGATCAAAACCAACAATAAACAAAATTACAAGAATCAATAACCTTATTGAGAAAGGTAAAGAATATCTAGATGACTAACACTCTTTGTTGGAGAAAGAGAACAATGAAGAACGACGGCTAAGCCTTGGATTAACTGGAGGCACCAATCATCTCTAGAGCACCAAGCCTTAGAGGCACGCAGCCGCCACTCTATTCGGTCATACATTAATTCAACCCAATGTGCTGCTTTTATAAGAGAATAGAAAGCCTAGGCAAAATATCCAATTTTCTTCTTAGAGATATATTAGGAATATATCCCCTCAATACTTGCAGATAAGTCACAAAAAGATCGGGTCAAAATCCAGCAATAAATCCGCTCAAACGCCAGACTGCTCCTTCTAACCTTCTTTCTGTTGTTGCACCATCTGCTCTACCGCCAAGCACATCCACGCCTCGTTTCTATCAACATATGTGATTTTATGTCACAAACCACAACAGACAGCAATAACGTGATGAATTTGAATTTAAGGTGAAATGGAATTAAATAATAACCTTTAATTTTCTTCCTAATTTCCTCTATTTTTTTCCATCTTTATCTTTTATTTTAAAGTGGACATACCTAGATATTTATTTGATTTAGAGACATCAAGTATTCCATTTTAAGTCCTGAGATTTATTGCATTTATAGACATTAGGCATTCCCTTTTCGATCTTCTGTTTGTGTTTGAACCTTTCTCCAAATAGGACTTTCTCATATGTCTTACCCAGCTAGGCTTCCAGCTATGATGATTTCATAGTTTCTCCAATTTTTAGTTAAGTGTAAGTAGTATAGGAATTCTTTTAAAACACGGTTATTTTAGGGGATTGTTAAAGGGACTCCACATTTGGTTAAGGGAGTATAATTTTATGGGGACTCCAACTTAATATATTTTTTTGTTAAGGGGGGTTTGAATTATTATTTTTAATAAAGAAAAAGAGACCTAACTACCCCTGCTTTGTCACTTATATTAAACCTTAACTTTCTAAATTCAGCACAAACGGAATGAAACAAACGCATGCTTCCAAAAAAAAAACTCTGCTTTCAAAATTTTTGTTTATGCTTTTATATTAAATTAATCATACCAATTCTAATATGAAATTACGTTTAATTATTTGATTCGATGCTTTATGATCATCCATAGAACTTTTTTGTGTCCCCATTACATTAACTATATCCATTTTTTTATTTTTATGTGCAGCATTAAATTGTAAGCATTAGTTAGGATTTAAGCTTTATGGTTTATACTAGTATGGATTATAGGGGGTCAATTTCAGAATTTTAATTTATATGTTTAAAGGGAGGCTAATTTATTTTGTCCTCCCCATAACAATTATACAATAAATTAAAATGGTTACTCCCCTTAACCAAATGTGGAGTCCCTTTAACAATCACCTTATTTTATCATCGTCCATTTTGACATATTATAAAGCGGTCAAAAATAAAACTAATTGCAAAATGTAATAAATGACCTATCTTTCAATTTATTTATTTTTGTGTGGATAAAATAAGAATTATCATTAACTCAAATATGTAAAAGGTGGTGCCTGGCGCAAACGGTAAGGTTACCCGGCTGGTAATCTGGAGCGCACATGTTCGAGCCCCGGCCTCTCACATAATGTGAGGGAAAGGCTGCGCGCTAATCGACCACCCCCAGAGCCCGGAAAGCCGTGAGAATAGTACCAGATGGGAGACTGTCTAGGAAGTCCTCACGCTTGAGTATGGAAGCCTTCGGCATTGGGTATCCACCTTTATTAACTCAAATATGTAAGTTGAAGTATAATATGAATTGCAAATTATCAATAATTCAAATATGTAAGCTTTCACTTTAAAAATAGTTTGCTCATCTAATTTGCTAACTTTCTTTACTATTTGCCTAGCTTTGTATGTAATCTGCTCAAGTCATTCTGAAATAAAGACATCAATAACTTGATGCATTAGAATTTAAGGTGAAATGACATTCAAACGACCTTCAATTTTCATCTTAATTTCCTCTATTTTTTTACATCTTTACCTTTTTTCCGCACGATGAAAATACTTAGATATTTATTTGATTTAGAGTTATCAGGTATTCAATTTCAGTCCTGAGATTAATTGCATTTAAAGAGGTTAGGTGTTCCCTTTACGATCTTCTGTTTCTACTTGAACTTTTTTCCAAATAGGATTTCTTGTGTGTCTTGAGTTATGATACACCCAGGTTTCCAACTATGATGGTTTCATAATTTTTTTAATTTTTAATCTGATGTAAGTAGGACAGAGTTCTTTTAAATTGTAGGTGTTTTATCATTGTCCATTTTGACATATTGTACTTAAGTAATTAAAATTAGAACTAATTGCAAAATGTCATAAATGACCCATCTTGCAATTTATTATATAGATACGCCGGTCGGTTTTGTTGAGATTAAAAATTAAGGAATTTTAGTGGTAGTAAAGATTTAAGATAATTAAATCAGATAATAAAAGATGAAAACATGAGATAATTTGATGAGATTGAATTATAAAGCCAATAACTATAAAGTAAACATAGATACAAAAATGTCGTTAAATTGAAACAAGACATTGTATTAATGCATAAATTAATGGTATGGTCCTATATAAAACGGTATTCCTAAATTGCTAGCTTTGATTTTTCATCATCTGACGTTTACATTTTGGACCTTTATATATTTTTGTAACAGGAAAAAATTGTGAAGGACAAAAAAACCAAAAAAATTGCCCAAAAGGACAAAAGACAAAAAACTTGTCCAAAAGGACAAGTTTTAGTGCAAAGTGGAAAAACATGGGACCCCCCTGAAATTCACCATTTGCACTAAAACTTGTCCTTTTGGGCAAGTTTTTTAATGGTTGTCCTTTTGAGCAAATAATTTGGTGAGTTTGTCCTTGTGGGAAAAATCCCCGTAATTGTAAATTACTAACCTCATCACAATTCCAACAGTATATTGGTGGAATATTAATATATTATATGTTTAAGTTTTAGCATGTATTATTTACCGAATCACTTGTAATGTAGCATGTTTTCATCTCCTTTTCAATTTTGACAGTTTTCTGCTCCCATCCAAATTTACGTGAATACTTTTGCTTTGATTGGTTGAAGTTCTTTCAGTCGAGTTTTATGAAAAATATTTTCTTACGTGAGATTTACTTCTGCCTCTGGTGGTCTCTTGCTATACATCTGCAAAAGCTGAAGAGAAGAGACTAAGCAAGAGAAAAGTAAAGAGATAAATTTTGGTTTATTCTTTGATTAGTTACTTCTTTCATATCTAACATTAAAGTTTGGTCTAAATATTTTCTTTCTTCCATTACAGGGTTTTTATTCCAAAAGGTGTGTTGAAATCTCAGATTAATCATAAAAGTATTTTCTCACCTTATCCAAGTCATGTAATTGATCTTCAGATAACATTTCGGTATGTGTTTTCAGGTTATGTTCAAGCACCCAAGGAATGAGATTTGTTCTATTTCATAATTTGTATGTAGCTGCTTGAACCATTGTATCCTTTTTGTTAAGTACATATTTTAGTGGTTCAGCTGAGTTAATTGCATGGTCTTCAAATTTTGTTTTTCAGTCTTGGTTCAAGCATTTAGGAAGTTAAATGTAATTTTTTGATTGTTAGAAAGAAATTAGAGATCCGAGACACTGTTGAGTTGTAACGTAGATTTGATTTATTTTTTCTTAGCTTCAGATGATGCTTTGTTTTTTTCCCCTGATTTGAATAAATAATTTATTGCCTTTTGGATCCACTTTCTAGTATTAGAGAGCCAGCCTAAATTGCTTGGAGTACAAGAGCTGGCGCTACTTAAAAACGTATGACCATTTTGAAATGTTCCTGAAATAGTTAGCCATTAAATATTAAATCCCTGGGCACCGTACAGTACTTTGTAATGGGTGATAATGTAACTATAATCCATTCCATTTTAATCATTTGTGTACTGTGATATATATGGAGAGCGAGTTTGTTGACATCACTTTATGTGGTGTCAACGTGACTCCACTTGATTGGTGGAAATCATGTGAATTCATATGGACCTCCTTAATTTCCACCAATGGAAGGCCGGAGTCACGGTGACACCATATAAAGTGGTGTCAACAAACTCGCTCTCGATATGTAGGATGAAATATATGGTCAAACTGTAATAAAAGCGAGTGGAACCACGCTTAGAAAGCGTGCAACCATGCGGACAATACATTTTTTTTTCAATTCAAACGTTCTGAAAAACTATGCTACAATTATTAGTGCCCAAGATTTTCTTTTTAATTTATATTGACCAGGATTACAATAATCAAGGAGGTTTGTGATGTTTCTCTTCCAAATATTTACTAAACAGAAATTTCTATACTTTGTGCTAATGGTTTATCAAAATCAATGCTACAATTAAATTTCTCTTTGTTTCTTTTATTAGATACCATTCTGATAATTTAAAATAAAATTTATGTAGTTTAAATGATTTTTAATTCACTTAAATCCGTGTGCGGAGCAAAAGTTCGCACTTGTTATCGATGGCTAATTCGATTTAACCGAATTGCAAAAAGGTTCCAATAATATTCAAATGACTAATTCGCTCAATGTTTGTAAGCACAAGTTCAAAGCCGTATACTTGCTCATTTGATGGCCAGAGTAATATTTTGAACCGGAGAAATGTACATTAAAACGAAACGTAGGAAAACAAAAGACAATAAATGCTTGTAGCATCGTGCGTAACAGAAAGGCGGTAAATATCATATGACAAATTGACGTTTGCGGCTGTCGATAATGCCAGTTGTTCACTCAAAACATTATTTGTCTTTTTATATATATTGTCCTCAGGTTTGCAATCAACTTCTCAGGATGAATAATAATAATACTACGTATATAATTCATTCATATTTAAATACCACATTGTCGCTTCTGTCCTTATTAAATTAAAATTAAATGAAAATTCTGCATTGTCCTCAGATCTGGAGTGCAAGTTGTTCTTAGTTACTTTACCGTAGACAAATAATCAACTAGTCCGAAATCATCTGGATCCGGTGAAACAAGTAAATCTTACCCGTTGATTTTATGTGGTCTCCCATGAAATCAATGGGCAAGATTAATACGCCTCATCAGGACCAGAGGATTTAAACCCTTTATTATATACTGAACAATATGACCGTTTTTGTCTATGACCTTCTCTTTCTGCATGCTTCAATCATTATTTTATCAACAATTTCTAAAGGTGCATTTGCAATCAAGGAAAACAATATGTTTGGATGGCAAAAGTAGAAAATGAAAAATGACGTTTGGTGATACAATCGGATTTTAACTTTTATTAAGGAACTTGATGAAGGTATTTAATTTTAATTCAAATGATTTACAATTAATTAGTTATTGGCTTCTTTGTTAAATATTAGAGCAATTTAAAATTTCCAATAGTACAGAAATTAAGAAACATGCAAATTCATCGAGTTACCATAAAAATACAACAATAAAATGCTTAGACAATACAATGAAGTACGATTATAGTAAAAGAAAATCATTCTTGTTCTCATTTGGTTTATTAGAAAGGCAATTTACTATTTTGTGAGTTGTTTTTTCACAACCGCTGACGACAATCAATCTTGTGCTAAATCAATCTTTAATAGTAAAAGAAAATCAATCTTTAATAGTCCGCAGCAGTAGCCCAGCGGTTAAGAATTTTGCGCCATGGTAACAGTGGCGTGAGTTTGAAACCCGAAATGACGTGCTAAGAGCTTACCATGTGCATACACTAAGATTAGCCACTTATGTGGTGCTCGTGGAGCAAGCTAGGTGCACTAGGGAGGGTTTTACGACTCCGGTCGATTTCCCTTCTGAACAAATTCAAAAAAAATCTTTAATAGCATTAGATAAAGTTATGTTATCGGGTTATATAAAAATTATCAGTGTTTCACCAAAATTTGATTATCCTTGTTGTCCAAGATGTTGAATGCAAGCAGCCTTATTTGTGTAGTTTATAAAAAAAAAAATTTTAAGACCAAACAACTTGTATTAGAATTGTCTAAATTCATACAATATTTTTTATTTATCTTTCAAGCACTCTGATCTCATACAATTTATAATCAACGTCTTCTTATACCAATATGTGCACAAGATGACGAACCAACGAAACAAAATTCATTGCCTCGTAGTTTGTTGCATTGGAGCTTGATAGAATAAAGAGTTAGTCGGTGAATTCGAATTCAAACTACTTGTAATGGTTAAACAAGTACGAAATGCTGATTTTTTTTCATAACAACATATAAAATTAAATTATAGTTCATACAATGATAAAATAAAATAAAACATCTAACACACTACAAACCCAGACTATGAAAGTTCAATATTAAGTACGTGACTAATGCCTGAACCTGATCACCCAATCTCCTCGAGGATATCAAAAACTATCTCGCAGTGCAGAATCATTATAAGCTTTCAATCTTAGAAGGAAAAATATGACGCTACAAACTCACTGCATTGTTGAACCTGAGTAAGAACATGCTCTTTATATGTAGAGCATGTAGAAGACGCTCCCGCGAGAACATATCCAGCTGAAAACAGAGGAGATGCATCCTTTGGAAAAATAATCCATAAAAATTTGTGTCATCAATGGCAAATAAGGCGACTGGAGGAATGAAGCAAAGACAGGTGTCTTCATGATGACACTCTTGTACACATATCCAGTTTATGGAATTTGATCACGGGTTTACGCTTGTATTTTTTGTAGCGTCTCCCTGTAGTATTTCTCTATTTATCGGGGATTCTATATAATCTTTCTCAACATTCCATTCTCCACCTGACAGCTAAATATGGTCATTCCAGTCTGTCCATGCCCTCTTGAAATTGTCCTCCTTGTTCTTCGTTTAACTATGTATATAATGTAGCATATCTCGGGCGTTGAACTTCGCAACAACAACCTGGTAAACTGAGTACACAGAGGTGCGAGCCCCCTTATGAATGTAGTAAAGGTATATAAATATGGATGTCCTCTTGTCATTCCACAAAGTAATAGGATGAGAAGAGGCAGATAAATCGTGCAACATATCTGAAAAACGATGGAAATGAAAAGTGTTAGAAAAATTAGAAAAAACTATATGTTGTACAGAACGAAAATATTAGTATTAGAAATGAAAATTACTTGAATCAGATATCGTTTGAACATGAAAAGATTGAAAAGGTTGTAGTATTAAGGGTTGTTCTCGGGTTAGAGCGGAATGTTGCTGGAAAGGAAGAGACGCGGGGGAGGGTGGAAGGGAATTTGTAAGATGCAAACTAATATTACTATTGATGTTTGACTCGTCGGACATGCATGCACATTCCCGAAAATTTCCCAAAACAGTCAAAATTTTGAGCTTATCCGTTAGAATGTTCGACACATCATACATCAACACAACGATTAAACTCAAAATTTTGATTGCGAACGAAACCTTAGCATTGAAAGTCCACTAAATTTAATGCCTTAACGGTACAAACGTGTTAAGCTGATGAAATACTAGCATTGTACGTCCACTAAATTGAATTCCAATTAAATGATAGTCGTCTATTAGATCTACGTATAATGTTGGGTGCACATGATATGATTGTCCAACTCTAATTTACTTTTTTGCCTTGAATACTGAAAATTACCTGATAATTTAATTATTAAGGAGTAATGATTGTGAGCCCAAGCTTCACATACAGCTACTTGCATAAAGATTTAATCTACAATGTAAATACAATTGGGTAGAACGACTATACTAAAAATAAAACAATACAAAATACTATTTGAAAACCCACGTTTATAGTTCACAATAATATTTGGACGTGCGTCCAAATTGATTTAATCACAACTAATATTCATAGAATCCATTTTTCAAATATTTTATACATTCTGAATTTCAAATTAATAGTCTCCAAAATTGATATATGCACATCTATTCATGACAACATAGTTTCGTACCCCATTTGTATGTGGAGAAAAGGTAGACCAAACTAAATATATGTACCTTTGCAGATGCATATGGTAGGACCCTGTAACAATTCGCCTTCTTGGGATGACTCAAGCTGACAATAAACCGCACATATCCAACTCAAACAATTTTAAAATGACGAATTATTATTGTGGTTTAGTACAAAAAGAGAAAATAAGATGAAAATGAACTAAACAATACATAGAATCTCACAACAGAACGAATAATAAATATACATTTCATAAAACTGTTAAATAATATTCACTTGATTCCAGTTTACAGTATCGCAGTTTTACATTCTAACATAACATATCAGTAATGCAATGGAAATAAATAATATATATGGTCTTTAACTTCATCTTTTTCTTCAAGAATAATAGTCTACAAAATGCTGAAAAACACGGTCGGTGTATAGTTTAAAAACAACTTATTAAATGAACTATATGTACCACCCCAAATTTTAATAAACAATAATTAAATAGAAAAGGGTAATAAATTAAATATTAGTCAGAATAAACTTCAGAATAGGACAAGGGGACTAGCAATATTGAGTCCGTTGTAATTTTATGATTAAAACAGATACTTGGTTTGCTGAAATCGGAGTTAAAATGAATAAGTTATGAATTAAAGAAGATAAGCTAAAATCAGTTCTAGAATATATTAATATTAATACTATACTAGGCTCGTGGGACAACCCATATCCGTCTCGGTCGACCTTGTGCCGACCCGGGACTTGCTTGGGTCGACCCTATGTTGACCCAAAACGTGTTTGGGTCAACCCAAAACATTGATTAAGCATTCCTTGGAGCGCACATTTGCAGCGAACGATTTATTTCATTTGAACGTTATTTTTCTGATGTTACTGAGATGGTTCATTTTGAACCAGAGACTGACGTGGCGCTTTTTGATTAGTCCAATGACATGGCTGGCCTAGATTTAATCCTAAATTTGGACGGCTGAGGTCACCCAGTAACTAGTAATCCACTATAAGTAGACTATCAGAGCCTCTCTCATTTCTTCACATCCATTCTTTCTCTCCTTTTCTTTCCCAGGTCTACCCTCAAAATTAGGAATGACCAAATAATTAAATATTTATGGGGATAAAGTAGTTCTATACTTTTAGATAATTATTTTTATAAATACTTCTAGAAGTGGAGGTTCAGCTAGAATAAGAAAGGCCACTGGGAAAGCACTTTTCGTCAAATCAGTGAGTTTTTATGTGATTTGTAGTTTAGTAATTTATGTAGGAAAAGTTAGACAGTTAAATAGTTTTAAGTTTGCAAGTTTAATGTTTACATTTATTTACAAATTTATGTGTTTAGTTTTCTGTAAAGCTACTGTAACTTATTTACTATCTATGCCTATTTCTTTCCAGTTATTTACTATTTATAAGTAATTCTCCTTCTTTTATCCCCTTCTTTGTTGTGGTTTTATTTACAGTCGGGCTATGCCCTATTTTATTTTATTTTCTTAATTTTGGGTCTAGGCCTTGCGAGTAACCTAGGCCATTTCCCTTTTTCTTTTGGCGTTGAGCCTAGGCCTTGGTTGTTAATTTTGTGTTAAAATTGGAATAATGTTGAATTGAATAAAAAGGATAATTGGGCATGTTAGAACTGATTAAATATTATAATCAGTATTGGACACTAAATTGGGGATAAAAACTCAGCATGTAATTGAAGAACATGCAAACAAGTAACCTGGAATGGGATTAACTTAGTTGGACGTTAAGTAACGTGGGGTTGAGTTGTATAAAAAAATAATCATTATTAACAATGTTTAATACAGCCTAGGATTATAGCATGAGGTTATATTGGAATTATTAACAAGCTTAAATTGTGTTAAGATGAAATTAATAAGCTAAGATAGTGGAGTCCGTTTTGGCATCATGGGATTGATTAGAGAAAATGAGTGGCTCGTAGGTCCGTTCCGGCAGCATCAACCTGATTGGGGAAAATAAGAGGCCTAATAAAATAATTGAATTGTAGTAGGAGTCCGTTCTAACAGTGTGGGGGTGACTGGGAAAAATAAGTGGCTCGTAGGTTCGTTTTGGCAGCGTGGGGGCAGATGGAGGAAAATAAGAAACCTAATAAAATAGTAAGATTATAGTTTGGCAGCGTGGGGCAGATTGAGGAAAATAAGAAACCTAATAAAATAGTAAGATTATAGTTTTAGTCCGTTCCGGCAGCGCTGGGCTGATTGGGGAAACTAAGTGTCCTAATAAAATCATAAATGGGGACCAAGTCTAGGGGGTGACTAGTGTCAATTACATATTTGGTTTGGGACCTGTATTAGGAAGTATCCCAATTATCATCTATGAAGGTCTCACATTAGGTAGTGGCGAGAACATGCTTTACTGTGCTGGATACTAAGAGGTTCAAACGAGGTGAGTGCGGGTGCGTTTCGACGGGACGATGAGCGTGCATGCCGATGGAGGGAAAATAAGCCACTGTAATGCCCGTGATTAACGAGTATGTCCTTTTAGTTGATGGGTTCGGGATTGATAACCCCGAGTTCCGTAGCTGACATAGGTTATCACATTGTGGTTACAAGAGCTGATGGACGGGTAGAAATTAAGTAAAGCCTAATTATGATATCTTGCTATGTTGGTGTAGCAATCTTAGATATGAATGAGAAGTTAATCTTTATTCGTGCTTAACTTTGTTTATACTTTTACACCTTTATGCTTTATGTCCTCAGAACTATTCATCTGTCTAATGCTTCCTTAACTTATGCTCATGCTAGAAGTTACTAGAACTCACCAGGCATATGTCTGACCTAGTTTGTTTTCTCCTTCTCCTTTCCTTTCTTCCCTCAAATTTGCAAGGTGGAGGTTCTCAGCCGTGATTCTTGATTTTTCTATCTAGCTTGGATTTAGACTCATTTTAGTCTCACGTATTGGTTTGATTCTCATTTTCTAGTTATTGTATTGACATTGAGAGGGATGGTTTTACTTATGTACTATAATATTATGGTTTTCAATGAGAAAATGTATTTGGTTTTATGTTGATGACTATTTGGTATATATGAAATGTAGTAAGCACTGTGATTTGACTTCCTTTATTAAACAATGTTTTAAAATTTTCGTTGGGTTTTATATTTTTGTCTTGTGAATTTTTGTCCCCGTGTTGTTATTTTATGCCTAATCGCTTCATAAACCTTATGGCATCCTTATATGGGTGACATTAAGGGGTATGGGGTGTTTCATTTGGTATACGAGCCTAAGGTTACAAGATCAGAGGAAAGTTTCGAAAAAGTGTTTTCAAAAGTAAAGTATTTCTAAGTAAAACTTGTTTTTGGAAGAAAAATATCCCCTCAAGCAAACTACAATATTCCCTTGATTTCTTTTTTTGAATCGTTGTCTCTTTTCCTTTTTAGCATGTTTGGGGCTCCCAACTTTCCGGAGGGTGTTCCCATCCTGACATGGTTCTGTAGGTATGTTAAAGTTACGACACCTACCGAAGGACAAGGAAATGCCCAACCTCCAGCTCAACTGTGGTAGTTCTAACAAATCCAACGGCTAATTTTTTTAAGCTCTGTTAGGAATTTTTATGCTATGGGCGACAAGCCATTTGTTGAATCGGAGAGTTTTGTTGATTCTCGTAATTGGCTTAGAGAGACCCATCATGTATTTGGATTATTAGAGCTTGTAAACAGGAGGAGGATTCGGTTGGCCGCCTGGCAACTGAAAGGAGAGGCTTCGTACTGGTGGAAAGTGGCCCTAGTAGAGCAGGCCATGAGGACATGTGATGAGTTCAAGGATAAGGTTGGGAAATAGTTTTTGTCACAAATTTAAGAAGGGATGTAGTTAGAGAGATTCTTGGGTCTAAGACAGGATGATATGTTGGTTAAGGAGTATGTGAACCGCTTACTGAGTTGAAGAGATTTGGCTTGAATCTGGTTAATACTGCACATAAGAAGGCTTTGAGTTTTGCGAGGGGGCTAAACCAACTCCTCCAAGGGCTAGCACTGATACATATTCCTATGGGTGCGACTTTTGAGGCTCTAGTGGAGATGACTCTTATGCATGATGATGGGACGGAGAGTACATAAGAGGCTAAGACTGAGGTGGCAAAGACAGGTTTTGGGAAGAAAAAGTGGTGACTCAAGAAAGGTTGTAAGAAAAAGGGAGAGAAATCGGATAAAGCACAAATCAAGAAGGAAGTGAAATTTCATGGGTGTGGTATGATGAGGCACTTCATTAAAGATTGCAAGAAGACAGCTAAGAAAGGTACTTTCTTTTAGTGCGGATAGATGGGACATTATAGAAGATAGTGCCCTCAGAGGTAGGGAAGAGAGTAGGTTCATTCGGAGCACAGGTTCTTGCGCTTGAGGCGGCTCAGACCGGTGGTAGCGATCAGGATAGAGGTAGGAAAGTCACTGTAGAAGGTTTGATTCTCTTTTTGACTTCCATATTATGACCTTATTCAATTCTGGTGCTTGTCATTCTTTCATATCTAGTTCTGTTGTTGATATTCTGCATCTAGATACTGCTATAATTTATGATCCAGTAGTTGTCTCAAATCCCATAGGAGGTACGACTCACCTATCCATGATGTGTAAGGATTTGAGGATTTCTATTCTTGGCATCGAGTTTGATTGTGACACATATGTATTGGGTTTCATGGGGTATAGGATTATTATAGGGATGGATTGGTTCGTCATGTATGGCGCCATCATTGACTGCAAGATGAGAGTTTTAAGGCTTTTGACGCGCCATGGCAGGACTTTCGAGATTTCTTGCGACCCATGGGGGTCAGTCATGCTCAGTTTCTTGGATTCCCTTGATGCTTCCATAGAGGATCTCAGTTTGGTACCTGTAGTTAGAGACTTTCCGGATGTACTTTGAGGAAGTAAAAGGGCACATCCTAGGTGTGAGATTTATTTTCGGATATAATTGGTGGAGAATGACGTCTATTGCATTGCTAGTGCGCTACATGGCTCCAATGGAGAGGAGGGAGCTTAGTAAGAAGGTGGGTGAGTTGTTCGAGAAAGAGTTTATTAGACAGAGTATTTCTAAGTGGGGAGCACCAATCATCTTCATGACTAAGGAAAATGGCTCTCTTCGTTTATGTGTGGATTATAGAGAATTGAACAAGCTCACGAAGAAGAATAGACACCCACTCCCTCAGACAGAAGACTTGTTTGATCAGTTGGTAGGCGCTTAAATTTTCTCATAGTTGGATTTGGCTATAGGTTTTCATCACCTTAGGTGGCATATTATAGCATAGATAAAACTGCCTTTAGGACTCCATATGGATTCTTGAGTGGATAATTATGTCTTTTGGGCTAATAAACCGGGGTATTTTATGGATTTGATGTTCCGGGTATTTAGGGAGTTAAGTTCGTAATGGTGTTTGTTGATGATATCTTAGTGTTCTCGAGGAGCGGGGACCAGCATGCCTTGCACTTTGGAGACGTCCTCCATACTCTCCGTGCACATCATTTGAAGGCGAAGTTTTTTAAGTGCCACTTTTGGCGGAAGGAGGTAAAGTTCTTGGGGACATGTTGTATCTAGTGATGTTATAGCAGTGGATCCAGCTAAGGTTGTCGTGGTACAGGATTGGAAATCCCCCTCCCCAAGAATGTGACAAAGGTGAGGAGCTTTCTAGGTTTGGCAGATTACTATCGGAAGTTCATTAAGGATTTTGCGCCGATCTCAGCTCTATTTACCCGCCTTATGAAGAAAAACCTAGTATTTGCTTGGGATGTGGACTACGAGGATGCATTCTTGAGTTTGAAGAGGACTCTCCAATCAGCTCCAATATTGACTCTTTTTGATGGTACGAAGATGTTTACTATATATACGGATGCTTGCGGCATGGGTTTAGGTGCGATGCTGATGCAGGAGGGTAAGGTTGTCTGCTACGAAAGTAGGCAGCTGAGGGTGCATGAGAGAAATTACCCTACCCATGATTTGGAGCTAGCAACGATTATGTTTGCGCTTAAGTCTAGGAGACATTATTTATTAGGTGAGAGGTTTGAGCTATACACTGACCATAAGTCTCTCAAGTACTTGTTTTCGCAAAAGGATCTTAATTTGCGATAACAGCGCCATATCGAGTTTCTTACATCTTATGACTTTGAGACATCATATACCCTGGGGAAGGGGAATGTAGTGGCAGATACATTGAGTAGGCAGAGGATGATTTTGAGTCCATAGGTCATAGAGTGGCAGATTATAGAGTTTATCTCGTCATTCGATTTTAGACCATCTACGAATTATGCACTAGGATTATTGGCATCGTTAGAGGTGCAAACTACTCTCTTATAACACATTGGATCTAGTCAGTGTGAGGATCAACAGTTAGTGGATGTCATGGACTGACTCAGCAGAAGAGTGACCTCTAGTCACCTTTCTAGGTATTCTATAAATGAGAGGGTGGCTACATCGTGATGGGAGATTATGTGTTCCTCGAGTTGATGATTTTATTGAGGTCGGTTTTAGAGGAGGCTCATCACTCTCGGATGACCATTCATCTGAGAAGTGATAAAATGTATAGAGACATAAGGAGGGTCTTTCATTGGATAGGGATGAAGAAGGATGTGACAGAGTATATGGTAGATGTATAACTTGTCAAAGAGTGAAGGCTGAGAAGAGGAAGCTTGGTGGATTGCATCAGCCTCTAGATGCGGCACAGTGGAAGTGGGAGAGTGTCTCAATGGATTTTATAGCTGGGTTTCCCAGATCGAGGAAGGGCAACGCTAGTATTTGGGTTATAGTTGATAGGCTAACTAAGAGTGCTCATTTCATCCCAGTTACGAGTAAGCAGACGACAACTTGGTTGGTATCAGTGTATCTTAGATAGATTGTCCAACTTCATGGGGTTCCCTCTAGTTTTCTTAGTGACAGGACCCCATCTTTACCAACGAGTGTTGGAGAATCTTGCAGGAGGCATTAGGGACACAACTACGACTTAGCACTACCTATCACCCTTAGATAGATGGACATACGGAGTGGGTTAATAGGGTCCTTGAGGATTTATTACGACTGTATATCTTGGACTTCAGAGGGACTTGGGAGGATCATCTTCCATTGTTAGAATTCGCGTATAATAACAACTACCAGACGAGCATAGGCATGGCTCTATTCGAGGCATTGTATGGGCATCCTTGCAGGTTACCTACTTGTTGGTGGGAGTCCGCGGAAAGACTTCTAGTTCGGCTTGAGATGGTAAGGGAGACCTCAAAGAAGATAGATTTGATTTCGAAACGAATTAAGGTAGCTAAGAATAGACAGGAGTCATATGCAGATGAGCAGAGGACAGAACTAGAGTTCGAGGTAAGATATTTGGTTTTTTATCAAGGTGTCACCCTAAAGGAGTGTTGTTCGGTTTGGCTCAGTGAAGAAGTTAGAGCCGAGGTTCATAGGGTCATTCCCTATAGTAGAAAGGATATGTCAAATGGCCTACAGGGTTAGACTACTAGAGAGATTGGCATGAGTTCATGATGCATTCCATGTTTTGCACTTGTGAAAGTGCTTGCATGATTCAACGGTAGTGGTAGAGCCGAGTACTTTATACGAGGTTGAGGTGGAGAAGGAGGTATCAGTGTTTGCTAATGGTTGAATGGATTCACGTGGATGCAAGTGTTTGCTGCTGGATGCAATGGATGCATACACACACACACACACACACACTAAGCACTAGTTAGAGACCGACAATCTAGGACACTTACATAATTGCATAGAGATGTGTGTGCTTTAATTAATTTATTTGTTTTAAATATGGATGAAATACGGTTGAATCATTTCTTGAATGTTCATTTTGGTGAATGGTTGTTGCATGCATATAGAACTATATGTATTATTAGGATTTCTTTACATACATATTGGACAAATGACACGGATATGAAATTGCATTAAGGAGGTCAATTGAATCAGTGGACCGCCTAATTTTTGCATTAATTTAGGGACATATACACTACACCTTTTGCATATGTTCATGAAAAGAATTAGAAAATCTAAGGGCAATGGATGCTAGTGGTTGATGGTTGAGTGGATTGGTGTAGATAATGGTTGGAAACATTTATCATTCTTCTAGCCTTTGAGATTCGGGGACAATAACCTTTAAGAAGGGGAGAATGTAACACCCCGATTTTATAAACAATAATAAATAGAAAAGGGTAATAAATCAAATATTAATCAGAATAAACTTCAGAATTGGACAACGGGACTAGCACCATTGGGTAGATATATTTTACTAATTAAAATTGACACTTGATTTTCTGAAATTGGAGTTAAAATGAATAAGTTACGAATCAAAGAAAATAAGCTAAAATTAGAACTAACATATATTAATATTAATAATATACTAGGCTCGTGGGACAGTCCATACCTATCTGGGTCAACCTTGTGTCGACCCAGGACTTGCTTGGGTCGACCTGTGTCGAACTAAAATGTGGTTGGGTCGACCCAGTATGGTGGTTAAGCGTGCCTTAGAGTGCACGTTTTCTATGAACGATTTATTTCGTTCAAACATTATTTTTCTAATGTGGCTAAGTTTTGTTGGTTCATTTTGAACCAGAGTCTGATGTGGTGCTTTCTGATTAGTCCAGTGACATGGCTAATCCAGATTTAATCCTAAATTTAGACAGTTGAGGACACCCAATAAACCCTATAAATAGACTAGTAGTGCCTCTCTCATTTCTTCACATCCATTCTTTCTCTCTTCGTCCTCTTCCCTAGGCCTATCCACAAAATTAGAAAGGGTTCAAATAATTAAATTTTTACGGGGATAAAGAAGTTCTATACTTTTAAATATTTATTTTTATAAATACTTCTGGAGGCATTCTATAAGAAAAACAAAGGCCATAGGAGAAGCTCTTTTCCTTAGATCTATGAGTTTTTATGGTATTTCCAGATTATTAATCTATGTAGGAAAAGTTAAACAGTTAAATAGTTTTAAGTTTGCAAGTTTAATGTTTACAGTTATTTACAGTATTTATGTGTTTAATTTTTCGTAAAGTTATTGTAAATTATTTACTGTCTATGCTTATTTCTTTATAGTTATTTATTGTTTATAAGTAACTCTCCTTCTTCTGTCCCCTTATCTGTTGTGGTTTTATTTACAGTCGGACTATTCTTTATTTTATTTGTTTTTCTTATTTTTGAGTCTAGGCCTTGCGAGTAGCCTAGACCATTTCCCTTTTCTTTTAGCACCGAGCCTAAGCCTAAGAATGCCTAGGCCTTTATCGTTAATTTTGCGTTAAAGTTGGAATAATGTTTAATTGAATAAAAAAGGATAATTGGGCATGTTAGAACCAATTAAATATTATAATCAGTATTGGACCGTAGATTGAGAATAAAAACTCAACATGTAATTGAATAACATGCAAACATGTAAACATGTAAACTGGAATGATATTAACTTAGTTAGACGCTAAGTAACGTGGGGTTGGGTTGTATAAGAAGATAAACATTATTAGGAATTTTTAATACAATCTAGGATTATAACATGAGGTTATATTGGGTTTATTAATAAACTTAAATTATGTTAAGATGAAATTAATAAGCTAAGATAGTGGAGTTCGTTTCGCAGGTGTGAGGCTAACTGGGGAAAATAAGTGGCTCGTAGGTCCGTTTCGGCAGCATGGGTTTGATTGGGGAAAATAAGAGGCCTAATAAAATAATGGAATTGTAGTGGAAGTCCATTACGGTAGCATGGGCCTGATTGGGGAAAATAAGTGGCATGTAGGTCCGTTACAATGGCGTGGGGCTAATTGTGGAAAATAAGAGGCCTAATAAAATGATAGTATTATAGGTTAGGTCCATTCCGGCGGGGGGATGATAAGGGAAATTAAGGGGCCTAATAAAATAATAAATGGGGACCAATTCTACGCGGTGACTTATGTCAATTGCATATTTGGTTGGGGACCCGTATCAGGAAGTATCTCTATTATCACCTATGGAGGTCTCACACTAAATAGAGCAAGGGCACGCTTTACTGCGTTGGACAGTAAGAGGTCCAAACGAGGTAGGTACGTTCCAGCGGGACAATGAGCGTGCATCGTGCCGATTGGGGAAAATAAGTCACTATAACGCCTGTGATTAACGACTATGTCCTTTTAGTTGATGGGTTCGGGATTGATAACCCCGAGTTTATTTGCTGGCATAGGTTATCACGTTGTGGTTATAGGAGCCGATCGACAGGTAGAAATTGCGTAATGCCTAATTATGATATCTTGGTAAGTTGGTGCAACAATCTTGGTTATGAATGAGAAATCAATCTTTATTCGTGCTTAACTTTGTTTACTGATTTTATACCTTTATGCTTTATGTCCTTAGAACTATTCATATGTCTAGTGCTTCTTTAACTTATGCTCATGCTAGAAACTTCTAGAACTCACCATACGTATGTCTGACCTGGTTTGTTTTCTCCTCTCTTCCTTTCCCCCTACCCCAGGTTCGCAGGGTGGAGGGTCTCGCAGTGATTCTTGATTTTTTTTATTCAACTTGGATTCAGACTCATTTTAGACTCATGTATTGGTTCAGTTCTCATTTTCTGGTTATTGTATTAACATTGATAGGGATGGTTTTACGTATGTACTCTAATATTATGGCTTTCCATGTGATAGCGTATTTGGTCTTATGTTGATGACTATTTGGTATTTATGAAATGCGATAGCGTATCCCTTGTGGATAAGAAATCTTGTATCCCTGGGATACGAAACCAAGGTGGATTGCATGTTTCTGGGGATACGATTTTTTGGAGGTATGCGATCGTGTAGGGATGCGAAGTTCGGTCTGGTGAAGCGAGATGCAGATGCGAAGTAGGGCGAGGCGAAGCCTTGGCGATATGAAATCTTGGATGCGTGGTGTATAGAAGGGAGTCAGAAACTGGGGAGTCGAAGTACGAGATTCAAAGTGAAGGGAGTCAAAAAGTAGGATGCAAATTGATGGTTATGAGGTATTATGAGGTCTACGCTCGCACGACTCCTTCCCAGCTTGAATCCTGAGTGTTTTGACGATACTTTGGGCTCTGGTGCCATGCAGCGTGATGAGTCGAGTGGGCCTGGTATGCTTTTAGGAACCGAATCAAAAGGTCGGTTAACAGAATTATAGAATGATTAAAAAACAAAAAAGGCAACGAATGTTATAACTTACATTCCAAGTCACCAATAGAAAGGTAATTACCCAAGTATATTACTTGATGTATGAATTATAACAAAAAATCAGTGACCTAAAGGTAATATTTGATGTACAAATTATAACAGAAAGAGGGTAACCCAAGTATAATACTTGATGTATACATAGAAAGACAATAACTTAAGTATATTACTTGATGTGTGGATTATAACCCAAGTTATAATGAACGACAATGACAACGACAACGATTATCATCATGACACATAGATGTTTAGGAAGGAAAATTAGGCTTTCCTAGTAAAATAAAACTTAGAGAACAATGAATCGGTGGGGATCAAAGTGGAAGCGCAATAAGATTATTGTTTGGGGCCCATCCAAACGAAGAACGGATAGGCACATTATAGATGGAAATAAGTTATCATAGAAAGAACGAGAACTCGGGAAAGTGCATCCTAACAATGTTTGAGCATGTGGGAATAAGACTAATAAATAAGATGCTTTAGGTTATCATGCGCTTAATAGATGATGTCAGTCTAAACGAATTCGTAGGAAACTTCGGATATGGAAATGATATACCACAACAACAGGTTGTCCATCCAAATGACGCTTATTCGAAGCAAATATTGATGCTAGAAATAAGAGGCATTTGCTGCTACATAAGAAAGGGGAGGAAAAAACATTTTCGATGAGTCATTACGTGAGATTATGCTTTGCGCCACCCTCCTTCAAGCATGGCAGAGTATATGAGTATAGAGGCCTGATAAGCCAATCACTGGATATATTAAGAATGACCTTTAAACCATAACTCACGATACAAATAATTATCTTTTAGTAAAAAAGCTTGAACACCGAATCTTTATGACACTTAGAGTAGAATTAAGACTATTTGTACTAGGCTTTTTTCTTTCTAAAGATATTTCTCATTCACTGGACTGTTATATCTGACCCATTTCTTTTCTTTCTTCCACCTAAGGCATGCAGGGAAGTGGTTGATTCTTGACAGATTTGGATTAGGATGCTCTACCCTTATTTAGTATTCCTATCTTTAGTTTTTTCTTTCATCTTTGGTCTTGATGTATTTAGATTTGAGTAAAGGATATTCTATGTTGTTTACTATAACATTATGGTGGTTTAAAACTTGGATATTTTGACATTGTATTTTGTTATGTTTTCTTGAAATGATGTTTTTCTAATAAAATCCGTAAGTTATTTACTTCCATTGCGATATAGTAATTTATTGTCATGCGTTGATATCTTAGTCTCTGAATGATTTATCTATATTTGACAACAACACTCTTTGATATAACCATGCTTGTGTCGTGTTAACGGGTACATGGGTTATCACAGTACCATTGAAAATTTTGACCTTTTTTTCAACTTAATTTCATTTGATTTCGGCCATATTATCAGTTATTTAATTAAAAATATCAATTTTAATTGAGAAGATCAGAAAAAATTCTAAGCCTTGAAATGTGTGCAAGGTTTTTAAAACTTATATTTTCATCATATAATTATTTTACATCAATTTATTATGGTTGAATTAATTTAATATATATATATATATATATGTATTAGTAAATTCATTACACCATCATATATAATATCCTTTCTAATTAGTAAATTATAGAAATTATTTACTAATTATCTTATTATACTTGTCCATATATATGCACACACACACACACACACACACACACACACACACACATATATATAGTTATTTGGTTACAACATGTAGCAAAATAAATAAATATTTTTAATGATAAAATATAATTTCAAACATACATAAGCATATATAAATATATCAATAAATATTATTCGAAATACATATTTGACAACACACAATACATATAAAATGAGTTAATATGTCATTTGCAATATAATCCCAACATCTATAAACAGGTATGTTATACCCTGTATGAATTACTAAGTTACACACACAAACACACATGTACACACACATTTTTTTTTTTTTGAAAATTCGTACACTTTATTGCAAATACCAATCATTAACTTTGTGTATATGGCTTAATAAAACCTTATGCCTCCCTAACCTAGATGGGCGCGACATAAGGAAAAAGAGTACATATATACACCATATATTAACAGTACAAACAAAAACATACGAAACAAACATAACTAACAAACATCTAATTCTCAACTCACTACACTCATACAATCAGCTCCACATAAACCAAAAAATATATCAAAAAAGAAAATCAGCAAGTATCAATTAAATCTATACCCCATTTTCTAAAAAAATCCATCTTCCACTATGGTAATTTAGTCTTACTGCCATTATTCTTCACCAAGTAGAAAACCTCCTTTCAATCATATTCAGTCTGATCTCTTTTGAAACCACACACACACACACACACACAACGTGTGTAAGCAAAACCAAGACTAAATGAATCTTAAACTAAAATTTGTAGATTTAAATAAAGTAATTGATTTTATTTATGCCAAAATTCGTAAAGTTCTAAGTGAATCTAAACTTGTAGATCCGTTAAAAATCCAAATTTTTTTTTTTAAATTCATTGTTTTCTTATGTTGTGTATTGATCATTTCCTTCAACCCAAACTTTATTGATCTGGTGTAAACAAGAACTAGTTAAATCAACCTTTTTATAACGTGTTGTTAAAGTGGATGCTAAAATGTCTTGATTTAGCGGCTTTAGCAGAAAAGAGGTATGGCTTAAAGCAGATTTACAGTTTAATAGCGGTAAACAAAAATAATGCAGCAATAGAGAGTGCTATGCATTAGAAATGTGATTTTGTGTTGTTCTAACAGAGTATTAATGGCCAAGATATGATACAACTTTAAGATATATATTACAAAGTATGAAAAATGTTATAATGTGTTAGTATATGTTGAAGTTTTTAAATTATTAATTAACAATGTGATTTTCACATGTTCTTAATGATGCAAGAATTAAATAGTTATATAAATCTATATTTTTGGTCTTTTGATATAAAACAATCTATGTTAATTATGTCCTTAGACGCGTATTAACATACAATAGGGACGATAATTATAACCTAAAATAAAAATTAAATCGAACAGACCTGAACAGAAGCTAATGAATAGCGAGTCGGGTTTAAGGTTGTGTTTGCGTATAAGGAAGAGGTGTATTTAACTAGGGTATTTAAACTGGACATTTAAGCGAAGTAGGAAGTTTAATGGAGTATGTGTTTGTAACTAAAAACAGGACATTTAAGTGGAGCCTTTAAAAAAAGTATTTTAATTTATGATTTTGTATTTAATTGATGTGTAGTTATTTAGTTATTTGTTTTCATGCAAAATATGCATTAAATAATTGCAAATAAATCACATTAGAATGAGCTTAATACTTCATTCAATCACAACGATACATTTTTTTACTCAAATACCAGCGCAAATCAACAAACCGAAAACAAATCGAACAAACTAGAAGAACAATCTACACCAAAACAAACAAACTAGTGATGCACTACTACTGAGTACCGCAAAACCTCCTCGATGGATAACTAAGATACCAAATAAGTTTGAGGTCGGAAAAGGCCTCAATCATAACAAAGACCGAGGGATCAATGTGAAATATCTTTATAATCTCCATATATGAACGTCGGTAATGGAAGGCATAAAAGAAAAGTACTGCGTCGCTGCCTCAGTGAAACGGTCTGTCAGCACTGAATGCCAACGTCCGACAAAACTCACATGCCTATTGGAGGAGGGTCATTTGAGCTAATCTGATGGGGGTATCACTAGTCGTTCAACCGTCATACAAATATATGTCGGCACTAGTGAAAGGCCAAGGATATATAGTATCTGATATTAACAAGCACCCCTTCCTATGCACTAACCAAACATTTCATCTAGTTGCCTGAATTTAAGCGGCGAAATTACTACAAACTTGTGGTATCCCCGCGCAACACCGTTCCACCATTCCTTAGGTCAATCGAGGAAATCATGATCCACATCTCACTCACCCTTCGAATCCCTACCAATCTTTTTCATTCCCTCCTGAGACGTTTCAAGTTGCCCCATTTATTCTTTATCTGTGTCTTGATCCAATTGTCATTAAATCGGTCATTGAAATTCATGGCTATAGTTGATAAAAATACACTTGTGCTTCTTCGTAGGCTTACGTAACTGAGCATATATCAATGAACGCTTTAGTGCATTCAAGCGCCCCATTCGTAATAAGCATGGACGAAGAAACAACATCGGAAGTGGATGAGTGCGCTATAACGCTGGAAAGAAAAATTTCAAAATTGTATATATTTTTTTTTGAAAAAATATATATATATGTGATAGAAAACAAAAAATATCAGCATATTTGTGAAAAAAATTATCTTAAAAAATATCATTATCAAATAGAGTTGTTTTCGAGTTTGTGTGATAGAGAACAAAAAAAATATAAGCATATCCCTGAAGAATTTTAATATCATTATCAGATAGAGTTGTTTTCGAATTTGTGGTCGGAGTAAAGGGAGAAGAGGCCGACTATATACATGTGAATCGTTGGTTTTGGTCCAATAAGAAAAAAAGAAAAAAAAAATGTTATTGACTTGAACGCGTGCGACGTGTCTAACTCATCGGACGCATCCAAGTCACTAACAGACCATTTTAAACTTCATACGATATCTAAGTGATGAAAAGTAGTGTAAAAATCCGATTAAAAGCTACTTGGCTCGATAAATCCTCCACCCTATACACAAAGACATGCTTTTTAATGCCATTAACCAACTGAATTAGAAGGATGGTGGATACAACATTTAAGCTTAATAAATATGTAGTCTTAAGTTCGAACTGCGAACCTGGTGGGTTAGGACAAGTCAAATTCAACCATGTTGACCCCCTTGAATCCATCCGAACGCGAAAAAGGAAAAGAAAAAAACCAATCCGGTCCTTTAATCGATTAAGGGATAAATTTTGTTATTTATTTGCTAGCCGTTTAAGAAAAGGTTAAATTATGACATCCATGGTTATCAAGGCAATACTGAAGAGAGCATCTGATTCACTGTTGGGGTTTGATCACTTATCATGGGATACACTTGATTACCCAATTATTAATAATTATGAAGGAAAAGAATATTAAAAAAAGAATTTGTAATCTCCATCGTGATATAATTAGGGCTTTCAATTTCCTACACGATCCGAAATACGACATAAAACTCACACGGAAATTAGCAGGTTAATCCACCCATTTAGTTAGCGGGCTGTCTCCGGATTAATCTCAATTTGACTCGTTTATAAATGGGACCCGCCAACCCTATTTTGACCTTCCAAACCCGATTATATGTTGTATCTCTTCCATACTGTTAGTCTTTTATGTATGATGTTGGTCTTAGTCTTTTATGATTGCAGTAAGCAATATGCTCATATATTCTTATGTAAGCTGTTATATTTTACTAATTTATTCTTGTATGCTGTTAGTTATATTTTACTTATAACAACTGTATTTCTTTCATACTGTCAGTCTTTTATCTATGCAGTATGCTCATATATTCTTATGTATGAAGAATGATTTTTGGATATGGTGATTTCATGCTTTATATATGTGCTGCCTGTTGGTGATTTTGTAACTTGCTGCATGTTGGTTAATTGGTTCTTTAGTTGTTTATATTAGTGAACAATATTTGTCAATGGGTCAGAAGGGTAAACCCGACCCGACATGTTCTAACACGACTCGTTTAGTTAAATGAGTTATACGAGTCAGTTCGGGTCACTCTGTTTATAAATAGATCGGGTTAAGGTTAAGTAAAAATAATCCGTTTAATAAACAAGTTGACCCGATCCGTTTAAATCGGATTCGATACGACCCATTGATAACCCTAGATATATAATAGCCATGGAAAAAGATATTTTTCGTGGAAATGATACAATGCATGATTTAAATGGCATATAAATTTGACACGCATCATTCACCAACCGAGATATTTCTCTGTGCTCTCCTATATATACCACCAGTCCGTTTTATTATTTAATTGCTATCTTCACCATACATAAATACTACAGCCTCCTCTCCCTCTTTGTATCATAATTAGCTCTAGACGATGGAGATGAAAACCGACCTTCCCAATGCAGCGTATACTGCTGATGTTCTAATCCGAACTTCTAACGGCGTTAAAATCCCTGCTAACTCCACTGTTCTGGTACACCATTAATATTGCTAAATTCGTTAAATGTTTTATGTTCAGTGTAAATCATGTTTTGATTTTATGGGTCGGGAGTTGTTACAATGTATTGTCTGATTGTTCTCTGTTTTGTTATATTACGAAGGCTTCGGAATCGAAGGTGTTTGAAGAATTAATTCAGAGAAGGACAAAAAAGGGGAAGATTGGAAAGGATATTGCTGTTTTGGGTGTTCCTTCTCCTGCTGTTACTTGTTTTGTTCTTTTGCTTCATTCTAAAAGGTTTTCTTTTAACCAATTTTGTTGCCTTATTTGATATAGTTCCGTTCTTTCTTTCTGGAACAAAAAATGAGAGCTTTTGAGCTTTCCTTTGAGCAATCAGATTTTGGGGTTTTCCTTTGAATCAATCATATATTCACTCAGAATATGATGTTGCATCTTTTAAACCTGGATTCAGTGAATCACACAGAACTTTCAGTCTAACCTTTTTATGTTCAGGCAGTATAGTTTCAGCTTTGTTCTCAAAGAGTTTCTTGAAAGATTCTTATGCACTCTCTAAAATTGATAGCAAAACGTTTAATAATAATGGCCAGAAATTTGTTCAAGTTCTTATTAGTAGCTTGTATTTCTGTTAGAAACTTAGAACAATGAAGCACTGTTCTTTTTGTAAAACTAGAGGTCATTTCTTGGGCAAGTAAAAAACAATTTGAAAATAAATGAAAGTGCGATTTCCAGTTCTCTGAAATGTGATAAATTGTTTATAAGCTCATCTAACTCAAAATAGACACGTTTATTAATCATATAACTTAACATGTAAAATTATCCCTTGGTAGCAAAAAATTGAAGCCTATGTATTATATATTCATAAAGGTATCACCAAGAATATATGTCAAGAAGTTACCAATAGACCATGAACTTATTAATATAAACCGGTAGATGTTGCTTTCAAATAATGGTCGTACAGGTTTAAAATGCTTAATTAAATTACTTCAAAAACATGTTTTAGTGCGATAGGTTCAAAGTGTATATTGTAAGAAATCAAGATCTTCTAGAAGTATCCAAGGCTATAGAATCTGTTTTTCCCTCCTGCCAACCTTTTTTTTTTTTTTTTTTTTTTTTTTTTGATAATTACAGTACACCCACATGCATTCACCTAACAAGCTAGTAGTCAGCAAGGCTGTATTCTACTTCTAACACAGTTTCAAAATTTTAGCTCAGCGTGTTCATTTTTCAGTAAACTTTCGTTCGAATCTTGTACAGATGCGAAGAAGAGGAGCAAACAGAAATGATGGAAAAATATGGAATGCATCTAATGGTGTTATCGCATGTGTATCAAGTGCACTGGCTCAAAAAGAGATGTGAAGTCGAACTAGCTTTACGACTAACTGTTGATTCAGTAGTCGATTTGCTATTACTATCAAGGCAATGTGACATGCCTAAACTCTACTTGCAATGTATGAAGTTGCTTCAAAAAGACTTCCCTGCTGTCGAGAAAACCGAAGCCTGGAGTTTTCTTCAAGAAAACGATCCTTGGTTTGAGCTCGAAATCCTTCAATTTCTTGAGGATGAGGACTTGGTATGATGCTTTAAAAAATATATTGATTTCCCATGTTTTATTTGTTGATGGTAACTGAGAATTGGTTTGATTTAATTCAGAAGGAAAAGAGGAGAAGAAAGAAGATGGAAGAGCAAAAGGCATACCAGCAACTGAGTGAAGCGATGGAGTGCGTGCAGCACATTTTCTTAGAAGGATGCACTCACATTGGCCCTTACAATAAATTCAAGCCATCAAAGAAGATGGAGTCATGCCCAAACCACAGCACTTGCCAAGTTATTCAAGTCTTGCTTCAACATTTTGCGTCTTGTACATCAAAGAGATCGACTTGTTATAGATGTCGTAGAGTGTGGGACTTACTTCGCTTGCATTCATATGTGTGCGACATGGATGATCATCAATGCAAAGTTCCTTTATGCATGTGAGTCGTATTTGCCTGATATCCTTATACTGGATTAGAATGTGTTTGTAAGGTTCTTTCTTTCTTTATTTTTTTTTATTTTTTTAAGTTTTGAATATGTGGAATATGCAGGGAATTTAGGAGAAGGAAACAAGGAGGAAGAAATGCCGACTGCGAGAGATGGAAGGTTCTGGCAAAGAAAGTTGCCTCTGTCTATGTGATGTCTTCGTTGGCTAAGAGGATGAAGCATGATTTGAAGGTGGAAGGACATGATAATGTTTGATGGTTTGCAGTTTAGTATGTTGATGATGGTTTGCAGTTTAGTATGTTGGTGTATGCTTCATATGAATTCATGTGTAGTAGCAAAGCCATGAAATTAGTGTTAGGGGGGTTGAAATATAGAACGTGGTTTGGAAAAGATTAATAAAAGAATAATATAAAATATAAATTTTATGGAGCCATTATAAAAACTTTGGTGTTCTTTTTTAGGATTTATTTCGTTTCTTACATTTTAGTTTAGCTTTTCTTTTTCCTTATTTGGAGTGGTTGTCCATTTTACGATCAAATAATATATTTGAATAGAGGATTATGACGGAATCAAAAAGAGAGTGATCAAAGAGTTCAGTTACAAGCTCCTTGATCTTAAGTGGTAAGTTGAGTCCTTGAAAATCTGAATTGAAAGAACGTGAATTTGCAAAATATGTATAAATGGAACTTCCCCCAAAAACTTATAGAGACCAAAGACTAAGAGAATATTAAGATTTTTTTTTTCATTATTAAAATTCATTTTTAGACCATCGTAAACAAAAGTAAAATGATATATTTATCGGTAATGATATATCGACAAAATATTTTTATTTGAATTTTAAAAATTAGTATAATTGTTTTGGCATGGACATATCCCCAAATAGTGTGTCTACATACTCTAAGATAAATTGTTTTACCATTTCAGAATTTGAATTTGAATTCCACATTTGATAACTTTGACGGTATGTTTACGATAGGGATTAAAGATTGAGTTAAACGAAAATGAACTTAAAAATAGAGTTGGATGAAAGAGGATTAGAGGAATTTGAAGGATATTTTTTTATCAAAATTCTAAGAATCGATAGATTTATCGAACACTTTGGTATCTTGAAGCACCGTATTTCGTTCATCCTTGTTAAATTATATTTTTCATTTGCTTTGACCAATCTTCATCTTTATAACCCATTTTCATGTTTCGTTTATTGAATTTTTTGTATATCTTGCCAAGTTATCGCCATAGTATACATTTAGAGATACTGGTAGTATTTATATGGTTGTTGTCATCAAAATCAATACTTAGAACATGTAGCACCATCAAGGATTCTAGTATGAGTTCTAAAAGATATGAAGATATGCATATGTAATCCATGTTTACCTCAAGTGTGAAGCCAAAAAGATTTTTTTTTTTAGTTACTAATTGTTGACCAGCTTTTTGGCGAAGCAGTCACACGTCAAGGTTATGGTTAGCGACGCATTCAAATCTCTAGAACATCGTCAGAAGACACAAAGCGATTTGGTCGAAATCGCGAATTTTTCGGAAAATGTTGTAAATATATTCATATGTATGTATGTATGTATGTATGTATGTATGTACATACATACATCTATATGTATGCACACATGTATATGCATAATTATATATGTATATATGCATGTATGTATGTGTATATTTATATAATCTTTCCAATGATCGAGAAAATTATCATATAGTTTTTTTAAGTACTATAATATTTTTATTTGAGTTAATCTATTGAGTTTTTTTTTATTTGGCCACAAGCCTCGACACTTACATCTTTCCAACCTTCTCATTTTGTCTTTCTAGCAACACCTGACCTCATTCTATCACTAAAATTCCATAGTTTTGTATGGAGATGATTTTATGCCAGTCATATCAAGACATAACTAGTAGAAAACTCGTGATTCAGTAGTAGCAAATATCTAGTCATAAAATCATAAGCTGTAATGGAGAAATCATGTAATCCACATAATGTGTATAATGAAATGCACGGATTTCCTACCTACTTCCTCCATTAGACTAGATCCAAAGCTAAGGCACAAGTGGAAACACAAACCAAAGTAGCAACTCTAAAGCCGGACGAAAAATCGTAGGGAATAAAAGTTGTAAGAATGTAGGTGGTCAACATCACAGAGGAAGATATCCTAGCTTCTTCCCCATTAAAATTATATATCTTGGTTTGTGCCCCTTTAAAATTTTATAACGCTATTGAATTCTATTATAGAACTTGTAAGGTTGTTTATTTTTTTTTTTTTTTTTTTTTTTAAGTTTTGAACATGTGGAATATGCAGGGAATTTAGGAGAAAGAAATGCCGACAACAAGAGATGGAAGGTTTTGGCAAAGAAAGTTGTCTCTGTCTATGTGATGTCTTCGTTGGATAAGAGGATGAAGGATGATTTGAAAGTGGAATGACATGATAATGTTTGATTGTTTACAGTTTAGTATGTTGATGTATGCTTCATATGGGTTCATGTGTAGTAGCAAAATCACGAAGTTAGTGTTAGGGGGGGGGGGGGGGGGGTTGAAATGTAGAACGTGGGTTGGAAAAGATTAATCAAGTCAGAATATAAAATATAAATTTTATGTAGCCATTATAAAAAGTTGGTGTTCTTTTTTATGATTTATTTCGTTTCTTACATTTTGATTTAATTTTTCTTTTTTCCTTATTTGGAGTGGTTGTCCATTTTACGAGTAAATATATCTTTGAACACGAGGAGGATTATGGTAGAAATAAAAAAGAGTGATCGAAACTTCAATTACAAGCTCGTCGACCATAAGTGGTATGCAAGTCCTTGAAAATTTTAAGTGAAAGAATGTGAATTTGCAAAATGTGTATAAATGGAATTTCCCCTGAAAACTTGTAGAGATAGAAGACTAACAGAATATTAAGATTTTTTATTATTATTAAAATTCATTTTCAGACCATCGTGAACAAGAAGTAAAATGATATATTCATTAATGAAGATATATATACAAAATACCTTCATTAAAATTTCAAAAATTAGTATAAATGTTTTGACATGGACATATCCCAAATGGTGTGTCCACATTCTTTAAGATAAATTGTTTTCCCTTTTAGAATTCAAATTTGAACTCCACATTTGATAACTTTGATTGTATGTTTACATAAATATGTTAGAAATTGAAGATTGAATTAAACGAAAGAGGAATTTAAAGATTGAATTAAACGAAAAAAGGAATTGGTAAGGTAATATTAGCTATCACAAGTTTAGAAGGACACTGCACAACTAATCAAGTAAAAATGCCCATTTGTAAAAAGTTCATCTGGTTGATAATGCGTTTCCCAGACCATTGAGTCAATAAGCAGTTATACTAACCTAAAATAATATTGGAGAATCAAGAAATAGCTATAGAGTTCCAAACGGACAAACCAGATGTCAAGAGTACCTGCAATGTTTACATATGTATGTATATATACTCATATGTACGTATGTATACATATATCTGTGTATGTACTGCGTGTATATGTATACACATCTGTATATGTGTGTGTATATGTATGTATGCTTATACACTCTTTTCAATGATCGGGAAAATTATCATATAGTTTTTTGAATACTACAACATTTTTATTTGAGTTAACCTATTGTAATTATTTTGATTCAGCCACAAGCCCAACACTTTACCTCTTTCCAACCTTCTTATTTTGTCTCTCTAACCACACCTGACCTCATTCTACCACAAAATTCCATAGTTTCATATGCAGATGGTTTTGTGCCAGTCATATCAAGATACAACTAGAAGAGAACTCATAATTCAGTAGTAGCAAATTTCTAACCGTAAAATCATAAGTGGTAATATAGAAATCACGTAATCCACATCACACGTATAATGAAATGCACAGATTTCCTACGCGCTTCTTCCATCAGACTAGATCCATAGCTAGGGAACCAGTGGTCACACAAGCCAAAGTAGCAACTCTAAAGCCATATGAAAAATCTTAGGGAACGAAAGCTGTGAGAATATGGAAGGCCGTCATCATGAAGTAATATAATCTAGTTACTTTCCCGTTAATGTTATGGACGATGCTACAGTGGTCGGGTGGAAAACCAGGCAAAAGCAACGAATAATGGAAAAGTGGATATCGGGGGGGGGGGGGGGGGTACTTTGTTAATCAAGGGCTAAAATGGTAAACTGGGGTGAGTATATTGAAATTATTATGCATGGCCGCAATTTTGGCCAAAAAACAACCGGGCACAGTAGCATTTCCGTAAAATTATATATCTCGGTTTCTACCCCTTTAGAATTCTATAAAACAATTGGATTTTATTAGAGAACTTGTTTATGAATGACAAATATAGCTGTAGACTGAGGAAGAATACATTAAAAAAAAATGCTCTATTGTAATACACATGGCTGACGCTCGTATTACCAATATTTTCGATCATACATTGTGTTATCCGACCTTTGTGTCTGGTTATTTCCAGCTATTCGAATTGGCGTGCCTTGACGATTATCAAGACTAACAGCACAAAGAGATAGTCTGAAGGCCCAAACAACAAGCGCAGATAGCATCATAAGATAACGGTCGAACTAGCCTAGCATAACATTTCCCTCAAAGCTCACCAAGTGAGTGATCGGTCTAGCTCAAAGCAAGAAATCTGTACCAATTCAAGACGAACCAGCAAAATTGTTTAACTTCAACCAATAACACATCATATATCTCCAACGACAAAAAAATCACATGAAAATTTAAAGAAGGATTAAAACACCAAGTGGTCCTATTGAGTGGATCACACTCTGATCCATCTCGTTTTGAGAGGTCAGTATTGATCCCAATCAAAAGGATCGACACTGATCCCCTACATAGGGGTTCCGTGGGCTAGCCCCGTTCTGGCCTCCTTTTACAACGTCTCTCCGACTTTTCCATGATATTTTGTGCTACTTACATCTATAAATACGAACTGCACTAGGAAGAAACAAATCTTTTAGCTACTTGTTTACTTTATTCTATACGCTCTGGATTCATACCGATTTGATAACTTGTAACTCTGAAAACAATAATAAAGTGATCAAAACTTCCCAAGTGGACATAGGCACAACAACGCTGAACCACTATAGTCTCTTGTATTCCTACTTAGTGCATTTCTGGTTGTTATAATCCTCGTTTTCCATTTATTTCATTATTTTAGTTTATTATTGTACTCTTTGGGTGTTGTGCCAACTTTTGATGCTAACATTCCGGTGCTATCATTATGAATTAAACTCAAGTTCTCTAATTCTTTTTTTCCTCTAGTTTCTGCCCCTTTCCATCTCCCATAGATCAAAATAAGATGCTTGATACAAGTGAAAAAAGAATTTTCAAGCTGATGAATTTTCTAATGTTGATCATGATGATGCTTCAATCAAACAGCAACCTCCACCGGATGATCGAAATCTTTCAGCCCTCGATGGGGTTATGACTTATATTCATGATGCTCCCATCACTCAATTTGAGTAGGAAAGTGTAGTGAGGAATTTAACAAACACATAGAAACAACTGAATATTAACAAAATATGGATCTTTTTCAGAAGCTGCCTTGCGCCACTCAATCTAATGTTGAACGACTCCAAAGAAATAGAAGAACCTCAAGGGAACAAACCAACTTAGTCATTCTCAGTTGGGAACTGATCCCCTCGGGGTGAGACTGATCCTTATAACAGGAGGCCCAATGTTGCCGCAATGCAAAATTTGGTCCCTAGACTACCTGGTGTAAACTGAGTGTGACACAACTACCTTTATACCTGAAACACCCCACCTCCGTTAAGGACACTCACAAAGGAAATGCCTTAACTTCGTGTGAAAACCCGCAACTTCCCCGTAAAGGAAAGCGTCGGATAGTTCGAGAACAAGCCACAACAGAATGCATACGGAAGAACGTTTCATTGTATATTACAACAATGCATCAGATACAAGAATATACAGAGTATGAATAAATATTACACAGAAATATCAGAGATTTAGATTACATTTAAATACATAGCAGCGGAAAATAATACAATACACAACTAGAAGAGATATACGGATACAAAGCTTTCCGGATATCGTTCCAGCTGTAAACCAGGATCCTGTGAATATAAATCTGCAAAAACCAAAACTACTAGCTGCCCGTGTCAAAATAAGGGCACCCAGAGTTTAGGTTAAAACAATAAACTCCAGGTCAGTCATGTGACTGGTGTGAGAACTAAAACAGTTATTAATCTTTATTTTAAATCATTAGGTAAATCAAGGGACCACGCCGTATAACACGGAACGGGTTTCCTCCCAAGAATACCAGTGCATATAACAAACAGCGCAATGCTAAATAAAGAAAAATGAAGCTGTTATAAGACCCAGGTCCCATCACACAATGCAACGCAGCCGAGGATAGGGTTTTCCCTTATGACAGCCAAAGAATGCTTGATACGTTTTAAAACAAATCGTTTGATACTATTATAAGTGCTTAGTGTATAAAACAACTTCAAATCATAAGTATCAATCATAGGCGGCATGGGTACCATATATCATGTCGCCATATATAGGTTTACAAATAAAACCGCAAATGTCACGTATTTGGAAATTGGATTTCCATCTATGAACCGAGGCAAAAGATAGTCCTCACCGACTTCGTGACTCTCTAGCCCGAGCCACAGGGTCAGAGCGCATCGACCCTTGGAGCGACAGGGCCGGTCCACCGATGTGGATTAAACTTAAACCCTGAACATGCGTTCCCCCGCCCTATGGGGCGTAAATGAGCCAACTAAATGACTCCATCGGTTCGAGAACGACCGATCAATCCGAGGCGCCTCGCAACAGCAACAACCACATAAGTCAAACTCGTCAGGGCGTGTAAAACCACTGACGCCACTTCTAACTAGAAAGAAACGCATGCCCTCCCTGAGGTCCGTCTCCCGTTTTTGGTTCATACCGGGTGTGAAACTCGCGAAGTAAACGTTACACAAAGCTACGCCACAAAGGCCGTGCTTTGATCATCACCACAAGACTTTGCTTTTCAACAGAAGCCTCGATCAATTGCCACTTAGGCATGCCACACAGGCAATTCACTCCATGCGTTTGATATCCATCAATATATAACCCCTGAGCTCGTACGTCTCAGAGAAGGGCGTTAAGCAAGAGAATAAATTCTCCGCCGCCAAGCAGATATATATTTAATAGAAATCAATCACACAGACTAAAATCCAATGTCAGACACACAGTCCATTTACAAGTCCGTTCTGGGTCTGAACGAAACCGGAGGCACCTAGTACCCCGCATATCCATCGATCTCCAAGTACGTCTGGACGATCACTAACTGTTTCCATCTTCTTGGGTGTACAGCCCAATCAAGATCATCAGTAATCCCCCAAACGACGTGAAGACTTCCGGTCTTCGACCACCGTCTTCATCTTCGACTTATCGTCGTATCAGTTATTCAGAATGGGATAAACCCGGTCTTTCCGAATAACTCGCGTATATTTTAAATAAGTGTTACACAAACACAACATACGCCTCATTCCAATTCATCAGTCACTAACCGTAAATTAATCAAGAGAATAATTCCCCAAATATTAACCCCGAAGGCCGAAACCAACATCAGATCAATATCCAGAAAACCATTCTGCTTGGCCAACCGACAGTTAGTTTCTAAATTTCACATTCATAGGGAAATGTTCCCATTAATTTTATCCAAGATAAATTCTTTTCTTGAATTTCGATTCAACTAGTCGAGATTAACGAACCTTACCGAAGTAATCATTGGTTTTAATTTCCCAATCCCAACCTATTTATCCCATGAAGTAAAACTGGTAATACTTCATATCTAACACCACAGTGTTATCGGTAAATTCAATTACCATTTCACGCTCAAATCTAATTAAAGATTTAACTATCGCCTGGAGCAAAACTGGTGATACTCCATTTCGATTATTTCAATCTAATTAAAGATTCATTAAAACCCCACTTAGTTTTAATCGCTAACTGGGTTAAAGAATCAGTGTCATTTAAAAACACGGTTCACGATAAACCCAAAATCACATTCATTAATCATCGGGTTAAAGAACGAGTGTTATTTAAAACACTTGTTCACGATAAACCCAAAAATCAATATCGATTTAATTCCAATTAAATATTATTTAATTGGTACAATTCATTAAATCTAAATAAAAAGATTTAATCTTTTCTCAACTGGGTTCAAGAACAGTGTTAGTGAAGACACCATTCACGACAAACCCAAATCACATTCGATATTCAATACAAGGCTCTGAATAGAAAATATATCGGCTTATATTCAATATCAAATTCTACGACTAACAAATGTCGTATTGGAAATAACGATATAAATATATATCTTTCAAATTTCTATAACAACATTTGTATAATCACGAAATCCAACATCGAAACATTCCGAAGACAATTTCGATTCAAATCCATTCCAATGCAATCATTGGAAATTCTGGTTATTATCAAAACCATTTTTGAATTCAATTTATTTATTTAAAAATAAATAGAATTATATTTCTAGTTCAAAACTAGTTCATTTCGATAAAAATCTATTTTTATCTTTTCAAATATGGAGTTTTTCATCCCAATTCTTCTCAAATTATTTCTTATGATTTTACACAAATTATTACTCTTTTTAATAATTTTATCAAGGCCCGTACAGTCGATTTCCATCAATGGCCATCGAACTGCACTTACAGCGACCTTTTTCAAATTTGATTTGGACGTAACTCCAAATCCAACCGTTAGATTTCTAATTTCTAATATTCGTTAGAAAGCTCTTTTCGATACGAACCCAACGGTTCCGGTTTTAGGAGAATCCGACGGTCGGATCTCCCGTAATGTCCGTTTGAAATAAATGGTCGAAATTCACGAACTGCCGCGGCGCGGCGCGTTCTATTCAGGCCATTATATTATATATATAATATATATAATATATATTTCGCCGATTGCTATTTAAAACGAATTATATAAATAGTTTTAAATTCGTTTCAAAAGCAACTTCAACTTCCATTTCAATTCAAATCAAAATTGAATTCTTCTTTATAAATTCGTTTTAAAATTCATTTCTATTCAATTCAAATTTCAATTCAATTTGAATTCATTTCAACTTGTTTTCAATTCAATTTGAATTCGTTTTCAATTCATTTCGAAATCGTTTTCAATTCATTTCATTTCGAAATCGTTTTCAATTCAATTCATTTCGAAATCGTTTTCAATTCATTTCATTTCGAAAACGTTTTCTATTCAATTCATTTCGAAATCGTTTTCAATTCAATTCATTTCGAAATCGTTTTCAATTCAATTCATTTCGAAATCGTTTTCATCGATATAAATATCGTTCACGTCAAAATGGCGTCAATCTAATCAACACGGCTTCATAAATTTCTATTTTCAAATATTTCTTTTTCAAAATAGTTGTTATTATCAAAGTATTTCGTTCAACACATGACCAATCTCAACGGATGAGTACTGTCAACACATGAACCTTTATTTTATAATATTAAAGATGTAAATTTTATTACTAAAATATTTCGTTCAACACATGACCAATCTCAATGAATGAGTACTGTCAACACATGAACTTTTATTTTATATCGATAAAGATGTAAATTTTATTACTAAAATATTTCGTTCAACACATGACCAATCTCAATGAATGAGTACTGTCAACACATGAACTTTTATTTTATAATATTAAAGATGTAAATTTTATTACTAAAATATTTCGTTCAACACATGACCAATCTCAATGAATGAGTACTGTCAACACATGAACTTTTATTTTATAATATTCTTTATTTTCTAAATTGGAATGAGGCCCAATCAATTACCATATAAAGTTAATTATATGGATTTTCATACGTCACATGTATATAATAGCATTGAAGAATAATCAACCATCAACCAAAGTGCATTACACTGTATAAGCATCAAATAAAAATATCTAACGCTTATAACAGCCTGTCAATCCATCGATCGACATGTTTAATCAATCAGGATGAGTGAACTTCAAATTTCATCCCAACACCCATGTGGGGTTTCAAACAATCAAACACAGATTTTATTTGTGCAGTTGGGCGATGTGTAAAATTTATCGACCCAATCAATGTCAGTCAAATCAGTGTACATAAACAAACCGTCTGGTTTGTAAATGAATATTTTATTCTATTCACTTCACGTTAAAAATTATATTTTTAACGATAAAACATTTTATTTCAACCTATGAATTTTTGTTCAATTCATTATTTAAATAAAATGATATTTTCATTTTTCTAACATATTTTAGAAAATTTCGGCGGCATAACGGCACGATACTAGAAACGGGACAAGGCCCAGCCTTGTCCCCGGTCTAGTGAAGGCCCGCGCCATTCACACATCATCAAATCAATTCATTTCACCACACAATTCAATTTCAATCAAACAATCTCTAATCTATGCAACCAAACAAACAAGTCCATGGTCTGTGGACGGTTGTGTCGGGTGCTACTAAGCACCGTCTGCATCCTAGTATATATATAAAACTAGAAAAGAAATTGAAAGGTGAGAAATTCTCACTTATAGCTATCCTAGCTCCACGGTACTTCAAATGCAGGAAATCTTCGTCGTTTCGTCTTCTTCGTCATCTTCGTTGCTCGTAACCACTACATATATAAAAATCGAATTTTTACTTCGCTACTCAATATATAAAAATCCATTTTTCTATCGAAGTTCAATATATAAAAATTCTATTTTTCTATCGAAGTTCAATATATAAAAATTCTATTTTTCTATCGAAGTTCAATATATAAAAATTCTATTTTTCTATCGAAGTTCAATATATAAAAATTCTATTTTTCTATCGAAGTTCAATATATAAAAATTCTATTTTTCTATCGAAGTTCAATATATAAAAATCCCATTTTTCTATCGAAGTTCAATATATAAAAATTCTATTTTTCTATCGAAGTTCAATATATAAAAATTCTATTTTTCTATCGAAGTTCAATATATAAAAAATTCTATTTTTCTATCGAAGTTCAATATATAAAAATTCTATTTTTCTATCGAAGTTCAATATATAAAAATTCTATTTTTCTATCGAAGTTCAATATATAAAAATCCCATTTTTCTATCGAAGTTCAATATATAAAAATTCTATTTTTCTATCGAAGTTCAATATATAAAAATTCTATTTTTCTTTCACCTTTATAAAAATAAAGTTTTCGCCTTTATAAAAATCACCACTTTATTTCAACGTATATAAAATAAAAATCAGATTTTTATTTCGCTACATATACAAAGATGATATCTTTATATTCTCTGTCCTATAAAGATTATATTTTTAATACCTTAAAAATATAAAAATCATATTTTTAATATTTCTATATAGTAAAGATTATATTTTTAATACTTTCAAAGTTCAAATCTTTATATGCATTCCATACGAATAAAAATCGAATCTTTTTCTACCATATAAAAACTAGATCTTTTTACTACAGAATTTATCATCTTTTATATAAAATCTATATAATAAACTGAATTTTATTTTCAACTTGTCTACTTTAAAACAAAACAAAATAAACAAAAATGAATATACAAAAAGAAAACTCACGGTTTTGGCAAATAGGGCGGGATCCATGGTCTGTTTGAGGTCGGAGGGGTTCCTCGTCGAGCTGTGGCCTAGGGGGTGAGGCGCAGGGGTTCTGGTGTCCACGGGGGGGGGGGGGGGTGCGCTGGTCGGATGGGGTCCGGATGGTCGGAGTTTTGGTCGGGGGTGGCTGCGGCTTCAAATTGGGGGCTTGGGCTTCTAGTAGCGGCGGAGGGTTTTCAGAGGAGGAGAGAAGAAGTGGAGAGAGGTGCGAGGGGAGAGGGGGGGCTGGCGCACCGTCGTCGGAGGGTGGGGTGGGCTGCCGTTGATCGGCGGCGCTTGGAGGCAGCGCGCGGCTTTCCCCTTCTTCTTCTTCTTTTTTTTTTTTTTTTTTTTGAATCGGTTTTCTGATTGAAAAGTAAAGGGGGGGGCCTGGTTAAGGGAGGAGTTTATTTTTTTTTTTTTATATATTTATTTATTTTCAACCCTAAATGTTGACTTTTAATTCGAACACCTAAAGAGACCCAACGACTGTCGCCCCTAGCTAAATACCCCCATTCCGAACACAATGGAATATGTTTCGCAAGCTGATTCGATTGTTACAATCAGTTTCCTTTTGAATTTTCATTTAAATCATTATATTGCATTTTAAACGTGCATTTCAATTTCCCGGGGCCACATACTAACTAGAAAAATTCCAGAAAAATATTTTCTAGCTTCGTATTGACGATACGGTCCTAACAAAACTAGTTTCGTCAAATTCTGAGATCGTTTGAAAAATGGCCATTTTCCAGTCGATTGAAATCAACTGAATCTGGTCAAACGCGTTTTCCTTTGCCACGCTCACATATTGATTCAGAAAATTATGAAATTTGGAATCTAGCAATAACTTCACATCCCGGACCCAACCAAACTGGTTTCGTCGAAATCCGAGGTCGTTTGCAAAATGTCCATTTTTAAGGGCCTGAATTCCATAGCGACTATTCAGAATTTTCAACTGGACATATCTTTTGATTCCCGCTATGAAAATTTGATTATTCGGATTCGTTGGAAAGATATCATCAATTAGATCCTATTGTTTTTGGTTTCACTAAAATCCGGATTGTTTTGCACCCGGTACATTCAATTGAAGTTTGAAATCGAATTATCGAACTACCGCGCCATTTTCAATTCCTTTTATAATTATATATAAATATTTATATTCTAACGACGACGCGTATAATATATACGTTCGATTTATATTCAAAATAAATTTCTCGTCGATATTATTTAAAACAATCTATTTTAAATAATCTAAATTCGTTAAAATTGCCAAAATAAAAATTTTAAACTGGCCCAGATTTTCCGGGTTGTTACAATTCGGTGGAGCATTATAGGTAAAAGATGTAGATAAATTACAAGACAGACAAATAAAGCAGCGGAAAATGAAACTTTACTTTATTTATAAAATAGCTTGTACAAAGATTGTCTACCATACCAAAGTATCTATCTTGTTTAACAAAATAATGAAGCATAAATGACGATAATAATCCCCAATAGAGCAGGAGCCAGCCATAGCAGTGGAAAAGAAAGTCCAGAGCAAACTAATCTTCAATTCTTGCAAAGAGAAACGGTCCAAACTAAGTTGAGTTATTTCCTCCCTGACTACCGAGGGAGGGGAACGGAAGAAAAGAAGACGAAAGAAAGTGGGTCAGACAATAAGTCTGGTAAGTTCAGTGATTACTAACATTTAAACAGGAAAAGAATTATGACATGAGATAAGCTGAACATAGGACAATACTCTACAGTAAGACAACAAGGGTAAAAAGATAACATAAGTTTAGCACAAGATATGATAAGGCAAGATAAAATGAATGCGCTTCTACTCTTTCTCTGCTTCGCTACTACCCTGTTATTCTGATTTCTATATCTATACACCACCTAACTAGTGTCCCAACTAGTAATCTATATAAAAGGATAATATTACAACGTGATCCCAATCCTCGCAGTTGTGGTAGCCTTCAGGTGTACATCTATTATGAGGATTCCACCTCAGTCAGCCTAATTGCCATAAATATGTTAGATGTACCCTTACTACCCGATCGATCGGCTCCCTACTTGTACAAATGTTAAATGTGTCTGTGTCAATCTGCCCTCTCTTGTGTGTAGATATCCTGCGCTGGTCCCACCATAAGGTGTATCAATCCTTATGATAGCGACCCGACACGAATCAAGATGCACAGTGTATAACTACTGGTACCTAGTGCTTGCTTTTTCCCACTCCGGAGTACGTGCACGCCCGTAAACCGTCGGAACCTACACTGACGTACCCCCTATCGTTGTTTTGACCGCTTATGATCAGCCCAGTAATCGTGCCCCACCATGCCTAGCTCAGGGTACCGTGATACATCTATGTGGGTTACTACTGAAATGAGTCCCCATTACTAGGGTTTCCTACTGGTTAAGTTTGTAGGCCTATATTTACTAATATTACCCACCACCCCGATATGTACTTAACCCTCCCACCGATTCAAGCATGTTTATAAATGATGGTTAGTTTTGTGGGCCTATATTTACTAATATTACCCACCAACCCGACGTATACTTAACCTTCCCACGGATTCAAGCATGTTTATATAATGGTTAAGTTTTGTGGGCCTATATATTTACTAATATTACCCACCATCCCGACGTGTACTTAACCTTCCCACGGATTCAAACATGTTTATATAATGGTTAAGTTTTGTGGGACTATATATTTACTAATATTACCCACTATCCCGACGTGTACTTAACCTTCCCACGGATTCAAGCATGTTAATATAATGGTTAAGTTTTGTGGGCCTATGTATTTACTAATATTACCCACCATCCCGACATGTACTTAACCCTGCTACTTGTCATGCCATTTTGGTTAAGTGGTTCTTATTAACTTAACCTTTCTCACTTATCATGTTGGATTGGTTAAGTGTGATTTATTAACTTAAACCTGTTCATTCATCAGGTTATATTGGTTAAGTATTTCCCATTTAACTTAACCTCAATCGTTCATCAAGTTATATTGGTCAAGTGTCATTAATCAATTCTAGTTAACTTAACTCACCCACTCGTCTCGTCATGTTGGTTAAGTGTTTCCTTCTGGTGTTGACTTGACCCTACCTCAAATCAGGGTATATTGGTCAAGTGCTGCCCTCTCGTGTTAACTTAACCCTTCCCATACATCATGTTATATATTGGTTAAGTGTTATCCTCTTGTATTACTTAACCCCACCACATGTCGTTATATATTGGTTAAGTGTATCCTCTTGTGTTACTTAACCCTACCACATGTCATTATACATTGGTTAAGTGTATCCTCTTGTATTACTTAACCCTACCACAAGTCATTATATAGTGTTACCTTAGTTAACTTAACCCTACCATCTGTTTAATTAACATGTTATAATGTTTAAGTGTTCCCTTAGCTAACTCAACCCTACCATCTGTTTAGTTAACATGTTATAACGGTTAAGTGTTCCCTTAGTTAACTTAACTCACCCATATGTCATATTGGTTAAGTATCATTAACCTAACCCTCCCATACTTAGCATGTGTCATTAGCATTAATTTATTTATTAATGCACCAACCTCTCACATTAGATATGTGTTGTTGTGGTTACTGGATATGTCGGGCTGTTCCGGGCAGTTTTACACCACAACTCAATCTAACCTCGGGTTTTTCTTGGGCATGATGCACTAACCTCACACATTAGATAGGTGTTGTTGTGGTTACTACATGTGCCGGGCGGTTCCAGACAGTTTTACACCACAACTCAATCTAACCTCGGGTTAGGCATTCTCATCTTTCCTACAATTTACATATTTCTTATTTATGACAAATTCCATATGTAAATTATTCCCAATTTAATTATGCCATAATTATCCTTTTAATTATGCTCACAATTAATGGTATACTAAATATACCATTTCATGAACCAATCTATGCCATGTAATTTTCATGTTTATCCTTCATATTTATATGTAAATTATAAATCAATTATTGTCATGGCCCACTTTCCTTCTAAATCATGTTCATAATCTTTGGTATATAAATTATACCGTTACATGCCATAAACCATTTACATGGTTATGAGCCAAATATGTCAATTACATTAAATTTCATGTTCCCCCCTCCAACGTTATCCCCGTTAAACATTCGCATAGATTACATAGAATGTTTAGGCTTCGCAATTTAGCCTACCTCAAAGTCAAAAGGGGAAAAAGAAGAAACATGTAGCATTCAACAAACATAGTTTGGGTCCAACATATGTCACATAATATTTGGCATAGAATAATGAACTTGCATTTTTAGATCCATTTTAATATGAAACATAAGCATATGAATTTGCATAGAACTACACAAATTAAACTTGGCATGTAAAGTGAACTTGCAATGAATTGGATCAAATTAACCTAGATCTAAAACATATAAGGTTGTAGATCTAAACATATAGGCATATATGAACATTATTCTGCCTAAAGCTTGCATGTACATAGTAAGATAGAATCACCAAGCTTGCATATAACATGATAGTTTTAACACCAACCAGTCTCATAAACACGATGCATTCCATTATGTCAAATAAATCAGTTTCATAGGCATGATGGGTTATTTTATGTCAATCACCACAATCTTATAACTCACAATAGGCATGATCAATCACAATAGTTTCAGAATTATTGGTAATTCAAAATGGACAAGAATCAGATTTCATTTGTCTAAAATATGAACATCGTTCTAGATTCAAGTTACAACATGTCATGATTTCATTTAAGAAATTCGTTTAAATCTAATTAATAACCAACTTACAAACAAAAGAGAAATCTTGAGTTCTGAAATCTGTTTTCTGAAACTGAATTGCTCGCCTTTGATGTAGACTAATCATTGTTCTAATTTAGATTTGATTTGATATTCTTCTTAATCGATCACTAGTTTGGATTTGATTTTCTAGTTTGGAGAGAATGAATGGAGGCTTAGGCTAGCTTGTAGACGAACATCACGATGGCACCATAGCTTTAGGGTTATGATGTTAGGTTTAGGTTTAGCTACGTATATATAGATGTCTAGGATTATTTAGAGCCCTTAGATGAACTAGGAGTCCATCAGAACCACCCAGCTCAAATATACATCAACCGGCCACTCAGAAGAAGACACATCATCATAGAACACTCCAGAATTCTGTGCTGGATCAGTATGAGTGAACTTGGCAGGTGCGCCAATGCATTTTTGTACTGGCGCACTTGTGAAGTGCGCCAGTGCATTCTGGTCGACTTCTGGTTTTTCTGCCTAACTTCGTTCGTCCATATCTTCTTCATACGGTATCCGTTTTACGCAAACTAGAACTCTATCTCAAGCAGAATTTCGAGACGAATGCAATGGCGTATCCAGTTTCATCTAATTCTTCTTTTAATTATTAGTTATTCTTTAATTATCACTTATGTCCCGTTTTAAAATTATGGGGTGTTACATTCCCCCATACTTAAAGGATTTCGTCCCCGAAATCTTCAAGTTAAGAAGAATATATATCCTACCATCCAACATCCATCTACTCAACCATTCAATCACAGGCATCCATTGTCCTTAAAAAGGTTTCTAATGTTTTTCATAAACATATGCATAGTGTGTGTATATGTCCTTACCCAAATGCAAAATCAGGCAGTCTACTGATTCAGTTGACCTCCTTAATGTGAATCATGTCAGTGCCATGAGTCCATCATGTATGCAATTATTCCTAATCATACTTTATAACTTCTGCATGAGTGCAAAATCATTCATACAAATGCAACATCCGTATGATAACACATTAAGTTTCAAATCATATATATAAAATTTCACTCATGCATATGCAATATGAAAGTGACAAAGCCGATCTAGTGCCTAGTGTGTGTATATGCATCCACGACAAACCACTAGCAAACACTTACATCCACTTGCATCCACCAAACATAACATGTTTCAAACACATGTTTACATCCATTGGCTTCTACCTAAGTATCAAGGATAGGATCGAGAGGATGTACTTAAAAGATAAAGACTAGCAAATAAACTTTACAGAAAAAGAGAGATCAAGGATATACTCCCAAAAAGGGTATGATGTGCATATCTAGTCTCCAGTCTTCTAAGTCGCATCTTCTTGAGCTTCACTCCATATTGCTCTGACTGTCTTAACTTCACAATTTGCGTAGCTTCTTGACCTCGATTTCCCAAACCCGCTAGTAAAGATAGGACCTCGATCACTTACTATGCAAGAGGGTATCCAATGTAGTCGAACTATCTTTCCAAGATAAACAAATGTTAACCATGATACCAAGTGTATATACTAAGATGATTAGAGTTCTCTCTTCTACTTAGCTTATTCATCATGTCATAAATCTGACGGTCAATATCTCTCACGCAAACCATCCTAGTCGAACTTGACATCCCTCAAGTACAAGCCCCAAAGGCCTAAACCAATATCAAACAAGCACCCAAGGAATACCTCCTCCGAATTTGGACGATTTATGTGAGATGATACTAGTAAAACAACAAAACAATTGAGCACTTAACCGACTCTAGCTATCCTCGCCAATCTTGCTCCAAAACTATCGTTGATCACATAACTGGCTTTGTATTATCAACTAGACATATGCGAAAGTCTATCTCGAGTTTTAGGGGGAAAACCCCTAACCTAATCAAAACATCCTCGTACTCATGGGCTATTCTGACGGATCGCAAATCGTAGATAGATGCATCAAGTGATTCTAGGTAGCTAAGCCTAACTGACCCCCTTAGGTCCGCACGAAATCTCGAGGGTGTTTCCGAGGCAAGTAAAAAGTCTAACTACCCTCCTTACTAGCTAACCAACGCATGCCAAGAATCAACCCATAGCCCATGAAACCAAAAACATAAGCATTACGCTTAAACCCAGTACTTACGATAGATATCCTTAAATCCTTACAAACTAAAGATAAATGAGCCAAACCACTAATTGGATTTGAGACAATAATGGGATCTTCTACTATACAGGTACTAAGGTACAGAGACTCAACTATCGAAGCAGATATAAACGAATGTGAGGCGCTAAAGTCAAGAAGAGTACTAACAGGAGGATTGGAAAGATAAACTAATCTCTCCCTCTCTCTCAGGTACGTTGGTGGTGAGAGCATGCACTTGCCCTCCTGAAAATCCTGTCCTTTGTTCTTGCCCTTGTCCTTAATTATATGACCCTATATACCATAATAAAAACACTTCCTCTTGTCTTAGTTTTTTCTATTCTTTCCTTCCTTCGTGTCTTGATTCTTCCACTTACACCTCTTTATTTTTACCTTCGTTGCGAATTAAGTCCATATCCATGGGTTACTCATCCTTGGGTAGTGCTCCTTAGCCAAACTCCCTCATTACCATCCTTGTGTAACATGTTGACAAGTCTCTCGAAAGCTGCCTCCATCGCCCGGAAAACCCTACAAAGCTCGAAAGAAAATTAGCCATAGGTGAAACTACCTCGGCTATAGATGGAAGTTGGGCGCTTATTTGCCCTTTGTCAGGTGTCATAGTCTCATCAAGCCTACGGAACCATGTCGCGATGAGGTTACCTCCTAGAAAGCCATGAGCCCCGGAGACTAAGGAAAGAAGGAGACAAGGATTCAAACAGAGGATCAAAAGATAGTGCATATGGCTTTGGGGAATATGCCTTTAAAACAAAACTTTTCTTTTGAAAATGCTTCTTTTAAAACCGTTGAAAATAATTTTTCAAATATTTTACCTGATCCGGTAACCTTCAGCTCTGATACCAAATGAAACACCCCACCTCCGTTAAGGTCACTCACAAAGGGAATGCCTTAACTTCGGTGGAGCATTATAGGTAAAAGATGCAGATAAATTAAAAGACAGACAAATAAAGCAGCGGAAAATGAAACTTTACTTTATTTATAAAATGGCTTGTACTTGTCTACAATAACAAAGTATCTAACTTGTTTAACAAAATAAAGAAGCATAAACGACGATAATATTCCCTAATAGAGCAGGAGCCAGCCATAGCAGTGGAAAAGAAAGTCCAGAGCAATACATCGACTAATCTTCAATTCTTGCAAAGAGAAACGGTCCAGACTAAGTTGAGTTATTTCCTCCTTGACTTACTGGGGAGGGGGGGGGGGGTGGAAGAAAAGAAGACAAAAGAAAGTGGGTCAGACAACAAGTCTGGTAAGTTCAGTGATTACTAGCATTTAAATAGGAAAAGAATCATGACATGAGATAAGCTGAACATAGGACAATACTCTACAGTAAGACAACAAGGATAATAAGATAACATAAGTTTAGCACAAGATATGATAAGGCAAGATAAAATGAACGCGCTTCTACTCTTTCCCTACTTCGCTACTACCCTGTTATTCTGATTTCTATATCTATGCACCACGTAACTAGTGTCCCAACTAGTAATCTATATAAAAGAATAGTATTATAACGTGATCCCTATCCCCGCAATTGTGGTAGCCTTCAGGTGTACATCTATTATGAGGATTCCACCTCGGTCAGCCTAATTGCCATAAAGATGTTAGATGTACCCTTACTACCCTATCGATCGGCTCCCTACTTGTACAAATGTTCCATGTGTCTGTGTCAATCGGCCCTCTCTTGCATGTAGATACCCTGCGCTGGTCCCACCATAAGGTGTATCAATCCTTATGATAGCGACCCGACACGAATCAAGATGCACAGTGCATAACTACTGGTACCCAGTGGCTGCTTTTTCCCACTCCGGAGTATGTGCACGCTCATAAACCGTCTGAACCTACACTGACGTACCCACTGCCGTTGTTTTGACCGCTTACAATCAACCCAGTAATCGTGCCCCACCCTGCCTAGCTCAGGGTACCGTGATACATCTATGTGGGTTACTGCTGAAATGGGTCCCCGTTACTAGGGTTTCTTACTGGTTAAGTTTGTGGGCCTATATTTACTAATATTACCCACTAACCCGATATGTACTTAACCCTCCCACCGATTCAAGCATATTTATATAATGGTTAAGTTTTATGGGCCTATATTTACTAATATTACCCACCAACCCGACGTGTACTTAACCTTCCCACGGATTCAAGCATGTTTATATAATGGTTAAGTTTTGTAGGCTTATATATTTACTAATATTACCCACCACCCCGACGTGTACTTAACCTTCCCACGGATTCAAGCATGTTTATATAATGGTTAAGTTTTATGGGCCTATATATTTACTAATATTACCCACCATCCCGACGTGTACTTAACCTTCCCACAGATTCAAGCATGTTTATATAATGGTTAAATTTTGTGGGCCTGTATATTTACTAATATTACCCACCATCTAGACGTGTACTTAACCCTCCCACTCGTCATGCTATGTTGGTTAAGTGGTTCTTATTAACTTAACCTTTCTCACTTATCATGTTGGATTAGTTAAGTGTGATTTATTAACTTAACCCTGTTCATTCATCAGGTTATGTTGGTTAAGTATTTCCCATTTAACTTAACCCCATTCGTTCATCAAGTTATATTGGTCAAGTGTCATTAATCAATTCAAGTTAACTTAACCCACCCACTTGTCACGTCATGTTGGTTAAGTGTTTCCTTCTGGTGTTGACTTGACCCTACCTCAAATCATGTTATATTGGTTAAATGCTGCCCTCTCGTGTTAACTTAACCCTTCCCATACATCATGTTATATATTGGTTAAGTGTTATCCTCTTGTATTACTTAACCCCACCACATGTCCTTATATATTGGTTAAGTGTATCCTCTTGTGTTACTTAACCTTACCACATGTCATTATATATTTGTTAAGTGTATCCTCTGGTGTTACTTAACCCTGCCACAAGTCATTATATATTTTGGTTAAGTGTTACCTTAGTTAACTTAACCCTACTATCTGTTTAATTAACATGTTATAATGGTTAAGTGTTCCCTTAGTTAACTTAACCCTACCATCTGTTTAGTTAACATGTTATAACGGTTAACTATTCCCTTAGTTAACTTAACCCGTCCATATGTCATATTGGTTAAGTATCATTAACCTAACCCTCCCATACTTAGCATGTGTCATTAGCATTTATTTATTTATTAATGCACCAACCTCTCACATTAGATATGTGTTGTTGCGGTTACTGGATATGCCGGCCAGTTCCGGGCAGTTTTACACTACAACTCAATCTAACCTCGGGTTTTTCTTGGGCATGATGCACTAACCTATCACATTAGATGGGTGTTGTTGTGGTTACTGGATGTGCCGGGCGGTTCCGGGCAGTTTTACACCACAACTCAATCTAACCTCGGGTTAGGCATTCTCATCTTTCCTACAATTTACATATTTCTTATTTATGACAAATTCCATATGTAAATTATTCCCAATTTAATTATGCCATAATTATCCTTTTAATTATGCTCACAATTTATGGTATACTAAATATACCATTTCATGAACCAATCCATACCATGTAATTTTCATGTTTATCCTTCATATTTATATGTAAATTATAAATCAATTATTGTCATGGCCTCACTTTCCTTCTAAATCATGTTCATAATCTTTGGTATATAAATTATGCCGTTACTTGCCATAAACCATTTACATGGTTATGAGCCAAATATGTCAATTACATGAAATTTCAAGTTCCCCCCCAAACGTTATCCCCGTTAAACGTTCGCATTGATTACATAGAATGTTTAGGCTTCGCAATTTAGCCTACCTCAAAGTCAAAAGGAGAAAAATAAGAAACATGTAGCATTCAACAAACATAGTATGGGTCCAACATATGTCACATAATATTTGGCATAGAATAATGAACTTGCATTTTTAGATCCAATTTAATATGAAACATAAGCATATGAATTTGCATAGAACAACACAAATTAAACTTGGCATGTCAAGTGAACTTGCAATGAATTGGATCTAATTAACCTAGATCTAAAACATATAAGGTTGTAGATCTAAACATGTAGGCATATATGAACATTATTCTGCCTAAAGCTTGCATGTACATAATAAGATAGAATCACCAAGCTTACATATAACATGATAGTTTTAACACCAACCAGTCTTATAAACACGATGGATTCCATTATGTCAAACAAATCACTTTCATAGGCATGATGGATTATTTTATATCAATCACCACAATCTTATAACTAACAATAGGCATGATCAATCACAATAGTTTCAACATTATTGGTAATTCAAAATGGACAAGAATCAGATTTCATTTGTCTTAAATATGAACATCGTTCTAGATTCAAGTTACAACATGTCATGATTTCATTTAAGAAATTCATTTAAATCTAAGTAATAACCAACTTACAAACAAAAGAGAAAACTTGAGTTCTGAAATCTGTTTTCTGAAACTGAATTGCTCGCCTTTGATGTAGACTAATCGTTGTTCTAATTTAGATTTGATTTGATGTTCTTCTTAATCGATTACTAGTTTGGATTTGATTTTCTAGTTTGGAGAGAATGAATGGAGGCTAGCTTGGAGACGAACATCACGACGACACCATAGCTTTAGGGTTATGATATTAGGGTTTAGGTTTAGCTACGTATATATAGATGTCTAGGATTATTTAGAGCCCTTAGATGAACTAGGAGTCCATCAGAACCACCCAGCTCAAATACACATCATCCGGTCGCTCAGAAGAAGACACATCATCATAGAACACTCCAGAATTCTGTGCTGGATCAGTATGGCCACACTCGGCAGGTGTGCCAGTGCATTTTTGCACTGGCGCACTTGTGAAGTGCGCCAGTGCATTCTGGTCAACTTCTGGTTTTTCTGCCTAACTTCGTTCGTCCATATCTTCTTCATACGTTATCCATTTTATGCAAATTAGGACTCTATCTCAAGCAGAATTTCGAGACGAATGCAATGGCGTATCCAGTTTCATCTAATTCTTTTAACAATTAATTATTCTGTACTTATCTCTTATCAACCGTTTTAAAATTACGGGGTGTTACATTCCCCCCTACTTAAAGGATTTCGTCCCCGAAATCTTCAAGTTAAGAAGAATGTATATCCTACCACCCAACATCCGTCTACTCAACCATTCAATCACAGGCATCCATTGTACTTAAAAAGGTTTCTAATATTTTTCATGAACATATTCATAGTGTGTGTATATGTCCTTACCCAAATGCAAAATCAGGTGGTCTACTGATTCAGTTGACCTTCTTAATGCGAATCATGTCAGTGCTATGAGTCCATCATGTATGAAATTATTCCTAATCGTACTTTATAACTTCTATATGAGTGCACAATCATTCATACAAATGTAACATCCATATGATAACACATCAAGTTTCAATTCATATATATAAAAATTCACTCATGCATATGCAATATGAAAGTGACTGAGCCGATCTAGTGCCTAATGTGTGTATATGCATCCACGAGCAACCACTAGGAAACACTTACATCCACTTGCATCCACCAAACATAACATGTTTCAAACACATGTTTACATCCATTAGTTTCTACCTAAGGATCGAGGATAGGATCGAGAGGATATACTTAAAAGATAAAGACTAGCAAATAAACTTTACAGAAAAAGAGAGATCAAGGATATACCCCCAAAAAGGGTATGATGCGCGTATCTAGTCTTCAGTCTTCTAATTCGCATCTTCTTGAGCTTCACTCCATATTGCTCTGACTGTCTTAACTTCATGATTTGCGTAGCTTCTTGAACTCCATTTCCCAAACCTACTAGTAAAGATAGGACCGCGATCACTTGCTATGCTAGAGGGTATCCAATGTAGTCGAACTATCTTTCTAAGATAAACAGATGTTAACCATGATACCAAGTGTATATACTAAGATGATTAGAGGTCTCTCTCTTCTACTTAGCTTATTCATCATGTCACAAATCTGAGGGTCGATATCTCTCACGCAAACCATCCTAGTCGAACTTGACATCCCTCAAGTATAAGCCCAAAGGCCTAAACCAATATTAGACAAGCACCCAAGGAATACCTCCTCCGAATTTGGACGATTTATGTGAGATGATACTAGTAAAACAACCAAACAATTGAGCACTTAGCAGACTCTGGCTATCCTCGCCAATCTTGCTCCAAAACTATGGTTGATCGCATAACTGGCTTTATATTGTCAACTAGACATATGTGGAAGTCTATATCGAGTTTTAGGTGTAAAACCCCTAACCTAATCAAAACATCCTCGTACTCATGGGCTATTCTGATGGATCGCAAATTGTCGATAGATGCATCAAGTGATTCTAGGTAGCTAAGCCTAACTAACCCCCTTAGGATCGCACGAAATCTCGAGGGTGTTCCCGAGGCAAGTAAAAAGTCTAACTACCCTCCTTACTAGCTAACCATTCCATGCCTAGAATCAACCCATAGCCCATGAAACCAAAAACATAAGCAATACGCTTAAACCCAATACTTATGATAGATATCCTCAAATCCTTACAAACCAAAGATAAATGAGCCGAACCACTAATTGGATTTGAGACAATAATGGGATCTTCTACTATACAGGTACTAAGGTACAGAGACTCAACTATGGAAGCAGATATAAACGAATGTGAGGCGCTAAAGTCAAGAAGAGTACTAACAGGAGGATCGGAAAGATAAACTAATCTCTACCTCTCTCTCAGGTACGCTGGAGGTGAGAGCATGCACTTGCCCTCCTGAAAATCCTGTCCTTTGTTCTTGCCCTTGTCCTTAACTATATGACCCGTTATACCATAATAAAAACACTTCCTCTTGTCTTAGGTTTTTCTATTCTCTCCTTCCTTCTTCTCCTGATTCTTCCACTTACACCTCTTTCTTTTTACCTTCATTGTGAACTAAGTCCATATCCATGAGTTACTCATCCTTGGGTTGTGCTCCTTAGACAAACTCCCTCATTACCATCCTTGTGTAACATGTTGACAAGTCTCTCGAAAGCTTCCGCCATCGCATGGAAAACCCTGCAAAGCTCGAAAGAAAATTCGCCGTAGGTTAAATTACCGCGGCTATAGATGGAAGTTGGGCGCTTATTTGCCTTTTGTCAGGTGTCGTAGTCTCATCAAGCCTACGGAACCATGCCGCGATAAGGTTACCTCCTAGAAAGTCAGGAGCCCCGGAGACAAAGGAAAGAAGGAGACAAGGATTCAAACAGAGGATCAAAAGATAATGCATATGGCTTTGGGGAATATGCCTTTAAAACAAAACTTTTCTTTTGAAAATGCTTCTTTTAAAACCATTGAAAATAATTTTTTAAATATTTTACCTGATCCGGTAACCTTCAGCTCTGATACCAAATGAAACACCCCACCTCCGTTAAGGTCACTCACAAAGGGAATGCCTTAACTTTGGTGGAGCATTATAGGTAAAAGATGTAGATAAATTACAAGACAGATAAATAAAGCAATGGAAAATGAAACTTTACTTTATTTATAACATAGCCTATACAAAGATTGTCTACAATACCAAAGTATCTATCTTGTTTAACAAAATAAAGAACCATGAATGACGATAATATTCCCCAATAGAGCAGGAGCCAGCCATAGTAGTGGAAAAGAAAGTCCAGAGCAATACATCGACTAATCTTCAATTCAAGCAAAGAGAAACGGTCCAAACTATGTTGAGCTATTTCCTCCCTGACTACCTGTGGGGGAACGGAAGAAAAGAAGACGAAAGAAAGTGGGTCAGACAATAAGTCTGGTAAGTTCAGTGATTACTAGCATTTAAACAGGAAAACAATCATGACATGAGATAAGCTGAACATAGGACAATACTCTACAGTAAGACAACATGGGTAACAAGATAACATAAGTTTAGCACAAGATATGATAAGGCAAGATAAAAGGAATGCGCTTCTACTCTTTCTCTGCTTCGCTACTACCCTGTTATTCTGATTTCTATATCTCTGCACCACCTAACTAGTGTCCCAACTAGTAATCTATAAAAAAGGACAATATTACAACGTGATCCCAATCCCTGCGATTGTGGTAGCCTTCAGGTGTATATCTATTATGAGGATACCACCTCAGTCAGCCTAATTGCCATAAATATTTTAGATGTACCCTTACTACCCTATCGATCGACTCACTACTTGTACAAATGTTCCATGTGTCTGTGTCAATCGGCCCACTCTTGTGTGTAGATATCCTGCGCTGGTCCCACCATAAGGTGTATCAATCCTTATGACAGCGACCCGACACGAATCAAGATGCACAGTGTATAACTATTGGTACCCAGTGTCTGCTTTTTCCCACTCCGGAGTACGTGCACGCCCGTAAACCGTCGGAACCTACACTGACGTACCCCCTGCCGTTGTTTTGACCGCTTTTAATCAGCCCAGTAATCGTGCCCCACCCTGCCTAGCTCAGGGTACCGTGATACATCTATGTGGGTTACTGCTGAAATGGGTCCCCGTTACGAGGGTTTCCTACTGGTTAAGTTTGTGGGCCTATATTTACTAATATTAACCACCAACCCGACGTGTACTTAACCCTCCCACCGATTCAAGCATGTTTATATAATGGTTAAGTTTTGTGGGCCTACATTTACTAATATTACCCACCAACCCGACGTATACTTAACCTTCCCACGGATTCAAGCACGTTTATATAATGGTTAAGTTTTGTGGGCCTATATATTTACTAATATTACCCACCATACCGACGTGTACTTAACCTTCCCACAGATTCAAGCATGTTTATATAACAGTTAAGTTTTGTGGGCCTATATATTTACTAATATTACCCACCATCCCGACGTGTACTTAACCTTCCCTCAGATTCAAGCATGTTTATGTAACGGTTAAGTTTGGTGGGCCTATATATTTACTGATATTACCTACGTACTATCTAGACGTGTACTTAACCTACCCACGGATTCAAGCATATTTATATAATGGTTAAGTTTTGTTGGCCTATATATTTACTAATATTACCCACCATCCCGACGTGTACTTAAACCTCCTACTCGTCATGCCATGTTGGTAAGTGGTTCTTATTAATTTAACCTTTCTCACTTCTCATGTTGGATTGGTTAAGTGTGATTTATTAACTTAACCTTTTCATTCATCAGGTTATATTGGTTAAGTATTTCCCATTTAACTTAACCCCATTCGTTCATCAAGTTATATTGGTCAAGTATCATTAACCAATTCAAGTTAACTTAACCCACCCACTCGTCACGGCATGTTGGTTAAGTGTTTCCTTCTAGTATTGACTTGACCCTACCTCAAATCATGTTATATTGGTTAAGAGCTGCCCTCTCGTGGTAACTTAACCCTTCCCATACATCATGTTATATATTGGTTAAGTGTTACCCTCTTGTATTACTTAACCCCACCACATGTCATTATATATTGGTTAACTGTATCCTCTTGTGTTACTTAATCCTACCACATGTCATTATATATTGGTTAAGTGTATCCTCTTGTGTTAC